>CM068369.1:323085966-324285966 GCA_034769895.1 Magicicada septendecula
TAATTTCTTTGATTTCATTTTTCTGTTCATGAATATCCATTGATATGGTTCGTAATATACTCATTATATCGTTATCTAATTTGTTACTTTTTACTGAGGTTGGAGTTGATAGAGTGCCCGAGTCATCTATAGCTGATTCAGTTAGGTTGAATTCTTTTGATCGATTTACTGGGGTTGAATGAACCTCTGGTTACCCCACACCAGCCGACTCGCTCATTTCAACTACAATCTCGTTATTATCCATTTCATTAAATTATATAATTTGATACTTATTTATAATACACCTTTATCAATAACACTGTAACATAACCTTATGTGACACTCGTCACCTACGTCTATTTTACGTACACGAATTCATTTATTCCAAACAACCATTTCTGCTCTCCAAGTGGGCTACATTTATATAAATTTATTTATATAAATGGTCCCTGTTCGGGCGCCAATTGTGATATAACAATTTTATGTCACGTTATAATTAACACTTAATTACTCATTTATAAATTTCTTCGGGCGCCATCTTGCCGTACTGCAAGAAATTAATTCAATTAGCAATTAATATGTGTACAAGAAATAGGTACTTACCAATTCGGGTTCTTTTCGGCGAACTCATGAGAACAGAATTATGGCTGTTTGAAATAAAGAGAGCTTTACTCATTTCCCATAATTAAGTTTTATTAACAATTAATTATTTTCTTTCATCATTTACTTTTAAAATATCATTGACAAACTACCTCTTTATCTCCCTTATCTGTTATAAATTCCCATTCTATAACTCACATAAATCAAATTGAAACATATTACAAAATTTTTTAAATAAAAAAGGAAAATCAAGATATTAATGATAACTAATTTTTTAAAGATACACAAACCAGCCTTCTTTATCTACATAGTTTCACTCACTCATACTCACACACACGCCGTTACTTTATAACCTTAAAGATCTCATTTTTACTTAAAATTTTATTTTGTTATAATTTCGATTAACCCTTGTTAAATATTTAGGTACACATTTTCTTTTTTACTTAGCTGTTCAATGAGTCCTGAAGACGTCACATTATTTTAAGCACACATTTGTTATTTTTAAAACTGATAATCTCCGAAACTGTTATTTACATTTTGTATATGAATTTTGATTTTTTCACATTTTTAAATATGTTATTCACATTTTTGTTGATTTGCGGGCCCGCACTTTATGTTCCGGAACTTTTGTACGTCTCACTCGCGTGAGTGTTGAATTTAGACTGGCTGAGACAAACGGCACTATTTTGTAAAGTGGTCGCAGTTACATGACCAATTCTTATTGTCTTGAGTTCGTATCACTACGCCAGTATAAGGTTTGGCTTACACGCCCGAATTCCACAGCGGGGATGGTCTCTGACGTATGATGTTGACGTCACATGGTCTGATGTGGTTACATAATTTGTTTACAAGTTTAAAGTCACTGGAGCTGACCTTGACTCAGTTTCGCTGGTTGTCTATTGCGTCTTTATAATTTTATGAATAATTTCACAATCGCTGCTGCCAACTTCCTTACCATCAAAATTTACCTTCTCATCAATTTATGTATATGTTTCCCAAATTATACAATAAAATTTTATTTCCTTTTCTATTAAACACAAATTTATTCATTTCCCCGGGTAGGCCAAAATGTCCCGTTACAATACCCCCTCAATGAGAGGTTTTATGCCGAAGCATAAAAATTCTCATTGACACACTCATACTTGCTAAAGGGATCAGCCAGGATATGTCGCCACAACCCCCTTTATGGTTTACAAACAAAAAAATAGAATTAACTCACCCTGGGTCCAGTGACTGTGACCGCACCTGAATGACATTACTGGACTTCTCTCTCGAGATCCCAACACCATAAAGTCAGACAGATACTTAACGCCCCTGCTCTGACGTGCTGGCCAGCTCAGGACCGCCGCCACAGCATCACCAAACACTGAAACATGAAATCAAATATCAACTAGTGGCCTTATACAACACCATATCCCCAACTGATCTGTTTCCCCCTAGCGGTGCTGGTTTGCGTTAAGAAGCACTGGTTTTGTTTTCTTAATTCTTAACTTCTAACACATATATGCATACCTAACATAACCAAATCAACTACATCTAAACATATTATGTCCTTAAACATCTCCCTATTTTATATTTCAAATTAACACAAAATCATCTAAGTACATCATAATAAACATTGATGTTATTACATTAAAAATAAACAATTCACATTTAAGTTTGTCCAAAAATTACACACTTTACATTTAAAATTTGCATATAAACTTATAAAAATTACATTTTAATCTCAATTGAACTTTTATTAAATCATTTCCAAAAAATAATTTTTTTTTTTTCATTCACCATAACATTTCATTTACATTTTACTAATTGGGGTGATTTTCAGTTATTCATTACAATTCACATTATCAGCTTTGCATTTACCCATAATCTCTCCTCTTATGACTCCAACCCTCCCTTACAAAATCTTTAACCAGTATGACACCCATCTACCAAAAAATCTACTAACCCTTCTCTACCTCTAATTTACTACTCTACTTCATTTCGATTCATTCTACCCTTATACAGAAAATACTCTCTACCCCTTTGTACTCAGGATGTGTATTCCCACTTACCAGCTCATTCCCTTATCTGGTTCCTGGACTCTCCCTAGGCAACCCCTTCCGGCGCTAATCGGTCCCTTCCCGTCCCAACACCTTTCGTTGCGGACTCCTTATCACACCACCCCCCTTACAAAATCCCCATCAACTAATTACTCTCCCAATACATCACTTTCATATTCTACAAAATATCTCCATTTATTTATTACATCAATATATCACTCATTATTCTACATATTTCCCCATAGCTACTGTGTCTCCACTTATACTCAAATTCTCTATTACTTGTACTTCATCTCTTATTCTCTTTAACACCCATCTATATTCAACTTGGACTGACTCAAATGTCTTACTTCTATCTTTTACAATCCCTTGAAAAATTTAACTATCTCAAATTATTTTATTTATTTATTTAAAATCTTTAAACACATTGAAAACTTATTCTATAAAATATTGTTACATTTTTAATCCTTATCCCTAACATACTACATGCAATTAACACAATAAAACATAATAAACACAATATAAGAAATATCTAGTGCACCCATTCCTCAAATCAAAACAAAATTATTTAGTCAGCTCAGTAGCGACTCATCATTATTAAATTACAACAAATTTTTAATTCGTTACTCCCCCGAGTAACCTCCTTTATCCACACACACTATGACCCCCCTGGACTGTGGCGTCCAGTTGCGTCCACAAGGACTGAAGTTTTGGAGGAATTTTGTCCTCTCCTTGTCCTTGCTTCTGCGTTACATTATAAAAGCTAGATACCATAATATCTAAAGTTGCATATTATACGCCCTTAATGCGGGTCTACCACCTGGTTTACTGTTCCTACTCGAACAGAGCGGCAGCCGCTGTTCCATAGTTCCGGGGATTTCCCGTAATGTCACCCCCATTTAATTTCAAATATACACCAATTTCAAGCCAGCTATGGTCAAGGTTCTTACTTTATGGCCATAGCTGACCGCTATCCAAAAGCACGATTAGTGCTGGTAAGGCAGTAATCGCCCGAAAAGTCAGGGAAATCATCTCTAAATTCAGGCATGTTCTCTACGTCATTATTATACACGGCACGGCAATAAATCAATATATAATATAAAATTATATAACAGTTGTGCAGTGTATCTTACGCCAGTTTGGCCTCCGATGGAGGTAACACTCTCTGTCACCCCAACCCTTACCAATATCTACCGTGGCACATGCCACCACGGCAATAGCATCCTACTAATTAAATTAACCTTTCTACCGTTATAGTTTCTACATTCCCTAAGTATAGCACTTCTATTAACACCACTCTACCCCCAAAATTACCCACACATTTTGTATGATAACATAATATAACATAATAAACAAATAGACGTTAACCTTGATCATTAGCATTGTTACATTCACATTAAGCAAACAGTTCTCTTTTAAATAATTTATACAGAAACTTATAAACATTATAATTTGTAATTTTCATCAACTCTTTTATATATCATCATTTCATTATTTATCCTTTACTGCAATTAGATTCCTCAAAATTTTCAAATTTATTATTAATCTATTTATTTTAACAATTATGTTATTCCACAAACTAAACCGTTTAACATTTATTTATTCATTAATTGTTATTAACTTGAAATCTCATAAAATAATTTAAATGCATCCTCAAAATTCAATTATATAACATTTTAAATCCAACAAAAAATATTTAATCATCTCAAATTATTTTAATTAAATCAATTATTGAAAACACAACATATTTCAATTATTATCAAAACAGTTACAATTCATTAATTACTGCCTTCAAAATTATTTTCATTATTTATTTAGTCTACTAAAATAATCTTATTATTATTAAAACAATTACCTACACACATTGTTTACATTATCTACTTGTTACAATACACACCACTAATTTCACTATCAATTATTTATAAATTATTCGTCATTAACTGTTCAATTTTACCACACTTCATTTCATAATCTGTCCAGGTCATTACCATAAATTAAAATATTTAAAATTGTCCATTCACTCCTTTTAATTTCAACCTCCATCATCATACATATATTGAATATATTTATAACATACATCATTGTTATCCACATACAATTTGTTATTATTATTACGACCATTATCGACACAATATTTGACATCATTCTTATCTATCAATTCATAAAACCCGTCTACATTTGTGATTTTAGTTCTGTCTCCGTAAGTATTTTTATTCAACATCAAGTAACTTATTTTCTCATCATATTCATTTACTATACTCATTAAAACATCAGGTAAGTTATTAATATTTAAACAGGTATCATCAAAACAATTCTCAATCTCTACTCTACAAGGTAAGTATTTCATATCATTTATCTTTACCACTTCTAACATCTCTTTCAACTCATTATAATTTCTCTTCAACTGATATAATTCTATTTCTCTATCTGTACACAATTCTCTATCTAAATCTCTCTCACCATCACACCATATCACACTTTCAACACCATCCCACACAGAGGGTACTAACTCATAAAAATTCGGGGAACAACTCAAAGACCTCATGTCTTTCAATAACAAGGGACTCTTACCCTTCAACAACAACATTTGTGAACACCTTGGTTCACCATAAATATGGGGAAAATTTACCCTCTGCCCTACATACTCATCTAATCTCTCTTGCCACTCTTTCTCTAATTCATCAACACTAATTACTACTCCGTTACAACCCATTACTCTCTCACCCTCACTCACTCTCTCTATCTCATCACTAGTCAATCTTCCACTATTTCGTCATTGTTAATATTCGTAACATTGTCATCTAACTTCTCAACACTCTGTTCTAATCTGTTAAAGGTAGCTTCTATTATTTCATTAGTTTGGTTTAAATGCTTATTAATTTCATTCATATGGTTTTTCAACTCATTAAATTTATTATTTTGTACCTCTAAATTGGTGTCAAAATCATTGCTTAATTTATCAAATTTACTATTTTGTTCATCTAATTTCTCACTGAAACTACTTTTAATTTCTTTGATTTCATTTTTCTGTTCATGAATATCCATTGATATGGTTCGTAATATACTCATTATATCGTTATCTAATTTGTTACTTTTTACTGAGGTTGGAGTTGATAGAGTGCCCGAGTCATCTATAGCTGATTCAGTTAGGTTGAATTCTTTTGATCGATTTACTGGGGTTGAATGAACCTCTGGTTACCCCACACCAGCCGACTCGCTCATTTCAACTACAATCTCGTTATTATCCATTTCATTAAATTATATAATTTGATACTTATTTATAATACACCTTTATCAATAACACTGTAACATAACCTTATGTGACACTCGTCACCTACGTCTATTTTACGTACACGAATTCATTTATTCCAAACAACCATTTCTGCTCTCCAAGTGGGCTACATTTATATAAATTTATTTATATAAATGGTCCCTGTTCGGGCGCCAATTGTGATATAACAATTTTATGTCACGTTATAATTAACACTTAATTACTCATTTATAAATTTCTTCGGGCGCCATCTTGCCGTACTGCAAGAAATTAATTCAATTAGCAATTAATATGTGTACAAGAAATAGGTACTTACCAATTCGGGTTCTTTTCGGCGAACTCATGAGAACAGAATTATGGCTGTTTGAAATAAAGAGAGCTTTACTCATTTCCCATAATTAAGTTTTATTAACAATTAATTATTTTCTTTCATCATTTACTTTTAAAATATCATTGACAAACTACCTCTTTATCTCCCTTATCTGTTATAAATTCCCATTCTATAACTCACATAAATCAAATTGAAACATATTACAAAATTTTTTAAATAAAAAAGGAAAATCAAGATATTAATGATAACTAATTTTTTAAAGATACACAAACCAGCCTTCTTTATCTACATAGTTTCACTCACTCATACTCACACACACGCCGTTACTTTATAACCTTAAAGATCTCATTTTTACTTAAAATTTTATTTTGTTATAATTTCGATTAACCCTTGTTAAATATTTAGGTACACATTTTCTTTTTTACTTAGCTGTTCAATGAGTCCTGAAGACGTCACATTATTTTAAGCACACATTTGTTATTTTTAAAACTGATAATCTCCGAAACTGTTATTTACATTTTGTATATGAATTTTGATTTTTTCACATTTTTAAATATGTTATTCACATTTTTGTTGATTTGCGGGCCCGCACTTTATGTTCCGGAACTTTTGTACGTCTCACTCGCGTGAGTGTTGAATTTAGACTGGCTGAGACAAACGGCACTATTTTGTAAAGTGGTCGCAGTTACATGACCAATTCTTATTGTCTTGAGTTCGTATCACTACGCCAGTATAAGGTTTGGCTTACACGCCCGAATTCCACAGCGGGGATGGTCTCTGACGTATGATGTTGACGTCACATGGTCTGATGTGGTTACATAATTTGTTTACAAGTTTAAAGTCACTGGAGCTGACCTTGACTCAGTTTCGCTGGTTGTCTATTGCGTCTTTATAATTTTATGAATAATTTCACAATCGCTGCTGCCAACTTCCTTACCATCAAAATTTACCTTCTCATCAATTTATGTATATGTTTCCCAAATTATACAATAAAATTTTATTTCCTTTTCTATTAAACACAAATTTATTCATTTCCCCGGGTAGGCCAAAATGTCCCGTTACAATACCCCCTCAATGAGAGGTTTTATGCCGAAGCATAAAAATTCTCATTGACACACTCATACTTGCTAAAGGGATCAGCCAGGATATGTCGCCACAACCCCCTTTATGGTTTACAAACAAAAAAATAGAATTAACTCACCCTGGGTCCAGTGACTGTGACCGCACCTGAATGACATTACTGGACTTCTCTCTCGAGATCCCAACACCATAAAGTCAGACAGATACTTAACGCCCCTGCTCTGACGTGCTGGCCAGCTCAGGACCGCCGCCACAGCATCACCAAACACTGAAACATGAAATCAAATATCAACTAGTGGCCTTATACAACACCATATCCCCAACTGATCTGTTTCCCCCTAGCGGTGCTGGTTTGCGTTAAGAAGCACTGGTTTTGTTTTCTTAATTCTTAACTTCTAACACATATATGCATACCTAACATAACCAAATCAACTACATCTAAACATATTATGTCCTTAAACATCTCCCTATTTTATATTTCAAATTAACACAAAATCATCTAAGTACATCATAATAAACATTGATGTTATTACATTAAAAATAAACAATTCACATTTAAGTTTGTCCAAAAATTACACACTTTACATTTAAAATTTGCATATAAACTTATAAAAATTACATTTTAATCTCAATTGAACTTTTATTAAATCATTTCCAAAAAATAATTTTTTTTTTTTCATTCACCATAACATTTCATTTACATTTTACTAATTGGGGTGATTTTCAGTTATTCATTACAATTCACATTATCAGCTTTGCATTTACCCATAATCTCTCCTCTTATGACTCCAACCCTCCCTTACAAAATCTTTAACCAGTATGACACCCATCTACCAAAAAATCTACTAACCCTTCTCTACCTCTAATTTACTACTCTACTTCATTTCGATTCATTCTACCCTTATACAGAAAATACTCTCTACCCCTTTGTACTCAGGATGTGTATTCCCACTTACCAGCTCATTCCCTTATCTGGTTCCTGGACTCTCCCTAGGCAACCCCTTCCGGCGCTAATCGGTCCCTTCCCGTCCCAACACCTTTCGTTGCGGACTCCTTATCACACCACCCCCCTTACAAAATCCCCATCAACTAATTACTCTCCCAATACATCACTTTCATATTCTACAAAATATCTCCATTTATTTATTACATCAATATATCACTCATTATTCTACATATTTCCCCATAGCTACTGTGTCTCCACTTATACTCAAATTCTCTATTACTTGTACTTCATCTCTTATTCTCTTTAACACCCATCTATATTCAACTTGGACTGACTCAAATGTCTTACTTCTATCTTTTACAATCCCTTGAAAAATGTAACTATCTCAAATTATTTTATTTATTTATTTAAAATCTTTAAACACATTGAAAACTTATTCTATAAAATATTGTTACATTTTTAATCCTTATCCCTAACATACTACATGCAATTAACACAATAAAACATAATAAACACAATATAAGAAATATCTAGTGCACCCATTCCTCAAATCAAAACAAAATTATTTAGTCAGCTCAGTAGCGACTCATCATTATTAAATTACAACAAATTTTTAATTCGTTACTCCCCCGAGTAACCTCCTTTATCCACACACACTATGACCCCCCTGGACTGTGGCGTCCAGTTGCGTCCACAAGGACTGAAGTTTTGGAGGAATTTTGTCCTCTCCTTGTCCTTGCTTCTGCGTTACATTATAAAAGCTAGATACCATAATATCTAAAGTTGCATATTATACGCCCTTAATGCGGGTCTACCACCTGGTTTACTGTTCCTACTCGAACAGAGCGGCAGCCGCTGTTCCATAGTTCCGGGGATTTCCCGTAATGTCACCCCCATTTAATTTCAAATATACACCAATTTCAAGCCAGCTATGGTCAAGGTTCTTACTTTATGGCCATAGCTGACCGCTATCCAAAAGCACGATTAGTGCTGGTAAGGCAGTAATCGCCCGAAAAGTCAGGGAAATCATCTCTAAATTCAGGCATGTTCTCTACGTCATTATTATACACGGCACGGCAATAAATCAATATATAATATAAAATTATATAACAGTTGTGCAGTGTATCTTACGCCAGTTTGGCCTCCGATGGAGGTAACACTCTCTGTCACCCCAACCCTTACCAATATCTACCGTGGCACATGCCACCACGGCAATAGCATCCTACTAATTAAATTAACCTTTCTACCGTTATAGTTTCTACATTCCCTAAGTATAGCACTTCTATTAACACCACTCTACCCCCCAAAATTACCCACACATTTTGTATGATAACATAATATAACATAATAAACAAATAGACGTTAACCTTGATCATTAGCATTGTTACATTCACATTAAGCAAACAGTTCTCTTTTAAATAATTTATACAGAAACTTATAAACATTATAATTTGTAATTTTCATCAACTCTTTTATATATCATCATTTCATTATTTATCCTTTACTGCAATTAGATTCCTCAAAATTTTCAAATTTATTATTAATCTATTTATTTTAACAATTATGTTATTCCACAAACTAAACCGTTTAACACTTATTTATTCATTAATTGTTATTAACTTGAAATCTCATAAAATAATTTAAATGCATCCTCAAAATTCAATTATATAACATTTTAAATCCAACAAAAAATATTTAATCATCTCAAATTATTTTAATTAAATCAATTATTGAAAACACAACATATTTCAATTATTATCAAAACAGTTACAATTCATTAATTACTGCCTTCAAAATTATTTTCATTATTTATTTAGTCTACTAAAATAATCTTATTATTATTAAAACAATTACCTACACACATTGTTTACATTATCTACTTGTTACAATACACACCACTAATTTCACTATCAATTATTTATAAATTATTCGTCATTAACTGTTCAATTTTACCACACTTCATTTCATAATCTGTCCAGGTCATTACCATAAATTAAAATATTTAAAAATTGTCCATTCACTCCTTTTAATTTCAACCTCCATCATCATACATATATTGAATATATTTATAACATACATCATTGTTATCCACATACAATTTGTTATTATTATTACGACCATTATCGACACAATATTTGACATCATTCTTATCTATCAATTCATAAAACCCGTCTACATTTGTGATTTTAGTTCTGTCTCCGTAAGTATTTTTATTCAACATCAAGTAACTTATTTCCTCATCATATTCATTTACTATACTCATTAAAACATCAGGTAAGTTATTAATATTTAAACAGGTATCATCAAAACAATTCTCAATCTCTACTCTACAAGGTAAGTATTTCATATCATTTATCTTTACCACTTCTAACATCTCTTTCAACTCATTATAATTTCTCTTCAACTGATATAATTCTATTTCTCTATCTGTACACAATTCTCTATCTAAATCTCTCTCACCATCACACCATATCACACTTTCAACACCATCCCACACAGAGGGTACTAACTCATAAAAATTCGGGGAACAACTCAAAGACCTCATGTCTTTCAATAACAAGGGACTCTTACCCTTCAACAACAACATTTGTGAACACCTTGGTTCACCATAAATATGGGGAAAATTTACCCTCTGCCCTACATACTCATCTAATCTCTCTTGCCACTCTTTCTCTAATTCATCAACACTAATTACTACTCCGTTACAACCCATTACTCTCTCACCCTCACTCACTCTCTCTATCTCATCACTATTCAATCTTCCACTATTTTGTCATTGTTAATATTCGTAACATTGTCATCTAACTTCTCAACACTCTGTTCTAATCTGTTAAAGGTAGCTTCTATTATTTCATTAGTTTGGTTTAAATGCTTATTAATTTCATTCATATGGTTTTTCAACTCATTAAATTTATTATTTTGTACCTCTAAATTGGTGTCAAAATCACTGCTTAATTTATCAAATTTACTATTTTGTTCATCTAATTTCTCACTGAAACTACTTTTAATTTCTTTGATTTCATTTTTCTGTTCATGAATATCCATTGATATGGTTCGTAATATACTCATTATATCGTTATCTAATTTGTTACTTTTTACTGAGGTTGGAGTTGATAGAGTGCCCGAGTCATCTATAGCTGATTCAGTTAGGTTGAATTCTTTTGATCGATTTACTGGGGTTGAATGAACCTCTGGTTACCCCACACCAGCCGACTCGCTCATTTCAACTACAGTCTCGTTATTATCCATTTCATTAAATTATATAATTTTATACTTATTTATAATACACCTTTATCAATAACACTGTAACATAACCTTATGTGACACTCGTCACCTACGTCTATTTTACGTACACGAATTCATTTATTCCAAACAACCATTTCTGCTCTCCAAGTGGCCTACATTTATATAAATTTATTTATATAAATGGTCCCTGTTCGGGCGCCAATTGTGATATAACAATTTTATGTCACGTTATAATTAACACTTAATTACTCATTTATAAATTTCTTCGGGCGCCATCTTGCCGTACTGCAAGAAATTAATTCAATTAGCAATTAATATGTGTACAAGAAATAGGTACTTACCAATTCGGGTTCTTTTCGGCGAACTCATGAGAACAGAATTATGGCTGTTTGAAATAAAGAGAGCTTTACTCATTTCCCATAATTAAGTTTTATTAACAATTAATTATTTTCTTTCATCATTTACTTTTAAAATATCATTGACAAACTACCTCTTTATCTCCCTTATCTGTTATAAATTCCCATTCTATAACTCACATAAATCAAATTGAAACATATTACAAAATTTTTTAAATAAAAAAGGAAAATCAAGATATTAATGATAACTAATTTTTTAAAGATACACAAACCAGCCTTCTTTATCTACATAGTTTCACTCACTCATACTCACACACACGCCGTTACTTTATAACCTTAGAGATCTCATTTTTACTTAAAATTTTATTTTGTTATAATTTCGATTAACCCTTGTTAAATATTTAGGTACACATTTTCTTTTTTACTTAGCTGTTCAATGAGTCCTGAAGACGTCACATTATTTTAAGCGCACATTTGTTATTTTTAAAACTGATAATCTCCGAAACTGTTATTTACATTTTGTATATGAATTTTGATTTTTTCACATTTTTAAATATGTTATTCACATTTTTGTTGATTTGCGGGCCCGCACTTTATGTTCCGGAACTTTTGTACGTCTCACTCGCGAGAGTGTTGAATTTAGACTGGCTGAGACAAACGGCACTATTTTGTAAAGTGGTCGCAGTTACATGACCAATTCTTATTGTCTTGAGTTCGTATCACTACGCCAGTATAAGGTTTGGCTTACACGCCCGAATTCCACAGCGGGGATGGTCTCTGACGTATGATGTTGACGTCACATGGTCTGATGTGGTTACATAATTTGTTTACAAGTTTAAAGTCACTGGAGCTGACCTTGACTCAGTTTCGCTGGTTGTCTATTGCGTCTTTATAATTTTATGAATAATTTCACAATCGCTGCTGCCAACTTCCTTACCATCAAAATTTACCTTCTCATCAATTTATGTATACGTTTCCCAAATTATACAATAAAATTTTATTTCCTTTTCTATTAAACACAAATTTATTCATTTCCCCGGGTAGGCCAAAATGTCCCGTTACAATACCCCCTCAATGAGAGGTTTTATGCCGAAGCATAAAAATTCTCATTGACACACTCATACTTGCTAAAGGGATCAGCCAGGATATGTCGCCACAACCCCCTTTATGGTTTACAAACAAAAAAATAGAATTAACTCACCCTGGGTCCAGTGACTGTGACCGCACCTGAATGACATTACTGGACTTCTCTCTCGAGATCCCAACACCATAAAGTCAGACAGATACTTAACGCCCCTGCTCTGACGTGCTGGCCAGCTCAGGACCGCTGCCACAGCATCACCAAACACTGAAACATGAAATCAAATATCAACTAGTGGCCTTATACAACACCATATCCCCAACTGATCTGTTTCCCCCTAGCGGTGCTGGTTTGCGTTAAGAAGCACTGGTTTTGTTTTCTTAATTCTTAACTTCTAACACATATATGCATACCTAACATAACCAAATCAACTACATCTAAACACATTATGTCCTTAAACATCTCCCTATTTTATATTTCAAATTAACACAAAATCATCTAAGTACATCATAATAAACATTGTTGTTATTACATTAAAAATAAACAATTCACATTTCAGTTTGTCCAAAAATTACACACTTTACATTTAAAATTTGCATATAAACTTATAAAAATTACATTTTAATCTCAATTGAACTTTTATTAAATCATTTCCAAAAAATAATTTTTTTTTTTCATTCACCATAACATTTCATTTACATTTTACTAATTTGGGTGATTTTCAGTTATTCATTACAATTCACTTTATCAGCTTTGCATTTACCCATAATCTCTCCTCTTATGACTCCAACCCTCCCTTACAAAATCTTTAACCAGTATGACACCCATCTACCAAAAAATCTACTAACCCTTCTCTACCTCTAATTTACTACTCTACTTCATTTCGATTCATTCTACCCTTATACAAAAAATACTCTCTACCCCTTTGTACTCAGGATGTGTATTCCCACTTACCAGCTCATTCCCTTATCTGGTTCCTGGACTCTCCCTAGGCAACCGCTTCCGGCGCTAATCGGTCCCTTCCCGTCCCAACACCTTTCGTTGCGGACTCCTTATCACACCACCCCCCTTACAAAATCCCCATCAACTAATTACTCTCCCAATACATCACTTTCATATTCTACAAAATATCTCCATTTATTTATTACATCAATATATCACTCATTATTCTACATATTTCCCCATAGCTACTGTGTCTCCACTTATACTCAAATTCTCTATTACTTGTCCTTCATCTCTTATTCTCTTTAACACCCATCTATATTCAACTTGGACTGACTCAAATGTCTTACTTCTATCTTTTACAATCCCTTGAAAAATTTAACTATCTCAAATTATTTTATTTATTTATTTAAAATCTTTAAACACATTGAAAACTTATTCTATAAAATATTGTTACATTTTTAATCCTTATCCCTAACATACTACATGCAATTAACACAATAAAACATAATAAACACAATATAAGAAATATCTAGTGCACCCATTCCTCAAATCAAAACAAAATTATTTAGTCAGCTCAGTAGCGACTCATCATTATTAAATTACAACAAATTTTTAATTCGTTACTCCCCCGAGTAACCTCCTTTATCCACACACACTATGACCCCCCTGGACTGTGGCGTCCAGTTGCGTCCACAAGGACTGAAGTTTTGGAGGAATTTTGTCCTCTCCTTGTCCTTGCTTCTGCGTTACATTATAAAAGCTAGATACCATAATATCTAAAGTTGCATATTATACGCCCTTAATGCGGGTCTACCACCTGGTTTACTGTTCCTACTCGAACAGAGCGGCAGCCGCTGTTCCATAGTTCCGGGGATTTCCCGTAATGTCACCCCCATTTAATTTCAAATATACACCAATTTCAAGCCAGCTATGGTCAAGGTTCTTACTTTATGGCCATAGCTGACCGCTATCCAAAAGCACGATTAGTGCTGGTAAGGCAGTAATCGCCCGAAAAGTCAGGGAAATCATCTCTAAATTCAGGCATGTTCTGTACGTCATTATTATACATGGCACGGCAATAAATCAATATATAATATAAAATTATATAACAGTTGTGCAGTGTATATTACGCCAGTTTGGCCTCCGATGGAGGTAACACTCTCTGTCACCCCCAACCCTTACCACTATCTACCGTGGCACATGCCACCACGGCAATAGCATCCTACTAACTAAATTAACCTTTCTACCGTTATAGTTTCTACATTCCCTAAGTATAGCACTTCTATTAACACCACTCTACCCCCCAAAATTACCCACACATTTTGTATGATAACATAATATAACATAATAAACAAATAGACGTTAACCTTGATCATTAGCATTGTTACATTCACATTAAGCAAACAGTTCTCTTTTAAATAATTTATACAGAAACTTATAAACATTATAATTTGTAATTTTCATCAACTCTTTTATATATCATCATTTCATTATTTATCCTTTACTGCAATTAGATTCCTCAAAATTTTCAAATTTATTATTAATCTATTTATTTTAACAATTATGTTATTCCACAAACTAAACCGTTTAACACTTATTTATTCATTAATTGTTATTAACTTGAAATCTCATAAAATAATTTAAATGCATCCTCAAAATTCAATTATATAACATTTTAAATCCAACAAAAAATATTTAATCATCTCAAATTATTTTAATTAAATCAATTATTGAAAACACAACATATTTCAATTATTATCAAAACAGTTACAATTCATTAATTACTGCCTTCAAAATTATTTTCATTATTTATTTAGTCTACTAAAATAATCTTATTATTATTAAAACAATTACCTACACACATTGTTTACATTATCTACTTGTTACAATACACACCACTAATTTCACTATCAATTATTTATAAATTATTCGTCATTAACTGTTCAATTTTACCACACTTCATTTCATAATCTGTCCAGGTCATTACCATAAATTAAAATATTTAAAAATTGTCCATTCACTCCTTTTAATTTCAACCTCCATCATCATACATATATTGAATATATTTATAACATACATCATTGTTATCCACATACAATTTGTTATTATTATTACGACCATTATCGACACAATATTTGACATCATTCTTATCTATCAATTCATAAAACCCGTCTACATTTGTGATTTTAGTTCTGTCTCCGTAAGTATTTTTATTCAACATCAAGTAACTTATTTTCTCATCATATTCATTTACTATACTCATTAAAACATCAGGTAAGTTATTAATATTTAAACAGGTATCATCAAAACAATTCTCAATCTCTACTCTACAAGGTAAGTATTTCATATCATTTATCTTTACCACTTCTAACATCTCTTTCAACTCATTATAATTTCTCTTCAACTGATATAATTCTATTTCTCTATCTGTACACAATTCTCTATCTAAATCTCTCTCACCATCACACCATATCACACTTTCAACACCATCCCACACAGAGGGTACTAACTCATAAAAATTCGGGGAACAACTCAAAGACCTCATGTCTTTCAATAACAAGGGACTCTTACCCTTCAACAACAACATTTGTGAACACCTTGGTTCACCATAAATATGGGGAAAATTTACCCTCTGCCCTACATACTCATCTAATCTCTCTTGCCACTCTTTCTCTAATTCATCAACACTAATTACTACTCCGTTACAACCCATTACTCTCTCACCCTCACTCACTCTCTCTATCTCATCACTATTCAATCTTCCACTATTTCGTCATTGTTAATATTCGTAACATTGTCATCTAACTTCTCAACACTCTGTTCTAATCTGTTAAAGGTAGCTTCTATTATTTCATTAGTTTGGTTTAAATGCTTATTAATTTCATTCATATGGTTTTTCAACTCATTAAATTTATTATTTTGTACCTCTAAATTGGTGTCAAAATCATTGCTTAATTTATCAAATTTACTATTTTGTTCATCTAATTTCTCACTGAAACTACTTTTAATTTCTTTGATTTCATTTTTCTGTTCATGAATATCCATTGATATGGTTCGTAATATACTCATTATATCGTTATCTAATTTGTTACTTTTTACTGAGGTTGGAGTTGATAGAGTGCCCGAGTCATCTATAGCTGATTCAGTTAGGTTGAATTCTTTTGATCGATTTACTGGGGTTGAATGAACCTCTGGTTACCCCACACCAGCCGACTCGCTCATTTCAACTACAATCTCGTTATTATCCATTTCATTAAATTATATAATTTGATACTTATTTATAATACACCTTTATCAATAACACTGTAACATAACCTTATGTGACACTCGTCACCTACGTCTATTTTACGTACACGAATTCATTTATTCCAAACAACCATTTCTGCTCTCCAAGTGGGCTACATTTATATAAATTTATTTATATAAATGGTCCCTGTTCGGGCGCCAATTGTGATATAACAATTTTATGTCACGTTATAATTAACACTTAATTACTCATTTATAAATTTCTTCGGGCGCCATCTTGCCGTACTGCAAGAAATTAATTCAATTAGCAATTAATATGTGTACAAGAAATAGGTACTTACCAATTCGGGTTCTTTTCGGCGAACTCATGAGAACAGAATTATGGCTGTTTGAAATAAAGAGAGCTTTACTCATTTCCCATAATTAAGTTTTATTAACAATTAATTATTTTCTTTCATCATTTACTTTTAAAATATCATTGACAAACTACCTCTTTATCTCCCTTATCTGTTATAAATTCCCATTCTATAACTCACATAAATCAAATTGAAACATATTACAAAATTTTTTAAATAAAAAAGGAAAATCAAGATATTAATGATAACTAATTTTTTAAAGATACACAAACCAGCCTTCTTTATCTACATAGTTTCACTCACTCATACTCACACACACGCCGTTACTTTATAACCTTAAAGATCTCATTTTTACTTAAAATTTTATTTTGTTATAATTTCGATTAACCCTTGTTAAATATTTAGGTACACATTTTCTTTTTTACTTAGCTGTTCAATGAGTCCTGAAGACGTCACATTATTTTAAGCACACATTTGTTATTTTTAAAACTGATAATCTCCGAAACTGTTATTTACATTTTGTATATGAATTTTGATTTTTTCACATTTTTAAATATGTTATTCACATTTTTGTTGATTTGCGGGCCCGCACTTTATGTTCCGGAACTTTTGTACGTCTCACTCGCGTGAGTGTTGAATTTAGACTGGCTGAGACAAACGGCACTATTTTGTAAAGTGGTCGCAGTTACATGACCAATTCTTATTGTCTTGAGTTCGTATCACTACGCCAGTATAAGGTTTGGCTTACACGCCCGAATTCCACAGCGGTCTCTGACGTATGATGTTGACGTCACATGGTCTGATGTGGTTACATAATTTGTTTACAAGTTTAAAGTCACTGGAGCTGACCTTGACTCAGTTTCGCTGGTTGTCTATTGCGTCTTTATAATTTTATGAATAATTTCACAATCGCTGCTGCCAACTTCCTTACCATCAAAATTTACCTTCTCATCAATTTATGTATACGTTTCCCAAATTATACAATAAAATTTTATTTCCTTTTCTATTAAACACAAATTTATTCATTTCCCCGGGTAGGCCAAAATGTCCCGTTACAATACCCCCTCAATGAGAGGTTTTATGCCGAAGCATAAAAATTCTCATTGACACACTCATACTTGCTAAAGGGATCAGCCAGGATATGTCGCCACAACCCCCTTTATGGTTTACAAACAAAAAAATAGAATTAACTCACCCTGGGTCCAGTGACTGTGACCGCACCTGAATGACATTACTGGACTTCTCTCTCGAGATCCCAACACCATAAAGTCAGACAGATACTTAACGCCCCTGCTCTGACGTGCTGGCCAGCTCAGGACCGCCGCCACAGCATCACCAAACACTGAAACATGAAATCAAATATCAACTAGTGGCCTTATACAACACCATATCCCCAACTGATCTGTTTCCCCCTAGCGGTGCTGGTTTGCGTTAAGAAGCACTGGTTTTGTTTTCTTAATTCTTAACTTCTAACACATATATGCATACCTAACATAACCAAATCAACTACATCTAAACATATTATGTCCTTAAACATCTCCCTATTTTATATTTCAAATTAACACAAAATCATCTAAGTACATCATAATAAACATTGATGTTATTACATTAAAAATAAACAATTCACATTTAAGTTTGTCCAAAAATTACACACTTTACATTTAAAATTTGCATATAAACTTATAAAAATTACATTTTAATCTCAATTGAACTTTTATTAAATCATTTCCAAAAAATAATTTTTTTTTTTTCATTCACCATAACATTTCATTTACATTTTACTAATTGGGGTGATTTTCAGTTATTCATTACAATTCACATTATCAGCTTTGCATTTACCCATAATCTCTCCTCTTATGACTCCAACCCTCCCTTACAAAATCTTTAACCAGTATGACACCCATCTACCAAAAAATCTACTAACCCTTCTCTACCTCTAATTTACTACTCTACTTCATTTCGATTCATTCTACCCTTATACAGAAAATACTCTCTACCCCTTTGTACTCAGGATGTGTATTCCCACTTACCAGCTCATTCCCTTATCTGGTTCATGGACTCTCCCTAGGCAACCCCTTCCGGCGCTAATCGGTCCCTTCCCGTCCCAACACCTTTCGTTGCGGACTCCTTATCACACCACCCCCCTTACAAAATCCCCATCAACTAATTACTCTCCCAATACATCACTTTCATATTCTACAAAATATCTCCATTTATTTATTACATCAATATATCACTCATTATTCTACATATTTCCCCATAGCTACTGTGTCTCCACTTATACTCAAATTCTCTATTACTTGTACTTCATCTCTTATTCTCTTTAACACCCATCTATATTCAACTTGGACTGACTCAAATGTCTTACTTCTATCTTTTACAATCCCTTGAAAAATTTAACTATCTCAAATTATTTTATTTATTTATTTAAAATCTTTAAACACATTGAAAACTTATTCTATAAAATATTGTTACATTTTTAATCCTTATCCCTAACATACTACATGCAATTAACACAATAAAACATAATAAACACAATATAAGAAATATCTAGTGCACCCATTCCTCAAATCAAAACAAAATTATTTAGTCAGCTCAGTAGCGACTCATCATTATTAAATTACAACAAATTTTTAATTCGTTACTCCCCCGAGTAACCTCCTTTATCCACACACACTATGACCCCCCTGGACTGTGGCGTCCAGTTGCGTCCACAAGGACTGAAGTTTTGGAGGAATTTTGTCCTCTCCTTGTCCTTGCTTCTGCGTTACATTATAAAAGCTAGATACCATAATATCTAAAGTTGCATATTATACGCCCTTAATGCGGGTCTACCACCTGGTTTACTGTTCCTACTCGAACAGAGCGGCAGCCGCTGTTCCATAGTTCCGGGGATTTCCCGTAATGTCACCCCCATTTAATTTCAAATATACACCAATTTCAAGCCAGCTATGGTCAAGGTTCTTACTTTATGGCCATAGCTGACCGCTATCCAAAAGCACGATTAGTGCTGGTAAGGCAGTAATCGCCCGAAAAGTCAGGGAAATCATCTCTAAATTCAGGCATGTTCTCTACGTCATTATTATACACGGCACGGCAATAAATCAATATATAATATAAAATTATATAACAGTTGTGCAGTGTATCTTACGCCAGTTTGGCCTCCGATGGAGGTAACACTCTCTGTCACCCCAACCCTTACCAATATCTACCGTGGCACATGCCACCACGGCAATAGCATCCTACTAATTAAATTAACCTTTCTACCGTTATAGTTTCTACATTCCCTAAGTATAGCACTTCTATTAACACCACTCTACCCCCCAAAATTACCCACACATTTTGTATGATAACATAATATAACATAATAAACAAATAGACGTTAACCTTGATCATTAGCATTGTTACATTCACATTAAGCAAACAGTTCTCTTTTAAATAATTTATACAGAAACTTATAAACATTATAATTTGTAATTTTCATCAACTCTTTTATATATCATCATTTCATTATTTATCCTTTACTGCAATTAGATTCCTCAAAATTTTCAAATTTATTATTAATCTATTTATTTTAACAATTATGTTATTCCACAAACTAAACCGTTTAACATTTATTTATTCATTAATTGTTATTAACTTGAAATCTCATAAAATAATTTAAATGCATCCTCAAAATTCAATTATATAACATTTTAAATCCAACAAAAAATATTTAATCATCTCAAATTATTTTAATTAAATCAATTATTGAAAACACAACATATTTCAATTATTATCAAAACAGTTACAATTCATTAATTACTGCCTTCAAAATTATTTTCATTATTTATTTAGTCTACTAAAATAATCTTATTATTATTAAAACAATTACCTACACACATTGTTTACATTATCTACTTGTTACAATACACACCACTAATTTCACTATCAATTATTTATAAATTATTCGTCATTAACTGTTCAATTTTACCACACTTCATTTCATAATCTGTCCAGGTCATTACCATAAATTAAAATATTTAAAAATTGTCCATTCACTCCTTTTAATTTCAACCTCCATCATCATACATATATTGAATATATTTATAACATACATCATTGTTATCCACATACAATTTGTTATTATTATTACGACCATTATCGACACAATATTTGACATCATTCTTATCTATCAATTCATAAAACCCGTCTACATTTGTGATTTTAGTTCTGTCTCCGTAAGTATTTTTATTCAACATCAAGTAACTTATTTCCTCATCATATTCATTTACTATACTCATTAAAACATCAGGTAAGTTATTAATATTTAAACAGGTATCATCAAAACAATTCTCAATCTCTACTCTACAAGGTAAGTATTTCATATCATTTATCTTTACCACTTCTAACATCTCTTTCAACTCATTATAATTTCTCTTCAACTGATATAATTCTATTTCTCTATCTGTACACAATTCTCTATCTAAATCTCTCTCACCATCACACCATATCACACTTTCAACACCATCCCACACAGAGGGTACTAACTCATAAAAATTCGGGGAACAACTCAAAGACCTCATGTCTTTCAATAACAAGGGACTCTTACCCTTCAACAACAACATTTGTGAACACCTTGGTTCACCATAAATATGGGGAAAATTTACCCTCTGCCCTACATACTCATCTAATCTCTCTTGCCACTCTTTCTCTAATTCATCAACACTAATTACTACTCCGTTACAACCCATTACTCTCTCACCCTCACTCACTCTCTCTATCTCATCACTATTCAATCTTCCACTATTTCGTCATTGTTAATATTCGTAACATTGTCATCTAACTTCTCAACACTCTGTTCTAATCTGTTAAAGGTAGCTTCTATTATTTCATTAGTTTGGTTTAAATGCTTATTAATTTCATTCATATGGTTTTTCAACTCATTAAATTTATTATTTTGTACCTCTAAATTGGTGTCAAAATCACTGCTTAATTTATCAAATTTACTATTTTGTTCATCTAATTTCTCACTGAAACTACTTTTAATTTCTTTGATTTCATTTTTCTGTTCATGAATATCCATTGATATGGTTCGTAATATACTCATTATATCGTTATCTAATTTGTTACTTTTTACTGAGGTTGGAGTTGATAGAGTGCCCGAGTCATCTATAGCTGATTCAGTTAGGTTGAATTCTTTTGATCGATTTACTGGGGTTGAATGAACCTCTGGTTACCCCACACCAGCCGACTCGCTCATTTCAACTACAGTCTCGTTATTATCCATTTCATTAAATTATATAATTTTATACTTATTTATAATACACCTTTATCAATAACACTGTAACATAACCTTATGTGACACTCGTCACCTACGTCTATTTTACGTACACGAATTCATTTATTCCAAACAACCATTTCTGCTCTCCAAGTGGCCTACATTTATATAAATTTATTTATATAAATGGTCCCTGTTCGGGCGCCAATTGTGATATAACAATTTTATGTCACGTTATAATTAACACTTAATTACTCATTTATAAATTTCTTCGGGCGCCATCTTGCCGTACTGCAAGAAATTAATTCAATTAGCAATTAATATGTGTACAAGAAATAGGTACTTACCAATTCGGGTTCTTTTCGGCGAACTCATGAGAACAGAATTATGGCTGTTTGAAATAAAGAGAGCTTTACTCATTTCCCATAATTAAGTTTTATTAACAATTAATTATTTTCTTTCATCATTTACTTTTAAAATATCATTGACAAACTACCTCTTTATCTCCCTTATCTGTTATAAATTCCCATTCTATAACTCACATAAATCAAATTGAAACATATTACAAAATTTTTTAAATAAAAAAGGAAAATCAAGATATTAATGATAACTAATTTTTTAAAGATACACAAACCAGCCTTCTTTATCTACATAGTTTCACTCACTCATACTCACACACACGCCGTTACTTTATAACCTTAGAGATCTCATTTTTACTTAAAATTTTATTTTGTTATAATTTCGATTAACCCTTGTTAAATATTTAGGTACACATTTTCTTTTTTACTTAGCTGTTCAATGAGTCCTGAAGACGTCACATTATTTTAAGCGCACATTTGTTATTTTTAAAACTGATAATCTCCGAAACTGTTATTTACATTTTGTATATGAATTTTGATTTTTTCACATTTTTAAATATGTTATTCACATTTTTGTTGATTTGCGGGCCCGCACTTTATGTTCCGGAACTTTTGTACGTCTCACTCGCGTGAGTGTTGAATTTAGACTGGCTGAGACAAACGGCACTATTTTGTAAAGTGGTCGCAGTTACATGACCAATTCTTATTGTCTTGAGTTCGTATCACTACGCCAGTATAAGGTTTGGCTTACACGCCCGAATTCCACAGCGGGGATGGTCTCTGACGTATGATGTTGACGTCACATGGTCTGATGTGGTTACATAATTTGTTTACAAGTTTAAAGTCACTGGAGCTGACCTTGACTCAGTTTCGCTGGTTGTCTATTGCGTCTTTATAATTTTATGAATAATTTCACAATCGCTGCTGCCAACTTCCTTACCATCAAAATTTACCTTCTCATCAATTTATGTATACGTTTCCCAAATTATACAATAAAATTTTATTTCCTTTTCTATTAAACACAAATTTATTCATTTCCCCGGGTAGGCCAAAATGTCCCGTTACAATACCCCCTCAATGAGAGGTTTTATGCCGAAGCATAAAAATTCTCATTGACACACTCATACTTGCTAAAGGGATCAGCCAGGATATGTCGCCACAACCCCCTTTATGGTTTACAAACAAAAAAATAGAATTAACTCACCCTGGGTCCAGTGACTGTGACCGCACCTGAATGACATTACTGGACTTCTCTCTCGAGATCCCAACACCATAAAGTCAGACAGATACTTAACGCCCCTGCTCTGACGTGCTGGCCAGCTCAGGACCGCTGCCACAGCATCACCAAACACTGAAACATGAAATCAAATATCAACTAGTGGCCTTATACAACACCATATCCCCAACTGATCTGTTTCCCCCTAGCGGTGCTGGTTTGCGTTAAGAAGCACTGGTTTTGTTTTCTTAATTCTTAACTTCTAACACATATATGCATACCTAACATAACCAAATCAACTACATCTAAACACATTATGTCCTTAAACATCTCCCTATTTTATATTTCAAATTAACACAAAATCATCTAAGTACATCATAATAAACATTGTTGTTATTACATTAAAAATAAACAATTCACATTTCAGTTTGTCCAAAAATTACACACTTTACATTTAAAATTTGCATATAAACTTATAAAAATTACATTTTAATCTCAATTGAACTTTTATTAAATCATTTCCAAAAAATAATTTTTTTTTTTCATTCACCATAACATTTCATTTACATTTTACTAATTTGGGTGATTTTCAGTTATTCATTACAATTCACTTTATCAGCTTTGCATTTACCCATAATCTCTCCTCTTATGACTCCAACCCTCCCTTACAAAATCTTTAACCAGTATGACACCCATCTACCAAAAAATCTACTAACCCTTCTCTACCTCTAATTTACTACTCTACTTCATTTCGATTCATTCTACCCTTATACAAAAAATACTCTCTACCCCTTTGTACTCAGGATGTGTATTCCCACTTACCAGCTCATTCCCTTATCTGGTTCCTGGACTCTCCCTAGGCAACCGCTTCCGGCGCTAATCGGTCCCTTCCCGTCCCAACACCTTTCGTTGCGGACTCCTTATCACACCACCCCCCTTACAAAATCCCCATCAACTAATTACTCTCCCAATACATCACTTTCATATTCTACAAAATATCTCCATTTATTTATTACATCAATATATCACTCATTATTCTACATATTTCCCCATAGCTACTGTGTCTCCACTTATACTCAAATTCTCTATTACTTGTCCTTCATCTCTTATTCTCTTTAACACCCATCTATATTCAACTTGGACTGACTCAAATGTCTTACTTCTATCTTTTACAATCCCTTGAAAAATTTAACTATCTCAAATTATTTTATTTATTTATTTAAAATCTTCAAACACATTGAAAACTTATTCTATAAAATATTGTTACATTTTTAATCCTTATCCCTAACATACTACATGCAATTAACACAATAAAACATAATAAACACAATATAAGAAATATCTAGTGCACCCATTCCTCAAATCAAAACAAAATTATTTAGTCAGCTCAGTAGCGACTCATCATTATTAAATTACAACAAATTTTTAATTCGTTACTCCCCCGAGTAACCTCCTTTATCCACACACACTATGACCCCCCTGGACTGTGGCGTCCAGTTGCGTCCACAAGGACTGAAGTTTTGGAGGAATTTTGTCCTCTCCTTGTCCTTGCTTCTGCGTTACATTATAAAAGCTAGATACCATAATATCTAAAGTTGCATATTATACGCCCTTAATGCGGGTCTACCACCTGGTTTACTGTTCCTACTCGAACAGAGCGGCAGCCGCTGTTCCATAGTTCCGGGGATTTCCCGTAATGTCACCCCCATTTAATTTCAAATATACACCAATTTCAAGCCAGCTATGGTCAAGGTTCTTACTTTATGGCCATAGCTGACCGCTATCCAAAAGCACGATTAGTGCTGGTAAGGCAGTAATCGCCCGAAAAGTCAGGGAAATCATCTCTAAATTCAGGCATGTTCTGTACGTCATTATTATACATGGCACGGCAATAAATCAATATATAATATAAAATTATATAACAGTTGTGCAGTGTATATTACGCCAGTTTGGCCTCCGATGGAGGTAACACTCTCTGTCACCCCCAACCCTTACCACTATCTACCGTGGCACATGCCACCACGGCAATAGCATCCTACTAACTAAATTAACCTTTCTACCGTTATAGTTTCTACATTCCCTAAGTATAGCACTTCTATTAACACCACTCTACCCCCCAAAATTACCCACACATTTTGTATGATAACATAATATAACATAATAAACAAATAGACGTTAACCTTGATCATTAGCATTGTTACATTCACATTAAGCAAACAGTTCTCTTTTAAATAATTTATACAGAAACTTATAAACATTATAATTTGTAATTTTCATCAACTCTTTTATATATCATCATTTCATTATTTATCCTTTACTGCAATTAGATTCCTCAAAATTTTCAAATTTATTATTAATCTATTTATTTTAACAATTATGTTATTCCACAAACTAAACCGTTTAACACTTATTTATTCATTAATTGTTATTAACTTGAAATCTCATAAAATAATTTAAATGCATCCTCAAAATTCAATTATATAACATTTTAAATCCAACAAAAAATATTTAATCATCTCAAATTATTTTAATTAAATCAATTATTGAAAACACAACATATTTCAATTATTATCAAAACAATTACAATTCATTAATTACTGCCTTCAAAATTATTTTCATTATTTATTTAGTCTACTAAAATAATATTATTATTAAAACAATTACCTACACACATTGTTTACATTATCTACTTGTTACAATACACACCACTAATTTCACTATCAATTATTTATAAATTATTCGTCATTAACTGTTCAATTTTACCACACTTCATTTCATAATCTGTCCAGGTCATTACCATAAATTAAAATATTTAAAAATTGTCCACTCACTCCTTTTAATTTCAACCTCCATCATCATACATATATTGAATATATTTATAACATACATCATTGTTATCCACATACAATTTGTTATTATTATAACGACCATTATCGACACAATATTTGACATCATTCTTATCTATCAATTCATAAAACCCGTCTACATTTGTGATTTTAGTTCTGTCTCCGTAAGTATTTTTATTCAACATCAAGTAACTTATTTTCTCATCATATTCATTTACTATACTCATTAAAACATCAGGTAAGTTATTAATATTTAAACAGGTATCATCAAAACAATTCTCAATCTCTACTCTACAAGGTAAGTATTTCATATCATTTATCTTTACCACTTCTAACATCTCTTTCAACTCATTATAATTTCTCTTCAACTGATATAATTCTATTTCTCTATCTGTACACAATTCTCTATCTAAATCTCTCTCACCATCACACCATATCACACTTTCAACACCATCCCACACAGAGGGTACTAACTCATAAAAATTCGGGGAACAACTCAAAGACCTCATGTCTTTCAATAACAAGGGACTCTTACCCTTCAACAACAACATTTGTGAACACCTTGGTTCACCATAAATATGGGGAAAATTTACCCTCTGCCCTACATACTCATCTAATCTCTCTTGCCATTCTTTCTCTAATTCATCAACACTAATTACTACTCCGTTACAACCCATTACTCTCTCACCCTCACTCACTCTCTCTATCTCATCACTATTCAATCTTCCACTATTTCGTCATTGTTAATATTCGTAACATTGTCATCTAACTTCTCAACACTCTGTTCTAATCTGTTAAAGGTAGCTTCTATTATTTCATTAGTTTGGTTTAAATGCTTATTAATTTCATTCATATGGTTTTTCGACTCATCAAATTTATTATTTTGTACCTCTAATTTGGTGTCAAAATCATTGCTTAATTTATCAAATTTACTATTTTGTTCATCTAATTTCTCACTGAAACTACTTTTAATTTCTTTGATTTCGTTTTTCTGTTCATGAATATCCATTGATTATGGTTCGTAATATACTCATTATATCGTTATCTAATTTGTTACTTTTTACTGAGGTTGGAGTTCATAGAGTGCCCGAATCATCTATAGCTGATTCAGTTAGGCTGAATTCTTTTGATCGATTTACTGGGGTTGAATGAACCTCTGGTTCCCCCACACCAGCCGACTCGCTCATTTCAACTACAATCTCGTTATTATCCATTTCATTAAATTATATAATTTTATACTTATTTATAATACACCTTTATCAATAACACTGTAACATAACCTTATGTGACACTCGTCACCTACGTCTATTTTACGTACACGAATTCATTTATTCCAAACAACCATTTCTGCTCTCCAAGTGGCCTACATTTATATAAATTTATTTATATAAATGGTCCCTGTTCGGGCGCCAATTGTGATATAACAATTTTATGTCACATTATAATTAACACTTAATTACTCATTTATAAATTTCTTCGGGCGCCATCTTGCCGTACTGCAAGAAATTAATTCAATTAGCAATTAATATGTGTACAAGAAATAGGTACTTACCAATTCGGGTTCTTTTCGGCGAACTCATGAGAACAGAATTATGGCTGTTTGAAATAAAGAGAGCTTTACTCATTTCCCATAATTAAGTTTTATTAACAATTAATTATTTTCTTTCATCATTTACTTTTAAAATATCATTGACAAACTACCTCTTTATCTCCCTTATCTGTTATAAATTCCCATTCTATAACTCACATAAATCAAATTGAAACATATTACAAAATTTTTTAAATAAAAAAGGAAAATCAAGATATTAATGATAACTAATTTTTTAAAGATACACAAACCAGCCTTCTTTATCTACATAGTTTCACTCACTCATACTCACACACACGCCGTTACTTTATAACCTTAAAGATCTCATTTTTACTTAAAATTTTATTTTGTTATAATTTCGATTAACCCTTGTTAAATATTTAGGTACACATTTTCTTTTTTACTTAGCTGTTCAATGAGTCCTGAAGACGTCACATTATTTTAAGCACACATTTGTTATTTTTAAAACTGATAATCTCCGAAACTGTTATTTACATTTTGTATATGAATTTTGATTTTTTCACATTTTTAAATATGTTATTCACATTTTTGTTGATTTGCGGGCCCGCACTTTATGTTCCGGAACTTTTGTACGTCTCACTCGCGTGAGTGTTGAATTTAGACTGGCTGAGACAAACGGCACTATTTTGTAAAGTGGTCGCAGTTACATGACCAATTCTTATTGTCTTGAGTTCGTATCACTACGCCAGTATAAGGTTTGGCTTACACGCCCGAATTCCACAGCGGGGATGGTCTCTGACGTATGATGTTGACGTCACATGGTCTGATGTGGTTACATAATTTGTTTACAAGTTTAAAGTCACTGGAGCTGACCTTGACTCAGTTTCGCTGGTTGTCTATTGCGTCTTTATAATTTTATGAATAATTTCACAATCGCTGCTGCCAACTTCCTTACCATCAAAATTTACCTTCTCATCAATTTATGTATACGTTTCCCAAATTATACAATAAAATTTTATTTCCTTTTCTATTAAACACAAATTTATTCATTTCCCCGGGTAGGCCAAAATGTCCCGTTACAATACCCCCTCAATGAGAGGTTTTATGCCGAAGCATAAAAATTCTCATTGACACACTCATACTTGCTAAAGGGATCAGCCAGGATATGTCGCCACAACCCCCTTTATGGTTTACAAACAAAAAAATAGAATTAACTCACCCTGGGTCCAGTGACTGTGACCGCACCTGAATGACATTACTGGACTTCTCTCTCGAGATCCCAACACCATAAAGTCAGACAGATACTTAACGCCCCTGCTCTGACGTGCTGGCCAGCTCAGGACCGCCGCCACAGCATCACCAAACACTGAAACATGAAATCAAATATCAACTAGTGGCCTTATACAACACCATATCCCCAACTGATCTGTTTCCCCCTAGCGGTGCTGGTTTGCGTTAAGAAGCACTGGTTTTGTTTTCTTAATTCTTAACTTCTAACACATATATGCATACCTAACATAACCAAATCAACTACATCTAAACATATTATGTCCTTAAACATCTCCCTATTTTATATTTCAAATTAACACAAAATCATCTAAGTACATCATAATAAACATTGATGTTATTACATTAAAAATAAACAATTCACATTTAAGTTTGTCCAAAAATTACACACTTTACATTTAAAATTTGCATATAAACTTATAAAAATTACATTTTAATCTCAATTGAACTTTTATTAAATCATTTCCAAAAAATAATTTTTTTTTTTTCATTCACCATAACATTTCATTTACATTTTACTAATTGGGGTGATTTTCAGTTATTCATTACAATTCACATTATCAGCTTTGCATTTACCCATAATCTCTCCTCTTATGACTCCAACCCTCCCTTACAAAATCTTTAACCAGTATGACACCCATCTACCAAAAAATCTACTAACCCTTCTCTACCTCTAATTTACTACTCTACTTCATTTCGATTCATTCTACCCTTATACAGAAAATACTCTCTACCCCTTTGTACTCAGGATGTGTATTCCCACTTACCAGCTCATTCCCTTATCTGGTTCCTGGACTCTCCCTAGGCAACCCCTTCCGGCGCTAATCGGTCCCTTCCCGTCCCAACACCTTTCGTTGCGGACTCCTTATCACACCACCCCCCTTACAAAATCCCCATCAACTAATTACTCTCCCAATACATCACTTTCATATTCTACAAAATATCTCCATTTATTTATTACATCAATATATCACTCATTATTCTACATATTTCCCCATAGCTACTGTGTCTCCACTTATACTCAAATTCTCTATTACTTGTACTTCATCTCTTATTCTCTTTAACACCCATCTATATTCAACTTGGACTGACTCAAATGTCTTACTTCTATCTTTTACAATCCCTTGAAAAATTTAACTATCTCAAATTATTTTATTTATTTATTTAAAATCTTTAAACACATTGAAAACTTATTCTATAAAATATTGTTACATTTTTAATCCTTATCCCTAACATACTACATGCAATTAACACAATAAAACATAATAAACACAATATAAGAAATATCTAGTGCACCCATTCCTCAAATCAAAACAAAATTATTTAGTCAGCTCAGTAGCGACTCATCATTATTAAATTACAACAAATTTTTAATTCGTTACTCCCCCGAGTAACCTCCTTTATCCACACACACTATGACCCCCCTGGACTGTGGCGTCCAGTTGCGTCCACAAGGACTGAAGTTTTGGAGGAATTTTGTCCTCTCCTTGTCCTTGCTTCTGCGTTACATTATAAAAGCTAGATACCATAATATCTAAAGTTGCATATTATACGCCCTTAATGCGGGTCTACCACCTGGTTTACTGTTCCTACTCGAACAGAGCGGCAGCCGCTGTTCCATAGTTCCGGGGATTTCCCGTAATGTCACCCCCATTTAATTTCAAATATACACCAATTTCAAGCCAGCTATGGTCAAGGTTCTTACTTTATGGCCATAGCTGACCGCTATCCAAAAGCACGATTAGTGCTGGTAAGGCAGTAACCGCCCGAAAAGTCAGGGAAATCATCTCTAAATTCAGGCATGTTCTCTACGTCATTATTATACACGGCACGGCAATAAATCAATATATAATATAAAATTATATAACAGTTGTGCAGTGTATCTTACGCCAGTTTGGCCTCCGATGGAGGTAACACTCTCTGTCACCCCAACCCTTACCAATATCTACCGTGGCACATGCCACCACGGCAATAGCATCCTACTAATTAAATTAACCTTTCTACCGTTATAGTTTCTACATTCCCTAAGTATAGCACTTCTATTAACACCACTCTACCCCCCAAAATTACCCACACATTTTGTATGATAACATAATATAACATAATAAACAAATAGACGTTAACCTTGATCATTAGCATTGTTACATTCACATTAAGCAAACAGTTCTCTTTTAAATAATTTATACAGAAACTTATAAACATTATAATTTGTAATTTTCATCAACTCTTTTATATATCATCATTTCATTATTTATCCTTTACTGCAATTAGATTCCTCAAAATTTTCAAATTTATTATTAATCTATTTATTTTAACAATTATGTTATTCCACAAACTAAACCGTTTAACACTTATTTATTCATTAATTGTTATTAACTTGAAATCTCATAAAATAATTTAAATGCATCCTCAAAATTCAATTATATAACATTTTAAATCCAACAAAAAATATTTAATCATCTCAAATTATTTTAATTAAATCAATTATTGAAAACACAACATATTTCAATTATTATCAAAACAATTACAATTCATTAATTACTGCCTTCAAAATTATTTTCATTATTTATTTAGTCTACTAAAATAATATTATTATTAAAACAATTACCTACACACATTGTTTACATTATCTACTTGTTACAATACACACCACTAATTTCACTATCAATTATTTATAAATTATTCGTCATTAACTGTTCAATTTTACCACACTTCATTTCATAATCTGTCCAGGTCATTACCATAAATTAAAATATTTAAAAATTGTCCACTCACTCCTTTTAATTTCAACCTCCATCATCATACATATATTGAATATATTTATAACATACATCATTGTTATCCACATACAATTTGTTATTATTATAACGACCATTATCGACACAATATTTGACATCATTCTTATCTATCAATTCATAAAACCCGTCTACATTTGTGATTTTAGTTCTGTCTCCGTAAGTATTTTTATTCAACATCAAGTAACTTATTTTCTCATCATATTCATTTACTATACTCATTAAAACATCAGGTAAGTTATTAATATTTAAACAGGTATCATCAAAACAATTCTCAATCTCTACTCTACAAGGTAAGTATTTCATATCATTTATCTTTACCACTTCTAACATCTCTTTCAACTCATTATAATTTCTCTTCAACTGATATAATTCTATTTCTCTATCTGTACACAATTCTCTATCTAAATCTCTCTCACCATCACACCATATCACACTTTCAACACCATCCCACACAGAGGGTACTAACTCATAAAAATTCGGGGAACAACTCAAAGACCTCATGTCTTTCAATAACAAGGGACTCTTACCCTTCAACAACAACATTTGTGAACACCTTGGTTCACCATAAATATGGGGAAAATTTACCCTCTGCCCTACATACTCATCTAATCTCTCTTGCCACTCTTTCTCTAATTCATCAACACTAATTACTACTCCGTTACAACCCATTACTCTCTCACCCTCACTCACTCTCTCTATCTCATCACTATTCAATCTTCCACTATTTCGTCATTGTTAATATTCGTAACATTGTCATCTAACTTCTCAACACTCTGTTCTAATCTGTTAAAGGTAGCTTCTATTATTTCATTAGTTTGGTTTAAATGCTTATTAATTTCATTCATATGGTTTTTCAACTCATCAAATTTATTATTTTGTACCTCTAATTTGGTGTCAAAATCATTGCTTAATTTATCAAATTTACTATTTTGTTCATCTAATTTCTCACTGAAACTACTTTTAATTTCTTTGATTTCGTTTTTCTGTTCATGAATATCCATTGATTATGGTTCGTAATATACTCATTATATCGTTATCTAATTTGTTACTTTTTACTGAGGTTGGAGTTCATAGAGTGCCCGAATCATCTATAGCTGATTCAGTTAGGCTGAATTCTTTTGATCGATTTACTGGGGTTGAATGAACCTCTGGTTCCCCCACACCAGCCGACTCGCTCATTTCAACTACAATCTCGTTATTATCCATTTCATTAAATTATATAATTTTATACTTATTTATAATACACCTTTATCAATAACACTGTAACATAACCTTATGTGACACTCGTCACCTACGTCTATTTTACGTACACGAATTCATTTATTCCAAACAACCATTTCTGCTCTCCAAGTGGCCTACATTTATATAAATTTATTTATATAAATGGTCCCTGTTCGGGCGCCAATTGTGATATAACAATTTTATGTCACATTATAATTAACACTTAATTACTCATTTATAAATTTCTTCGGGCGCCATCTTGCCGTACTGCAAGAAATTAATTCAATTAGCAATTAATATGTGTACAAGAAATAGGTATTTACCAATTCGGGTTCTTTTCGGCGAACTCATGAGAACAGAATTATGGCTGTTTGAAATAAAGAGAGCTTTACTCATTTCCCATAATTAAGTTTTATTAACAATTAATTATTTTCTTTCATCATTTACTTTTAAAATATCATTGACAAACTACCTCTTTATCTCCCTTATCTGTTATAAATTCCCATTCTATAACTCACATAAATCAAATTGAAACATATTACAAAATTTTTTAAATAAAAAAGGAAAATCAAGATAATAATGATAACTAATTTTTTAAAGATACACAAACCAGCCTTCTTTATCTACATAGTTTCACTCACTCATACTCACACACACGCCGTTACTTTATAACCTTAGAGATCTCATTTTTACTTAAAATTTTATTTTGTTATAATTTCGATTAACCCTTGTTAAATATTTAGGTACACATTTTCTTTTTTACTTAGCTGTTCAATGAGTCCTGAAGACGTCACATTATTTTAAGCGCACATTTGTTATTTTTAAAACTGATAATCTCCGAAACTGTTATTTACATTTTGTATATGAATTTTGATTTTTTCACATTTTTAAATATGTTATTCACATTTTTGTTGATTTGCGGGCCCGCACTTTATGTTCCGGAACTTTTGTACGTCTCACTCGCGTGAGTGTTGAATTTAGACTGGCTGAGACAAACGGCACTATTTTGTAAAGTGGTCGCAGTTACATGACCAATTCTTATTGTCTTGAGTTCGTATCACTACGCCAGTATAAGGTTTGGCTTACACGCCCGAATTCCACAGCGGGGATGGTCTCTGACGTATGATGTTGATGTCACATGGTCTGATGTGGTTACATAATTTGTTTACAAGTTTAAAGTCACTGGAGCTGACCTTGACTCAGTTTCGCTGGTTGTCTATTGCGTCTTTATAATTTTATGAATAATTTCACAATCGCTGCTGCCAACTTCCTTACCATCAGAATTTACCTTCTCATCAATTTATGTATACGTTTCCCAAATTATACAATAAAATTTTATTTCCTTTTCTATTAAACACAAATTTATTCATTTCCCCGGGTAGGCCAAAATGTCCCTTTACAATACCCCCTCAATGAGAGGTTTTATGCCGAAGCATAAAAATTCTCATTGACACACTCATACTTGCTAAAGGGATCAGCCAGGATATGTCGCCACAACCCCCTTTATGGTTTACAAACAAAAAAATAGAATTAACTCACCCTGGGTCCAGTGACTGTGACCGCACCTGAATGACATTACTGGACTTCTCTCTCGAGATCCCAACACCATAAAGTCAGACAGATACTTAACGCCCCTGCTCTGACGTGCTGGCCAGCTCAGGACCGCCGCCACAGCATCACCAAACACTGAAACATGAAATCAAATATCAACTAGTGGCCTTATACAACACCATATCCCCAACTGATCTGTTTCCCCCTAGCGGTGCTGGTTTGCGTTAAGAAGCACTGGTTTTGTTTTCTTAATTCTTAACTTCTAACACATATATGCATACCTAACATAACCAAATCAACTACATCTAAACACATTATGTCCTTAAACATCTCCCTATTTTATATTTCAAATTAACACAAAATCATCTAAGTACATCATAATAAACATTGTTGTTATTACATTAAAAATAAACAATTCACATTTAAGTTTGTCCAAAAATTACACACTTTACATTTAAAATTTGCATATAAACTTATAAAAATTACATTTTAATCTCAATTGAACTTTTATTAAATCATTTCCAAAAAATAATTTTTTTTTTTCATTCACCATAACATTTCATTTACATTTTACTAATTTGGGTGATTTTCAGTTATTCATTACAATTCACTTTATCAGCTTTGCATTTACCCATAATCTCTCCTCTTATGACTCCAACCCTCCCTTACAAAATCTTTAACCAGTATGACACCCATCTACCAAAAAATCTACTAACCCTTCTCTACCTCTAATTTACTACTCTACTTCATTTCGATTCATTCTACCCTTATACAAAAAATACTCTCTACCCCTTTGTACTCAGGATGTGTATTCCCACTTACCAGCTCATTCCCTTATCTGGTTCCTGGACTCTCCCTAGGCAACCGCTTCCGGCGCTAATCGGTCCCTTCCCGTCCCAACACCTTTCGTTGCGGACTCCTTATCACACCACCCCCTTACAAAATCCCCATCAACTAATTACTCTCCCAATACATCACTTTCATATTCTACAAAATATCTCCATTTATTTATTACATCAATATATCACTCATTATTCTACATATTTCCCCATAGCTACTGTGTCTCCACTTATACTCAAATTCTCTATTACTTGTCCTTCATCTCTTATTCTCTTTAACACCCATCTATATTCAACTTGGACTGACTCAAATGTCTTACTTCTATCTTTTACAATCCCTTGAAAAATTTAACTATCTCAAATTATTTTATTTATTTATTTAAAATCTTCAAACACATTGAAAACTTATTCTATAAAATATTGTTACATTTTTAATCCTTATCCCTAACATACTACATGCAATTAACACAATAAAACATAATAAACACAATATAAGAAATATCTAGTGCACCCATTCCTCAAATCAAAACAAAATTATTTAGTCAGCTCAGTAGCGACTCATCATTATTAAATTACAACAAATTTTTAATTCGTTACTCCCCCGAGTAACCTCCTTTATCCACACACACTATGACCCCCCTGGACTGTGGCGTCCAGTTGCGTCCACAAGGACTGAAGTTTTGGAGGAATTTTGTCCTCTCCTTGTCCTTGCTTCTGCGTTACATTATAAAAGCTAGATACCATAATATCTAAAGTTGCATATTATACGCCCTTAATGCGGGTCTACCACCTGGTTTACTGTTCCTACTCGAACAGAGCGGCAGCCGCTGTTCCATAGTTCCGGGGATTTCCCGTAATGTCACCCCCATTTAATTTCAAATATACACCAATTTCAAGCCAGCTATGGTCAAGGTTCTTACTTTATGGCCATAGCTGACCGCTATCCAAAAGCACGATTAGTGCTGGTAAGGCAGTAATCGCCCGAAAAGTCAGGGAAATCATCTCTAAATTCAGGCATGTTCTGTACGTCATTATTATACATGGCACGGCAATAAATCAATATATAATATAAAATTATATAACAGTTGTGCAGTGTATATTACGCCAGTTTGGCCTCCGATGGAGGTAACACTCTCTGTCACCCCCAACCCTTACCACTATCTACCGTGGCACATGCCACCACGGCAATAGCATCCTACTAACTAAATTAACCTTTCTACCGTTATAGTTTCTACATTCCCTAAGTATAGCACTTCTATTAACACCACTCTACCCCCCAAAATTACCCACACATTTTGTATGATAACATAATATAACATAATAAACAAATAGACGTTAACCTTGATCATTAGCATTGTTACATTCACATTAAGCAAACAGTTCTCTTTTAAATAATTTATACAGAAACTTATAAACATTATAATTTGTAATTTTCATCAACTCTTTTATATATCATCATTTCATTATTTATCCTTTACTGCAATTAGATTCCTCAAAATTTTCAAATTTATTATTAATCTATTTATTTTAACAATTATGTTATTCCACAAACTAAACCGTTTAACACTTATTTATTCATTAATTGTTATTAACTTGAAATCTCATAAAATAATTTAAATGCATCCTCAAAATTCAATTATATAACATTTTAAATCCAACAAAAAATATTTAATCATCTCAAATTATTTTAATTAAATCAATTATTGAAAACACAACATATTTCAATTATTATCAAAACAATTACAATTCATTAATTACTGCCTTCAAAATTATTTTCATTATTTATTTAGTCTACTAAAATAATATTATTATTAAAACAATTACCTACACACATTGTTTACATTATCTACTTGTTACAATACACACCACTAATTTCACTATCAATTATTTATAAATTATTCGTCATTAACTGTTCAATTTTACCACACTTCATTTCATAATCTGTCCAGGTCATTACCATAAATTAAAATATTTAAAAATTGTCCACTCACTCCTTTTAATTTCAACCTCCATCATCATACATATATTGAATATATTTATAACATACATCATTGTTATCCACATACAATTTGTTATTATTATAACGACCATTATCGACACAATATTTGACATCATTCTTATCTATCAATTCATAAAACCCGTCTACATTTGTGATTTTAGTTCTGTCTCCGTAAGTATTTTTATTCAACATCAAGTAACTTATTTTCTCATCATATTCATTTACTATACTCATTAAAACATCAGGTAAGTTATTAATATTTAAACAGGTATCATCAAAACAATTCTCAATCTCTACTCTACAAGGTAAGTATTTCATATCATTTATCTTTACCACTTCTAACATCTCTTTCAACTCATTATAATTTCTCTTCAACTGATATAATTCTATTTCTCTATCTGTACACAATTCTCTATCTAAATCTCTCTCACCATCACACCATATCACACTTTCAACACCATCCCACACAGAGGGTACTAACTCATAAAAATTCGGGGAACAACTCAAAGACCTCATGTCTTTCAATAACAAGGGACTCTTACCCTTCAACAACAACATTTGTGAACACCTTGGTTCACCATAAATATGGGGAAAATTTACCCTCTGCCCTACATACTCATCTAATCTCTCTTGCCACTCTTTCTCTAATTCATCAACACTAATTACTACTCCGTTACAACCCATTACTCTCTCACCCTCACTCACTCTCTCTATCTCATCACTATTCAATCTTCCACTATTTCGTCATTGTTAATATTCGTAACATTGTCATCTAACTTCTCAACACTCTGTTCTAATCTGTTAAAGGTAGCTTCTATTATTTCATTAGTTTGGTTTAAATGCTTATTAATTTCATTCATATGGTTTTTCAACTCATCAAATTTATTATTTTGTACCTCTAATTTGGTGTCAAAATCATTGCTTAATTTATCAAATTTACTATTTTGTTCATCTAATTTCTCACTGAAACTACTTTTAATTTCTTTGATTTCGTTTTTCTGTTCATGAATATCCATTGATTATGGTTCGTAATATACTCATTATATCGTTATCTAATTTGTTACTTTTTACTGAGGTTGGAGTTCATAGAGTGCCCGAATCATCTATAGCTGATTCAGTTAGGCTGAATTCTTTTGATCGATTTACTGGGGTTGAATGAACCTCTGGTTCCCCCACACCAGCCGACTCGCTCATTTCAACTACAATCTCGTTATTATCCATTTCATTAAATTATATAATTTTATACTTATTTATAATACACCTTTATCAATAACACTGTAACATAACCTTATGTGACACTCGTCACCTACGTCTATTTTACGTACACGAATTCATTTATTCCAAACAACCATTTCTGCTCTCCAAGTGGCCTACATTTATATAAATTTATTTATATAAATGGTCCCTGTTCGGGCGCCAATTGTGATATAACAATTTTATGTCACATTATAATTAACACTTAATTACTCATTTATAAATTTCTTCGGGCGCCATCTTGCCGTACTGCAAGAAATTAATTCAATTAGCAATTAATATGTGTACAAGAAATAGGTACTTACCAATTCGGGTTCTTTTCGGCGAACTCATGAGAACAGAATTATGGCTGTTTGAAATAAAGAGAGCTTTACTCATTTCCCATAATTAAGTTTTATTAACAATTAATTATTTTCTTTCATCATTTACTTTTAAAATATCATTGACAAACTACCTCTTTATCTCCCTTATCTGTTATAAATTCCCATTCTATAACTCACATAAATCAAATTGAAACATATTACAAAATTTTTTAAATAAAAAAGGAAAATCAAGATATTAATGATAACTAATTTTTTAAAGATACACAAACCAGCCTTCTTTATCTACATAGTTTCACTCACTCATACTCACACACACGCCGTTACTTTATAACCTTAAAGATCTCATTTTTACTTAAAATTTTATTTTGTTATAATTTCGATTAACCCTTGTTAAATATTTAGGTACACATTTTCTTTTTTACTTAGCTGTTCAATGAGTCCTGAAGACGTCACATTATTTTAAGCACACATTTGTTATTTTTAAAACTGATAATCTCCGAAACTGTTATTTACATTTTGTATATGAATTTTGATTTTTTCACATTTTTAAATATGTTATTCACATTTTTGTTGATTTGCGGGCCCGCACTTTATGTTCCGGAACTTTTGTACGTCTCACTCGCGTGAGTGTTGAATTTAGACTGGCTGAGACAAACGGCACTATTTTGTAAAGTGGTCGCAGTTACATGACCAATTCTTATTGTCTTGAGTTCGTATCACTACGCCAGTATAAGGTTTGGCTTACACGCCCGAATTCCACAGCGGGGATGGTCTCTGACGTATGATGTTGACGTCACATGGTCTGATGTGGTTACATAATTTGTTTACAAGTTTAAAGTCACTGGAGCTGACCTTGACTCAGTTTCGCTGGTTGTCTATTGCGTCTTTATAATTTTATGAATAATTTCACAATCGCTGCTGCCAACTTCCTTACCATCAAAATTTACCTTCTCATCAATTTATGTATACGTTTCCCAAATTATACAATAAAATTTTATTTCCTTTTCTATTAAACACAAATTTATTCATTTCCCCGGGTAGGCCAAAATGTCCCGTTACAATACCCCCTCAATGAGAGGTTTTATGCCGAAGCATAAAAATTCTCATTGACACACTCATACTTGCTAAAGGGATCAGCCAGGATATGTCGCCACAACCCCCTTTATGGTTTACAAACAAAAAAATAGAATTAACTCACCCTGGGTCCAGTGACTGTGACCGCACCTGAATGACATTACTGGACTTCTCTCTCGAGATCCCAACACCATAAAGTCAGACAGATACTTAACGCCCCTGCTCTGACGTGCTGGCCAGCTCAGGACCGCCGCCACAGCATCACCAAACACTGAAACATGAAATCAAATATCAACTAGTGGCCTTATACAACACCATATCCCCAACTGATCTGTTTCCCCCTAGCGGTGCTGGTTTGCGTTAAGAAGCACTGGTTTTGTTTTCTTAATTCTTAACTTCTAACACATATATGCATACCTAACATAACCAAATCAACTACATCTAAACATATTATGTCCTTAAACATCTCCCTATTTTATATTTCAAATTAACACAAAATCATCTAAGTACATCATAATAAACATTGATGTTATTACATTAAAAATAAACAATTCACATTTAAGTTTGTCCAAAAATTACACACTTTACATTTAAAATTTGCATATAAACTTATAAAAATTACATTTTAATCTCAATTGAACTTTTATTAAATCATTTCCAAAAAATAATTTTTTTTTTTTTCATTCACCATAACATTTCATTTACATTTTACTAATTGGGGTGATTTTCAGTTATTCATTACAATTCACATTATCAGCTTTGCATTTACCCATAATCTCTCCTCTTATGACTCCAACCCTCCCTTACAAAATCTTTAACCAGTATGACACCCATCTACCAAAAAATCTACTAACCCTTCTCTACCTCTAATTTACTACTCTACTTCATTTCGATTCATTCTACCCTTATACAGAAAATACTCTCTACCCCTTTGTACTCAGGATGTGTATTCCCACTTACCAGCTCATTCCCTTATCTGGTTCCTGGACTCTCCCTAGGCAACCCCTTCCGGCGCTAATCGGTCCCTTCCCGTCCCAACACCTTTCGTTGCGGACTCCTTATCACACCACCCCCCTTACAAAATCCCCATCAACTAATTACTCTCCCAATACATCACTTTCATATTCTACAAAATATCTCCATTTATTTATTACATCAATATATCACTCATTATTCTACATATTTCCCCATAGCTACTGTGTCTCCACTTATACTCAAATTCTCTATTACTTGTACTTCATCTCTTATTCTCTTTAACACCCATCTATATTCAACTTGGACTGACTCAAATGTCTTACTTCTATCTTTTACAATCCCTTGAAAAATTTAACTATCTCAAATTATTTTATTTATTTATTTAAAATCTTTAAACACATTGAAAACTTATTCTATAAAATATTGTTACATTTTTAATCCTTATCCCTAACATACTACATGCAATTAACACAATAAAACATAATAAACACAATATAAGAAATATCTAGTGCACCCATTCTTCAAATCAAAACAAAATTATTTAGTCAGCTCAGTAGCGACTCATCATTATTAAATTACAACAAATTTTTAATTCGTTACTCCCCCGAGTAACCTCCTTTATCCACACACACTATGACCCCCCTGGACTGTGGCGTCCAGTTGCGTCCACAAGGACTGAAGTTTTGGAGGAATTTTGTCCTCTCCTTGTCCTTGCTTCTGCGTTACATTATAAAAGCTAGATACCATAATATCTAAAGTTGCATATTATACGCCCTTAATGCGGGTCTACCACCTGGTTTACTGTTCCTACTCGAACAGAGCGGCAGCCGCTGTTCCATAGTTCCGGGGATTTCCCGTAATGTCACCCCCATTTAATTTCAAATATACACCAATTTCAAGCCAGCTATGGTCAAGGTTCTTACTTTATGGCCATAGCTGACCGCTATCCAAAAGCACGATTAGTGCTGGTAAGGCAGTAATCGCCCGAAAAGTCAGGGAAATCATCTCTAAATTCAGGCATGTTCTCTACGTCATTATTATACACGGCACGGCAATAAATCAATATATAATATAAAATTATATAACAGTTGTGCAGTGTATCTTACGCCAGTTTGGCCTCCGATGGAGGTAACACTCTCTGTCACCCCAACCCTTACCAATATCTACCGTGGCACATGCCACCACGGCAATAGCATCCTACTAATTAAATTAACCTTTCTACCGTTATAGTTTCTACATTCCCTAAGTATAGCACTTCTATTAACACCACTCTACCCCCCAAAATTACCCACACATTTTGTATGATAACATAATATAACATAATAAACAAATAGACGTTAACCTTGATCATTAGCATTGTTACATTCACATTAAGCAAACAGTTCTCTTTTAAATAATTTATACAGAAACTTATAAACATTATAATTTGTAATTTTCATCAACTCTTTTATATATCATCATTTCATTATTTATCCTTTACTGCAATTAGATTCCTCAAAATTTTCAAATTTATTATTAATCTATTTATTTTAACAATTATGTTATTCCACAAACTAAACCGTTTAACACTTATTTATTCATTAATTGTTATTAACTTGAAATCTCATAAAATAATTTAAATGCATCCTCAAAATTCAATTATATAACATTTTAAATCCAACAAAAAATATTTAATCATCTCAAATTATTTTAATTAAATCAATTATTGAAAACACAACATATTTCAATTATTATCAAAACAATTACAATTCATTAATTACTGCCTTCAAAATTATTTTCATTATTTATTTAGTCTACTAAAATAATATTATTATTAAAACAATTACCTACACACATTGTTTACATTATCTACTTGTTACAATACACACCACTAATTTCACTATCAATTATTTATAAATTATTCGTCATTAACTGTTCAATTTTACCACACTTCATTTCATAATCTGTCCAGGTCATTACCATAAATTAAAATATTTAAAAATTGTCCACTCACTCCTTTTAATTTCAACCTCCATCATCATACATATATTGAATATATTTATAACATACATCATTGTTATCCACATACAATTTGTTATTATTATAACGACCATTATCGACACAATATTTGACATCATTCTTATCTATCAATTCATAAAACCCGTCTACATTTGTGATTTTAGTTCTGTCTCCGTAAGTATTTTTATTCAACATCAAGTAACTTATTTTCTCATCATATTCATTTACTATACTCATTAAAACATCAGGTAAGTTATTAATATTTAAACAGGTATCATCAAAACAATTCTCAATCTCTACTCTACAAGGTAAGTATTTCATATCATTTATCTTTACCACTTCTAACATCTCTTTCAACTCATTATAATTTCTCTTCAACTGATATAATTCTATTTCTCTATCTGTACACAATTCTCTATCTAAATCTCTCTCACCATCACACCATATCACACTTTCAACACCATCCCACACAGAGGGTACTAACTCATAAAAATTCGGGGAACAACTCAAAGACCTCATGTCTTTCAATAACAAGGGACTCTTACCCTTCAACAACAACATTTGTGAACACCTTGGTTCACCATAAATATGGGGAAAATTTACCCTCTGCCCTACATACTCATCTAATCTCTCTTGCCACTCTTTCTCTAATTCATCAACACTAATTACTACTCCGTTACAACCCATTACTCTCTCACCCTCACTCACTCTCTCTATCTCATCACTATTCAATCTTCCACTATTTCGTCATTGTTAATATTCGTAACATTGTCATCTAACTTCTCAACACTCTGTTCTAATCTGTTAAAGGTAGCTTCTATTATTTCATTAGTTTGGTTTAAATGCTTATTAATTTCATTCATATGGTTTTTCAACTCATCAAATTTATTATTTTGTACCTCTAATTTGGTGTCAAAATCATTGCTTAATTTATCAAATTTACTATTTTGTTCATCTAATTTCTCACTGAAACTACTTTTAATTTCTTTGATTTCGTTTTTCTGTTCATGAATATCCATTGATTATGGTTCGTAATATACTCATTATATCGTTATCTAATTTGTTACTTTTTACTGAGGTTGGAGTTCATAGAGTGCCCGAATCATCTATAGCTGATTCAGTTAGGCTGAATTCTTTTGATCGATTTACTGGGGTTGAATGAACCTCTGGTTCCCCCACACCAGCCGACTCGCTCATTTCAACTACAATCTCGTTATTATCCATTTCATTAAATTATATAATTTTATACTTATTTATAATACACCTTTATCAATAACACTGTAACATAACCTTATGTGACACTCGTCACCTACGTCTATTTTACGTACACGAATTCATTTATTCCAAACAACCATTTCTGCTCTCCAAGTGGCCTACATTTATATAAATTTATTTATATAAATGGTCCCTGTTCGGGCGCCAATTGTGATATAACAATTTTATGTCACATTATAATTAACACTTAATTACTCATTTATAAATTTCTTCGGGCGCCATCTTGCCGTACTGCAAGAAATTAATTCAATTAGCAATTAATATGTGTACAAGAAATAGGTATTTACCAATTCGGGTTCTTTTCGGCGAACTCATGAGAACAGAATTATGGCTGTTTGAAATAAAGAGAGCTTTACTCATTTCCCATAATTAAGTTTTATTAACAATTAATTATTTTCTTTCATCATTTACTTTTAAAATATCATTGACAAACTACCTCTTTATCTCCCTTATCTGTTATAAATTCCCATTCTATAACTCACATAAATCAAATTGAAACATATTACAAAATTTTTTAAATAAAAAAGGAAAATCAAGATAATAATGATAACTAATTTTTTAAAGATACACAAACCAGCCTTCTTTATCTACATAGTTTCACTCACTCATACTCACACACACGCCGTTACTTTATAACCTTAGAGATCTCATTTTTACTTAAAATTTTATTTTGTTATAATTTCGATTAACCCTTGTTAAATATTTAGGTACACATTTTCTTTTTTACTTAGCTGTTCAATGAGTCCTGAAGACGTCACATTATTTTAAGCGCACATTTGTTATTTTTAAAACTGATAATCTCCGAAACTGTTATTTACATTTTGTATATGAATTTTGATTTTTTCACATTTTTAAATATGTTATTCACATTTTTGTTGATTTGCGGGCCCGCACTTTATGTTCCGGAACTTTTGTACGTCTCACTCGCGTGAGTGTTGAATTTAGACTGGCTGAGACAAACGGCACTATTTTGTAAAGTGGTCGCAGTTACATGACCAATTCTTATTGTCTTGAGTTCGTATCACTACGCCAGTATAAGGTTTGGCTTACACGCCCGAATTCCACAGCGGGGATGGTCTCTGACGTATGATGTTGATGTCACATGGTCTGATGTGGTTACATAATTTGTTTACAAGTTTAAAGTCACTGGAGCTGACCTTGACTCAGTTTCGCTGGTTGTCTATTGCGTCTTTATAATTTTATGAATAATTTCACAATCGCTGCTGCCAACTTCCTTACCATCAGAATTTACCTTCTCATCAATTTATGTATACGTTTCCCAAATTATACAATAAAATTTTATTTCCTTTTCTATTAAACACAAATTTATTCATTTCCCCGGGTAGGCCAAAATGTCCCTTTACAATACCCCCTCAATGAGAGGTTTTATGCCGAAGCATAAAAATTCTCATTGACACACTCATACTTGCTAAAGGGATCAGCCAGGATATGTCGCCACAACCCCCTTTATGGTTTACAAACAAAAAAATAGAATTAACTCACCCTGGGTCCAGTGACTGTGACCGCACCTGAATGACATTACTGGACTTCTCTCTCGAGATCCCAACACCATAAAGTCAGACAGATACTTAACGCCCCTGCTCTGACGTGCTGGCCAGCTCAGGACCGCTGCCACAGCATCACCAAACACTGAAACATGAAATCAAATATCAACTAGTGGCCTTATACAACACCATATCCCCAACTGATCTGTTTCCCCCTAGCGGTGCTGGTTTGCGTTAAGAAGCACTGGTTTTGTTTTCTTAATTCTTAACTTCTAACACATATATGCATACCTAACATAACCAAATCAACTACATCTAAACACATTATGTCCTTAAACATCTCCCTATTTTATATTTCAAATTAACACAAAATCATCTAAGTACATCATAATAAACATTGTTGTTATTACATTAAAAATAAACAATTCACATTTAAGTTTGTCCAAAAATTACACACTTTACATTTAAAATTTGCATATAAACTTATAAAAATTACATTTTAATCTCAATTGAACTTTTATTAAATCATTTCCAAAAAATAATTTTTTTTTTTTCATTCACCATAACATTTCATTTACATTTTACTAATTTGGGTGATTTTCAGTTATTCATTACAATTCACTTTATCAGCTTTGCATTTACCCATAATCTCTCCTCTTATGACTCCAACCCTCCCTTACAAAATCTTTAACCAGTATGACACCCATCTACCAAAAAATCTACTAACCCTTCTCTACCTCTAATTTACTACTCTACTTCATTTCGATTCATTCTACCCTTATACAAAAAATACTCTCTACCCCTTTGTACTCAGGATGTGTATTCCCACTTACCAGCTCATTCCCTTATCTGGTTCCTGGACTCTCCCTAGGCAACCGCTTCCGGCGCTAATCGGTCCCTTCCCGTCCCAACACCTTTCGTTGCGGACTCCTTATCACACCACCCCCCTTACAAAATCCCCATCAACTAATTACTCTCCCAATACATCACTTTCATATTCTACAAAATATCTCCATTTATTTATTACATCAATATATCACTCATTATTCTACATATTTCCCCATAGCTACTGTGTCTCCACTTATACTCAAATTCTCTATTACTTATACTTCATCTCTTATTCTCTTTAACACCCATCTATATTCAACTTGGACTGACTCAAATGTCTTACTTCTATCTTTTACAACCCCTTGAAAAATTTAACTATCTCAAATTATTTTATTTATTTATTTAAAATCTTTAAACACATTGAAAACTTATTCTATAAAATATTGTTACATTTTTAATCCTTATCCCTAACATACTACATGCAATTAACACAATAAAACATAATAAACACAATATAAGAAATATCTAGTGCACCCATTCCTCAAATCAAAACAAAATTATTTAGTCAGCTCAGTAGCGACTCATCATTATTAAATTACAACAAATTTTTAATTCGTTACTCCCCCGAGTAACCTCCTTTATCCACACACACTATGACCCCCCTGGACTGTGGCGTCCAGTTACGTCCACAAGGACTGAAGTTTTGGAGGAATTTTGTCCTCTCCTTGTCCTTGCTTCTGCGTTACATTATAAAAGCTAGATACCATAATATCTAAAGTTGCATATTATACGCCCTTAATGCGGGTCTACCACCTGGTTTACTGTTCCTACTCGAACAGAGCGGCAGCCGCTGTTCCATAGTTCCGGAGATTTCCCTAAATATCACCCCCCATTTAATTTCAAATATACACCAATTTCAAGCCAGCTATGGTCAAGGTTCTTACTTTATGGCCATAGCTGACCGCTATCCAAAAGCACGATTAGTGCTGGTAAGGCAGTAATCACCCGAAAAGTCGGGGAAATCATCTCTAAATTCAGGCATGTTCTCTACGTCATTATTATACATGGCACGGCAATAAATCAATATATAATATAAAATTATATAACAGTTGTGCAGTGTATATTACGCCAGTTTGGCCTCCGATGGAGGTAACACTCTCTGTCACCCCCAACCCTTACCAATATCTACCGTGGCACATGCCACCACGGCAATAGCATCCTACTAACTAAATTAACCTTTCTACCGTTATAGTTTCTACATTCCCTAAGTATAGCACTTCTATTAACACCACTCTACCCCCCAAAATTACCCACACATTTTGTATGATAACATAATAAACAAATAGACGTTAACCTTGATCATTAGCATTGTTACATTCACATTAAGCAAACAGTTCTCTTTTAAATAATTTATACAGAAACTTATAAACATTATAATTTGTAATTTTCATCAACTCTTTTATATATCATCATTTCATTATTTATCCTTTACTGCAATTAGATTCCTCAAAATTTTCAAATTTATTATTAATCTATTTATTTTAACAATTATGTTATTCCACAAACTAAACCGTTTAACATTTATTTATTCATTAATTGTTATTAACTTGAAATCTCATAAAATAATTTAAATGCATCCTCAAAATTCAATTATATAACATTTTAAATCCAACAAAAAATATTTAATCATCTCAAATTATTTTAATTAAATCAATTATTGAAAACACAACATATTTCAATTATTATCAAAACAATTACAATTCATTAATTACTGCCTTCAAAATTATTTTCATTATTTATTTAGTCTACTAAAATAATCTTATTATTATTAAAACAATTACCTACACACATTGTTTACATTATCTACTTGTTACAATACACACCACTAATTTCACTATCAATTATTTATAAATTATTCGTCATTAACTGTTCAATTTTACCACACTTCATTTCATAATCTGTCCAGGTCATTACCATAAATTAAAATATTTAAAAATTGTCCATTCACTCCTTTTAATTTCAACCTCCATCATCATACATATATTGAATATATTTATAACATACATCATTGTTATCCACATACAATTTGTTATTATTATTACGACCATTATCGACACAATATTTGACATCATTCTTATCTATCAATTCATAAAACCCGTCTACATTTGTGATTTTAGTTCTGTCTCCGTAAGTATTTTTATTCAACATCAAGTAACTTATTTTCTCATCATATTCATTTACTATACTCATTAAAACATCAGGTAAGTTATTAATATTTAAACAGGTATCATCAAAACAATTCTCAATCTCTACTCTACAAGGTAAGTATTTCATATCATTTATCTTTACCACTTCTAACATCTCTTTCAACTCATTATAATTTCTCTTCAACTGATATAATTCTATTTCTCTATCTGTACACAATTCTCTATCTAAATCTCTCTCACCATCACACCATATCACACTTTCAACACCATCCCACACAGAGGGTACTAACTCATAAAAATTCGGGGAACAACTCAAAGACCTCATGTCTTTCAATAACAAGGGACTCTTACCCTTCAACAACAACATTTGTGAACACCTTGGTTCACCATAAATATGGGGAAAATTTACCCTCTGTCCTACATACTCATCTAATCTCTCTTGCCACTCTTTCTCTAATTCATCAACACTAATTACTACTCCGTTACAACCCATTACTCTCTCATCCTCACTCACTCTCTCTATCTCATCACTATTCAATCTTCCACTATTTCGTCATTGTTAATATTCATAACATTGTCATCTAACTTCTCAACACTCTGTTCTAATCTGTTAAAGGTAGCTTCTATTATTTCATTAGTTTGGTTTAAATGCTTATTAATTTCATTCATATGGTTTTTCAACTCATCAAATTTATTATTTTGTACCTCTAATTTGGTGTCAAAATCATTGCTTAATTTATCAAATTTACTATTTTGTTCATCTAATTTCTCACTGAAACTACTTTTAATTTCTTTGATTTCGTTTTTCTGTTCATGAATATCCATTGATTATGGTTCGTAATGTACTCATTATATCGTTATCTAATTTGTTACTTTTTACTGAGGTTGGAGTTGATAGAGTGCCCGAGTCATCTATAGCTGATTCAGTTAGGCTGAATTCTTTTGATCGATTTACTGGGGTTGAATGAACCTCTGGTTCCCCCACACCAGCCGACTCGCTCATTTCAACTACAATCTCGTTATTATCCATTTCATTAAATTATATAATTTTATACTTATTTATAATACACCTTTATCAATAACACTGTAACATAACCTTATGTGACACTCGTCACCTACGTCTATTTTACGTACACGAATTCATTTATTCCAAACAACCATTTCTGCTCTCCAAGTGGGCTACATTTATATAAATTTATTTATATAAATGGTCCCTGTTCGGGTGCCAATTGTGATATAACAATTTTATGTCACATTATAATTAACACTTAATTACTCATTTATAAATTTCTTCGGGCGCCATCTTGCCGTACTGCAAGAAATTAATTCAATTAGCAATTAATATGTGTACAAGAAATAGGTACTTACCAATTCGGGTTCTTTTCGGCGAACTCATGAGAACAGAATTATGGCTGTTTGAAATAAAGAGAGCTTTACTCATTTCCCATAATTAAGTTTTATTAACAATTAATTATTTTCTTTCATCATTTACTTTTAAAATATCATTGACAAACTACCTCTTTATCTCCCTTATCTGTTATAAATTCCCATTCTATAACTCACATAAATCAAATTGAAACATATTACAAAATTTTTTAAATAAAAAAGGAAAATCAAGATATTAATGATAACTAATTTTTTAAAGATACACAAACCAGCCTTCTTTATCTACATAGTTTCACTCACTCATACTCACACACACGCCGTTACTTTATAACCTTAGAGATCTCATTTTTACTTAAAATTTTATTTTGTTATAATTTCGATTAACCCTTGTTAAATATTTAGGTACACATTTTCTTTTTTACTTAGCTGTTCAATGAGTCCTGAAGACGTCACATTATTTTAAGCGCACATTTGTTATTTTTAAAACTGATAATCTCCGAAACTGTTATTTACATTTTGTATATGAATTTTGATTTTTTCACATTTTTAAATATGTTATTCACATTTTTGTTGATTTGCGGGCCCGCACTTTATGTTCCGGAACTTTTGTACGTCTCACTCGCGTGAGTGTTGAATTTAGACTGGCTGAGACAAACGGCACTATTTTGTAAAGTGGTCGCAGTTACATGACCAATTCTTATTGTCTTGAGTTCGTATCACTACGCCAGTATAAGGTTTGGCTTACACGCCCGAATTCCACAGCGGGGATGGTCTCTGACGTATGATGTTGATGTCACATGGTCTGATGTGGTTACATAATTTGTTTACATGTTTAAAGTCACTGGAGCTGACCTTGACTCAGTTTCGCTGGTTGTCTATTGCGTCTTTATAATTTTATGAATAATTTCACAATCGCTGCTGCCAACTTCCTTACCATCAGAATTTACCTTCTCATCAATTTATGTATACGTTTCCCAAATTATACAATAAAATTTTATTTCCTTTTCTATTAAACACAAATTTATTCATTTCCCCGGGTAGGCCAAAATGTCCCTTTACAATACCCCCTCAATGAGAGGTTTTATGCCGAAGCATAAAAATTCTCATTGACACACTCATACTTGCTAAAGGGATCAGCCAGGATATGTCGCCACAACCCCCTTTATGGTTTACAAACAAAAAAATAGAATTAACTCACCCTGGGTCCAGTGACTGTGACCGCACCTGAATGACATTACTGGACTTCTCTCTCGAGATCCCAACACCATAAAGTCAGACAGATACTTAACGCCCCTGCTCTGACGTGCTGGCCAGCTCAGGACCGCCGCCACAGCATCACCAAACACTGAAACATGAAATCAAATATCAACTAGTGGCCTTATACAACACCATATCCCCAACTGATCTGTTTCCCCCTAGCGGTGCTGGTTTGCGTTAAGAAGCACTGGTTTTGTTTTCTTAATTCTTAACTTCTAACACATATATGCATACCTAACATAACCAAATCAACTACATCTAAACACATTATGTCCTTAAACATCTCCCTATTTTATATTTCAAATTAACACAAAATCATCTAAGTACATCATAATAAACATTGTTGTTATTACATTAAAAATAAACAATTCACATTTAAGTTTGTCCAAAAATTACACACTTTACATTTAAAATTTGCATATAAACTTATAAAAATTACATTTTAATCTCAATTGAACTTTTATTAAATCATTTCCAAAAAATAATTTTTTTTTTTTCATTCACCATAACATTTCATTTACATTTTACTAATTTGGGTGATTTTCAGTTATTCATTACAATTCACTTTATCAGCTTTGCATTTACCCATAATCTCTCCTCTTATGACTCCAACCCTCCCTTAAAAAATCTTTAACCAGTATGACACCCATCTACCAAAAAATCTACTAACCCTTCTCTACCTCTAATTTACTACTCTACTTCATTTCGATTCATTCTACCCTTATACAAAAAATACTCTCTACCCCTTTGTACTCAGGATGTGTATTCCCACTTACCAGCTCATTCCCTTATCTGGTTCCTGGACTCTCCCTAGGCAACCCGTTCCGGCGCTAATCGGTCCCTTCCCGTCCCAACACCTTTCGTTGCGGACTCCTTATCACACCACCCCCCTTACAAAATCCCCATCAACTAATTACTCTCCCAATACATCACTTTCATATTCTACAAAATATCTCCATTTATTTATTACATCAATATATCACTCATTATTCTACATATTTCCCCATAGCTACTGTGTCTCCACTTATACTCAAATTCTCTATTACTTATACTTCATCTCTTATTCTCTTTAACACCCATCTATATTCAACTTGGACTGACTCAAATGTCTTACTTCTATCTTTTACAACCCCTTGAAAAATTTAACTATCTCAAATTATTTTATTTATTTATTTAAAATCTTTAAACACATTGAAAACTTATTCTATAAAATATTGTTACATTTTTAATCCTTATCCCTAACATACTACATGCAATTAACACAATAAAACATAATAAACACAATATAAGAAATATCTAGTGCACCCATTCCTCAAATCAAAACAAAATTATTTAGTCAGCTCAGTAGCGACTCATCATTATTAAATTACAACAAATTTTTAATTCGTTACTCCCCCGAGTAACCTCCTTTATCCACACACACTATGACCCCCCTGGACTGTGGCATCCAGTTACGTCCACAAGGACTGAAGTTTTGGAGGAATTTTGTCCTCTCCTTGTCCTTGCTTCTGCGTTACATTATAAAAGCTAGATACCATAATATCTAAAGTTGCATATTATACGCCCTTAATGCGGGTCTACCACCTGGTTTACTGTTCCTACTCGAACAGAGCGGCAGCCGCTGTTCCATAGTTTCGGGGATTTCCCTAAATATCACCCCCCATTTAATTTCAAATATACACCAATTTCAAGCCAGCTATGGTCAAGGTTCTTACTTTATGGCCATAGCTGACCGCTATCCAAAAGCACGATTAGTGCTGGTAAGGCAGTAATCGCCCGAAAAGTCGGGGAAATCATCTCTAAATTCAGGCATGTTCTCTACGTCATTATTATACATGGCACGGCAATAAATCAATATATAATATAAAATTATATAACAGTTGTGCAGTGTATATTACGCCAGTTTGGCCTCCGATGGAGGTAACACTCTCTGTCACCCCCAACCCTTACCAATATCTACCGTGGCACATGCCACCACGGCAATAGCATCCTACTAACTAAATTAACCTTTCTACCGTTATAGTTTCTACATTCCCTAAGTATAGCACTTCTATTAACACCACTCTACCCCCCAAAATTACCCACACATTTTGTATGATAACATAATAAACAAATAGACGTTAACCTTGATCATTAGCATTGTTACATTCACATTAAGCAAACAGTTCTCTTTTAAATAATTTATACAGAAACTTATAAACATTATAATTTGTAATTTTCATCAACTCTTTTATATATCATCATTTCATTATTTATCCTTTACTGCAATTAGATTCCTCAAAATTTTCAAATTTATTATTAATCTATTTATTTTAACAATTATGTTATTCCACAAACTAAACCGTTTAACATTTATTTATTCATTAATTGTTATTAACTTGAAATCTCATAAAATAATTTAAATGCATCCTCAAAATTCAATTATATAACATTTTAAATCCAACAAAAAATATTTAATCATCTCAAATTATTTTAATTAAATCAATTATTGAAAACACAACATATTTCAATTATTATCAAAACAATTACAATTCATTAATTACTGCCTTCAAAATTATTTTCATTATTTATTTAGTCTACTAAAATAATCTTATTATTATTAAAACAATTACCTACACACATTGTTTACATTATCTACTTGTTACAATACACACCACTAATTTCACTATCAATTATTTATAAATTATTCGTCATTAACTGTTCAATTTTACCACACTTCATTTCATAATCTGTCCAGGTCATTACCATAAATTAAAATATTTAAAAATTGTCCATTCACTCCTTTTAATTTCAACCTCCATCATCATACATATATTGAATATATTTATAACATACATCATTGTTATCCACATACAATTTGTTATTATTATTACGACCATTATCGACACAATATTTGACATCATTCTTATCTATCAATTCATAAAACCCGTCTACATTTGTGATTTTAGTTCTGTCTCCGTAAGTATTTTTATTCAACATCAAGTAACTTATTTTCTCATCATATTCATTTACTATACTCATTAAAACATCAGGTAAGTTATTAATATTTAAACAGGTATCATCAAAACAATTCTCAATCTCTACTCTACAAGGTAAGTATTTCATATCATTTATCTTTACCACTTCTAACATCTCTTTCAACTCATTATAATTTCTCTTCAACTGATATAATTCTATTTCTCTATCTGTACACAATTCTCTATCTAAATCTCTCTCACCATCACACCATATCACACTTTCAACACCATCCCACACAGAGGGTACTAACTCATAAAAATTCGGGGAACAACTCAAAGACCTCATGTCTTTCAATAACAAGGGACTCTTACCCTTCAACAACAACATTTGTGAACACCTTGGTTCACCATAAATATGGGGAAAATTTACCCTCTGTCCTACATACTCATCTAATCTCTCTTGCCACTCTTTCTCTAATTCATCAACACTAATTACTACTCCGTTACAACCCATTACTCTCTCATCCTCACTCACTCTCTCTATCTCATCACTATTCAATCTTCCACTATTTCGTCATTGTTAATATTCATAACATTGTCATCTAACTTCTCAACACTCTGTTCTAATCTGTTAAAGGTAGCTTCTATTATTTCATTAGTTTGGTTTAAATGCTTATTAATTTCATTCATATGGTTTTTCAACTCATCAAATTTATTATTTTGTACCTCTAATTTGGTGTCAAAATCATTGCTTAATTTATCAAATTTACTATTTTGTTCATCTAATTTCTCACTGAAACTACTTTTAATTTCTTTGATTTCGTTTTTCTGTTCATGAATATCCATTGATTATGGTTCGTAATGTACTCATTATATCGTTATCTAATTTGTTACTTTTTACTGAGGTTGGAGTTGATAGAGTGCCCGAGTCATCTATAGCTGATTCAGTTAGGCTGAATTCTTTTGATCGATTTACTGGGGTTGAATGAACCTCTGGTTCCCCCACACCAGCCGACTCGCTCATTTCAACTACAATCTCGTTATTATCCATTTCATTAAATTATATAATTTTATACTTATTTATAATACACCTTTATCAATAACACTGTAACATAACCTTATGTGACACTCGTCACCTACGTCTATTTTACGTACACGAATTCATTTATTCCAAACAACCATTTCTGCTCTCCAAGTGGGCTACATTTATATAAATTTATTTATATAAATGGTCCCTGTTCGGGCGCCAATTGTGATATAACAGTTTTATGTCACATTATAATTAACACTTAATTACTCATTTATAAATTTCTTCGGGCGCCATCTTGCCGTACTGCAAGAAATTAATTCAATTAGCAATTAATATGTGTACAAGAAATAGGTACTTACCAATTCGGGTTCTTTTCGGCGAACTCATGAGAACAGAATTATGGCTGTTTGAAATAAAGAGAGCTTTACTCATTTCCCATAATTAAGTTTTATTAACAATTAATTATTTTCTTTCATCATTTACTTTTAAAATATCATTGACAAACTACCTCTTTATCTCCCTTATCTGTTATAAATTCCCATTCTATAACTCACATAAATCAAATTGAAACATATTACAAAATTTTTTAAATAAAAAAGGAAAATCAAGATATTAATGATAACTAATTTTTTAAAGATACACAAACCAGCCTTCTTTATCTACATAGTTTCACTCACTCATACTCACACACACGCCGTTACTTTATAACCTTAGAGATCTCATTTTTACTTAAAATTTTATTTTGTTATAATTTCGATTAACCCTTGTTAAATATTTAGGTACACATTTTCTTTTTTACTTAGCTGTTCAATGAGTCCTGAAGACGTCACATTATTTTAAGCGCACATTTGTTATTTTTAAAACTGATAATCTCCGAAACTGTTATTTACATTTTGTATATGAATTTTGATTTTTTCACATTTTTAAATATGTTATTCACATTTTTGTTGATTTGCGGGCCCGCACTTTATGTTCCGGAACTTTTGTACGTCTCACTCGCGTGAGTGTTGAATTTAGACTGGCTGAGACAAACGGCACTATTTTGTAAAGTGGTCGCAGTTACATGACCAATTCTTATTGTCTTGAGTTCGTATCACTACGCCAGTATAAGGTTTGGCTTACACGCCCGAATTCCACAGCGGGGATGGTCTCTGACGTATGATGTTGATGTCACATGGTCTGATGTGGTTACATAATTTGTTTACAAGTTTAAAGTCACTGGAGCTGACCTTGACTCAGTTTCGCTGGTTGTCTATTGCGTCTTTATAATTTTATGAATAATTTCACAATCGCTGCTGCCAACTTCCTTACCATCAGAATTTACCTTCTCATCAATTTATGTATACGTTTCCCAAATTATACAATAAAATTTTATTTCCTTTTCTATTAAACACAAATTTATTCATTTCCCCGGGTAGGCCAAAATGTCCCTTTACAATACCCCCTCAATGAGAGGTTTTATGCCGAAGCATAAAAATTCTCATTGACACACTCATACTTGCTAAAGGGATCAGCCAGGATATGTCGCCACAACCCCCTTTATGGTTTACAAACAAAAAAATAGAATTAACTCACCCTGGGTCCAGTGACTGTGACCGCACCTGAATGAGATTACTGGACTTCTCTCTCGAGATCCCAACACCATAAAGTCAGACAGATACTTAACGCCCCTGCTCTGACGTGCTGGCCAGCTCAGGACCGCCGCCACAGCATCACCAAACACTGAAACATGAAATCAAATATCAACTAGTGGCCTTATACAACACCATATCCCCAACTGATCTGTTTCCCCCTAGCGGTGCTGGTTTGCGTTAAGAAGCACTGGTTTTGTTTTCTTAATTCTTAACTTCTAACACATATATGCATACCTAACATAACCAAATCAACTACATCTAAACACATTATGTCCTTAAACATCTCCCTATTTTATATTTCAAATTAACACAAAATCATCTAAGTACATCATAATAAACATTGTTGTTATTACATTAAAAATAAACAATTCACATTTAAGTTTGTCCAAAAATTACACACTTTACATTTAAAATTTGCATATAAACTTATAAAAATTACATTTTAATCTCAATTGAACTTTTATTAAATCATTTCCAAAAAATAATTTTTTTTTTTTCATTCACCATAACATTTCATTTACATTTTACTAATTTGGGTGATTTTCAGTTATTCATTACAATTCACTTTATCAGCTTTGCATTTACCCATAATCTCTCCTCTTATGACTCCAACCCTCCCTTAAAAAATCTTTAACCAGTATGACACCCATCTACCAAAAAATCTACTAACCCTTCTCTACCTCTAATTTACTACTCTACTTCATTTCGATTCATTCTACCCTTATACAAAAAATACTCTCTACCCCTTTGTACTCAGGATGTGTATTCCCACTTACCAGCTCATTCCCTTATCTGGTTCCTGGACTCTCCCTAGGCAACCCGTTCCGGCGCTAATCGGTCCCTTCCCGTCCCAACACCTTTCGTTGCGGACTCCTTATCACACCACCCCCCTTACAAAATCCCCATCAACTAATTACTCTCCCAATACATCACTTTCATATTCTACAAAATATCTCCATTTATTTATTACATCAATATATCACTCATTATTCTACATATTTCCCCATAGCTACTGTGTCTCCACTTATACTCAAATTCTCTATTACTTATACTTCATCTCTTATTCTCTTTAACACCCATCTATATTCAACTTGGACTGACTCAAATGTCTTACTTCTATCTTTTACAACCCCTTGAAAAATTTAACTATCTCAAATTATTTTATTTATTTATTTAAAATCTTTAAACACATTGAAAACTTATTCTATAAAATATTGTTACATTTTTAATCCTTATCCCTAACATACTACATGCAATTAACACAATAAAACATAATAAACACAATATAAGAAATATCTAGTGCACCCATTCCTCAAATCAAAACAAAATTATTTAGTCAGCTCAGTAGCGACTCATCATTATTAAATTACAACAAATTTTTAATTCGTTACTCCCCCGAGTAACCTCCTTTATCCACACACACTATGACCCCCCTGGACTGTGGCATCCAGTTACGTCCACAAGGACTGAAGTTTTGGAGGAATTTTGTCCTCTCCTTGTCCTTGCTTCTGCGTTACATTATAAAAGCTAGATACCATAATATCTAAAGTTGCATATTATACGCCCTTAATGCGGGTCTACCACCTGGTTTACTGTTCCTACTCGAACAGAGCGGCAGCCGCTGTTCCATAGTTCCGGGGATTTCCCTAAATATCACCCCCCATTTAATTTCATATATACACCAATTTCAAGCCAGCTATGGTCAAGGTTCTTACTTTATGGCCATAGCTGACCGCTATCCAAAAGCACGATTAGTGCTGGTAAGGCAGTAATCGCCCGAAAAGTCGGGGAAATCATCTCTAAATTCAGGCATGTTCTCTACGTCATTATTATACATGGCACGGCAATAAATCAATATATAATATAAAATTATATAACAGTTGTGCAGTGTATATTACGCCAGTTTGGCCTCCGATGGAGGTAACACTCTCTGTCACCCCCAACCCTTACCAATATCTACCGTGGCACATGCCACCACGGCAATAGCATCCTACTAACTAAATTAACCTTTCTACCGTTATAGTTTCTACATTCCCTAAGTATAGCACTTCTATTAACACCACTCTACCCCCCAAAATTACCCACACATTTTGTATGATAACATAATAAACAAATAGACGTTAACCTTGATCATTAGCATTGTTACATTCACATTAAGCAAACAGTTCTCTTTTAAATAATTTATACAGAAACTTATAAACATTATAATTTGTAATTTTCATCAACTCTTTTATATATCATCATTTCATTATTTATCCTTTACTGCAATTAGATTCCTCAAAATTTTCAAATTTATTATTAATCTATTTATTTTAACAATTATGTTATTCCACAAACTAAACCATTTAACATTTATTTATTCATTAATTGTTATTAACTTGAAATCTCATAAAATAATTTAAATGCATCCTCAAAATTCAATTATATAACATTTTAAATCCAACAAAAAATATTTAATCATCTCAAATTATTTTAATTAAATCAATTATTGAAAACACAACATATTTCAATTATTATCAAAACAATTACAATTCATTAATTACTGCCTTCAAAATTATTTTCATTATTTATTTAGTCTACTAAAATAATCTTATTATTATTAAAACAATTACCTACACACATTGTTTACATTATCTACTTGTTACAATACACACCACTAATTTCACTATCAATTATTTATAAATTATTCGTCATTAACTGTTCAATTTTACCACACTTCATTTCATAATCTGTCCAGGTCATTACCATAAATTAAAATATTTAAAAATTGTCCATTCACTCCTTTTAATTTCAACCTCCATCATCATACATATATTGAATATATTTATAACATACATCATTGTTATCCACATACAATTTGTTATTATTATTACGACCATTATCGACACAATATTTGACATCATTCTTATCTATCAATTCATAAAACCCGTCTACATTTGTGATTTTAGTTCTGTCTCCGTAAGTATTTTTATTCAACATCAAGTAACTTATTTTCTCATCATATTCATTTACTATACTCATTAAAACATCAGGTAAGTTATTAATATTTAAACAGGTATCATCAAAACAATTCTCAATCTCTACTCTACAAGGTAAGTATTTCATATCATTTATCTTTACCACTTCTAACATCTCTTTCAACTCATTATAATTTCTCTTCAACTGATATAATTCTATTTCTCTATCTGTACACAATTCTCTATCTAAATCTCTCTCACCATCACACCATATCACACTTTCAACACCATCCCACACAGAGGGTACTAACTCATAAAAATTCGGGGAACAACTCAAAGACCTCATGTCTTTCAATAACAAGGGACTCTTACCCTTCAACAACAACATTTGTGAACACCTTGGTTCACCATAAATATGGGGAAAATTTACCCTCTGTCCTACATACTCATCTAATCTCTCTTGCCACTCTTTCTCTAATTCATCAACACTAATTACTACTCCGTTACAACCCATTACTCTCTCATCCTCACTCACTCTCTCTATCTCATCACTATTCAATCTTCCACTATTTCGTCATTGTTAATATTCATAACATTGTCATCTAACTTCTCAACACTCTGTTCTAATCTGTTAAAGGTAGCTTCTATTATTTCATTAGTTTGGTTTAAATGCTTATTAATTTCATTCATATGGTTTTTCAACTCATCAAATTTATTATTTTGTACCTCTAATTTGGTGTCAAAATCATTGCTTAATTTATCAAATTTACTATTTTGTTCATCTAATTTCTCACTGAAACTACTTTTAATTTCTTTGATTTCGTTTTTCTGTTCATGAATATCCATTGATTATGGTTCGTAATGTACTCATTATATCGTTATCTAATTTGTTACTTTTTACTGAGGTTGGAGTTGATAGAGTGCCCGAGTCATCTATAGCTGATTCAGTTAGGCTGAATTCTTTTGATCGATTTACTGGGGTTGAATGAACCTCTGGTTCCCCCACACCAGCCGACTCGCTCATTTCAACTACAATCTCGTTATTATCCATTTCATTAAATTATATAATTTTATACTTATTTATAATACACCTTTATCAATAACACTGTAACATAACCTTATGTGACACTCGTCACCTACGTCTATTTTACGTACACGAATTCATTTATTCCAAACAACCATTTCTGCTCTCCAAGTGGGCTACATTTATATAAATTTATTTATATAAATGGTCCCTGTTCGGGCGCCAATTGTGATATAACAATTTTATGTCACATTATAATTAACACTTAATTACTCATTTATAAATTTCTTCGGGCGCCATCTTGCCGTACTGCAAGAAATTAATTCAATTAGCAATTAATATGTGTACAAGAAATAGGTACTTACCAATTCGGGTTCTTTTCGGCGAACTCATGAGAACAGAATTATGGCTGTTTGAAATAAAGAGAGCTTTACTCATTTCCCATAATTAAGTTTTATTAACAATTAATTATTTTCTTTCATCATTTACTTTTAAAATATCATTGACAAACTACCTCTTTATCTCCCTTATCTGTTATAAATTCCCATTCTATAACTCACATAAATCAAATTGAAACATATTACAAAATTTTTTAAATAAAAAAGGAAAATCAAGATATTAATGATAACTAATTTTTTAAAGATACACAAACCAGCCTTCTTTATCTACATAGTTTCACTCACTCATACTCACACACACGCCGTTACTTTATAACCTTAGAGATCTCATTTTTACTTAAAATTTTATTTTGTTATAATTTCGATTAACCCTTGTTAAATATTTAGGTACACATTTTCTTTTTTACTTAGCTGTTCAATGAGTCCTGAAGACGTCACATTATTTTAAGCGCACATTTGTTATTTTTAAAACTGATAATCTCCGAAACTGTTATTTACATTTTGTATATGAATTTTGATTTTTTCACATTTTTAAATATGTTATTCACATTTTTGTTGATTTGCGGGCCCGCACTTTATGTTCCGGAACTTTTGTACGTCTCACTCGCGTGAGTGTTGAATTTAGACTGGCTGAGACAAACGGCACTATTTTGTAAAGTGGTCGCAGTTACATGACCAATTCTTATTGTCTTGAGTTCGTATCACTACGCCAGTATAAGGTTTGGCTTACACGCCCGAATTCCACAGCGGGGATGGTCTCTGACGTATGATGTTGATGTCACATGGTCTGATGTGGTTACATAATTTGTTTACAAGTTTAAAGTCACTGGAGCTGACCTTGACTCAGTTTCGCTGGTTGTCTATTGCGTCTTTATAATTTTATGAATAATTTCACAATCGCTGCTGCCAACTTCCTTACCATCAGAATTTACCTTCTCATCAATTTATGTATACGTTTCCCAAATTATACAATAAAATTTTATTTCCTTTTCTATTAAACACAAATTTATTCATTTCCCCGGGTAGGCCAAAATGTCCCTTTACAATACCCCCTCAATGAGAGGTTTTATGCCGAAGCATAAAAATTCTCATTGACACACTCATACTTGCTAAAGGGATCAGCCAGGATATGTCGCCACAACCCCCTTTATGGTTTACAAACAAAAAAATAGAATTAACTCACCCTGGGTCCAGTGACTGTGACCGCACCTGAATGACATTACTGGACTTCTCTCTCGAGATCCCAACACCATAAAGTCAGACAGATACTTAACGCCCCTGCTCTGACGTGCTGGCCAGCTCAGGACCGCCGCCACAGCATCACCAAACACTGAAACATGAAATCAAATATCAACTAGTGGCCTTATACAACACCATATCCCCAACTGATCTGTTTCCCCCTAGCGGTGCTGGTTTGCGTTAAGAAGCACTGGTTTTGTTTTCTTAATTCTTAACTTCTAACACATATATGCATACCTAACATAACCAAATCAACTACATCTAAACACATTATGTCCTTAAACATCTCCCTATTTTATATTTCAAATTAACACAAAATCATCTAAGTACATCATAATAAACATTGTTGTTATTACATTAAAAATAAACAATTCACATTTAAGTTTGTCCAAAAATTACACACTTTACATTTAAAATTTGCATATAAACTTATAAAAATTACATTTTAATCTCAATTGAACTTTTATTAAATCATTTCCAAAAAATAATTTTTTTTTTTTCATTCACCATAACATTTCATTTACATTTTACTAATTTGGGTGATTTTCAGTTATTCATTACAATTCACTTTATCAGCTTTGCATTTACCCATAATCTCTCCTCTTATGACTCCAACCCTCCCTTAAAAAATCTTTAACCAGTATGACACCCATCTACCAAAAAATCTACTAACCCTTCTCTACCTCTAATTTACTACTCTACTTCATTTCGATTCATTCTACCCTTATACAAAAAATACTCTCTACCCCTTTGTACTCAGGATGTGTATTCCCACTTACCAGCTCATTCCCTTATCTGGTTCCTGGACTCTCCCTAGGCAACCCGTTCCGGCGCTAATCGGTCCCTTCCCGTCCCAACACCTTTCGTTGCGGACTCCTTATCACACCACCCCCCTTACAAAATCCCCATCAACTAATTACTCTCCCAATACATCACTTTCATATTCTACAAAATATCTCCATTTATTTATTACATCAATATATCACTCATTATTCTACATATTTCCCCATAGCTACTGTGTCTCCACTTATACTCAAATTCTCTATTACTTATACTTCATCTCTTATTCTCTTTAACACCCATCTATATTCAACTTGGACTGACTCAAATGTCTTACTTCTATCTTTTACAACCCCTTGAAAAATTTAACTATCTCAAATTATTTTATTTATTTATTTAAAATCTTTAAACACATTGAAAACTTATTCTATAAAATATTGTTACATTTTTAATCCTTATCCCTAACATACTACATGCAATTAACACAATAAAACATAATAAACACAATATAAGAAATATCTAGTGCACCCATTCCTCAAATCAAAACAAAATTATTTAGTCAGCTCAGTAGCGACTCATCATTATTAAATTACAACAAATTTTTAATTCGTTACTCCCCCGAGTAACCTCCTTTATCCACACACACTATGACCCCCCTGGACTGTGGCATCCAGTTACGTCCACAAGGACTGAAGTTTTGGAGGAATTTTGTCCTCTCCTTGTCCTTGCTTCTGCGTTACATTATAAAAGCTAGATACCATAATATCTAAAGTTGCATATTATACGCCCTTAATGCGGGTCTACCACCTGGTTTACTGTTCCTACTCGAACAGAGCGGCAGCCGCTGTTCCATAGTTCCGGGGATTTCCCTAAATATCACCCCCCAATTAATTTCAAATATACACCAATTTCAAGCCAGCTATGGTCAAGGTTCTTACTTTATGGCCATAGCTGACCGCTATCCAAAAGCACGATTAGTGCTGGTAAGGCAGTAATCGCCCGAAAAGTCGGGGAAATCATCTCTAAATTCAGGCATGTTCTCTACGTCATTATTATACATGGCACGGCAATAAATCAATATATAATATAAAATTATATAACAGTTGTGCAGTGTATATTACGCCAGTTTGGCCTCCGATGGAGGTAACACTCTCTGTCACCCCCAACCCTTACCAATATCTACCGTGGCACATGCCACCACGGCAATAGCATCCTACTAACTAAATTAACCTTTCTACCGTTATAGTTTCTACATTCCCTAAGTATAGCACTTCTATTAACACCACTCTACCCCCCAAAATTACCCACACATTTTGTATGATAACATAATAAACAAATAGACGTTAACCTTGATCATTAGCATTGTTACATTCACATTAAGCAAACAGTTCTCTTTTAAATAATTTATACAGAAACTTATAAACATTATAATTTGTAATTTTCATCAACTCTTTTATATATCATCATTTCATTATTTATCCTTTACTGCAATTAGATTCCTCAAAATTTTCAAATTTATTATTAATCTATTTATTTTAACAATTATGTTATTCCACAAACTAAACCGTTTAACATTTATTTATTCATTAATTGTTATTAACTTGAAATCTCATAAAATAATTTAAATGCATCCTCAAAATTCAATTATATAACATTTTAAATCCAACAAAAAATATTTAATCATCTCAAATTATTTTAATTAAATCAAGTATTGAAAACACAACATATTTCAATTATTATCAAAACAATTACAATTCATTAATTACTGCCTTCAAAATTATTTTCATTATTTATTTAGTCTACTAAAATAATCTTATTATTATTAAAACCTTTACCTACACACATTGTTTACATTATCTACTTGTTACAATACACACCACTAATTTCACTATCAATTATTTATAAATTATTCGTCATTAACTGTTCAATTTTACCACACTTCATTTCATAATCTGTCCAGGTCATTACCATAAATTAAAATATTTAAAAATTGTCCATTCACTCCTTTTAATTTCAACCTCCATCATCATACATATATTGAATATATTTATAACATACATCATTGTTATCCACATACAATTTGTTATTATTATTACGACCATTATCGACACAATATTTGACATCATTCTTATCTATCAATTCATAAAACCCGTCTACATTTGTGATTTTAGTTCTGTCTCCGTAAGTATTTTTATTCAACATCAAGTAACTTATTTTCTCATCATATTCATTTAGTATACTCATTAAAACATCAGGTAAGTTATTAATATTTAAACAGGTATCATCAAAACAATTCTCAATCTCTACTCTACAAGGTAAGTATTTCATATCATTTATCTTTACCACTTCTAACATCTCTTTCAACTCATTATAATTTCTCTTCAACTGATATAATTCTATTTCTCTATCTGTACACAATTCTCTATCTAAATCTCTCTCACCATCACACCATATCACACTTTCAACACCATCCCACACAGAGGGTACTAACTCATAAAAATTCGGGGAACAACTCAAAGACCTCATGTCTTTCAATAACAAGGGACTCTTACCCTTCAACAACAACATTTGTGAACACCTTGGTTCACCATAAATATGGGGAAAATTTACCCTCTGCCCTACATACTCATCTAATCTCTCTTGCCACTCTTTCTCTAATTCATCAAGACTAATTACTACTCCGTTACAACCCATTACTCTCTCACCCTCACTCACTCTCTCTATCTCATCACTATTCAATCTTCCACTATTTCGTCATTGTTAATATTCATAACATTGTCATCTAACTTCTCAACACTCTGTTCTAATCTGTTAAAGGTAGCTTCTATTATTTCATTAGTTTGGTTTAAATGCTTATTAATTTCATTCATATGGTTTTTCAACTCATCAAATTTATTATTTTGTACCTCTAATTTGGTGTCAAAATCATTGCTTAATTTATCAAATTTACTATTTTGTTCATCTAATTTCTCACTGAAACTACTTTTAATTTCTTTGATTTCGTTTTTCTGTTCATGAATATCCATTGATTATGGTTCGTAATGTACTCATTATATCGTTATCTAATTTGTTACTTTTTACTGAGGTTGGAGTTGATAGAGTGCCCGAGTCATCTATAGCTGATTCAGTTAGGCTGAATTCTTTTGATCGATTTACTGGGGTTGAATGAACCTCTGGTTCCCCCACACCAGCCGACTCGCTCATTTCAACTACAATCTCGTTATTATCCATTTCATTAAATTATATAATTTTATACTTATTTATAATACACCTTTATCAATAACACTGTAACATAACCTTATGTGACACTCGTCACCTACGTCTATTTTACGTACACGAATTCATTTATTCCAAACAACCATTTCTGCTCTCCAAGTGGGCTACATTTATATAAATTTATTTATATAAATGGTCCCTGTTCGGGCGCCAATTGTGATATAACAATTTTATGTCACATTATAATTAACACTTAATTACTCATTTATAAATTTCTTCGGGCGCCATCTTGCCGTACTGCAAGAAATTAATTCAATTAGCAATTAATATGTGTACAAGAAATAGGTACTTACCAATTCGGGTTCTTTTCGGCGAACTCATGAGAACAGAATTATGGCTGTTTGAAATAAAGAGAGCTTTACTCATTTCCCATAATTAAGTTTTATTAACAATTAATTATTTTCTTTCATCATTTACTTTTAAAATATCATTGACAAACTACCTCTTTATCTCCCTTATCTGTTATAAATTCCCATTCTATAACTCACATAAATCAAATTGAAACATATTACAAAATTTTTTAAATAAAAAAGGAAAATCAAGATATTAATGATAACTAATTTTTTAAAGATACACAAACCAGCCTTCTTTATCTACATAGTTTCACTCACTCATACTCACACACACGCCGTTACTTTATAACCTTAGAGATCTCATTTTTACTTAAAATTTTATTTTGTTATAATTTCGATTAACCCTTGTTAAATATTTAGGTACACATTTTCTTTTTTACTTAGCTGTTCAATGAGTCCTGAAGACGTCACATTATTTTAAGCGCACATTTGTTATTTTTAAAACTGATAATCTCCGAAACTGTTATTTACATTTTGTATATGAATTTTGATTTTTTCACATTTTTGTTGATTTGCGGGCCCGCACTTTATGTTCCGGAACTTTTGTACGTCTCACTCGCGTGAGTGTTGAATTTAGACTGGCTGAGACAAACGGCACTATTTTGTAAAGTGGTCGCAGTTACATGACCAATTCTTATTGTCTTGAGTTCGTATCACTACGCCAGTATAAGGTTTGGCTTACACGCCCGAATTCCACAGCGGGGATGGTCTCTGACGTATGATGTTGATGTCACATGGTCTGATGTGGTTACATAATTTGTTTACAAGTTTAAAGTCACTGGAGCTGACCTTGACTCAGTTTCGCTGGTTGTCTATTGCGTCTTTATAATTTTATGAATAATTTCACAATCGCTGCTGCCAACTTCCTTACCATCAAAATTTACCTTCTCATCAATTTATGTATACGTTTCCCAAATTATACAATAAAATTTTATTTCCTTTTCTATTAAACACAAATTTATTCATTTCCCCGGGTAAGCCAAAATGTCCCGTTACAATACCCCCTCAATGAGAGGTTTTATGCCGAAGCATAAAAATTCTCATTGACACACTCATACTTGCTAAAGGGATCAGCCAGGATATGTCGCCACAACCCCCTTTATGGTTTACAAACAAAAAAATAGAATTAACTCACCCTGGGTCCAGTGACTGTGACCGCACCTGAATGAGATTACTGGACTTCTCTCTCGAGATCCCAACACCATAAAGTCAGACAGATACTTAACGCCCCTGCTCTGACGTGCTGGCCAGCTCAGGACCGCCGCCACAGCATCACCAAACACTGAAACATGAAATCAAATATCAACTAGTGGCCTTATACAACACCATATCCCCAACTGATCTGTTTCCCCCTAGCGGTGCTGGTTTGCGTTAAGAAGCACTGGTTTTGTTTTCTTAATTCTTAACTTCTAACACATATATGCATACCTAACATAACCAAATCAACTACATCTAAACACATTATGTCCTTAAACATCTCCCTATTTTATATTTCAAATTAACACAAAATCATCTAAGTACATCATAATAAACATTGTTGTTATTACATTAAAAATAAACAATTCACATTTAAGTTTGTCCAAAAATTACACACTTTACATTTAAAATTTGCATATAAACTTATAAAAATTACATTTTAATCTCAATTGAACTTTTATTAAATCATTTCCAAAAAATAATTTTTTTTTTTTCATTCACCATAACATTTCATTTACATTTTACTAATTTGGGTGATTTTCAGTTATTCATTACAATTCACTTTATCAGCTTTGCATTTACCCATAATCTCTCCTCTTATGACTCCAACCCTCCCTTACAAAATCTTTAACCAGTATGACACCCATCTACCAAAAAATCTACTAACCCTTCTCTACCTCTAATTTACTACTCTACTTCATTTCGATTCATTCTACCCTTATACAAAAAATACTCTCTACCCCTTTGTACTCAGGATGTGTATTCCCACTTACCAGCTCATTCCCTTATCTGGTTCCTGGACTCTCCCTAGGCAACCCCTTCCGGCGCTAATCGGTCCCTTCCCATCCCAACACCTTTCGTTGCGGACTCCTTATCACACCACCCCCCTTACAAAATCCCCATCAACTAATTACTCTCCCAATACATCACTTTCATATTCTACAAAATATCTCCATTTATTTATTACATCAATATATCACTCATTATTCTACATATTTCCCCATAGCTACTGTGTCTCCACTTATACTCAAATTCTCTATTACTTGTACTTCATCTCTTATTCTCTTTAACACCCATCTATATTCAACTTGGACTGACTCAAATGTCTTACTTCTATCTTTTACAATCCCTTGAAAAATTTAACTATCTAAAATTATTTTATTTATTTATTTAAAATCTTTAAACACATTGAAAACTTATTCTATAAAATATTGTTACATTTTTAATCCTTATCCCTAACATACTACATGCAATTAACACAATAAAACATAATAAACACAATATAAGAAATATCTAGTGCACCCATTCCTCAAATCAAAACAAAATTATTTAGTCAGCTCAGTAGCGACTCATCATTATTAAATTACAACAAATTTTTAATTCGTTACTCCCCCGAGTAACCTCCTTTATCCACACACACTATGACCCCCCTGGACTGTGGCGTCCAGTTGCGTCCACAAGGACTGAAGTTTTGGAGGAATTTTGTCCTCTCCTTGTCCTTGCTTCTGCGTTACATTATAAAAGCTAGATACCATAATATCTAAAGTTGCATATTATACGCCCTTAATGCGGGTCTACCACCTGGTTTACTGTTCCTACTCGAACAGAGCGGCAGCCGCTGTTCCATAGTTCCGGGGATTTCCCGTAATGTCACCCCCATTTAATTTCAAATATACACCAATTTCAAGCCAGCTATGGTCAAGGTTCTTACTTTATGGCCATAGCTGACCGCTATCCAAAAGCACGATTAGTGCTGGTAAGGCAGTAATCGCCCGAAAAGTCAGGGAAATCATCTCTAAATTCAGGCATGTTCTCTACGTCATTATTATACATGGCACGGCAATAAATCAATATATAATATAAAATTATATAACAGTTGTGCAGTGTATATTACGCCAGTTTGGCCTCCGATGGAGGTAACACTCTCTGTCACCCCCAACCCTTACCACTATCTACCGTGGCACATGCCACCACGGCAATAGCATCCTATTAACTAAATTAACCTTTCTACCGTTATAGTTTCTACATTCCCTAAGTATAGCACTTCTATTAACACCACTCTACCCCCCAAAATTACCCACACATTTTGTATGATAACATAATAAACAAATAGACGTTAACCTTGATCATTAGCATTGTTACATTCACATTAAGCAAACAGTTCTCTTTTAAATAATTTATACAGAAACTTATAAACATTATAATTTGTAATTTTCATCAACTCTTTTATATATCATCATTTCATTATTTATCCTTTACTGCAATTAGATTCCTCAAAATTTTCAAATTTATTATTAATCTATTTATTTTAACAATTATGTTATTCCACAAACTAAACCGTTTAACATTTATTTATTCATTAATTGTTATTAACTTGAAATCTCATAAAATAATTTAAATGCATCCTCAAAATTCAATTATATAACATTTTAAATCCAACAAAAAATATTTAATCATCTCAAATTATTTTAATTAAATCAATTATTGAAAACACAACATATTTCAATTATTATCAAAACAATTACAATTCATTAATTACTGCCTTCAAAATTATTTTCATTATTTATTTAGTCTACTAAAATAATCTTATTATTATTAAAACAATTACCTACACACATTGTTTACATTATCTACTTGTTACAATACACACCACTAATTTCACTATCAATTATTTATAAATTATTCGTCATTAACTGTTCAATTTTACCACACTTCATTTCATAATCTGTCCAGGTCATTACCATAAATTAAAATATTTAAAAATTGTCCACTCACTCCTTTTAATTTCAACCTCCATCATCATACATATATTGAATATATTTATAACATACATCATTGTTATCCACATACAATTTGTTATTATTATAACGACCATTATCGACACAATATTTGACATCATTCTTATCTATCAATTCATAAAACCCGTCTACATTTGTGATTTTAGTTCTGTCTCCGTAAGTATTTTTATTCAACATCAAGTAACTTATTTTCTCATCATATTCATTTACTATACTCATTAAAACATCAGGTAAGTTATTAATATTTAAACAGGTATCATCAAAACAATTCTCAATCTCTACTCTACAAGGTAAGTATTTCATATCATTTATCTTTACCACTTCTAACATCTCTTTCAACTCATTATAATTTCTCTTCAACTGATATAATTCTATTTCTCTATCTGTACACAATTCTCTATCTAAATCTCTCTCACCATCACACCATATCACACTTTCAACACCATCCCACACAGAGGGTACTAACTCATAAAAATTCGGGGAACAACTCAAAGACCTCATGTCTTTCAATAACAAGGGACTCTTACCCTTCAACAACAACATTTGTGAACACCTTGGTTCACCATAAATATGGGGAAAATTTACCCTCTGCCCTACATACTCATGTAATCTCTCTTGCCACTCTTTCTCTAATTCATCAACACTAATTACTACTCCGTTACAACCCATTACTCTCTCACCATCACTCACTCTCTCTATCTCATCACTATTCAATCTTCCACTATTTCGTCATTGTTAATATTCGTAACATTGTCATCTAACTTCTCAACACTCTGTTCTAATCTGTTAAAGGTAGCTTCTATTATTTCATTAGTTTGGTTTAAATGCTTATTAATTTCATTCATATGGTTTTTCAACTCATCAAATTTATTATTTTGTACCTCTAATTTGGTGTCAAAATCATTGCTTAATTTATCAAATTTACTATTTTGTTCATCTAATTTCTCACTGAAACTACTTTTAATTTCTTTGATTTCGTTTTTCTGTTCATGAATATCCATTGATTATGGTTCGTAATATACTCATTATATCGTTATCTAATTTGTTACTTTTTACTGAGGTTGGAGTTGATAGAGTGCCCGAGTCATCTATAGCTGATTCAGTTAGGCTGAATTCTTTTGATCGATTTACTGGGGTTGAATGAACCTCTGGTTCCCCCACACCAGCCGACTCGCTCATTTCAACTACAATCTCGTTATTATCCATTTCATTAAATTATATAATTTTATACTTATTTATAATACACCTTTATCAATAACACTGTAACATAACCTTATGTGACACTCGTCACCTACGTCTATTTTACGTACACGAATTCATTTATTCCAAACAACCATTTCTGCTCTCCAAGTGGGCTACATTTATATAAATTTATTTATATAAATGGTCCCTGTTCGGGCGCCAATTGTGATATAACAATTTTATGTCACATTATAATTAACACTTAATTACTCATTTATAAATTTCTTCGGGCGCCATCTTGCCGTACTGCAAGAAATTAATTCAATTAGCAATTAATATGTGTACAAGAAATAGGTACTTACCAATTCGGGTTCTTTTCGGCGAACTCATGAGAACAGAATTATGGCTGTTTGAAATAAAGAGAGCTTTACTCATTTCCCATAATTAAGTTTTATTAACAATTAATTATTTTTTTTCATCATTTACTTTTAAAATATCATTGACAAACTACCTCTTTATCTCCCTTATCTGTTATAAATTCCCATTCTATAACTCACATAAATCAAATTGAAACATATTACAAAATTTTTTAAATAAAAAAGGAAAATCAAGATATTAATGATAACTAATTTTTTAAAGATACACAAACCAGCCTTCTTTATCTACATAGTTTCACTCACTCATACTCACACACACGCCGTTACTTTATAACCTTAGAGATCTCATTTTTACTTAAAATTTTATTTTGTTATAATTTCGATTAACCCTTGTTAAATATTTAGGTACACATTTTCTTTTTTACTTAGCTGTTCAATGAGTCCTGAAGACGTCACATTATTTTAAGCGCACATTTGTTATTTTTAAAACTGATAATCTCCGAAACTGTTATTTACATTTTGTATATGAATTTTGATTTTTTCACATTTTTAAATATGTTATTCACATTTTTGTTGATTTGCGGGCCCGCACTTTATGTTCCGGAACTTTTGTACGTCTCACTCGCGTGAGTGTTGAATTTAGACTGGCTGAGACAAACGGCACTATTTTGTAAAGTGGTCGCAGTTACATGACCAATTCTTATTGTCTTGAGTTCGTATCACTACGCCAGTATAAGGTTTGGCTTACACGCCCGAATTCCACAGCGGGGATGGTCTCTGATGTATGATGTTGATGTCACATGGTCTGATGTGGTTACATAATTTGTTTACAAGTTTAAAGTCACTGGAGCTGACCTTGACTCAGTTTCGCTGGTTGTCTATTGCGTCTTTATAATTTTATGAATAATTTCACAATCGCTGCTGCCAACTTCCTTACCATCAAAATTTACCTTCTCATCAATTTATGTATACGTTTCCCAAATTATACAATAAAATTTTATTTCCTTTTCTATTAAACACAAATTTATTCATTTCCCCGGGTAGGCCAAAATGTCCCTTTACAATACCCCCTCAATGAGAGGTTTTATGCCGAAGCATAAAAATTCTCATTGACACACTCATACTTGCTAAAGGGATCAGCCAGGATATGTCGCCACAACCCCCTTTATGGTTTACAAACAAAAAAATAGAATTAACTCACCCTGGGTCCAGTGACTGTGACCGCACCTGAATGACATTACTGGACTTCTCTCTCGAGATCCCAACACCATAAAGTCAGACAGATACTTAACGCCCCTGCTCTGACGTGCTGGCCAGCTCAGGACCGCTGCCACAGCATCACCAAACACTGAAACATGAAATCAAATATCAACTAGTGGCCTTATACAACACCATATCCCCAACTGATCTGTTTCCCCCTAGCGGTGCTGGTTTGCGTTAAGAAGCACTGGTTTTGTTTTCTTAATTCTTAACTTCTAACACATATATGCATACCTAACATAACCAAATCAACTACATCTAAACACATTATGTCCTTAAACATCTCCCTATTTTATATTTCAAATTAACACAAAATCATCTAAGTACATCATAATAAACATTGTTGTTATTACATTAAAAATAAACAATTCACATTTAAGTTTGTCCAAAAATTACACACTTTACATTTAAAATTTGCATATAAACTTATAAAATTACATTTTAATCTCAATTGAACTTTTATTAAATCATTTCCAAAAAATAATTTTTTTTTTTTTATTCACCATAACATTTCATTTACATTTTACTAATTTGGGTGATTTTCAGTTATTCATTACAATTCACTTTATCAGCTTTGCATTTACCCATAATCTCTCCTCTTATGACTCCAACCCTCCCTTACAAAATCTTTAACCAGTATGACACCCATCTACCAAAAAATCTACTAACCCTTCTCTACCTCTAATTTACTACTCTACTTCATTTCGATTCATTCTACCCTTATACAAAAAATACTCTCTACCCCTTTGTACTCAGGATGTGTATTCCCACTTACCAGCTCATTCCCTTATCTGGTTCCTGGACTCTCCCTAGGCAACCCCTTCCGGCGCTAATCGGTCCCTTCCCGTCCCAACACCTTTCGTTGCGGACTCCTTATCACACCACCCCCCTTACAAAATCCCCATCAACTAATTACTCTCCCAATACATCACTTTCATATTCTACAAAATATCTCCATTTATTTATTACATCAATATATCACTCATTATTCTACATATTTCCCCATAGCTACTGTGTCTCCACTTATACTCAAATTCTCTATTACTTATACTTCATCTCTTATTCTCTTTAACACCCATCTATATTCAACTTGGACTGACTCAAATGTCTTACTTCTATCTTTTACAACCCCTTGAAAAATTTAACTATCTCAAATTATTTTATTTATTTATTTAAAATCTTTAAACACATTGAAAACTTATTCTATAAAATATTGTTACATTTTTAATCCTTATCCCTAACATACTACATGCAATTAACACAATAAAACATAATAAACACAATATAAGAAATATCTAGTGCACCCATTCCTCAAATCAAAACAAAATTATTTAGTCAGCTCAGTAGCGACTCATCATTATTAAATTACAACAAATTTTTAATTCGTTACTCCCCCGAGTAACCTCCTTTATCCACACACACTATGACCCCCCTGGACTGTGGCGTCCAGTTACGTCCACAAGGACTGAAGTTTTGGAGGAATTTTGTCCTCTCCTTGTCCTTGCTTCTGCGTTACATTATAAAAGCTAGATACCATAATATCTAAAGTTGCATATTATACGCCCTTAATGCGGGTCTACCACCTGGTTTACTGTTCCTACTCGAACAGAGCGGCAGCCGCTGTTCCATAGTTCCGGGGATTTCCCGTAATGTCACCCCCCATTTAATTTCAAATATACACCAATTTCAAGCCAGCTATGGTCAAGGTTCTTACTTTATGGCCATAGCTGACCGCTATCCAAAAGCACGATTAGTGCTGGTAAGGCAGTAATCGCCCGAAAAGTCGGGGAAATCATCTCTAAATTCAGGCATGTTCTCTACGTCATTATTATACATGGCACGGCAATAAATCAATATATAATATAAAATTATATAACAGTTGTGCAGTGTATATTACGCCAGTTTGGCCTCCGATGGAGGTAACACTCTCTGTCACCCCCAACCCTTACCAATATCTACCGTGGCACATGCCACCACGGCAATAGCATCCTACTAACTAAATTAACCTTTCTACCGTTATAGTTTCTACATTCCCTAAGTATAGCACTTCTATTAACACCACTCTACCCCCCAAAATTACCCACACATTTTGTATGATAACATAATAAACAAATAGACGTTAACCTTGATCATTAGCATTGTTACATTCACATTAAGCAAACAGTTCTCTTTTAAATAATTTATACAGAAACTTATAAACATTATAATTTGTAATTTTCATCAACTCTTTTATATATCATCATTTCATTATTTATCCTTTACTGCAATTAGATTCCTCAAAATTTTCAAATTTATTATTAATCTATTTATTTTAACAATTATGTTATTCCACAAACTAAACCGTTTAACATTTATTTATTCATTAATTGTTATTAACTTGAAATCTCATAAAATAATTTAAATGCATCCTCAAAATTCAATTATATAACATTTTAAATCCAACAAAAAATATTTAATCATCTCAAATTATTTTAATTAAATCAATTATTGAAAACACAACATATTTCAATTATTATCAAAACAATTACAATTCATTAATTACTGCCTTCAAAATTATTTTCATTATTTATTTAGTCTACTAAAATAATCTTATTATTATTAAAACAATTACCTACACACATTGTTTACATTATCTACTTGTTACAATACACACCACTAATTTCACTATCAATTATTTATAAATTATTCGTCATTAACTGTTCAATTTTACCACACTTCATTTCATAATCTGTCCAGGTCATTACCATAAATTAAAATATTTAAAAATTGTCCACTCACTCCTTTTAATTTCAACCTCCATCATCATACATATATTGAATATATTTATAACATACATCATTGTTATCCACATACAATTTGTTATTATTATAACGACCATTATCGACACAATATTTGACATCATTCTTATCTATCAATTCATAAAACCCGTCTACATTTGTGATTTTAGTTCTGTCTCCGTAAGTATTTTTATTCAACATCAAGTAACTTATTTTCTCATCATATTCATTTACTATACTCATTAAAACATCAGGTAAGTTATTAATATTTAAACAGGTATCATCAAAACAATTCTCAATCTCTACTCTACAAGGTAAGTATTTCATATCATTTATCTTTACCACTTCTAACATCTCTTTCAACTCATTATAATTTCTCTTCAACTGATATAATTCTATTTCTCTATCTGTACACAATTCTCTATCTAAATCTCTCTCACCATCACACCATATCACACTTTCAACACCATCCCACACAGAGGGTACTAACTCATAAAAATTCGGGGAACAACTCAAAGACCTCATGTCTTTCAATAACAAGGGACTCTTACCCTTCAACAACAACATTTGTGAACACCTTGGTTCACCATAAATATGGGGAAAATTTACCCTCTGCCCTACATACTCATCTAATCTCTCTTGCCACTCTTTCTCTAATTCATCAACACTAATTACTACTCCGTTACAACCCATTACTCTCTCACCATCACTCACTCTCTCTATCTCATCACTATTCAATCTTCCACTATTTCGTCATTGTTAATATTCGTAACATTGTCATCTAACTTCTCAACACTCTGTTCTAATCTGTTAAAGGTAGCTTCTATTATTTCATTAGTTTGGTTTAAATGCTTATTAATTTCATTCATATGGTTTTTCAACTCATCAAATTTATTATTTTGTACCTCTAATTTGGTGTCAAAATCATTGCTTAATTTATCAAATTTACTATTTTGTTCATCTAATTTCTCACTGAAACTACTTTTAATTTCTTTGATTTCGTTTTTCTGTTCATGAATATCCATTGATTATGGTTCATAATATACTCATTATATCGTTATCTAATTTGTTACTTTTTACTGAGGTTGGAGTTGATAGAGTGCCCGAGTCATCTATAGCTGATTCAGTTAGGCTGAATTCTTTTGATCGATTTACTGGGGTTGAATGAACCTCTGGTTCCCCCACACCAGCCGACTCGCTCATTTCAACTACAATCTCGTTATTATCCATTTCATTAAATTATATAATTTTATACTTATTTATAATACACCTTTATCAATAACACTGTAACATAACCTTATGTGACACTCGTCACCTACGTCTATTTTACGTACACGAATTCATTTATTCCAAACAACCATTTCTGCTCTCCAAGTGGCCTACATTTATATAAATTTATTTATATAAATGGTCCCTGTTCGGGCGCCAATTGTGATATAACAATTTTATGTCACATTATAATTAACACTTAATTACTCATTTATAAATTTCTTCGGGCGCCATCTTGCCGTACTGCAAGAAATTAATTCAATTAGCAATTAATATGTGTACAAGAAATAGGTATTTACCAATTCGGGTTCTTTTCGGCGAACTCATGAGAACAGAATTATGGCTGTTTGAAATAAAGAGAGCTTTACTCATTTCCCATAATTAAGTTTTATTAACAATTAATTATTTTCTTTCATCATTTACTTTTAAAATATCATTGACAAACTACCTCTTTATCTCCCTTATCTGTTATAAATTCCCATTCTATAACTCACATAAATCAAATTGAAACATATTACAAAATTTTTTAAATAAAAAAGGAAAATCAAGATATTAATGATAACTAATTTTTTAAAGATACACAAACCAGCCTTCTTTATCTACATAGTTTCACTCACTCATACTCACACACACGCAGTTACTTTATAACCTTAGAGATCTCATTTTTACTTAAAATTTTATTTTGTTATAATTTCGATTAACCCTTGTTAAATATTTAGGTACACATTTTCTTTTTTACTTAGCTGTTCAATGAGTCCTGAAGACGTCACATTATTTTAAGCGCACATTTGTTATTTTTAAAACTGATAATCTCCGAAACTGTTATTTACATTTTGTATATGAATTTTGATTTCTTCACATTTTTAAATATGTTATTCACATTTTTGTTGATTTGCGGGCCCGCACTTTATGTTCCGGAACTTTTGTACGTCTCACTCGCGTGAGTGTTGAATTTAGACTGGCTGAGACAAACGGCACTATTTTGTAAAGTGGTCGCAGTTACATGACCAATTCTTATTGTCTTGAGTTCGTATCACTACGCCAGTATAAGGTTTGGCTTACACGCCCGAATTCCACAGCGGGGATGGTCTCTGACGTATGATGTTGATGTCACATGGTCTGATGTGGTTACATAATTTGTTTACAAGTTTAAAGTCACTGGAGCTGACCTTGACTCAGTTTCGCTGGTTGTCTATTGCGTCTTTATAATTTTATGAATAATTTCACAATCGCTGCTGCCAACTTCCTTACCATCAAAATTTACCTTCTCATCAATTTATGTATACGTTTCCCAAATTATACAATAAAATTTTATTTCCTTTTCTATTAAACACAATTTTATTCATTTCCCCGGGTAGGCCAAAATGTCCCTTTACAATACCCCCTCAATGAGAGGTTTTATGCCGAAGCATAAAAATTCTCATTGACACACTCATACTTGCTAAAGGGATCAGCCAGGATATGTCGCCACAACCCCCTTTATGGTTTACAAACAAAAAAATAGAATTAACTCACCCTGGGTCCAGTGACTGTGACCGCACCTGAATGACATTACTGGACTTCTCTCTCGAGATCCCAACACCATAAAGTCAGACAGATACTTAACGCCCCTGCTCTGACGTGCTGGCCAGCTCAGGACCGCTGCCACAGCATCACCAAACACTGAAACATGAAATCAAATATCAACTAGTGGCCTTATACAACACCATATCCCCAACTGATCTGTTTCCCCCTAGCGGTGCTGGTTTGCGTTAAGAAGCACTGGTTTTGTTTTCTTAATTCTTAACTTCTAACACATATATGCATACCTAACATAACCAAATCAACTACATCTAAACACATTATGTCCTTAAACATCTCCCTATTTTATATTTCAAATTAACACAAAATCATCTAAGTACATCATAATAAACATTGTTGTTATTACATTAAAAATAAACAATTCACATTTAAGTTTGTCCAAAAATTACACACTTTACATTTAAAATTTGCATATAAACTTATAAAATTACATTTTAATCTCAATTGAACTTTTATTAAATCATTTCCAAAAAATAATTTTTTTTTTTTTCATTCACCATAACATTTCATTTACATTTTACTAATTTGGGTGATTTTCAGTTATTCATTACAATTCACTTTATCAGCTTTGCATTTACCCATAATCTCTCCTCTTATGACTCCAACCCTCCCTTACAAAATCTTTAACCAGTATGACACCCATCTACCAAAAAATCTACTAACCCTTCTCTACCTCTAATTTACTACTCTACTTCATTTCGATTCATTCTACCCTTATACAAAAAATACTCTCTACCCCTTTGTACTCAGGATGTGTATTCCCACTTACCAGCTCATTCCCTTATCTGGTTCCTGGACTCTCCCTAGGCAACCCCTTCCGGCGCTAATCGGTCCCTTCCCGTCCCAACACCTTTCGTTGCGGACTCCTTATCACACCACCCCCCTTACAAAATCCCCATCAACTAATTACTCTCCCAATACATCACTTTCATATTCTACAAAATATCTCCATTTATTTATTACATCAATATATCACTCATTATTCTACATATTTCCCCATAGCTACTGTGTCTCCACTTATACTCAAATTCTCTATTACTTATACTTCATCTCTTATTCTCTTTAACACCCATCTATATTCAACTTGGACTGACTCAAATGTCTTACTTCTATCTTTTACAACCCCTTGAAAAATTTAACTATCTCAAATTATTTTATTTATTTATTTAAAATCTTTAAACACATTGAAAACTTATTCTATAAAATATTGTTACATTTTTAATCCTTATCCCTAACATACTACATGCAATTAACACAATAAAACATAATAAACACAATATAAGAAATATCTAGTGCACCCATTCCTCAAATCAAAACAAAATTATTTAGTCAGCTCAGTAGCGACTCATCATTATTAAATTACAACAAATTTTTAATTCGTTACTCCCCCGAGTAACCTCCTTTATCCACACACACTATGACCCCCCTGGACTGTGGCGTCCAGTTACGTCCACAAGGACTGAAGTTTTGGAGGAATTTTGTCCTCTCCTTGTCCTTGCTTCTGCGTTACATTATAAAAGCTAGATACCATAATATCTAAAGTTGCATATTATACGCCCTTAATGCGGGTCTACCACCTGGTTTACTGTTCCTACTCGAACAGAGCGGCAGCCGCTGTTCCATAGTTCCGGGGATTTCCCGTAATGTCACCCCCCATTTAATTTCAAATATACACCAATTTCAAGCCAGCTATGGTCAAGGTTCTTACTTTATGGCCATAGCTGACCGCTATCCAAAAGCACGATTAGTGCTGGTAAGGCAGTAATCGCCCGAAAAGTCGGGGAAATCATCTCTAAATTCAGGCATGTTCTCTACGTCATTATTATACATGGCACGGCAATAAATCAATATATAATATAAAATTATATAACAGTTGTGCAGTGTATATTACGCCAGTTTGGCCTCCGATGGAGGTAACACTCTCTGTCACCCCCAACCCTTACCAATATCTACCGTGGCACATGCCACCACGGCAATAGCATCCTACTAACTAAATTAACCTTTCTACCGTTATAGTTTCTACATTCCCTAAGTATAGCACTTCTATTAACACCACTCTACCCCCCAAAATTACCCACACATTTTGTATGATAACATAATAAACAAATAGACGTTAACCTTGATCATTAGCATTGTTACATTCACATTAAGCAAACAGTTCTCTTTTAAATAATTTATACAGAAACTTATAAACATTATAATTTGTAATTTTCATCAACTCTTTTATATATCATCATTTCATTATTTATCCTTTACTGCAATTAGATTCCTCAAAATTTTCAAATTTATTATTAATCTATTTATTTTAACAATTATGTTATTCCACAAACTAAACCGTTTAACATTTATTTATTCATTAATTGTTATTAACTTGAAATCTCATAAAATAATTTAAATGCATCCTCAAAATTCAATTATATAACATTTTAAATCCAACAAAAAATATTTAATCATCTCAAATTATTTTAATTAAATCAATTATTGAAAACACAACATATTTCAATTATTATCAAAACAATTACAATTCATTAATTACTGCCTTCAAAATTATTTTCATTATTTATTTAGTCTACTAAAATAATCTTATTATTATTAAAACAATTACCTACACACATTGTTTACATTATCTACTTGTTACAATACACACCACTAATTTCACTATCAATTATTTATAAATTATTCGTCATTAACTGTTCAATTTTACCACACTTCATTTCATAATCTGTCCAGGTCATTACCATAAATTAAAATATTTAAAAATTGTCCATTCACTCCTTTTAATTTCAACCTCCATCATCATACATATATTGAATATATTTATAACATACATCATTGTTATCCACATACAATTTGTTATTATTATAACGACCATTATCGACACAATATTTGACATCATTCTTATCTATCAATTCATAAAACCCGTCTACATTTGTGATTTTAGTTCTGTCTCCGTAAGTATTTTTATTCAACATCAAGTAACTTATTTTCTCATCATATTCATTTACTATACTCATTAAAACATCAGGTAAGTTATTAATATTTAAACAGGTATCATCAAAACAATTCTCAATCTCTACTCTACAAGGTAAGTATTTCATATCATTTATCTTTACCACTTCTAACATCTCTTTCAACTCATTATAATTTCTCTTCAACTGATATAATTCTATTTCTCTATCTGTACACAATTCTCTATCTAAATCTCTCTCACCATCACACCATATCACACTTTCAACACCATCCCACACAGAGGGTACTAACTCATAAAAATTCGGGGAACAACTCAAAGACCTCATGTCTTTCAATAACAAGGGACTCTTACCCTTCAACAACAACATTTGTGAACACCTTGGTTCACCATAAATATGGGGAAAATTTACCCTCTGCCCTACATACTCATCTAATCTCTCTTGCCACTCTTTCTCTAATTCATCAACACTAATTACTACTCCGTTACAACCCATTACTCTCTCACCATCACTCACTCTCTCTATCTCATCACTATTCAATCTTCCACTATTTCGTCATTGTTAATATTCGTAACATTGTCATCTAACTTCTCAACACTCTGTTCTAATCTGTTAAAGGTAGCTTCTATTATTTCATTAGTTTGGTTTAAATGCTTATTAATTTCATTCATATGGTTTTTCAACTCATCAAATTTATTATTTTGTACCTCTAATTTGGTGTCAAAATCATTGCTTAATTTATCAAATTTACTATTTTGTTCATCTAATTTCTCACTGAAACTACTTTTAATTTCTTTGATTTCGTTTTTCTGTTCATGAATATCCATTGATTATGGTTCGTAATATACTCATTATATCGTTATCTAATTTGTTACTTTTTACTGAGGTTGGAGTTGATAGAGTGCCCGAGTCATCTATAGCTGATTCAGTTAGGCTGAATTCTTTTGATCGATTTACTGGGGTTGAATGAACCTCTGGTTCCCCCACACCAGCCGACTCGCTCATTTCAACTACAATCTCGTTATTATCCATTTCATTAAATTATATAATTTTATACTTATTTATAATACACCTTTATCAATAACACTGTAACATAACCTTATGTGACACTCGTCACCTACGTCTATTTTACGTACACGAATTCATTTATTCCAAACAACCATTTCTGCTCTCCAAGTGGGCTACATTTATATAAATGTATTTATATAAATGGTCCCTGTTCGGGCGCCAATTGTGATATAACAATTTTATGTCACATTATAATTAACACTTAATTACTCATTTATAAATTTCTTCGGGCGCCATCTTGCCGTACTGCAAGAAATTAATTCAATTAGCAATTAATATGTGTACAAGAAATAGGTACTTACCAATTCGGGTTCTTTTCGGCGAACTCATGAGAACAGAATTATGGCTGTTTGAAATAAAGAGAGCTTTACTCATTTCCCATAATTAAGTTTTATTAACAATTAATTATTTTTTTTCATCATTTACTTTTAAAATATCATTGACAAACTACCTCTTTATCTCCCTTATCTGTTATAAATTCCCATTCTATAACTCACATAAATCAAATTGAAACATATTACAAAATTTTTTAAATAAAAAAGGAAAATCAAGATATTAATGATAACTAATTTTTTAAAGATACACAAACCAGCCTTCTTTATCTACATAGTTTCACTCACTCATACTCACACACACGCCGTTACTTTATAACCTTAGAGATCTCATTTTTACTTAAAATTTTATTTTGTTATAATTTCGATTAACCCTTGTTAAATATTTAGGTACACATTTTCTTTTTTACTTAGCTGTTCAATGAGTCCTGAAGACGTCACATTATTTTAAGCGCACATTTGTTATTTTTAAAACTGATAATCTCCGAAACTGTTATTTACATTTTGTATATGAATTTTGATTTTTTCACATTTTTAAATATGTTATTCACATTTTTGTTGATTTGCGGGCCCGCACTTTATGTTCCGGAACTTTTGTACGTCTCACTCGCGTGAGTGTTGAATTTAGACTGGCTGAGACAAACGGCACTATTTTGTAAAGTGGTCGCAGTTACATGACCAATTCTTATTGTCTTGAGTTCGTATCACTACGCCAGTATAAGGTTTGGCTTACACGCCCGAATTCCACAGCGGGGATGGTCTCTGACGTATGATGTTGATGTCACATGGTCTGATGTGGTTACATAATTTGTTTACAAGTTTAAAGTCACTGGAGCTGACCTTGACTCAGTTTCGCTGGTTGTCTATTGCGTCTTTATAATTTTATGAATAATTTCACAATCGCTGCTGCCAACTTCCTTACCATCAAAATTTACCTTCTCATCAATTTATGTATACGTTTCCCAAATTATACAATAAAATTTTATTTCCTTTTCTATTAAACACAAATTTATTCATTTCCCCGGGTAGGCCAAAATGTCCCTTTACAATACCCCCTCAATGAGAGGTTTTATGCCGAAGCATAAAAATTCTCATTGACACACTCATACTTGCTAAAGGGATCAGCCAGGATATGTCGCCACAACCCCCTTTATGGTTTACAAACAAAAAAATAGAATTAACTCACCCTGGGTCCAGTGACTGTGACCGCACCTGAATGACATTACTGGACTTCTCTCTCGAGATCCCAACACCATAAAGTCAGACAGATACTTAACGCCCCTGCTCTGACGTGCTGGCCAGCTCAGGACCGCTGCCACAGCATCACCAAACACTGAAACATGAAATCAAATATCAACTAGTGGCCTTATACAACACCATATCCCCAACTGATCTGTTTCCCCCTAGCGGTGCTGGTTTGCGTTAAGAAGCACTGGTTTTGTTTTCTTAATTCTTAACTTCTAACACATATATGCATACCTAACATAACCAAATCAACTACATCTAAACACATTATGTCCTTAAACATCTCCCTATTTTATATTTCAAATTAACACAAAATCATCTAAGTACATCATAATAAACATTGTTGTTATTACATTAAAAATAAACAATTCACATTTAAGTTTGTCCAAAAATTACACACTTTACATTTAAAATTTGCATATAAACTTATAAAATTACATTTTAATCTCAATTGAACTTTTATTAAATCATTTCCAAAAAATAATTTTTTTTTTTTCATTCACCATAACATTTCATTTACATTTTACTAATTTGGGTGATTTTCAGTTATTCATTACAATTCACTTTATCAGCTTTGCATTTACCCATAATCTCTCCTCTTATGACTCCAACCCTCCCTTACAAAATCTTTAACCAGTATGACACCCATCTACCAAAAAATCTACTAACCCTTCTCTACCTCTAATTTACTACTCTACTTCATTTCGATTCATTCTACCCTTATACAAAAAATACTCTCTACCCCTTTGTACTCAGGATGTGTATTCCCACTTACCAGCTCATTCCCTTATCTGGTTCCTGGACTCTCCCTAGGCAACCCCTTCCGGCGCTAATCGGTCCCTTCCCGTCCCAACACCTTTCGTTGCGGACTCCTTATCACACCACCCCCCTTACAAAATCCCCATCAACTAATTACTCTCCCAATACATCACTTTCATATTCTACAAAATATCTCCATTTATTTATTACATCAATATATCACTCATTATTCTACATATTTCCCCATAGCTACTGTGTCTCCACTTATACTCAAATTCTCTATTACTTATACTTCATCTCTTATTCTCTTTAACACCCATCTATATTCAACTTGGACTGACTCAAATGTCTTACTTCTATCTTTTACAACCCCTTGAAAAATTTAACTATCTCAAATTATTTTATTTATTTATTTAAAATCTTTAAACACATTGAAAACTTATTCTATAAAATATTGTTACATTTTTAATCCTTATCCCTAACATACTACATGCAATTAACACAATAAAACATAATAAACACAATATAAGAAATATCTAGTGCACCCATTCCTCAAATCAAAACAAAATTATTTAGTCAGCTCAGTAGCGACTCATCATTATTAAATTACAACAAATTTTTAATTCGTTACTCCCCCGAGTAACCTCCTTTATCCACACACACTATGACCCCCCTGGACTGTGGCGTCCAGTTACGTCCACAAGGACTGAAGTTTTGGAGGAATTTTGTCCTCTCCTTGTCCTTGCTTCTGCGTTACATTATAAAAGCTAGATACCATAATATCTAAAGTTGCATATTATACGCCCTTAATGCGGGTCTACCACCTGGTTTACTGTTCCTACTCGAACAGAGCGGCAGCCGCTGTTCCATAGTTCCGGGGATTTCCCGTAATGTCACCCCCCATTTAATTTCAAATATACACCAATTTCAAGCCAGCTATGGTCAAGGTTCTTACTTTATGGCCATAGCTGACCGCTATCCAAAAGCACGATTAGTGCTGGTAAGGCAGTAATCGCCCGAAAAGTCGGGGAAATCATCTCTAAATTCAGGCATGTTCTCTACGTCATTATTATACATGGCACGGCAATAAATCAATATATAATATAAAATTATATAACAGTTGTGCAGTGTATATTACGCCAGTTTGGCCTCCGATGGAGGTAACACTCTCTGTCACCCCCAACCCTTACCAATATCTACCGTGGCACATGCCACCACGGCAATAGCATCCTACTAACTAAATTAACCTTTCTACCGTTATAGTTTCTACATTCCCTAAGTATAGCACTTCTATTAACACCACTCTACCCCCCAAAATTACCCACACATTTTGTATGATAACATAATAAACAAATAGACGTTAACCTTGATCATTAGCATTGTTACATTCACATTAAGCAAACAGTTCTCTTTTAAATAATTTATACAGAAACTTATAAACATTATAATTTGTAATTTTCATCAACTCTTTTATATATCATCATTTCATTATTTATCCTTTACTGCAATTAGATTCCTCAAAATTTTCAAATTTATTATTAATCTATTTATTTTAACAATTATGTTATTCCACAAACTAAACCGTTTAACATTTATTTATTCATTAATTGTTATTAACTTGAAATCTCATAAAATAATTTAAATGCATCCTCAAAATTCAATTATATAACATTTTAAATCCAACAAAAAATATTTAATCATCTCAAATTATTTTAATTAAATCAATTATTGAAAACACAACATATTTCAATTATTATCAAAACAATTACAATTCATTAATTACTGCCTTCAAAATTATTTTCATTATTTATTTAGTCTACTAAAATAATCTTATTATTATTAAAACAATTACCTACACACATTGTTTACATTATCTACTTGTTACAATACACACCACTAATTTCACTATCAATTATTTATAAATTATTCGTCATTAACTGTTCAATTTTACCACACTTCATTTCATAATCTGTCCAGGTCATTACCATAAATTAAAATATTTAAAAATTGTCCATTCACTCCTTTTAATTTCAACCTCCATCATCATACATATATTGAATATATTTATAACATACATCATTGTTATCCACATACAATTTGTTATTATTATAACGACCATTATCGACACAATATTTGACATCATTCTTATCTATCAATTCATAAAACCCGTCTACATTTGTGATTTTAGTTCTGTCTCCGTAAGTATTTTTATTCAACATCAAGTAACTTATTTTCTCATCATATTCATTTACTATACTCATTAAAACATCAGGTAAGTTATTAATATTTAAACAGGTATCATCAAAACAATTCTCAATCTCTACTCTACAAGGTAAGTATTTCATATCATTTATCTTTACCACTTCTAACATCTCTTTCAACTCATTATAATTTCTCTTCAACTGATATAATTCTATTTCTCTATCTGTACACAATTCTCTATCTAAATCTCTCTCACCATCACACCATATCACACTTTCAACACCATCCCACACAGAGGGTACTAACTCATAAAAATTCGGGGAACAACTCAAAGACCTCATGTCTTTCAATAACAAGGGACTCTTACCCTTCAACAACAACATTTGTGAACACCTTGGTTCACCATAAATATGGGGAAAATTTACCCTCTGCCCTACATACTCATTAATCTCTCTTGCCACTCTTTCTCTAATTCATCAACACTAATTACTACTCCGTTACAACCCATTACTCTCTCACCATCACTCACTCTCTCTATCTCATCACTATTCAATCTTCCACTATTTCGTCATTGTTAATATTCGTAACATTGTCATCTAACTTCTCAACACTCTGTTCTAATCTGTTAAAGGTAGCTTCTATTATTTCATTAGTTTGGTTTAAATGCTTATTAATTTCATTCATATGGTTTTTCAACTCATCAAATTTATTATTTTGTACCTCTAATTTGGTGTCAAAATCATTGCTTAATTTATCAAATTTACTATTTTGTTCATCTAATTTCTCACTGAAACTACTTTTAATTTCTTTGATTTCGTTTTTCTGTTCATGAATATCCATTGATTATGGTTCGTAATATACTCATTATATCGTTATCTAATTTGTTACTTTTTACTGAGGTTGGAGTTGATAGAGTGCCCGAGTCATCTATAGCTGATTCAGTTAGGCTGAATTCTTTTGATCGATTTACTGGGGTTGAATGAACCTCTGGTTCCCCCACACCAGCCGACTCGCTCATTTCAACTACAATCTCGTTATTATCCATTTCATTAAATTATATAATTTTATACTTATTTATAATACACCTTTATCAATAACACTGTAACATAACCTTATGTGACACTCGTCACCTACGTCTATTTTACGTACACGAATTCATTTATTCCAAACAACCATTTCTGCTCTCCAAGTGGGCTACATTTATATAAATGTATTTATATAAATGGTCCCTGTTCGGGCGCCAATTGTGATATAACAATTTTATGTCACATTATAATTAACACTTAATTACTCATTTATAAATTTCTTCGGGCGCCATCTTGCCGTACTGCAAGAAATTAATTCAATTAGCAATTAATATGTGTACAAGAAATAGGTACTTACCAATTCGGGTTCTTTTCGGCGAACTCATGAGAACAGAATTATGGCTGTTTGAAATAAAGAGAGCTTTACTCATTTCCCATAATTAAGTTTTATTAACAATTAATTATTTTTTTTCATCATTTACTTTTAAAATATCATTGACAAACTACCTCTTTATCTCCCTTATCTGTTATAAATTCCCATTCTATAACTCACATAAATCAAATTGAAACATATTACAAAATTTTTTAAATAAAAAAGGAAAATCAAGATATTAATGATAACTAATTTTTTAAAGATACACAAACCAGCCTTCTTTATCTACATAGTTTCACTCACTCATACTCACACACACGCCGTTACTTTATAACCTTAGAGATCTCATTTTTACTTAAAATTTTATTTTGTTATAATTTCGATTAACCCTTGTTAAATATTTAGGTACACATTTTCTTTTTTACTTAGCTGTTCAATGAGTCCTGAAGACGTCACATTATTTTAAGCGCACATTTGTTATTTTTAAAACTGATAATCTCCGAAACTGTTATTTACATTTTGTATATGAATTTTGATTTTTTCACATTTTTAAATATGTTATTCACATTTTTGTTGATTTGCGGGCCCGCACTTTATGTTCCGGAACTTTTGTACGTCTCACTCGCGTGAGTGTTGAATTTAGACTGGCTGAGACAAACGGCACTATTTTGTAAAGTGGTCGCAGTTACATGACCAATTCTTATTGTCTTGAGTTCGTATCACTACGCCAGTATAAGGTTTGGCTTACACGCCCGAATTCCACAGCGGGGATGGTCTCTGACGTATGATGTTGATGTCACATGGTCTGATGTGGTTACATAATTTGTTTACAAGTTTAAAGTCACTGGAGCTGACCTTGACTCAGTTTCGCTGGTTGTCTATTGCGTCTTTATAATTTTATGAATAATTTCACAATCGCTGCTGCCAACTTCCTTACCATCAAAATTTACCTTCTCATCAATTTATGTATACGTTTCCCAAATTATACAATAAAATTTTATTTCCTTTTCTATTAAACACAAATTTATTCATTTCCCCGGGTAGGCCAAAATGTCCCTTTACAATACCCCCTCAATGAGAGGTTTTATGCCGAAGCATAAAAATTCTCATTGACACACTCATACTTGCTAAAGGGATCAGCCAGGATATGTCGCCACAACCCCCTTTATGGTTTACAAACAAAAAAATAGAATTAACTCACCCTGGGTCCAGTGACTGTGACCGCACCTGAATGACATTACTGGACTTCTCTCTCGAGATCCCAACACCATAAAGTCAGACAGATACTTAACGCCCCTGCTCTGACGTGCTGGCCAGCTCAGGACCGCTGCCACAGCATCACCAAACACTGAAACATGAAATCAAATATCAACTAGTGGCCTTATACAACACCATATCCCCAACTGATCTGTTTCCCCCTAGCGGTGCTGGTTTGCGTTAAGAAGCACTGGTTTTGTTTTCTTAATTCTTAACTTCTAACACATATATGCATACCTAACATAACCAAATCAACTACATCTAAACACATTATGTCCTTAAACATCTCCCTATTTTATATTTCAAATTAACACAAAATCATCTAAGTACATCATAATAAACATTGTTGTTATTACATTAAAAATAAACAATTCACATTTAAGTTTGTCCAAAAATTACACACTTTACATTTAAAATTTGCATATAAACTTATAAAATTACATTTTAATCTCAATTGAACTTTTATTAAATCATTTCCAAAAAATAATTTTTTTTTTTTCATTCACCATAACATTTCATTTACATTTTACTAATTTGGGTGATTTTCAGTTATTCATTACAATTCACTTTATCAGCTTTGCATTTACCCATAATCTCTCCTCTTATGACTCCAACCCTCCCTTACAAAATCTTTAACCAGTATGACACCCATCTACCAAAAAATCTACTAACCCTTCTCTACCTCTAATTTACTACTCTACTTCATTTCGATTCATTCTACCCTTATACAAAAAATACTCTCTACCCCTTTGTACTCAGGATGTGTATTCCCACTTACCAGCTCATTCCCTTATCTGGTTCCTGGACTCTCCCTAGGCAACCCCTTCCGGCGCTAATCGGTCCCTTCCCGTCCCAACACCTTTCGTTGCGGACTCCTTATCACACCACCCCCCTTACAAAATCCCCATCAACTAATTACTCTCCCAATACATCACTTTCATATTCTACAAAATATCTCCATTTATTTATTACATCAATATATCACTCATTATTCTACATATTTCCCCATAGCTACTGTGTCTCCACTTATACTCAAATTCTCTATTACTTATACTTCATCTCTTATTCTCTTTAACACCCATCTATATTCAACTTGGACTGACTCAAATGTCTTACTTCTATCTTTTACAACCCCTTGAAAAATTTAACTATCTCAAATTATTTTATTTATTTATTTAAAATCTTTAAACACATTGAAAACTTATTCTATAAAATATTGTTACATTTTTAATCCTTATCCCTAACATACTACATGCAATTAACACAATAAAACATAATAAACACAATATAAGAAATATCTAGTGCACCCATTCCTCAAATCAAAACAAAATTATTTAGTCAGCTCAGTAGCGACTCATCATTATTAAATTACAACAAATTTTTAATTCGTTACTCCCCCGAGTAACCTCCTTTATCCACACACACTATGACCCCCCTGGACTGTGGCGTCCAGTTACGTCCACAAGGACTGAAGTTTTGGAGGAATTTTGTCCTCTCCTTGTCCTTGCTTCTGCGTTACATTATAAAAGCTAGATACCATAATATCTAAAGTTGCATATTATACGCCCTTAATGCGGGTCTACCACCTGGTTTACTGTTCCTACTCGAACAGAGCGGCAGCCGCTGTTCCATAGTTCCGGGGATTTCCCGTAATGTCACCCCCCATTTAATTTCAAATATACACCAATTTCAAGCCAGCTATGGTCAAGGTTCTTACTTTATGGCCATAGCTGACCGCTATCCAAAAGCACGATTAGTGCTGGTAAGGCAGTAATCGCCCGAAAAGTCGGGGAAATCATCTCTAAATTCAGGCATGTTCTCTACGTCATTATTATACATGGCACGGCAATAAATCAATATATAATATAAAATTATATAACAGTTGTGCAGTGTATATTACGCCAGTTTGGCCTCCGATGGAGGTAACACTCTCTGTCACCCCCAACCCTTACCAATATCTACCGTGGCACATGCCACCACGGCAATAGCATCCTACTAACTAAATTAACCTTTCTACCGTTATAGTTTCTACATTCCCTAAGTATAGCACTTCTATTAACACCACTCTACCCCCCAAAATTACCCACACATTTTGTATGATAACATAATAAACAAATAGACGTTAACCTTGATCATTAGCATTGTTACATTCACATTAAGCAAACAGTTCTCTTTTAAATAATTTATACAGAAACTTATAAACATTATAATTTGTAATTTTCATCAACTCTTTTATATATCATCATTTCATTATTTATCCTTTACTGCAATTAGATTCCTCAAAATTTTCAAATTTATTATTAATCTATTTATTTTAACAATTATGTTATTCCACAAACTAAACCGTTTAACATTTATTTATTCATTAATTGTTATTAACTTGAAATCTCATAAAATAATTTAAATGCATCCTCAAAATTCAATTATATAACATTTTAAATCCAACAAAAAATATTTAATCATCTCAAATTATTTTAATTAAATCAATTATTGAAAACACAACATATTTCAATTATTATCAAAACAATTACAATTCATTAATTACTGCCTTCAAAATTATTTTCATTATTTATTTAGTCTACTAAAATAATCTTATTATTATTAAAACAATTACCTACACACATTGTTTACATTATCTACTTGTTACAATACACACCACTAATTTCACTATCAATTATTTATAAATTATTCGTCATTAACTGTTCAATTTTACCACACTTCATTTCATAATCTGTCCAGGTCATTACCATAAATTAAAATATTTAAAAATTGTCCATTCACTCCTTTTAATTTCAACCTCCATCATCATACATATATTGAATATATTTATAACATACATCATTGTTATCCACATACAATTTGTTATTATTATAACGACCATTATCGACACAATATTTGACATCATTCTTATCTATCAATTCATAAAACCCGTCTACATTTGTGATTTTAGTTCTGTCTCCGTAAGTATTTTTATTCAACATCAAGTAACTTATTTTCTCATCATATTCATTTACTATACTCATTAAAACATCAGGTAAGTTATTAATATTTAAACAGGTATCATCAAAACAATTCTCAATCTCTACTCTACAAGGTAAGTATTTCATATCATTTATCTTTACCACTTCTAACATCTCTTTCAACTCATTATAATTTCTCTTCAACTGATATAATTCTATTTCTCTATCTGTACACAATTCTCTATCTAAATCTCTCTCACCATCACACCATATCACACTTTCAACACCATCCCACACAGAGGGTACTAACTCATAAAAATTCGGGGAACAACTCAAAGACCTCATGTCTTTCAATAACAAGGGACTCTTACCCTTCAACAACAACATTTGTGAACACCTTGGTTCACCATAAATATGGGGAAAATTTACCCTCTGCCCTACATACTCATCTAATCTCTCTTGCCACTCTTTCTCTAATTCATCAACACTAATTACTACTCCGTTACAACCCATTACTCTCTCACCATCACTCACTCTCTCTATCTCATCACTATTCAATCTTCCACTATTTCGTCATTGTTAATATTCGTAACATTGTCATCTAACTTCTCAACACTCTGTTCTAATCTGTTAAAGGTAGCTTCTATTATTTCATTAGTTTGGTTTAAATGCTTATTAATTTCATTCATATGGTTTTTCAACTCATCAAATTTATTATTTTGTACCTCTAATTTGGTGTCAAAATCATTGCTTAATTTATCAAATTTACTATTTTGTTCATCTAATTTCTCACTGAAACTACTTTTAATTTCTTTGATTTCGTTTTTCTGTTCATGAATATCCATTGATTATGGTTCGTAATATACTCATTATATCGTTATCTAATTTGTTACTTTTTACTGAGGTTGGAGTTGATAGAGTGCCCGAGTCATCTATAGCTGATTCAGTTAGGCTGAATTCTTTTGATCGATTTACTGGGGTTGAATGAACCTCTGGTTCCCCCACACCAGCCGACTCGCTCATTTCAACTACAATCTCGTTATTATCCATTTCATTAAATTATATAATTTTATACTTATTTATAATACACCTTTATCAATAACACTGTAACATAACCTTATGTGACACTCGTCACCTACGTCTATTTTACGTACACGAATTCATTTATTCCAAACAACCATTTCTGCTCTCCAAGTGGGCTACATTTATATAAATGTATTTATATAAATGGTCCCTGTTCGGGCGCCAATTGTGATATAACAATTTTATGTCACATTATAATTAACACTTAATTACTCATTTATAAATTTCTTCGGGCGCCATCTTGCCGTACTGCAAGAAATTAATTCAATTAGCAATTAATATGTGTACAAGAAATAGGTACTTACCAATTCGGGTTCTTTTCGGCGAACTCATGAGAACAGAATTATGGCTGTTTGAAATAAAGAGAGCTTTACTCATTTCCCATAATTAAGTTTTATTAACAATTAATTATTTTTTTTCATCATTTACTTTTAAAATATCATTGACAAACTACCTCTTTATCTCCCTTATCTGTTATAAATTCCCATTCTATAACTCACATAAATCAAATTGAAACATATTACAAAATTTTTTAAATAAAAAAGGAAAATCAAGATATTAATGATAACTAATTTTTTAAAGATACACAAACCAGCTTCTTTATCTACATAGTTTCACTCACTCATACTCACACACACGCCGTTACTTTATAACCTTAGAGATCTCATTTTTACTTAAAATTTTATTTTGTTATAATTTCGATTAACCCTTGTTAAATATTTAGGTACACATTTTCTTTTTTACTTAGCTGTTCAATGAGTCCTGAAGACGTCACATTATTTTAAGCGCACATTTGTTATTTTTAAAACTGATAATCTCCGAAACTGTTATTTACATTTTGTATATGAATTTTGATTTTTTCACATTTTTAAATATGTTATTCACATTTTTGTTGATTTGCGGCCCGCACTTTATGTTCCGGAACTTTTGTACGTCTCACTCGCGTGAGTGTTGAATTTAGACTGGCTGAGACAAACGGCACTATTTTGTAAAGTGGTCGCAGTTACATGACCAATTCTTATTGTCTTGAGTTCGTATCACTACGCCAGTATAAGGTTTGGCTTACACGCCCGAATTCCACAGCGGGGATGGTCTCTGACGTATGATGTTGATGTCACATGGTCTGATGTGGTTACATAATTTGTTTACAAGTTTAAAGTCACTGGAGCTGACCTTGACTCAGTTTCGCTGGTTGTCTATTGCGTCTTTATAATTTTATGAATAATTTCACAATCGCTGCTGCCAACTTCCTTACCATCAAAATTTACCTTCTCTTTACCTTCTCATCAATTTATGTATACGTTTCCCAAATTATACAATAAAATTTTATTTCCTTTTCTATTAAACACAAATTTATTCATTTCCCCGGGTAGGCCAAAATGTCCCGTTACAATTTTATTGGTATTATTGTTAATACCAAACTTTTCCATGTTGTTATTGGTAAATCTGAGATTCAATGGTAAAGTCAAATTAAGACTTAGTTATAAATGAAAATATTCTATATAAAACATACCATTTTAGACAAATATGCATTCCTACATAATGTATTTTTAATAACATGTTTTCAGGAAAGGTTTCTTTGTGAAGAGGGGCTGCCTCCTTTGGACCCCACTGTGTGCATTTCTATAGTGGAAGTGATACGGGCATTGATGTCAGCGCCACCAGACTTTGCTCACATCCATGCTATTTACGATTACCTGATACTGGCACATCCAGCCGGTGATACACACATTTCACTTGTTCGGCCAAGCTTTTACTTTGTGTTATCGTCAATAACCAGTACGTCTCCTATAAAAACCGTAAATGACAGTATTAAGTCAAGTAGTACCTGCAGTGAAAGTGGTAGGTACATCTGTAGTAGTTTGAATAGCTCACTGAGTTATGAATAAGTATAAAAGTATAAATGTAAGTAATCCTTGTTTAAAAAACCTGTAAGAGATCAGGCAGTAAAATTTGTGATGTCTGTGCCACATATTTGTGGTGGTACCACTGCATGTAAACTCCACCACCACTAAGTGCGAGATGTCAGGACACAATTTTCCTAACTTGTGTTTCCATTTTTTTGGTGTTTATAGTTATGTATTTCAAGATACATGTTGCATTATCAGAACTATACTATTTCTTTTGACAAACACATAGAAGAAATAGTGTTTTGTGTTTCTACTAAAATCTAAACTTCCACAGATATAAGTATCAAACACACACACACACACACACAATTTATAAATTCCTTGAAACACACGTTAGATCACTGTTACATACATACAATTACTGACTGTTATCTGTCCATTTCCAAAACAATTTGGATTATGATTTCTGTTTTCCCACAAATATAGTCAGCTGCCAGGCTCCCAAAAGCAGTTCTCAGCTCAGAAGATAGAATACCCAACAATCCTATCAATCTTATCAAGTATCAATGAATAACTAAATTTAGTGATCCCTACACCACTCAGCATATTTTCTCATGTTTGAACAAACATACTTTACTCTCAGCTAAAGTAATCCCTTGCAAGCCCTCATGTCTCACTAAATTCTCTTTTGTCATATGGATGGGGTGATATGTTTCTGTAAAAGATGAAGATAAGCCTTTTTTCTTTGTAGTATGATTATCTCTCCTTGGCTGATTTGGCTGTTTGTGACAGCAGATATTTCAAACTAGTGTTGTTTTTTCCTTACATATTTATAGGAAAACTGTGATTTTACTGTCATGTCAGTAATTTTACTGACTGGTTTATAGTAGTTTTTGAATGCAGTATTATGTTTACATTTCCCATTATATTTTATATTCAGAGCTACAGTATTAAAAATTCCAAATGGGAAATTCAGCTGGCCATTCAGCAACAGTTCACCAATGTTATTAGTTTTAAAAGCCCTATAAATATCAGATGACTTTTACAAACTGTCTTACATATGAACAAAAACAAGCTAACATAACATTACTATTATAAAAAGGAGTGATCGGTAAAAATGAGAGAATTATGTTGGACTAAGTGTGACGAACTGTATTTGATGATTATCAAATCAGGATTACAAATCCTAAAAAAATTGAATACAAGCTATGGTACATGATATACAGGAACAAAGTGGTTTCCATATGGGAAAGTTTTATATGGATAAAAATTATTGGACACAGTGAGAACACTGTTCACCATGGAATGGTTGTGTATCTAACGTTTATTGATTTCCAGATGTTATAAACATGAAACAAGCAGGTGTTAACAGTGCTTATTTTATAGCACTGCATAACTTTTATGAGTGATGTCTCGGTGCTGTTAGAGTTTGCAATAAGATGTCCCTAAACTTTGAAGTAACAAAAGATTTAAGGCATCTACTTTATATCAATTCATTTATATTAATTCAAATTTATATTAATGCAGTCTTAAGCAGGTGGAAAAGATGAATGACAACTGATGGCATGTTTCTGTTTGAGATGATTGGGTTGTGGTCGCATAGGATGCACAGGATTGAAGTTACATGACCAGAAAATGCCACAAAGAATATACATTTCTTGGATCTTTGACACAAATTTTGGAAAAGTGAACAACTGGTCATTGGAAGCAAATGAGTTTATATAATAGTAGATCAACATGTTATGAAAAATAGTATTTTTGTAGATATTTTGAGGTGACATTAACAAAATATAGTGGAACCTCGATTTAACACTGCTTTGATATAATATGACCCTTGATGCAATGCCCATTTTTCACAGTCCTGGATGATTTTCAATATAAACAATGTATTAAAAACCTTGATTGGTTTGTAAGGGGCAGTTAATGTAATGCTGGTTTTCCAGCTGAGGAAATGAAAATTTCCAAGGTCATAATGCCCTTCATCTGAATCATCAAATGTAATACTTTCAAATTTTAAATATAGGTATTTGGAGATGGATGCTTTCATTTCAAGTGTTGGCATAAACATACTTGTAAACCCCTTAAATTTGGTTTGTTTTGTTCAGCAGTAATACATTGAGTAGTGCCGTTCTGGGTTAACATCAGAGTTGGTGCTAACTAGAGCTTAACTTTTTTTAGATTCTTTTGTTTGGTATACTTCATTGTAAAAATAAACCATTTTTACCATACTGTATTATTATTATTATCGTTATTATTATTATTATTATTATTATTATTATTAAATACTATAACATGCTTGTTCGATATTTTAGTGTGCAAAGTATTTACATTCTATAACAAAATATTTACGTACTGCGACAAAACAAATGTTAGGCATAGTAATAATGGAACACATAAACAGTTATCTGGAGCAAGGTTGTATATTTTAAGACAAAATTTTTATATGCTTTGTAGTTCACAAAATATTTATTTTATTTCAAAATCGTCACTAAATCAGATTGATCTGATTTTTAAAAGAAATGTCAATTGGTTACTTGGATGTTGTTTTCGTGGGTTGATTTGTCTTACTCCCAGTCCTGTGAATCGCCGCACTCTGCTCCTCCTTTCTGCAAACTCCCGCGTCGGTGGGGCTCCTCTTGTATGCGCGCACGCCGTCACACCGGTAATCAGTCTAATCTAATCTCAGGTCACAAATTGGGTTGTAATTAAATCTCACTTATTTTAGTGCGTTGAGCATGCACCTTCCCGCGTCTTGAGATGTCCTCGCAATCACATAGGAGTACCCCGGGTGGATACACCTTCCCTAAGTGGAAATCTTGATTCACGCGATACTAGCACTGGTTAACAAAATTGAATAGCTTATTTTTTTTACTAATGAGTTCGTACCTCATCAAGGTATCAGCAACGGGGAACTCGTCGCAAATTTGACCCTGATCACTCGTTCAAAAACACGTTTCTGCACGGGTAACTCGCACAGAGAGCACGTCTGAAAAATTCGAGCTGCAGGATAGAACTGACTTGATATTCGTCGGCGGAGACCCAATCTTAGTGGAAAATTGGGGCCGCTGATTGGTCGAAACAGCTTATCACGCGATTGATGGCTACAACTGATAGATGATTACTTGAAACGATTTGCAGATTTTTGCAGCAGCAGGTATAGATTTTATCTAAGACTTTTCTGCCTTCTAAAAGATAAGGACTTTATAGAAACGGCTTTTTACTAATAAAATCCCAATTTACGTACTACGTAGCAAGCATCTGACACCCAGAAAATACAGCGCTATTTGAGATGCGTGCGCTGTCCAAATCTCAGTTCGGTACGCTTATTTATACTTTAGCTATTCGTAACAATACGACTGACACGCGCACTCGCACCTTTACCTCGCACATGACATATCACAAATACATTTATGGGCGTTTTAATACATAATAGTCTTTTGCCCCATTCTTATATTAATACTTACATCTAATTTACATATTCAGACAAAAATCAAATATTAACATGTCTATAACGTCATAACCTGTATATAACAGCATGTAGTCCTGGCTACACTTCCCTTACTGCAATGTTCTATTACAGGAATATCCCCTCCTCGGATAAAAAAAATTTTTTGTTTACACAAACACAAATTTTTTTTTAACTAAAAATAATACCAATTCCTTTCCTTTTTAAACATATAATCAGCTCAAAATAAACAAATAAATACTCCTTGGTAAACTAAAACATTTCTCTTACAGTTATTTATCCTAGCTTTTAATATATTACATCTACTATCTAACTTATCACAATCCCTAGGCATATTAACTACTTGGATTTCGTTGTCCATGACGTGTCCATTACTTAACTAAATATCACTATTACTTTAACGACTCGGAACACTTGGTTTTTTTATAAGTAAAAGCAAAAACTTTTACCTTACAGCCTTAACAGAAGAACCCTTTTAAAGGAGAAAACCGGTTAAGGCTGTAAGGTAAAACATTTTGCTTTTACTTATAAAAAAACCAAGTGTTCCGAGTCGTTAAAGTAATAGTGATATTTATATTAACTACATCGTCATTACTGTCACTTATAAGTTCATTGCGTACATCATTTGGGTATACCCCAGATACACAGTAGTTTCTACTCATGTTATTATTTTTTATGTTTTCATTGAATTTCTGATTCTGACTGGTACTCTGTTTATTATTATTGTTATTTTTGGTTACAGTCGCGACCTTATGACTACCTAATTTGGGTGAATTTTGTTCGCGATCCGGCTTTTTCCATTGCTTATTTCTATATTCATCTTGTTTTGGTGTATTATTGATGTTTACCTTTGTGTGTGTATTGTATGCTTCAGGATTCCCGTCTACATTCTCCCATTTTGATATTAACAACAGCAGGTCTTCTAATGTTTTGATTCCTCATGTAATTACAGCCACTTGTATTCCTCTGTTGAAATGATGTGCCAGTTTGCTGACAATTTCAGCTTCTGATACTACCGGCTCCAGGTGTTTCGCCTTGGCTACAAGCTGGATCAGGTACTTCTCTTTACTTCCCTTACCTGGAGTATACTTACCAAACTCCAGCTGTACGCGTACTTTCCGCTGGATTTCGTCATTCCAATACCTTGCTTTAAAGTGGTTAGCCAGATCTTCATATACCACAATTTTATCTTGGACGATCGAAAACCATTCAGCCGCTGTGCCCTTTAACTGACGCACCACCCAGTTTATTTTGTCAACATCGCTAAGGTTGTCAGCGATGTGTTCCATATTACGCTGGCATTGCGTAAGGAATTGTATGGGATTTTCATGCTCGAGGCCATAAAATTTTATGTATGTGTTGATGTCGTCATGTGCTTTGTATATATAAGTGACCTGGTTTGCGAGTGGATTAGTCTGTTGTATTTGTTTTACCTTTTGTTCTAAAATTTCTAATTTGTTTTCACAGGTGTTTATGGAATCATTTACCGCGGTCGTCTGCGCTTGCATATGTTCTACTGCTAGCACACGCGTCTCACATTCTGTTATACGCGTGTTATTTAATTCTATTGCGGTCTCAAACTCCACGCGGATAGATTCAACCGTTTCTGTTATTTTGCTCTCGGCAGCTTCGACAATAGCTTTACTTTGTTTTGCTTGCTCGTGTATGGTGGCGAATATTTTTTTATTTTGACTTTTACTGTCTTCACGTACAAATTTTAAATTTTCTTGCAATATTTTATTATCTTCGTGTAGCTGTTTATTGTCGTCTTGTAATGCTTTGGTATTTTTATTGCTTTCATCACGTACAGATTGAATATTAGCTAAAATTGCATTTAGTGTTGATTGTAAATCAGCTGATAGACCTTCCGCCATTTTGAACACGATAACAAAACACAACAAAGTTTATCTTAACGTCTTGACTTACGGACGGCACACTTGTTCTTATTGTTAACGTTTAATTTTCAACTATTCTAAAATATTATCGCAATGCACAGTAAACAGTCAGAAATCATTCAACACAATGTCTACACAAACCCTTAACCTATACATGCACAAATAATGTAATTCACTCCAGATAACGTTCCAATATTAAATTACGATTCTAACCTACACTAGTCTTTCTGAGCATATGCAATATTTAAATGATACACACTCTGAAGACAATTTTAATATATCAAAACACTACAAAAATTTTTTTATGACATACTATTTTGTCGTGCCAAAAACGTTGGGTATTGCAATTTAATACTATGAACAGGTTATTTAATATATTTCTTGCATTCCTTTGAGCCCCATCGTTGCAAGCGCCATTTACTATGCGACAAAACAAATGTTAGGCATAGTAATAATGGAACACATAAACAGTTATCTGGAGCAAGGTTGTATATTTTAAGACAAAATTTTTATATGCTTTGTAGTTCACAAAATATTTATTTTATTTCAAAATCGTCACTAAATCAGATTGATCTGATTTTTAAAAGAATGTCAATTGGTTACTTGAAATGTTGATTCCGTGGGTTGATACGTCATCAGCCAGTCCTGTGAATCGCTGCAATTCTGCACCTCGGATCGTCACCTCCTTTCTGCAACTTCCGCTTCGCTGGGGCTCCTCTCGAATACGCGCACGCCGTCACACCGGTAATCAGTCTAATCTAATCTCGGGGCACAAATTGGCTTGTAATTAAATCTCACTTATTTTGGTGCATTGAGCATGCACCTTCCCGCGTCTTGAGGTGTCCTCGCGATCACATAGGAGTACCCCGGGTGGATACACCTTCTCTAAACGGAAATCTTGATTCACGCGATACTAGCACTGGTTAACAAAATTGAATAGCTTATTTTTTTTACTAATGAGTTCGTACCTCGTCAAGGTATCAGCAACGGTGAACTCGTCGCAAATTTGACCCTGATCACTCGTTCAAAAACACGTTTCTGCACGGGTAACTCGCACAGAGAGCACGTCTGAAAAATTCGAGCTGCAGGATAGAACTGACTTGATATTCGTCGGTGGAGACCCAATCTTAGTGGAAAATTGGGGTCGCTGATTGGTCGAAACAGCTTATCACACGATTGATGGCTACAACTGATAGATGATTACTTGAAACGATTTGCAGATTTTTGCAGCAGCAGGTATAGATTTTATCTAAGACTTTTCTGCCTTCTAAAAGATAAGGACTTGATAGAAACGGCTATTTACTAATAAAATCCCAATTTACATACTACGTAGCAAGCATCTGACACCCAGAAAATACAGCGCTATTTGAGATGCATGCGCTGTCCAAATCTCAGTTCGGTACGCTAATTTATACTTTAGCTATTCGTAACAATACGACTGACACGCGCACTCGCACCTTTACCTCGCACATGACATATCACAAATACATTTATGGGCGTTTTAATACATAATAGTCTTTTGCCCCATTCTTATATTAATACTTACATCTAATTTACATATTCAGACAAAAATCAAATATTAACATGTCTATAACGTCATAACCTGTATATAACAGCATGTAGTCCTGGCTACACTTCCCTTACTGCAATGTTCTATTACAGTACGTAGATCGACTCGTGCGCTCTTGCGACTGCCTTTTGGAACGTGCTCGTTGTACATGCAACTAAAATACCTCATAATCCTTTAATTACTTTTAAAATTCATTTTATAATTTTGAAGATGGCAAAGTCTAAACAATTTATTACACAAAGTAAATATAGACACTTGGCTAAATGAGACTGCTGTATAAATGGCAGTGATTTCTGTTTCCATTAATTTTTTTGTCTTGAATTAACTGTCATATTTACTCTCATAATTTTCACTCTACCATAATTTTTGCCCTGTGTTTTGTATCTTTTTTTTATTCTTTGTAATATTCTTTGCGGTGTCAAATAGGGTGGTAGTAGAAAACAATAATTCTTGGAAAAATAGTCAGTTATCATATAATGTAAGGTAGGCACAGCAACAACATGTTTTATTATCCCTTGGGTAGCTGTGATAAACAGACTATACTATTTCAAGGTCAGCACATGCCGACTTTCTCATCCAGCACTATTCATATTTCCTGTAGAAGTCACACTCTACATGTTGACATGTACTAATTGTTTTAATTGCTGACACAGAGTTTTAATTTATCCGTTTTTAACTGCATAATGAGTATTGTTGGAAATATCATATACCAGGCTGTTGGGGCGTGGTCGATTGCTTAAGTTACTGCCTCTATAAGTTTCGGTCACAACAGAGAAAATGTACCTTACTGTTGAAACAGAAAAGTTGTTTTTGTCTTAATAGTGAGGTATGTTCAGCCTGTTACTTTTTAAACATTTTTCTACTGAGGATGGCTTCTGTAGGTGTGGCCAAACCGTCTAGAGACAGAAACAAGTAATTGACCACAGCCCAGCAGCATGGTTTATGATATTTTCTAAATGTTAACTCTGGCCATGATATATTCTCACATAGGCTTCCATTTTTTCACTCAGACCGGAGAATATTCATTGTAATATGAGTGAAACATCATACAAGACATTTTTGACGTGGCCCATACTGGAAGAAGACTTCAAAAACATATCTGACCATGATAGCCTTCGTAATAGTTGCTTAGTGAGTGTTTTAGTTATCATGAAAATATCAAAAGTTAAGTAGAAATATTACCTGTTTCTGACAGTAACAATTTAACACTACAATTACACCCCACTGTACAGGTTATGAAGCTCGCACATGCAAGTTACAAAGTTTGCATAATTAAATGTGTGGAGAAAAATAGAAACTGAGCTGCTAAGAGGAAATTTGATGTTTCAGAAGTTTGTGTGGAGGCAAAACAAAAAAGTCCTTAACAAATATGTAATAATGGTTATGTGTATTATTGTATTTTACGTACCTTTAACTTTTCATGATTAATATACTACTATTTTAAGATGAATTTTAAAACAAGTGCGAAAAATATGGAAGTAAATATAGTAATTTTCAACTATAACTTGCACAAAGCTGTTTTGAAATTTATTGTTACAACACCGAAAGATTTTCACATTATATTTAAAAAAAAATTTATTGTAAATCATGCAGTTCCTGAAAATTCAATAGTTTGCAAACAGTACTTTTAATTTATGTTGGCATACACTAAAAATTGTAGCTACCATATTGCTCTGAATATAAGATGGCCTCACATACGAGGGGGTACCCAAAAATAACCGGAATAGCGCTGCGACTGGCGGAGCTTACGTAGTACGCATTTCTCCCGCTAGGCGAGTGTAGCACAACTCGTTCCTAGTTCAGTCCGTCATTGTTGTCGCCTGAGAAGGTTATGTCCGGTCACAGTAATTTGTTTTGTAAAAGCAGTTTCGCTTGCTCCTCGTTTTTTGTCATGGCGGATTTAAGTGAACTTTTGTTTCCTACTTTGGAAAAACGCCGCAGAAACTGTTGTGATGTTGAAAACAGCTTACAAGGATAGTGCTATGGGAAAAACTCAAGTGTACCAATGGTTTTCTCGTTTCAATGAAAGTGAAATGTCAATTGATGACAAACCTCGTTCTGGACGTCCGTCAACTTCCAGAATTGACGAAAATGTTAAAAAAGTTCATGCAATCGTGCTTGAAGACCGACGACGGACCATTGAAGAGTGTAACTGTTTGTATTTACTGCAAATATATAATATCTTACTCTTACCTTTCGAGATAGGGTCCAAAGTCGTTCAGACGAAACCAGCTACAGAAAGGATTATTTGGATTTGATTTTCGAAATAATTACGCTAACACAAATTTTGCATATGTTAACAAATTGGCTTTCTTTTATTAGCCTGAATTATACCCTTTCACCTTATCTTCACACTACAAGTTCAATAAAACAAGACTACATAGATATTTAATCACCCCGTATAAACTACTCTAAAAATTTAAATTCTTGGATTTCGTTGTCCATGACGTGTCCATTACTTAACTAAATATCACTATAATATTGACGACTCGGAACACTAAGTTTTTTATAAGTAAAAACGTAAAGTTTTACCTTACAGCCTAAACCGGCTTTCACCTATAGAAGGCTTCACCTCTACCCGGCTTTCAGCCTCTGATGAAGCCTTCTATAGGTGAAAGCCGGTTTAGGCTGTAAGGTAAAACTTTACGTTTTTACTTATAAAAAACTTAGTGTTCCGAGTCATCAATATTATAGTGATATTTAGCTACAAATTTACTTAATGATAGCGTTATTTTCATCAACCAGTACTTTGCGACATTCTCTCATTCATACTCTTTTACATTCTTTTTCTTTTAAACCCCGTTATTACAGTTCAGTATTTAGATTTATTATTTCTGGAATTGTTCTATTAGTGTTATGAAGAGTACTTAACCCATCCCCGGCGTTCCTTACAGTTTCATTACCGCCTCGTGGAGTTAGCTGTTTCTGGTCACTTCACAATGTTATTTCAACAGTTCATTTATTTTTTACACTGACGCGGTATACTACGTCTTATTTAATTTATCATGATTTCCGATTACACTTTTATAACAGTTTGTCGGCCGACTTTATTTTGCTCGAGCACTTAGGTGATGACCGTGCTATTGTTTGTACACTTTACACTTTTTAACAATTAATGTTAATGCATTGAAGGATAGGCCTACTCTTAATTACGGCCTATCTTGCACCCGAGGCCACTGTTTAAATTTAAATCACCAACTTTACTGGCTGATGCTGCTTACTACTGTTGTACACTCTGATGGCAGACTGCAGACTGTGTTTCACAAAGAGCCTGCTGCTGTGCGGTTACGCAATATGTCTGGCAATTGTTTAGGGTAACAATGTGCATTGCTGGTACTGGGGCTCCTCACAGGTGAAAGTTAATTACTGAATTAAATACTGATTGATATAAAATAAAATTCCCATTTCTGTACCGTTACAATACCCCCCAATAAGAGATTGAAAGCCGAAGCGTTCAAACTCTTATTGCCTAAACCTAAGAGGGTCAGTGAGGATATAGCGCTGCAACCCCCCTGAACACTACTAAATCATGGGTTCTTACCCCCTAGTCTGGCGACTGCGGCAGCACCCATCCGATCTTACGGGACTTCTCTACTCGAGATCCCACCACCATAAGCTCGGACCGATACCCACCACAGTATCGCCTGACTCTAGAACATTCAATTAAAATTTAATAAACGGCCTTCCATCACTCCATATCCCGCAACTGATTTGTTTCCTCTTGGCCATAAAGGCTCATTCTTTACAAAGTACTGGTTCTTTTATTTGCAAAGTACTGGCTTTAGTTTAAAATAATAATATAACCTTACCGTCTATTTGCAGTTCAATCATATAAACTAAATAATATTCCCCGTATAATATTACCCAGCCAAAATGACACATTAATTATACAGAATTACATTATATTACATTTACACAAACTGTCCTTCAGTTTTCAATTTTAAATGAATATTTTAATCATTATTTACCTTAATTAGCATTTAATTTATAATTCCAGTTTGAATTCAAATGAATGAAGTTAAGTTCATTATTGGAAGTCATCTTTTCAATTAATTTAATTACCAAATTAGTTTAATTTTATTTAATTTCTCAAACTCTAAGTTACAGTAATTCAATCTTATTTGTTCGAAACAATTTCATTTGTTTTAATTACATTTTATAAAATGACCCTACAAAAATATTACCTACATTCCATCACATCAGATGTTTCTTTTTATTTCATAATAGGATTTTCCTACTGGCAATAATTCAGCAGACTACAACATTTTTGTTATTGTCACCCAGTATGTCTGTAGACATTAGTCACAACATACAACTACAACACACCTGTTTACATTAACAATAGTCTGCCAGACTGGTGTTATAAACACACTGTTTCAGCATTCATAGTTACATCATATACTGACATATATACTTCCTTCAAATTTTTTGGTTTCTATAAATCTTTTAGTTAGCATATTTATTTCTTGTACCAATTCAGATCAGATATATTTTAATTCACCACAATTACTTGAATAACATTTTACTAAAAACATTTTAACTTTAGTTATATTATTTAAAACACTTTGAATATAAATACACAATACAAAATAGGCTTCATGAATACCTTTTGTTCATTATTTCAGTGGAACACAATTATTATTATTGATTATTATACCTTTCCCTCTCATTACAAACATATGTTGCACATAAACTATAATATACATTGCAACAGAATACTATTAACACAATACCTTAACATTAACACATTTACAGGTTTCCGTAATAATTTTCTTATATATACCACACATCAATACCTAAATTCAGCAAGGTCATTACCATATACTAAAGTATTTAAAATGTCCATCACTGCTTTTTTAGTTCAACCTCCATCGTCAAAAATTAGTCTTTTCGGTATATGACACTTTTCAATTTTATTGATACACAACATATGGCTAGTTTGTGTGTTATGGCCATAAAATTTTATTTTTCCCATTGTACCAAAACAATAATATATAGGGTTACCCCCCAAAATTATCTTAACATAAATCAAGTTGACATCAGTATTATTTGTAAAGTCTCCATCAGTGTTTTTTGTTATTACCATTACATTATTATTACCATATTCTACTACTATCGGTTCATTAGCAGGCAAATATTTGTCATCAATATACACCTTGTTTGTCACACAATGTATGTTTTTAATTCTACCAGTTCTCTCACTATTTAGACTCTGTATTAACTCTTCATAATTTCTCTTTACCTTAAATATTTCTACCATTCTCTCTCTCTCATAATTACTTTCATTACAATACTTCTCACAACCTTTTAAATTCTCATTCCACACAGAGGGCAACACAACATTATTACAACATCTGGCTTTACCAGTTACACAAAAATAATTCAAAGACCTTTTGTCTTTTACACCAACTAAGGAGGAACCTTTGTCCTCCAACAATACTGCTGGTGAAACTTTTTCTTCACCAATCTCACAAGAAAAATTTGCCCTCTTTTCACCCTCTACACTTAAACTGTCTTCACACTCTCTCTCATTCTCATTGGCATTTGCTAGCAACACTTCATTACTAAACTCTACTTCAACAAAATCTTCCTCATCACTCTCAACATTAATCTCCTTGTTCTCTACTACCATGTTTTTACACATATCATTATAATTCTCATTTGTTTTACATTCAAAATTTTCGATTACCTTTTGTATTTTTTTATCAATTTTTTCTAACACTTGTTCTTTAATAGTGTTAAAACATTCATCCATCTCATTTAAACGTTTATTCATACTGATTTCGAACTTAACATTTTGTGTATTCATTTCACATAAACGCTTATCAAATTTTATATCAATATTATTTATGTCACCCTTTAACTCATTGAATTTAACATTCTGTTCATCAAATTTAGCATCATTACTATCAAATCGTTTACTGAGAAGGTTAAATAGGTCATTCATTGACATTTTTTTCTTTTATATTTGTTTTAATTGTAATAGGGGTGGAAGTTGCTCCCCCCTCATTAATTAATACAGATTCATTTACATTACTGTCACTGATTGACAGTGACTCTGTCTGAATACCTGAATCGCCTTTATTGGCCGACTCAGTTGACATATTTTCATTTACTACCGTTTCGGTTACTATTGTTTTTATTTGATTTTCAGCACTAGTGCTAGTTAAATCAATAGTGTTTTCCATGTTTTCAAGTATTTACTTATACACAATTTATATACTTATACTGACAATCGCCCTCACTCCCAAACAACCTGTTCTGCAGCTTGGTTAGGTCTGGCAAATGCAAGTTGTAACCTACACTCGAGTCCCTGTTCGGGCGCCAATGTAACTGTATGTATTTACTGCAAATATATAATATCTTACTCTTACCTTTCGAGATAGGGTCCAAAGTTGTTCAGACGAAACCAGCTACAGAAAGGATTATTTGGATTTGATTTTCGAAATAATTACGCTAACACAAATTTTGCATATGTTAATAAATTGGCTTTCTTTTATTAGCCTGAATTATACCCTTTCACCTTATCTTCACACTACAAGTTCAATAAAACAAGACTACATAGATATTTAATCACCCCGTATAAACTACTCTAAAAATTTACTTAATGATAGCGTTATTTTCATCAACCAGTACTTTGCGACATTCTCTCATTCATACTCTTTTACATTCTTTTTCTTTTAAACCCCGTTATTACAGTTCAGTATTTAGATTTATTATTTCTGGAATTGTTCTATTAGTGTTATGAAGAGTACTTAACCCATCCCCGGCGTTCCTTACAGTTTCATTACCGCCTCGTGGAGTTAGCTGTTTCTGGTCACTTCACAATGTTATTTCAACAGTTCATAAATTTTTTACACTGACGTGGTATACTACGTCTTATTTAATTTATCATGATTTCCGATTACACTTTTATAACAGTTTGTCGGCCGACTTTATTTTGCTCGAGCACTTAGGTGATGACCATGCTATTGTTTGTACACTTTACACTTTTTAACAATTAATGTTAATGCATTGAAGGATAGGCCTACTCTTAATTACGGCCTATCTTGCACCCGAGGCCACTGTTTAAATTTAAATCACCAACTTTACTGGCTGATGCTGCTTACTACTGTTGTACACTCTGATGGCAGACTGCAGACTGTGTTTCACAAAGAGCCTGCTGCTGGGCGGTTACGCAATACGTCTGGCAATTGTTTAGGGTAACAATGTGCATTGCTGGTACTGGGGCTCCTCACAGGTGAAAGTTAATTACTGAATTAAATACTGATTGATATAAAATAAAATTCCCATTTCTGTACCGTTACAAGAGATTAGTAAGTTATCTGGAATAACTTGGAGCTCAGTTCAGCGAATTTAGTCAGAAGATTTGGGGATGAGAAGGGTCACTGCAAAATTTGTGCCTCGGGTCCTGACTGAACAGCAAAAAGAGAATCGAGTTGAAACATGCCGTGCATTGAAAGACCAGCTCCGAACCGACCCAGATTTTTTCTCCAAGGTCATTACTGGTGATGAGTCATGGTGCTATGGTTATGACCCCGAAACTAAACAACAGTCAAGCCAGTGGAAAACTTCATTGTCGCCTCGCCCAAAAAAAGCTCGTCACATGAAATCAAACATTAAGACGATGCTCATTTGTTTTTTCTATGTGAGAGGGGTAGTGCATTCTGAATTCGTCCCACCAGGTCAGACTGTTAATCAGGCTTTCTATTTGGAAATTTTAAAAAGATTGCGTAACAATGTGCGACAAAAAAGGCCCGATTTGTGGCAGACGAGGGACTGGTTTTTCCACCATGACAATGCACCTGCTCACGCAGCCATTTCAGTGCACCAGTTTTTAGCAAAAAACAACATGACTCCCTTGCCCCACGCCCCTTACTCACCCGACCTCGCTCCGTGCGATTTCTTCTTGTTTCCGCGAATGAAGAGGGACATGAAAGGACAACGTTTTGACGACGTGGAAGCGGTAAAGAAAAAAACGAGGCAGGAGCTGTCGGCCATCACAACAGACGAGTTTGAAAAATGTTTCCAGAAATGGGATCGCAGATTGGACAAATGTATTAAGTGTAATGGAGAGTACTTTGAAGGTGATAAGGTTGTTTTGTAAAAAAAATTAAATACATAACTTTAAAAAAAAAATTCCGGTTATTTTTGGGTACCCCCTCGTATAATACAGCCCTAGATTTTTGAAGGCGTTTTACAAGAAAAAAAGAGCCTGCATAAAAGATGGCCCTGACTTTTTGAGAAGTTCTATAAGAAATATGATTAAATGGTCTATATACCATACGCTGAGGTGAAATTAAATAAATATGGCTACTTTAAATTGAAGGTGAAATTATAAGTAATAAAGTGCCTTGTTATTTTTAGTCCCAGTCATCATCCTTGTTTTCTTCTTCTCAGAGTTCATCTTCAGTACAGCTTTCCACAAAATGTCATCCTCGCTCCCATCCATGTTATTAGAAACACTACATTTTTTAAATTTATTTACAATGGATTCACTTTTGATTTTTCTCCGAGACAATTAGCCACTGGGCCAGTAGCCATATACTTGGGGTCTTCAATGGTTTATTAACAATCAAATTTAGAACTTGAAACTGAAAAGTCATTCCCCTAGAGATTATAACAAGATCAGTCTTCATTTCAGTTTTTTTTTTTCTTTATTTTCTCAGTTGTGTGACCATAAAAAATATCAAGAATTAACATGGCTCTCTGCCCTAGTAAAACACCTGGTCGACATTCCCAAACAACTTTAAGCTAATCTGCCATACATTTTTTCATTTTACAGTAATCCACCCCTTTTCCTGTGCTCTAAAAACAATCCCAGCTGGTAACTGTTCCATTGGAAGCATTTTTCTCTTCATAATAATATATGGTGGAATTCTTCTACCATTGACAGTTAGTTAGTCCTAGTATCACAGTAATGCATGACTTTTCATTGCCTGTAGATTTTACTATAACCGATTTTGCACCCTTCTTATCCACAGCATAGCCAGTAGAAGAGAAATCTTTTATCTGTCAAGTACATTTTTCTGATGATTTGATTTTGAAAGTAGATTCATTTGTTGTAAATAATAAAAAGGTCGAAATTCCAAGAATGAGATGGAGCTTAAAGCCTGGCACGGTACATCACGTCTTTCCGAATTTGCCTACATATTTGACAAACCCTCTAAAACTCCGAAAGTCACCCGCAAGAAGGCAAATACAGCAAATACAAACAGACCAAGAAAAAAGCAATTCGACAAATTGTTCTGTGACAGAAACGGTGAGTTCAGACCACCCCCAGACTAGAACACACCAAGTCAATCAATTGGATGAACAAAACCAAATCATGTTGCTGAAACGGAAAACACAAAATCTAACTTGTACTTTGATACGAATTAAGAATAAACTGCATTGTGAGAAAGCAAAAGTTGCTTTACTAGAAAAGAAACTTGCCAAGAAGGAATGTGACTTATGTGGAAGTGGGATGAAGAATTTAAGTAAAATGAAGAACATGATTGTAGATTAAAAAGTCTAATTTGTCAAATACCAAAAGAATGAGGTACTGTAATGAGCTAATTCTGGAAAGTTTGCTGCTTAAATCAAATCCCCAAAGGGATACAGACATTTCTTGCAACATGATTTATTGCCACTTCCATTGGAAAGCCACCTGAAAAGACTGTGTAAAGGTTTGAAATGCCCAAACGGGGTAAACACTAATACTGTAAATGCCATATAAGAGTTTGTGCGAGAAGAAACTGATAAAAATAGACGTCTCGGAGTAGTAATATTCGACTAAGTGAAGCTAAGGGAGGAAATTCAGTTTAATGCAACCTCTGTAAAAGTTGCATTTAAGTTGTAAAGGTTTGTAGACTTTGCTGATTATACACCTACAGAGGACATGAAAACTTCTCTGGTGAACCATGCCCTGATATTCATGTTTGTGCCTCTGTTATTCAACTGGGTACTGCCTGTAGCAGTGTATGCAACCAGGAATGCAACCCCGGGTGATATTCCATCAAAAATTCTGATACAGGTTATCATGCAGTTAGAGGAGCGAGGTTTAAGAATAATTGGATTTACATCAGATAGTAGTCAATCTAATGAAAAGGTGTGGACGAACTTAGGAATCTGTGGGAAAAGATGTAATATTAAATGTAGTATTGTCCTCCTAACCTGCTACTGTGTGGATAAAAAGAAAATACTACAGAACTATCAAAGAAACATCTCATTTAACACACTCTTCAAATTGTGTTTATCATATACCGTTGCAAGCAGAAACAACTGTTACAATAAAACTTAGTTCACCAAACAGTATGTGGAGGGATATTTTTTAAGAATGTTTGGATGAAATCAAAGAAATTAAATGTGCCCGCAACGGACAGCATAGGAAGTTGCCGAGAACACACACTAGACATTGTAGGCAAGGTAATTTTCAAATATATCCAGTCCCGATTCTTTGTCCGTATGAAGGAAATACATAGAGAAATGATCGGTACAAAATCCGGTAAATCCTCTTGGAAATTTTCGAAGGTTTCGAACTGCTGAGATCCTAGGATGAGTACATTGTTTAAAACTTATATCCTTTTGTATTTGAACGCATTGCAGTGTATCGTAAATATTTTAATTGTTACAACATGTAAAAACATTTCATGACAGTTTCAAATAAATAGAATTGTTGTAACTGTACATAAATAAAAGAAGAAGATACTTACACCCCGATTACTATGCTTTACGACTTACATGCAAATCATGTAATCATGCAATCATGATTATACAAATCAGTACCTTGTAAGAAGTTATTTCCCCTTCCCCTTTCTTTCATGCTCCCCCCCTCTCTCTCTCTCTCTCTCTCTCTCTCTCTCTCTCTCTCTCTCTCTCTCCTTATTGAGATCTCATTATTTTATAATTTGATACATGTAATTTTAAAAGTTGAGATTAAATTTTGGCCAACTTATCCTTTACTGTTACTTATCTGACGTGTGCTCTCGTCGTTGTTAAACCACTTGTTGCACAACATTTTTCCGATAAAAAGAAACTAACAAACTGTCCGAAACTTTTATATCCTGATCACTGGTGTTGACTGATTACTTTAAAAAGATTTTTACTGTTTATTCACGATTTTAAAACACAATTATTCGGGTAGGCCTACCGTAGCCCGCAGGCACTATCAGTACGTGTGTGCTGTTCAGTGGCCGTCTCGAGACTGCCCGTAATATTATCGTTCCGCCTACGTTTCAACGTTAAATTTCCGTTTGGTGACGTCTTTAAAACCAGTTCATTCCGGTCCCCTCTACCCGTCTCGTCTTTGATCAGTTATATCCCATTTTAACTTTGTACCACCTTTTTAACTTGATAGAACCATATTGTCGTCAACAACATTCCTTTTGTGTCATTCACTGGTCACAAATAAACTTACTGGTTACTTTATCACCTTATATGGGCATCGTCTTCCGTCTCCTCGCTTCACAGTCAAAATCATATTTGCTACATTTCATTACCATATTAGGTCATCGCATACCCCCTCCTTCTACTACATTCTCAACCAGATACGCTACTTTATTACAATGAAATTATTTTGAAAATTGTTCCATAAATTTTGCTCAGTTACAAGACACTGCCCCCCCCCCCAATGAGAGGTTTGTGTCAAAAACATAAAAACTCTCATTATCTAAACCAAGGAGGATCAGCGAGGATATGGCGCCACGACCCCCCTTACTTCTTGATTAAAAATAGGGTACTTACCCCCCTAATCCGGTGACTGTGGCCCAACCTGCATGACTTTACTGGACTTCCTTCCTCAGGATCCCAACACCATAAAGCCAGACAGGCACTTGGTGACCCTGCCCTGACGCACTGGCCAGCACAGGTCCGCCGCCACAGTTCCACCCAGATTCTGCCACAACAAAGCAAAAACATTAGCAAATGGCTTTACATTAATCCCTATCCTTACACTGATTTGGGTTCCTCCTGGAAGTATTGATTTGCATTGATCAAAGTACTGATTTGTCTACCTATATTCTACAGCTTTACTGAAATACAAACTCAACATATATTACCAAAATATGATTAGACAAAACTACATATACCACAAAGGTAGGTACTCAAATACCCCATTACAAACCATATTATAAATGTTTTATAATACCATGTTATCTATTTCACAAATTTATATCCATATATATCCACTACACTATTACAATTTATGGCTGGACTGTCTCGCCCAGTTGCTTCCACAAGAACTGTACATTATTGGAGTAACATTTTTTTAAAATATTTACTCTGTCTTACTTTGTCCTTACACAAAATCCAGTATCACTGGTGTAGAGGGCACCAGCAACTGCAGTAAATTAATTATAAGCCCTTAAACGGTCTATCACCCCCTTAGGTGTATACGCACGGTTCCAAAATTTTTTTAGATTCCCCCAATTTTTTCCCCAGTTAAATTTCTATGTTCACCAATTACCACAATAACAAGCTATGGCCAGGGTACATTAAGTCTGGCCATAACTTGTTAAAGATAAGCCAAATCCACAGTCAGGGTTTGGTGAGGCCGTGACTGCCCAAAAGTTGGGGAATCGCCTTTTTACTGGTATAACAAAAATATTCCTATAACCATACTTATACCTATAATAACCATACTTATACCTATAATAACCATACTTATACCTATAATAACTATACTACCTACTAAGTTTCAACTGATACAATACATACAATCTCCATCACATTATTATCACTCCGTCTTCCCTGTGTACTGTCTTACTCTTTATCGCAATTAATAACATATACAAATTATCTTTTTTATGTTAATTCTTACCTTTAACGGGTCCAGGTTCCTTTTACACGAACTCACAATCTGTAAGAGAGGTTAGTGGGTTTGTTACACAATAACCACGCTGTTCTACTGCATGAATGCCATCTGTTTATTTTCTCAATTTTAACATTTTATTTGCTTCTTTTAAATCTTTACTCAAAGTTGAGAACTCATTTCTGCTAACTTAAATCTCTTTATCTCAAACTCATTTCCTAACAATTTTACTACTTAAAAAAAAAACATAAACAAAACTTTGAATCAGTCCACAAAAATACATATTTAATACAAGAACATAACTACCTTATTTCTACATTTCTGACGACCCAGTTTGCCATATTCACACATTCACACGGTAAAATTCCCCATACTTTAATTATAATCCCTTGTTTTTAAATGAATTTATTTATTTGTTTCATTTAGAGCGCTCTCTTAATTTAGAAAATTTATTAAGTGAAATTGGTAGCCATCTGTACTTAACTTGGATGTTTTCTCCTCGGCACGTGCTGCACTCGATATAGGTCCGAATATGTTTATTATTTGAATACACTTTTACACTCACATCACTCCCTTACTCCTTTTTAAAATATCAGTCCATTTTGCAAAGATTGATTAATACTTTTTATAGAAAAATAATACCTTTTAGGTGTACGTGTTCGGGGGGTCCCGGCCGGGAATCGTGTTTGTTTCGGACTGGCCCAATCGTTACCAACGGGTCTCCCCTCCACTGATGGTCATAAAGGAAGTTACAATGCCCACTGATGTTGAAAGTTCGTCACTGTACACAAAGTGCACTGTTGTTCATGCGTTTAGACGTCGACGAAATCTCACTGCCTCTCGTCACGTCACTAAGATAGGCGGGATCTCGTCAAGACTTCCGTCAGCTCCCGACAGCATGGCAAACAGATTTTACCAAAGCCATTTTAGTTCGGCTTGGTCCGAGCGTAATCTGGGTGCCCCGCTGGTGTTTGCGCGTTTGTGTGCGCCACACAGCACTGAAGTTCGTGGAATTCAATTGCGTTGGCGAATACACATTGCATTCCAACGCCCGACTACTTGCACAACTTCACATCACTGATTCTTTGTTCGACGACAATTTTAATTAACATGGGACTGGCCACGCAGATGGAAAATAAATGTATATTGATTTTAATAAATAAAACCCTCTCCCTGTTTAGCCCCGTTACAATACCCCCCCCCCAATGAGAGATCTTCTGCTGGAACAGAAGAACTCTCACTGCTAAACCCCTAAGAGGATTGGAGAGTATATGGTGCCAACAACCCCCCATTAATTCTTAACGCATCATGGGTAAACTACCCCCCTAGCTCGGTGACTATGGCTGCACCTGAACGATATTACTGGACTTCTCTATCCGAGATCCCAACACCATAAAATCGAACAGACACGCACCACAGCGCACCTAACCTTCTGACATTCCATCCCAAAATCCGAACCCCTCTCCTTATACCATGCCAAATCCTCAACCGATATGTTCCCCCTTACATACACACTGGGTCGCCTTTGGCAAATACTGGGCGCGTACACATTCATTAATACATCCTAACAAATTTCTTATTTAAAATTCATAAAATATTTATTTTTACATTCAAAAATTCATTTAGGTTTAAAATCAAATTGTTATATCTCCATTGCTTCCTCAAAAAATAAAAAAAAATCAAAAAAATCTGTTACATGAATCCATCAACTCTATTAATTTTCTTCACTACCCCTAATAATCATAAAGAGAAACAAAAAAACACATTGAACATCTTATTAAATCATAAACTTACTTATCCTAACATTTAGTTACACATATATATTACACAGTGTAATTCCATAAAACACTAGTAATACACATAAACAATAGTATACTTAAAACTCAAACATCATCTATATGGCAGGCATACATTTTTTTTTTGTTTTTTCAAAAACATTTAAATTTATCAAAATATACTTTTCTCAATATTCAGAAACATTTAAAATCATTTAATTCAATTAAACGGCAAAATTGCATCAATCAATTGCTAGAAACTGGTCTTGTCTATAACATCAACCATCAGCTGATCTCTCTGGGTCAAGTGAACGACCTTGACATACATATGTTACACAAAGCTACATCATAAAATACATGAACCATCTTTAAAATTTTACCTTCAAACATAGTACAACATAATAAAATAAGACATTTAAAATTAACATGGTTATTATTATCTTACAATAAACAATAAAATTTACATTTAAATTGACCAAAAGTTACACATTTTATAGCTTTATATTATTTTCAAATTCTATTACAATCTGTTACTTGTTTCGATTAATTTTATATTTTAACTATGACTTTGTTTCTTTAATATTTTCCTTCTCAATCAGTTTGGGTGACTCTTGTTTACTCATAACAACATTTCGATTTACAACTTGGGATTTATATATAATCTTACCCCACTTATGACTCTAATATTCACTTAACAGCTTTTATCTAGTATGACACCCATCTATCAAAACATCTACCAACCATTCTCTACCCCTAACTTACTACTCAACTCATTTCGCATCATTCTACCCTTATAACAAAAATACTCTCTATCCCTTTGTACTCAGGATGTGTGTTCCCCTCCCACTGCTCATTCCCTTATGTTGGTTCCTGGACTCTCCCTAGGTAACCCTTTCCGGCGCTAATCGGTTCCCTTCCCACCACAACGCTTTTCGTTGAGGACTCCTTATCACACCACCCCCCTTACGAAATTCCCCATCAACTAATTACTCTCCCAATACATCACTTTCATCTACAAAATATCTCCATTTATTTATTACCTCAATATATCACTCATTACTCTACATATTTTCCCCATAGCTACTGTGTCACCATTACTTCTCAAATTCTACATTACTTTTATTCACAATAATATTATTTTGTTCAACTCCCCTTTTAATCGTAACTTGGACTGATCTAAATGTCCTAACGGAATAATAATCACCCAAATTCTCCCCATTTTACATTTTAACTCTTGAAAATTCAAAATTATCTCAATTCATTTTACCATTTAATTCAAAATCTCTTAAACGACATTGAAATTATTATATTCAAATATTTAATTACATTGATAAAATCTGCAAACTATTTCTAAGTGACATAATACGTATATAACATCAGTAATCAGCTGATGTTCCTGGTCAGGTGAATGACATCTGAATCTCTTTCAAGCAATTCTACTGTGTAAAAGACATAACTTACGCGTACAATCCTTACTCTCTAATCTGATAAAATAATAACACAATAACATATTAAATACAATATGATAAACATCTACGGCACCCCTTTCTCAAATCAAAACAAAATTATCTAGTCAGCTCCGTAGCGAGTCACCTTCATTAAGTTACAAAATTTTAATTCGTTATTCCACTGAGTAACCTCCTTTACCACACACACTATGACCCCCCCCTGGACTGTGGCGTCCAGTTGCGTCCACAAGGACTAAAGTTTTGGAGGAATTTTGTCATCTCCTTGTCCTTGCTTCTGCTTTACATTTTTTCAAAATGGTCAGATATCATAATATCTGATTTTACATATTTACATACCCTTAATGCGGGTCTATCACCTGGTTTACTGTTCCCACGCGAACAGAGTTATAGCCGCTGTTTCATAGTTCCGGGGATTTCCCCTACGTCACCCCCCATTAATTTCAAATCTATACCAATTTCAAGCCAACTATGGTCAGGTTCACAATTGCTGCCCACAGCTGGCTGTCGTCCAAAACCACGATTAGTGCTGGTAAGGCAGTAGTCGCCCGAAAAGGCGGGGAAATCATCTTTCATTTCAGGCATGTTCTCTTCATCTTTATGATACACTGCACGGCAACAAATCAACATATAATATGAAATTATATAACAAATTGTGCAGTGTATATTACGCCAGTTTGGCCTCCGATGATGGTAACATACCTTGATGTTACCACCAACACTCATCGCTATCTGCAGTGGCACATGCCACCACTGCAATAGCTTAACTAATATCTAAACTTAAACCCTTCTACTTTTGCAGTCTCTACTTTCCATAATTATTTCACTTCGATTAACACCACACAACCCCCCCAATATTATCCACACATCTTGTATGAAAACAAGTTTTTATTTTATTCCAGACCCTTCTGCACGTCCCACCTCTCACTGGTACTACAAACTTTACAATTATATTTAGTCATTTCTTTACATAAACTAAAGTACAACTACTCACATAAGTTTAAAATTATAAACATTCCAAATTATATATTGATAAGTATTTATATTGGAGGCTAATTTTATCCTTAGACTGCTAAAGTCGTGACCGTCCGAAAATGGGGTTTTGCCATGAGGTAGACTAGGCGACAAGATAGATCCACTACGTGAATTCACGTCCCCCTTTTATACCAAATTTACTCCCCTTCTCTTCCATTTATCCAAACCCGCCGTCAATCTATTCGCCCAATCCACCTCCTAACAAAACTCATGTTCAGAATTACTCTGCAACTAGTGTCACTGGCTAAACTTATTTTTCCAATGACACCAAAAAATTTTACTGTGAATGCACTGCCTTTAATATATATAGCCTCCATAACTATTTACAATCACTCGAAAGCAGTGCTGGTACGTGATATGGTACACCTAGCCGCTGCACCTTGAGTGTTAAAAAAAATAATTCGTATCACGTACCTTTATGGGTCCCCCTCCCCGTTCAAAATGTGGTGAAATTTCTAATCTTTACCAATTTTGGTGGAGCTGGACCATCGTCGTGTCCCTGCCCGAAGGAAGTTCTGCCAACCATGGTCCGCCTCCAATTGCCGAAACCCACGGCCAGGACTGGTAAAGTCATGACCGCCTGAAAATGGGGGAGAGTCCCTTCTGAAAACATAAAATAACATGTTACATTCAAAAATAAACTTTTACCTTGACCAATATAACTTCAAATTCGTAGCATTTTGTGTTCCCACTATCTCCTGTGTTACCTGGTTGCGTAGTACATATGCATTATTCATCTTTATTTCTACAATCTCATAAGGTCCTTCATACAAGAGGAAAAACTTCTTTATTTCTTTATCTTGTGCGCTAGACAAATCATGTCTCCTTACCAACACTAACTGTCCTATCTCGTATTTGACCCATTTACCTTTTTCATCATGCTTCCGCTTTCTTCTCTCTCCCTTGGTGAGCAGACTCTCATTTGCGAGTTGTATTTTTAAATTTTGGTCGATAGTTCTTTCTTCCGGTGGATATTCAAAAAGTTGTTCTAATATTCTGGGTGGTCTGGCTCCTTTTATTAGCTCATATGGTGTAAACCCTGTAGAATCATGGGTAGTGCTGTTTAACCAGTCTTCTACCTTCTTTACGTATAAAGGCCATTCTGAGTGTTTGGAGTGACAATACGCCCTGAATATCCTGCCGATTTCTCGCATCACCCGCTCTGCCTGGTTCGACTGTGGATGGTATACTGCCGTGTGCTTGGGTATGATGCCTTCCCAGCCAAGAGTCTGTCTCCACTTACCGCTGATGAACTGCGGTCCATGATCGGATAAAATTACCTTCGGCTTACCTACGTTGATCATGTAGTCTTTGGTTATCTTTTCGCTGAGGACCTTGGTAGTAGCTCTCTTTACGCTGTACAACCTAACAAACTTAGAAAAAGTGTCCAAAACAACAAAAATATATACCACTCCACCTCTACCTTTAGGCAATGGCCCATACAAATCTACCGCAACTAAATCGAACGGTCTTTCAACTTTAATATAATTCATTTCCCCTTCAACCCTATAATTTACTACTTTGGACTTCTGACACAAATCACATACCCTTAATACTCTTCTAACTCTCCTCTCCATATTCTTAAAAACACAAGATTCTTTTAATACATTTGTACATTTTTTCGCACCAAAATGCCCATATCTTATGTGACAATCCCAAATAATTCTATCTACTAACTCATCAGGTATCATTAACCTCCAATCCCGTTCACCCCCTTCTACTTTCTTAAACAGAATTCCCTTATATATTTGGAAATGTGTATTGTACTCTGAACCATTTATATGTGCCTCTAAACTAGCTATTATCTTACCCAATTTACTTTCTGATCTTTGTATGTTTTTGATTTCCCTTAATTCCTCCCCAAAAATTCTATCTTCCTTTGTTAATTGAAAAATTTCTATTTCTTTCAAATCTCTCCCTGTTTTATTAACTATTATATCTACCCTGGACAGAGTGTCTGGTACTTTGTTATCTGTTCCCTTAATATATTCCCACGAAAAATGATATTCTTGTAATGCTAGCACCCACCTGGTTAATCTGCTATGCATCAGCTTACATGTGTTCAGAAACGATACGGCCTTATGATCTATTCTGATGACTGTTTGGTTTCCTAGCAGGTAGGTGCAAAATTTCTTCACTGCGAAGACGATGCTCAGCAACTCTTTCTCTGTCGTGGTGTAGTTCCTTTCCGCTGCCAATAAAGTCCTGCTGGCAAAAGCGATGGTCCGGTGCTCCTGGTCCTCACCCTCCTGGTAGAATTCTGCGCTGAGGGCTATGTTGCTGGCATCTGTCTGTAAATAAAACTTTCTCTGAAAATCGGGGTGATTCATCATTATCATATTTATAAATTTCTCTTTAATTTCATTGAAAACAATTCTTTCCTCCTCGCCCCATTTCCATTGTTTGTTCTTTTGTAAAACCGCACTTAGTTTAGAGGTAATCTGCGCATAGTTTCTCTGAAATTTTCGATAAAAGTTGCATAATCCTAAAAAGCTTTGTAACTGTTTGATATTTTTTGGTTCTGGAAAACGTATGATAGCTTCTACTTTATCTGGGTTTGCTAAAATACCCTCTGGAGTGATAATAAAACCTAAAAAATGTATCTCAGTTTGTAGGAATTTTGATTTCTCCCAATTAACAGTTAATCCCCCATGTTGCAATTTATTTAATACATATTCTATGTGTTCTTAGTGTTCAGAGAATGTTCTTGATGCTATTAATATGTCATCAACGTATACAGTTAAAAAATCCAAATCCTTGGGTTGGAGTATCATATCTAAACATTTTATAAAAATGGCTACGCTAGTGTTTAGTCCGAATGGCAGACGCTTAAATTGATAGTTCTTACCATTGAAGAGAAATGCAGTAAATTTCCGGCTCTCTGGCGCTAGTGGAACTTGCCAGTAGCCTGCTGTTAAATCTAAGGACGTCATATATTTGACTCCGCTAAACTTCTGAAAAATTTCATTCATGGCTTCCGGTGACTCCCGGTCAGGTATTATAATTTGGTTAATTTTTCTAGCATCTAAGCACAACCTTACCTTTCCGTCCTTCTTGATGACCACCACTAATGGATTAGAGTATGGCAATATAGATCTTTCAATGACGTCTCCTTCCATCATCCGGTCCAATTCCTCTTGCACCGCTCTCCTCTTTGAAAACGGCACTGGATAACTCCTCTGCATGTAGGGTGAGTGTTCTCGAACCTTCAACTCGCATACGTAGTCCCTGGCTTTTCCAGGCAACTCAGCAAACACATCTCTGAAACGTTCCACAACTGCCCACAACACCTGTCGTTGGGGATTCCCTACAACTCCACCCTCATTAAAAAATTTATCTGCCCTGTTTTCCCATACTCTCTCATCATTCTATACTCTCTCACTCTCTTGACATACATTCACTCTTGTTTCTATAATTTCCTCGCCTATTCGGTTTCGTATCATCTTTATTCCCGCAACTCTAACTTCATCTAATACTCTCTTAAAATTAACCCTGACGGGTTCACTCCCCTTATTAAATTCTACTATTCTCTTGTTAAAATCAATTACTGCTTTATTTCTCTCCAAAAAATCGTTTCCCAGAATTATATCTAAATTCAAACCCTTAACTACTAGAAAAGTATTCTCAAATTCAGTTCCATTAAGGAATATATTTAGCTGTACTTGTTTAGTAACTCTTTTACTTCGTACTCCGGTCACCCCCACTACTGTTACTCCCGCAACTGGCAATGATGGAATATTTTTGTTTACCCTTTGTAATTCACCCAGTACGTTTTCTGAAATTACTGATATTTCACTCCCCGTATCAATTAATGTTTTATAATTCTTACCTTCTATGGTTACAACTACCTCTGTCAATCCAGTTTTGGTTTCTGTCATTTCTGTATCGTCCTCCTCCAGTAACACCTCCGCCATGTCCTTGATAATTATATTGCTTCAGTAGTTACACTCCTCTTGGACCACCAGGTTCTCCTCCGACAATGGCTGGGCCCGGTTCCCCATTGTCTCTTCTAGTTTCCCGTGGATGGACCTGCCACGGCTTGGTTGTATCCACCTCTCCCTCTAGTCGCATGTCCGCCGCCTCTGTCGTTACCTCCTCCTCGTTGTTGTTGATGATGTTGATTCGGGGCCACATTGCCCCGTTGGCAATCTCGTGTTCTGTTGCATCTGTAACATACTGTTCGGATAGCATAATTCTCGTATTCACAACTTAAACATTTCCAAATTCCACCTCTAAAATTAGGGTTATTATTTCCCCTCATTCCTCTATAAGAGTTTGGTGTTCCTCTATACTGATGATAATTTTCGTTATTAGGTACCGCTGGTGGATTTGGATGCCTCCCTACTTCGCATTCCCCAATGCTTTGTAATACATCTAACATATTTTCTAGTTCATTTATATCCACTCTCTCTCGTCATTAAAGTAATCTGTATTTCTCTGGGCAGGTTATTGCTAATATGTCTACCAAATGACTGGAACGGCAACGGCGGTTCTAGGTACTTAGCTTCATTAAATATTTTCATCACATACATGGTTAAGTGGTTGTTTATTCTCCGAAAATTCCCCGTTCCCATTATTTTACTACGTAAAATTTCCTGGTCCTCTTCTGACCAATACTTGTTTCAGAATGCTAACTAGAATTTTTCATAACTACTCCACTCTGTATTATGTACTTCCGCCCATATTTCGGAATTACCCTTAAAACACTTTAAAATTTTTAACAATTTAATCTCCCAACTACTACTATTAAATCGGTTAAATTCTCTTACCCTACTCAAAAATTGCATCGGGTGTACTCTACGGTTGTCACAATTAAATTGTTCGAGTTCTATGTCATCTTTTGCTTCGTGAGTATACAACACTCGCTCCGCAACACTATTTATATTTTGGCTTACGGCCACATGTAATTCATCTTTAATTTCTGTGATATTCTGCTCAATTACTTTTAATTTATTATCATTTTTAATTTCATATTGAAGGTTATGTTTACTCATAGCCCCCATGCTCTCTTGCATAGATTGTTTACACACATTTTCTACCTCCATTATTTTAATTTCTATGTCATTATTATGTTCATTAATCTTACTTATACATTTACTTTCGATTTCTACACACTGCTCTTTGACTTGAGTTTTAATTTGGTCTGCCATCTGCTCATTTACATTACTGATTTTACTTTCAATATTTTCTGTGATTTCACAAATTTGTTTGTCAATTTTTTCATCTCTTTCATTAATTTTAATGTCTACACTCTTAACTGCATTATCTAATTTGGTATTTAAATTGTTACATTTACTAGCAAATTCTTCGTTAGTATTTTCAAATCGCTTATTAATTTCATTCATCTGGTTTTTCAACTCGTCAAATTTATTATTCTGTACATCAAAACTAGCATCAAATTTATCATTTTGTTCATTGAATTTCTCATTAAAACTACTCTTTTGTTCGTAAAATTTTACATTAATTTCGTTTTTTTGTTCATTGAATTTCTCGTCAAATTTACTTAACAACATTTGCATCATACTTCTCATATCGTTACCATCATCTTTGTTTTCATGTCGAGTTGAGATGGGTGTCACTTGTATTGTATTTAATTCTACTGATTACGTGGCACTACATTCATCGATCTGACTAACTGGTGTTGAGTGAATGCCCATCTCACTCGTAAATGTTTCGTCAGTGACGCTGACGTTTTCGTCATTATTTTTATTAGTACTCATGTTTATTTTTTATATTTTTACTTTTCTTACTTGTTCATAATGCGTCTATCATTCATATTATAACATACTCTTATTTCAATCTCATTCTATACATACTTCTTATACTTAATTCTAATTCATACGTAACTCCCATTAGCGTCTCTTACATTTGCGAGTAGGCATAGCCTATACGAAAATCTAATTTCTATCGACTGTCCCTGTTACGGGGGCCAATTGTACTGTCTTACTCTTTATCGCAATTAATAACATATACAAATTATCTTTTTTATGTTAATTCTTACCTTTAACGGGTCCAGGTTCCTTTTACACGAACTCACAATCTGTAAGAGAGGTTAGTGGGTTTGTTACACAATAACCACGCTGTTCTACTGCATGAATGCCATCTGTTTATTTTCTCAATTTTAACATTTTATTTGCTTCTTTTAAATCTTTACTCAAAGTTGAGAACTCATTCTGCTAACTTAAATCTCTTTATCTCAAACTCATTTCCTAACAATTTTACTACTTAAAAAAAAACATAAACAAAACTTTGAATCATTCCACAAAAATACATTGTTTAATACAAGAACATAACTACCTTATTTCTATATTTCTGACGACCCAGTTTGCCATACTCACACATTCACACGGTAAAATTCCCCATACTTTAATTATAATCCCTTTTTTTTTTTAATGAATTTATTTATTTGTTTCATTTATAGCGCTCTCTTAATTTAGAAAATTTATTAAGTGAAATTGGTAGCCATCTGTACTTAACTTGGATGTTTTCTCCTCGGCACGTGCTGCACTCGATATAGGTCCGAATATGTTTATTATTTGAATACGCTTTTACACTCACATCACTCCCTTACTCCTTTTTAAAATATCAGTCCATTTTGCAAAGATTGATTAATACTTTTTATAGAAAAATAATACCTTTTAGGTGCACGTGTTCGGGGGGTCCCGGCCGGGAATCGTGTTTGTTTCAGACTGCCCCAATCGTTACCAACGGGTCTCCCCTCCACTGATGGTCATAAAGGAAGTTACAATGCCCACTGATGTTGAAAGTTCGTCACTGTACACAAAGTGCACTGTTGTTCATGCGTTTAGACGTCGACGAAATCTCACTGCCTCTCGTCACGTCACTAAGATAGGCGGGATCTCGTCAAGACTTCCGTCAGCTCCCGACAGCATGGCAAACAGATTTTACCAAAGCCATTTTGGTTCGGCTTGGTCCGAGCGTAATCTGGGTGCCCCGCTGGTGTTTGCGCGTTTGTGTGCGCCACACAGCACTGAAGTTCGTGGAATTCAATTGCGTTGGCGAATACACATCGCATTCCAACGCCCGACTACTTGCACAACTTCACATCACTGATTCTTTGTTCGACGACAATTTTAATTAACATGGGACTGGCCACGCAGATGGAAAATAAATTTATATTGATTTTAATAAATAAAACCCTCTCCCTGTTTAGCCCCGTTACACCTGGGCATCAAAAATAGCAAGTACAATATAATAATTTATTGTGTAGCTGATTTACAATTTACAATTATTTGTTACTATCCATTTATTAACACTCACAAGGCCAAAAAGTGTGTCTACATATATACAAATTCATTAATTTAAATAACAATTTTCTCCCTCTTTTTTTTATGCCATAAAATTCTTGAAATAACAACACTTGTCTACACTTGAAATTATATTACAATAGTTTTGATTTCTTATAAAAAAAAATTTCATTGATACGTGGGTTGTGCAAAACGATGCACTTCCTACTCAAGATCATTTGGGGGTCCCCCTTCCCCGTTCTTCAAAATTAAAATTTCTACTTGCACCAGTTTAATAGAGGAGGACCATCGTTGTCCGACCTCAATTTCTGAGGTATACTCCAACCATACCCTGCCAAAATCCACAGTCAGGGTTGGTGAGGCTGTGACCGCCCGAAAATGGGGGAGAAGCCCCTTCTGCTACAGTTAAAATATATTGCAACGTTACAACAATTTTACAAATATATTATATTCTCAACTCAACTATAATATGTATTACACTGGCCAGGTCGAGGGATTTTTTTTCTCGTTGCGTCAAGTATATGTGGTTGTAACTGTTTAATATTTTTAGTAAAGCAACTTCAAGGATCTCGTTTTCTAACTTACCTTTTACGTTAGGCCAAGGTTCTATGGACAAACTTGTGAGCTACAGAAATAGGTTACTGGATTTTGTGTGGCATAATAATTACACTAACACATGGTTATTGTTAACTCAAATAACATTTACTTTTATTCAAAAAAATTACTTTCTTATTTCTCAACCTCTCCCACAACTCCTCAAATTATAATCCTTTCTTTTCATAAACTACTACATCTGTATCAAACCCAAAGTTATCTGTATAAAATTATAAATGAACAATTCTTATAAGACTACAAAAGAATAATTATTATGATTAACAAACCAGTACTTTTCTTTTTGTATCACACCCTCTCTCATTCTTTTACATATTCACACTTTAATAACCCCCCTTTATAGAGCTCTCTGATTATTTGATTTATGGTTTTAAAAAATTGTAGCTATTTTGAAATTTTAGTCAATTGGTTATATTAGGTACTCAGCCATTTCGTCTGTGCCTCTGTGAGTTGCACAACCACGTGTTATTCACCTTTCCGTTTAACACTCCGAAATTGTAGGTTTAAACTGTTAATTTTGCATCATTATTGTTGATGGTTCATTATTATTTGTTATACTGCACTATTGTTTAAATTGAATTCACATTTTTATTGGCCAAACTGAATTTACTAGAGTACTCTTTTTTCACCGCGCGGTTGCAAGATCTTTTGTTGACTGCGGAGGTATTCGCGTGGCGCGGCCACGCTGTTCCCTTTTTGCCACCTTACGAACTGGTTTTGAGCGGTTCACCCACCTGCGTCCTGCCCCAGGTGCTGATTATTTCCAGTAGTGTGCGCAAACAAGAACGTCTTTGCGCATTTAGAAACACATGATTCATTCGTGATGTTGGGCTAATCACGATCACATCTTACTTTATAAGGCTTGGTTTGTCCGTTGTGATACAGCAGCATGTCATACCACATACTTTCCCTGTGACTCGACCCCGCTACCAAGGCGTGCTGGACAACGCATGGTTTTGACTAGGCCACAGACCATTCATAATAAATTTGTGCAATTATTAATGCGTACCTTATACTGCCAGACACAGCTACAGATTGTCATTAAATGTTTTACCCAAAATGGTGTGCTATACATTATTAAATCTTTGTTTTTCCTGATTCGTCCCGTCACAATACCCCCCCCCCCAATGAGAGGTTTTATGCCGAAGCATAAAAACTCTCATTGCATAAAACCTAAGAGGACCAGCTCGGATATGTCACCATGACCCCCCCCTTACGTCCTTACTATACTCATGGGTTACTTACCCCCCTAGTCCGGTGACTGTGGTCGCACCTGCATGACTTTATTGGACTTCCTTCCTCAGGATCCCAACACCATAAAACCACACAGGCACTCGACGCCCCTGCCCTGACGCACCGGCCAGCACAGGTACGCCCCCACAGTACCACCAGACTCTGTAACATTCAATAAAAACATCAATAACTGGCCTTTCACAATACCATATCCCCAACTGATTTAGTTTCCTCTTAGCTGTACTGGTTTGCCTTTTTTGAAGTACTGGTTTTTCTACTTAAATTTTTTTACTTGAACAAATAATGTTGCTTAACACATGTATCCTTAATCTAACATAATACATTTTGCTCCAGTATCTACCATTAACAAACTCTCGACAGTTGTAATTCCAACTTTAAAGTGATTTACTAGTTCAAGTCTGTATTTGATTGAACAATCCTTCTTTCTTACATTTCCATAAAAAATTTACATTTAATATCTCAATTCCCTATTGCAATGGCGACTACTACTGTTATTTTTATACAATACAAAACATAATTAATACACAATAGCAAATTATTTAACACAACAGATACATGAATAATCAGAACAATCTCCTCCAATAATTCGTTATGATTATGTTCACAATAATAATCAACAACTGACTCCTCTCTCTTCCTCAGTTACACTCCTCCTTCTACATTTTATATATTGCCACTGGACTTTGTTGGTGTGTTTTACTGGTATCGCCAATTTTGGGCAACAGTGAGTATTAATACTGTTCAGTTTACACACACAAAGACCAATGCATTTTGAATTAGACTTACCTTAACTGAATTTACTTTTACTTCTCTGCTATACTTATATTCTGTAGACCTGTGTGTGAGAATGTGATGGATGGGTGTTATTTTTGAAATAATTACTTCTAACTCTTTAGTTATTATAAGAATTGTGTTTAATGTTTTTCTTTTTTATTTTACTTTAACTCTTTAAATGACTCTATTTCAATTTGCTCTGTTATCTTACTTTACTAATTACATAAATTTGCTTTTTATAGTCTCTGAAATTGTTCTCTTTCTTGTTTACTGTCTTTTTGAATTCAAACTTAAATGTTTAATACTCTACTTGTTATTGTAGCTCCGGCATCTATCTCATGGGTGTTTCTGGGTTTGAATGTTCCAATTGTTCCTCTTCTTGTTCATCCAGTCTCCATGGTGTGGATATGTGTACAGCTTCCCTGATGTGGAGTGTTCTCAGCTTCCCTGGATTCTGGTGTTCTGGTGTGAACAGCCTCCCTGATGTGGATATGTCCTCAGCTCCCTGTTGTGGAATTTTTACGTTCAGATGCTATTTTCATGCTATTGCTGATTTATTTGAACGGAGTCACTTTCACGTTAAGTTCGAGTGTTATTAAGTTTAACTTGTCGCATGATTTTACTCACTACGCACTGCTCGGGCTAGTAATTCAAAACCGATGTTCCGTACTAGTGTTTTACTGCGAACTACTCGGACTGGTTGTTTAACATAGACTTTCTGAACTAGTGTTTTAAAGCGGACTACTTGAACTGGTGGTTTAATGCACACTGAAGTGCTTTGAGCGCGTTAGCGACGTCGCCCTGTATTTTCCCGCTAGTTTAATGACACTCTACCCTTATTGGTTTATCAACTGTCACGGGTTGTTGTTCACGCTCTGATAGGTTCTTTTTAAACTGTTTTTACATTTGAAATATTGATACACCATTACACAAGTATTATTATTATTATACCTTCTTAACTCTATTTACTTAATCTTATACATTGTTTCTTATTATACTAAGCAGAGCATTGGTTTATGCACTGTATTTTCTATTTTGCTATACGCATATGTGACGGTTGTCATATTGTGACTATTCGTCCTGTCTCAATATATATATATATATATATATATATATATATATATATATATATATGTATATACAAACATAAAACACAAAACAAACTAATACCTGAACAAATACAAATCAGTACAAAACATGACACAATATTCAAAGCACTCAACATTGAAAATACACAAAAAACTAACACATACACCACAATCACACACAATAAAACCAATTTGAAGTACCAGAAGCCAACAGGAAGTCACAATAATAATAGTCAACCAACAACACATATGTACTTCACCAGACACAAAAACCGCAAGGCTGAGGATGGTACAAGATGGTACCCGAAACATGTTCTTAATAAGGAAAAGAAAGGTATATCTTGAAGTAAATTTATTCATAAATATTAAATATATGTATGAAATGTATGTATGAATATTTAATATTTATATTAAATTTATGAATATATGTATATTCAATCACTTTCTGCTACAGTCCGTTTCTTGATGTATGTAATATATATATATATATATATATATACCCCAATCCCCCTTCTTTGCCTTAATCCCTAATACCCCGTGTTACAATTGGTGTAAATGATCTCACGGGCAAGCCGAATTTCGGTATTTACACATTTACAAAAATGCTGTATTTATGCCCCTGGATTGCAACGGCCAGCACCTTTCCACACACTCTATTGCCCTCTATGTTGGACTGTAGGGCCCATTTGCTTCCACAAGAACTGAATAGTCCAGTCGCCAGAGTAAAAATAATGGTAAAATTTCGTAAAAAATTGAGGCAAAGTGATATTTGGTATAGTTATTGAAAAAGGTCTAAATATCGGTTTAAAATCATCTTTGCATGTTTATAAGGTCAGGCTTTAAAAAAAAAACCTTATTTAAGGGCAGCGCGCGGTAAAATCGATAAAAACGTTTACATTCCGTGAATTTCTTTTCTTACTACTAAATAAACCATTGGATCACGATAAAGTCTTCATTCTTTTTGTTTAAAATAGTTCAGATTTTAATAGTAATAAAATCAAAATAACGATTTTGTTATTATTTCATCGTTAGGAGTATTAAATCGATAGACGGAATGGTCAATTTTAACAAATCTTCCTCTGTTGAATAATATTATTAAATATGTGTATCTTAATATACATAAAAGTCATTGTGTGTATTTATATTTCACACCTCCTACTAAACCACTGGACCGATTTCAACAAAACTTAGCACAAATAATTTATGCAACGGGAGAACCAACATAAGATAGGTGTTTTGGGCCCTGGGGGATGCCAAAAATGGAAAATATGAAAATACCGCATGTAGGGTATCAAATTAAAGGGGATTTCAATGCAAGTAACAATTTTTCATGCATATAAGCACTATTGAAAATTCTTGGGCCCTGGGGCTCAATAAATGGGTGGTTTTGGGGGAGGTCAAAAATGGAAAATATGAAACTGGACCGATTTCCACCAAACTTGGCACAAATTTTATACGCAATGGGAGAACCAACATAAGATAGGTGTTTTGGGCCCTGGGGGATGTCAAAAATGAAAATTATGAAATATGAAAATACTGTGGGGTATCAAATTAAAGGGAATTTCAATGCAAGTAACAATTTTACATGCATATACGTACTATTGAATACATTTGGGCCCTGGGGCTCAATAAATGGGTTGTAATGGAGGGGTGTCAAAAATGGAAAATATGAAATATCATATGTGACATGCTTATACGCACTATTAAAAATTTTGGTTTTTAAAAATTTTGGGCTCAATAAATTACTGGAATTGGCGGAGGGGTGATGTCAAAAATGGAAAATATGAAAATACCGCACGTGGGGTATCAAATTAAAGGCAAATTTCAATGTAAGTAACAATTTGACGTGCATATAATTTATCATATAATTCTAAGGCTGTTTTCACAATTAATAAGTCTGCATCATCGTCAGCTTGTTTAACGTTAGCTTTCTTCTTCCAAATATCTCGTTAGAATTTCAATAAATCGAGTTTTATTAGTTTTATTCGAAAGAAATTGTTCTTGGGTCACTGTGACACACATATCTTCATAGAATAAAATATATAAAGAGGAATTTTGATTGGTACGGCGATAACGCTCCATAGCTTTGATGCTGTTAGAATTGTTTGTATAGCCATCAAAAACTACAGTAACTTTTGATCCAAAGTGTCTCTTGACATAATTTACGTATCTTTGAAAAATACATTTGAACTTGTCATTTTTTGACCATACTACTCTATGCAGTAACATACCACCATCAATGACGTAAATGCAATCTTCAAGGTTAATCTCAGTGCGGTCCACTTCAAACATATCATATAGTTTAGACTTATCTGTTTTCCGAAATACACCTTCGTAAAACATAGATGTTGGGTACGGTGCAAGTTCATAACGCATGTAATCTTTTAATTCGTCGTCACTTTTTCTTGCTACACAAATGCGTAGAAATATAAACATTGGATCTATAGGGACAATTTCCTCTTGAATTTTCAGACTACTATTAACACTTTTTAATGACAGTACTCTATTTTTTCGTTTAAACGAAACTTTATGGAAGTTTGTACCAGCAATTTCTTCTAACCCTGCTTTTCCAACCTCAAAAGCATTATGACAGTTAATATTATTACCGCCAGTAACTCCAGTAGATATAGACATTATTGAATCTTGATAAGGAAATGTCTCGTGACAATCAAACCAGGATTTTATTTTGAGAATATCTTCAGTATCTCGTTTTATTCGAGAATCTCTAGCATCTACATGCTGATCGGAAGTAGAAAATTGTATACCACAAAAATTTTCTACTTCTTCGCAGATATCATGTGTATATGGCATCGCTAAAATCCATTTATTTGCAGTACTGGTAGTTACTCCCCGTCCAATCATACCACCATCAACTTTCATGACTCTCATTAAGTCCTGTTCGATTGTCATATCAGTATGAGTTCCTGACCAGAATTTCTCAGTTCGTCTTACAGTACAAAATCTGTTATTTATAAAATTTTGAAGTTCTTTAATTTTTAAAGCGGTAGTTTCTGGAATTACATTTTGGTTTTGCATTGAGGTGAAAAGTTTTTCAGATTCTTTTATAAATTGATTCATATATTGTACATATAATAAGGCTGATTTCGTATAATTAAAATGTCCAGTCGCATAAAACTATGGCAACATTTGCTGAATAACTTGTAATTGAATTTTTATATTACCCATTTTTTCAGAGCGCGCAAATGCTTTTGCAATAGAGATCATTCGTATGTATTGTATCCATAATTTTGCAGTTTTACCGTGTTCCTCAATTTCAATAATTTTTTCTAGAAATTTACCATTTAAGATGTTAAAAAAATTATGATCTTGTACTTCTTTGTAAGTAAGATTGTCATCTAAAAATTCTTGTAGTAAAGATTTCATATTTGAATATTCAACTTCTGAAAGATTCATTTCCTCAATAATCTTTTTACACAAAACTATCCAAATTAATGTGTGGCCTCGTACTGCTCTAGCATAAGCATGGCCATCTAACATCTTATCTACAGTTCCTGGCGCATAGTAACAGCTTAATGCTTCTTTTAAACCGCTTCGTGCCATCACATAACCGATTGAACCAAGAAAAGACATAAGCAGATGAAATCCTCCAAGTCGAACAATTACATTATGTATATCATCATCAGGTGAGGATTGGACCATTTTAAACGCTTTCTGATACAAAGGTTGATCGAAAGTAACAAAACAATTAAATAGATTTAAGTTTTCACTAGTTTTACAGCGTATTTTAAAACGGTGTATATTGTATTTTTGTCAGTTGGAGGAGAGTGTACAAAAGGCAAGCAAACAATTCTAGATAATGTATACGTCATATTTTCCAAAAGCTTGGACATAAAGGCATTCCAGCCAGTAATGCCTGGTTTGGTCACTCCATAAATCCAAAGCAAGTCAGCATTAGAAAAATCTATATTATTAAAACTCGGGTTATCTATTTTTTCAAAAACAATGTTTTGGAGTGCATGTGTATTAATATTTTCAAAAATTTGGAATGGTATTTTGTCAATTTTGCTAATTTCTTTTGCAGTAGGCTTAACTGTCAATCGTTTTAAGGGAACTTTGTTATAATAACAATCTCTGGGACTTACAATCATAATACCTCCCATACTATGAAAAGTATTTTTCCCGTCTATAGTATTGATGTTAATATCTGAATTGTCAAATGCCAATTGTGCAAAACAACCAGATCTAATTGGAGAACGTGGACTAAGCAATACACTATCCTCATAAAGTGTTGCTTCTTTGTATGATGAACACACTCCCAGATGCGACAATATATCTATAATTCGTTTTGAAGCAAATTTCCTGTGCAACATTACAGACAGACCAACTTGCAATGGTGATAGAAAGGTTCTAGGTCTTATGCAACTCATAATTGAATGAGTAATTGCTGTGCATTTTGTTTCATATGAACTAATATCACCTTTTTTATTTTTTAAAATTATTTCTTCTATCAGAAACTGAAGGGATTCTGGGATATTCTCATTAATATTTTGGAATATATTATCACTTGGAGGATACAATTCTGTATTACTTTTCTTCAGATTAACATCGTTTCGAATAATTGCTGCTGCAGATTTTAAGAGTTTTCTTTTTTCTTCATTTTCATCTTTTTTTGAGGCTATCCATGTCTACGTTTAATTTTTTTAAATGGTCAAAAAATGGTGTCAGAAAGGCCAAAAAATTTTGTTAATTAACCACCCGAAAGTATTTTTAATAAGCTTTAATTTAAGCCGTCGTACACCTTTGCGCCACAATCTTGCCGTACTTTATGAGCTCTCAAATTTTTTTGTGAATTGCGATTTTTTTGAGGTAATATTCGACATTTCAATATGAAATTTTTGGGGTTTATAGTACTCCACAAAGGTTACCTTTCCCTCAAGTTTTATCAACTTTCATTAATTTGTGTTAAAACAACAGCAATTTGTTTATAAACGCCATCGCCACTTTATTTATTTATTAACAATAATAATAACATCGACTTCCGTATTAAGGCTAGAAATGTTCTTAATTTATTATAGAATACTGAAAAAAATTCACATTAAAATCGGCTTGTTAGGTCCAAAGATATTTATAAAAACGCTATTTTGCAACTTAAATTGTTAATAAAAAAATAAACGGGTTGTTTTTACACAAAACTTAACTATTAGCTCAACTTGATCCCATTAACCAATTTAGTACACAAAAAATCGACTCCCAAAACAATTCACATTTGATTTTTATTTTGACTCCACTACACGTGCTCACAAATAAATAAATATTAGCATGTATAAAAAGTGTAAATAAAAACTTTAAACTGCAATTTTTTTACCTGTTTTATATGATAAAAACAAAAATATTTGTAATGTTTTGATTATAACCTTTGAAGAAATATCAACTGCGTTACTGCTCCGTTCTTGTATAGCAGATGTTTGTATGGCACACCACAACAATGGGTGTTGCGCGCGCAGCTACATTTACAGTTGCACACTCGAGGGGAATAGAACGCCGCGCCGTTTAAAAATTTTACCTGTTTTCTAGGGTCTTGTTTTTAGAGTATAGGTATAATCAGGTAAGAGAAATAACATGAATAGATAGATTTAGTATTGTAGTAGCTGTAACGTTAATTTCAAGTACTCAAATAAACCCACTTAAAAGATACATGTATGTAACGCAAAGGAGGCACCTTTTTTTAGTATACACAATTTTTATTTATTTTTTTTAATTTCGAAAATGATTTTAATTTTCATGAGTATAGTTTTTGATGCAGAACACTTGCAGCTTTAAAATACATTTTTTTGTATTTCGATATCTCTATTTTTAAGATTAATAAAGGCAGATAAACTCTGAATTTTCGAGTAAATTTAAAATACGTCGAAATACTCACTTTTGAAAAGGTGTTTTTTTTTAAATAACAACTTCAAAAGTAGTTTTCATTATTATAAAATAAAAAGTTTATCTCTTTTAAAGGTAAATTAGTAAAGAACTACTATTTTTTTAAATTTTATTGTATAGTACTTGTAATTTTGTGGTTTCACTTCTTTTTGTATCTACAGTAAATATTTATACACTATATTCTTTATGTTCAAATAAAATATTTATGTAAAAATCAACAAATTTTGAAAGCTATACTGTTCCCCTTCAAAACTAGCCTTTATTTAACTGGCTATGCTTAGATTAAAGAAAGTTATGATATTTTTGAATAGACGCGCCTGGCTAATTTAGCGAATTACGCAAGATCGGGGGCAAACGCTCTTTTTAAAACGCAGCGCTCATCATTACCAATTTTCAGGAAACAGTTCCATTAACGTAAAAATATGTAAGGAGACTTTCTGAAGGAAATTGTTTGCTCTTCAATATACACCTTTTTATTTCTTCCAACTGTACATATTTACGGAGTGCTTTAAGAAAATCTGTCTTTACGATTTTTCCAGACCATTTTCAGAAAACCCTAGAAAGGTAAACATGCAAAGATTTTTTTATATTAATTATTAACGTTTATTTAACACGTGCACCAAATATTGCTTTGCCCCAATTTTTTATCAAGTCAAAATCTCTGGCGACTGGACTAGAAGTGGTTAGGGTGTAAACGCTGTTTACACCGTTCTTGCTTCGGCGTTACAATAAATTCGGTATTACTGGAATATAAGATACCAGTAATCCTACTACAATGATTCATACGCCCTTAAGACGGTCTACCATCCCATTCGATGGATAGCCGCTGTTCCAAAGTTTATGGTAGATTCCCCTTGTTCCCCCCCCCCCCCCAGTTAATTTCTAAAGTCACCAATTTTGAAAATAATAACAAGTATGGTCAGGGTACAATAAGCCTGCCCACATCTTGTTACCAATAATCCAAATCCATGGTCAGGGTTCGGTGAAGCCGTGACCGCCCGAAAAATGTGGAATCGTATTTATCTTTTATTATGTTTACTTATAAAAGCAAAAACTTATCACCCTAGTTACATAAAAACCTACAACACATGCAATGTGTTATCTAACACCATACAGTTCCCTTCGTCACATTCTTTTCACAATGTCTATACTGAACCTCACCAATAGCGGGTACACAATACTAGTTTAGTTTATTTCACCTAGAATATAATCTATTCAACATTTATACAAGATACTTGTTTGTTATTGCTTTTTCAATTCACAATTATTCTTACAAAGTATGTATTTATTCATACATACATTGACATATTGTTTCTAAAGCACACAAACTTTTTTTTTTAAGCGAAGCGGAAATTTGTTATTTGCATTTCATTGCTTAACAAAATGGTTCTTCATTACCTACCATTTTGCTAGGCAATGAAATAATTTACAGCTAAATAACACTTGTTACATTAATTTGACAATTGCCTTTCAATACTTTTGAATAAAAATAAAACAATCGTTGGTTCGTCGGTTGTGCAATAGGATGCACCTCATACCGTAATGGCTCACCAGGAATATTAGGGGTCCCCCTCCCCGTTCTGTACACTATGTAAATTTCTACTTCCACCAATTTAGAATAACTGTATGAATTTACTGCAAATATATAATATCTTACTCTTACCTTTCGAGATAGGGTCCAAAGTCGTTCAGACGAAACCAGCTACAGAAATGATTATTTGGATGTGATATGTGCAATAATTACGTTGACACATTTGATACTGTCTAAATCACCTACTTATTTTTTATTTATCAAACATTCACGCCTTTCTTTTACATTAGTACAACCTTTCAACGATAGTACAACTGGTTGAAATTATTTCTTATCTCTATTGAGTTTTGTTTTGACTACTATTATAAGTGATATTGCTAAATAAATAAAACATTGAAAATGAACCAGTGTATAACCTCTATATTATCACACACACACACACTCATTCTGTTACATTGATCTTTAAATAAACTCCTCCCCTTAGAAAACTCTATCATACAAAGTATTGGTGTTTTATATTTTCCTTTTATAACGGATTATAACAATCACCGGTTAGTTGGCATTGGTTTTAATATGCATATTAAATGTTTCTAATTACCCATACGCTGCGTACTCTCATAGGGTTGGTTACACGAACTGGTGTTGAATACTTGCTTTGATCTCACGCACTCCGGCACTCATTTCTTACGTTTACTGTTTGTGTTTAAAGGTTCTTACTGTTTTATTGGTTCCACATTATACAATATGATAAAGTCGGCCGACGTAATTTTATTCGTTAGAAAGTCACTTGAAGTTTTTTAGGCTGGCCGCGCGGCCATGAGTTACAACTGGAACTGGCCGCACGTTATACTGTTTATGCGATTTTAATATTTGTTATACTTTACAAAATAGGCCGAATTAATATTACGGCCTATATTGCACCCCCGAGGCCACTGATTTACGAACTGTATACTGCTTCCTGCTGCTGTCTATGTATTGTTCACTCTCTGATGACAAACTGCAGACTGGGTTTCACAAAGAGCCTGCTGCTGGGCGGTTACGCAATACGTCTGGCAATTGTTTAGGCTAACTGTATGCATGTTGCTGGTTGGGGCTCCCCACAGGTGAAAGTTAACTACTGAATTACTGAATTAAATACTGATTTATATAAAATAAAATTCCCATTTCTGTACCGTTACAAAGCCAAATCCACGGTCAGGGTTGGTGAGGCCATGACCGCCCGAAAATGGGGAAGAGTCCCTTATGAAAACATTTTTTTACCTATACAACACATAAGGCATGTTTTACATCTACACATAATCATATTAAAATAAACATTTTATGTTTCACACATGATAAACATAATACAACATAATAAACACTACTCAAAATGAACATTATCAATATTACATTAAAACAAACATTCCAAATAAACATTACCATTATTACATTGAAATAAATCTTTCACCTTTGAATTTGTATAACACTTACAAACAAAACATTACCTCTTTAATTTCAATTTTCAATTTAAATCTTCCAATCATTATATCATTATTTGAACTCTGCATTTCTATTCAACATTTTAATCATCTACCATTGATTATTCAATTCAAATCTCAACCAAAAATTTAATTAAATTTATTACCCAAAATTTGACTTTTACAACATTTTAAATTAATTTACTTTCATTACAAATTAATTTAATTCCATCTTTTTCAGAACACTGTAAATTACTTCTATTACTTTATTCAAAACAATTTAGATTCACTTAATTCCATCAAAACTATAAATTGATCACCCAAAATACAATGTACATACCCACAACATAACCTAGTATACAATACATTTAACACCAATACAAATTTATCTACAATTTTTATCATATCCTGTTATTGTTTGCCACACCTCATTACATAAGTTAGCCAAGTAATTACACCATTAACTCAAATAATTAAATGTTCATTAACAATAACTGTCTAACCACCATCATCAAAAATTAATCTTAAGTTAGCACAACAATTTTCATGTTTATCACACTTCATTATATTACAGTTTTTAATATAATGTCCCTTTAACTCTATTTCATCCATTAAGCCATAACAATAATTAATAGGATCATTCCCCATTATTATTTTATCATTAAACCTGTCTGCATTATGTGTGGTTAAGTCTCTCTTAGTATTATTTGTCATTGTTACATAGTTTATAATTTCATCCTCATAGTAACCAGCTCTTACTAGTACAATAATTCTATCACCAGAAAAGTATTTTTTTCTCAACAAGATAATCATCATTTGCTACTGGTGTATTATTTTCATCATAAGGTAAGTTTTTTATTGTATTGATTCTCTTACTATTTAACATCTCTAACAACTCTTCGTAACCCCTATTAACCTCTCAAACAACTCTTATCACTCTCACTCTATCAAAATCTCTTTCACAACCCCATTTCACTTTCTCCCTTATCATTCCACGCAGAGGGCAGCACTACATTATTTAACCACCATCTGGCCCTACCAGATACACAAAAAACCAAGGGACATTTTGAAGACCATTTGTCTTCTACAAAATCTATCGAGGAACTCTTGTCCTCCAACAACACTTGTGAAGCCTTTTCTTCACATTTAATCCGGGAAAAATCTACCCTCTGTACCCCAGACTTACTTAAACTTTCCTCCCATTCTCTCTCTAACTCAATAACGCTCACTCCTATTACCCCACTATCAACTTCTACTCTCATTAAAATTTCATCATCACCACTATTATTCAACGTTATCTCACTGTTATTAAATGTATCATTCTTAGATACCCAGTTTTTATCTATATCACTATTACTCTCATTCAACATAATCTCACTATCATTAATATAGTTATCATTGTTAATTTCTCTGTTACTTACCTTGTCAACTTTCACCTGATTATTATTCGTAATCATCTCCCCATTATAATTACCACTTGAATTAACCCCATCATTATTTATATTCTCACTACACTTACCTGTATTTCCTGTACTCTCCTTTCTTTTTCTAATGTTATCTAGATCATCTTGCATTTGTTTTTTAATTGTATTGAACCATTCATCAATACGTTTACACAGTAAATTATTGAATTCATCGAACTTTACCTTTATACTCTTCTCAAATTTCCCATTCTGTTCTTTGTGTTGTTTTACTTCCCCCTTTATTTCGTTAATATCGCCCCTTAATTCATTAAAATTACTTTCACTTTTTGCGTTTTGTTCATCGAATGTATTACTCATCCTGCACATCATACTACACAAATACTTCATATCATTATCAGATTCATTACTAATTTTGGTCGAGGCAGGAGTTGAATGAACTCTCACCTTGTCCATTACCGCTGACTCGGTCATTGACTGACTTTCCGACTCATTCATGACAGTTACATCAGTTACATTTACTTCGTTCACTGTATTTTCCATTCTTATGAATTTAATTATTTTTAATTAAATGATTATATAAATTGCATATACAGTTATTAAAATTTTTCAATTTAACTCAAGATTTTATGTTACCGACTGTATTCTCTTACTTCTAAACATAACCTGTATTCACGTACTTATATGTAACTTATGTACCACACGCCATTACTCCAAAATAATCCATTTCTGTAACCAAGTAGGTCTAGCTTATATAAAATAAATTTATATAAGCCGTCCCTGTTCGGGTGCCATTTGTAACTGTTTAATATTTTTAGTAAAGCAACTTCAAGGATCTCGTTTTATAACTTACCTTTTACGTTAGGCCAAGGTTCTATGGACAAACTTGTGAGCTACAGAAATAGGTTACTGGATTTTGTGTGGCATAATAATTACACTAACACATGGTTATTGTTAACTCAAATAACATTTACTTTTATTCAAAAAAATTACTTTCTTATTTCTCAACCTCTCCCACAACTCCTCAAATTCTAATCCTTTATTTTCATAAACTACTACATCTGTATAAAACCCAAAGTTATCTGTATAAAATTATAAATGAACAATTCTTATAAGACTACAAAAGAATAATTATTATGATTAACAAACCAGTACTTTTCTTTTTGTATCACACCCTCTCTCATTCTTTTACATATTCACACTTTAATAACCCCCCTTTATAGAGCTCTCTGATTATTTGATTTATGGTTTTAAAAAATTGTAGCTATTTTGAAATTTTAGTCAATTGGTTATATTAGGTACTCAGCCATTTCGTCTGCGCCTCTGTGAGTTGCACAACCACATGTTATTCACCTTTCCGTTTAACACTCCGAAATTGTAGGTTTAAACTGTTAATTTTGCACCATTATTGTTGATGGTTCATTATTATTTGTTATACTGCACTGTTGTTTAAATTGAATTCACATTTTTATTGGCCAAACTGAATTTACTAGAGTACTCTTTTTTCACATCCGTGCGATAACAAACCTGCGCGGTTGCATGATCTTTTGTTGACTGCGGAGGTATTCACATGGAGCGGCCACGCTGATCCCTTTTTCCCACCTTATGAACTGGTTTCGAGCGGTTCACCCACCTGCATCCTGCTCCAGGTACTGATTATTTCCAGTATTGTGCGCAAACAAGAACGTCTCTGCACATTTAGAAACATGATTCATTCGTGATGTTGGGCTAATCACAATCACATCTTACCTTATAAGGCTTGGTTTGTCCGTCGTGATACGGCAGCATACGTCATATCACATACTTTCTCTGTGACTCAACCCCGCTACCAAGGCGTGCTGGACAACGCATGGTTTTCACTAGGCCACAGACCATTTCATAATAAATTTGTGCAATTACTAATGCGTACCTTATACTGCCAGACACGGCTACAGATTGTCATTAAATGTTTTACCCAAAATGGTGTGCTATACATTATTAAATCTTTGTCTTCCAAGATTCGTCCCGTCACATGGTTGCACAATAATTAAATAATTTTTAAAGAGGAGTGAGATGTTGACATGAAATAATTAATTAAAATCGTTTCAAAATAATCATTCTATGATTTATTAATTATTAGAAAAATATTAAAATTTCAAAACAAAAATAAACACCCATATAATCTTACTAACTAAACAAACATGTTAAACAAGTTATTTAAAATCTTTTTATTTTTGTGTGTCTGAAATTAACTCAAATTTAAAATAATACTAGCAACTCATTTACCAACAAAATAATCTCAGAATTCAAGAATAAACTTTAATTGTTGCTATAAAAAAAATAAAATAATCTACCATTTACTTCCAATCTATTATTTACTTGTACTGACACACCCAAAAATACAACAAAGATTAGTATTTCTTTTCTAGATTTGCTTGTTAAATTAAACTCTCTTATCTAACTATTATTTAACTTTAAAACTCAGTTCTTTTTGAGAGCTCTTTCACAATAAAAAATATAATTTTTTTTTTACCTGCCATTACTGGTGTGTGTGCGCGCGCGCGCGCAGAATCCTGAGAGTATGATGGTGATGATGATGATGATGATGACTATGCTGATGCGGTGCTCGTTGTCTCTATGGGTTGTTGCTATTGGTGATGCTCCAGAGTTCCTCCATACGCCTTAGTATGCCTGTGGTACAGTGTGTGTGTGTCCTGGTCGATCTGCAAATGGGCAGCGTGACGTCATGTGTAGATTTGTTGAGTCCGAGTCTCTGATCACCCAAAATTGCCAGTGGTATTTATACTGGTAGCGATTTGACAGGTACAGGCCTGTTTTCGACATGTTAAAGATTGTCAGTTCACGCCAAAGTGTCCTTTTTATTACACTCACTTTTTGGTTAATTATCGCGAACTCATGAACATACTCGTCACATGAGCGATATCATTGTTTGCATAATTTTTGTCTGGTCACATATACCACACATATTAATTACTCTTCAATTACACTAGTAATTAATATTAATTAGTTAGCATCTTTAATATTACACCTTTGGCAATAAATTTTATATCACCATATTCATCAAAAATTCCTTTATGTAATGGTGTCTTTATAATTGGCGTAAGTCTTTGCTTACAGGTTTAAAACGTATAATAGTTTATTTTAATCCTGCTAAAACCTGTTAATTAATTGACAACAAACAATTTGTACGCGTCACACCCCATATTCTTGTCGCAACTGGCGTCACGCACACGCTGTATTTTTACTATCGAAGCAGGTGCACTCTCGACAGGACAGAGCCTGCATTTTCCTGCACAAAATTGTATAAAACTGTTCCTTATTCTATTTACACTAATTACAATATAAAACATACCGCCCTGGGCAAATATGCAAATATCTGTATTGTTGCAATATAATACATTTGTTACAATTTAGCGTGACCAATAAACTTTCAAATTCGTCGCATTATGTGTACCCACTATTTCCCTTGTCACTGGATTTTGTAACACATAGGCATTGTCCATTTTAATCTTGATTATCTCATAAGAACCCTCATATAGCAAAAAGTATTTTTTTATTTCCTTCTCTTATGCATTTGATAAATCATGTCTCTTGACCAGTACCAGTTGACCCACTTCATATTTAATCCACTTACCTTTGGAATCGTGCTGCCGTTTCCTTCTCTCCCCCTATGTTAACAAATTCTCATTCGCTAGTCTCAATTTCACCCCTACACCTATGGTACTACCTTCTGGTGGATAGTTGAAAAGCTTCTCCAATATTCTTTGTGGGCGTATCCCCTTTATCAACTCATATGGCGTGAATACCGTAGACTCATGGGTAGTGCAGTTTAACCAGTTCTCAATTTTGCTTACAAACATAGGCCACCCACTGTGCTTAGCATGACAATATGCCCGAATAATTCTTCCGATCTCCCTCATTACCCTTTCAGCCTGATTGGACTGTGGGTGATATAGTGCCGTGTGTTTAGTTATAATACCTTCCCACCCTAAAGTCTGTCGCCATTTCCCACAAATGAACTGGGGCCCATGATCTGAAAGTACCACTTTAGGTTTTCCTACTTTGTTCATATAATCCCGTGTTATATTCTCGCTTAAAACCATGCTAGTTGCCCTTTTTATACTGTACATCTTAACAAATTTTGAAAATGTGTCAAGCACCACAAATATATACACTACTCCCTCTCGCCCCTTTGGTAATGGACCATATAAATCTACTGTGACCAAATCGAACGGGTTTTCAACTTTTATGAATTTTAATTCACCCTCTTGCCGATAATTAACCATTTTGGATTTCTGACATAGGTCGCACACCCCCGGAGCAATCTTCTAACCCTCCTTTCCATGTTTTTAAACACGCACGATTCCTTTAATACATGTGTACATTTTTTTGCCCCAAAATGTCCATATCTACTATGACAATCCCATATTATTTTATCAACTAGTCCCTCGGGTATAACCAATTTCCAATCTCGCTCTCCCCCTTCAACTTTTTTAAACAAAATCCCGTGATATACTTGAAAATACCGGATAAATGCAGAATTATCTAGATCTGACTCTAAACTCACAATTATTTTTACCAATTTTGTATCGGATCGCTGCATTGTTTTAAGGTTTGTCAGTTCTTCCCCAAAAAGCCTATCTTCGCGGCTGAGTAGAAAAATCTCTATTTCTTTAAGATCCCTGCCCATCTTATTTCCCTCAAAATCTACTCTCGATAGGGTGTCTGGTATTTTGTTTTCTACCCCCTTTATGTACTCCCATGAGAAATTGTATTCTTGTAATGCTACCACACACCTGGTTAGTCGACTGTGTGTAAGCTTACATGTATTTAAGAAAGACAGTGCCTTGTGATCCGTGCGAATAATCGTGTTGTTCTCTAGCAGATAAGTTCTAAACTTCTTTATGGCGAAGACGATGCTCAGTAGCTCCTTTTCTGTCGTGGTGTAGTTCCTTTCTGCCGCCAACAAGGTTCTGCTAGCAAAAGCTATGGTCCTGGGTTCCCTGTCCTCGTCCTCTTGGTATAACTCTGCACCTAAAGCTATGTTCCTGGCATCTGTCTGTAAATAAAATTTTTGATCAAAATTAGGATGATTCATCATAATCATACTCATAAATTTATCTTTTAATTCCTGAAACGTGATCCTTTCTTCTTCACCCCATTTCCAAGGTTTGTTTTTCTGTAACACAGCACTCAACTTCACGGTTATTTGGGCATAATTCCTTGAAATTTCCTGTAAAAATTACATAGACCCAAAAAACTCTGCAATTGCTTCTTTGGTTCTGGGAATCTCTTGATCGACTCTACTTTCTCTGGGTTTGCTTGAATCCTTTTAGGTGAGTGTTGCAAAAATTTGGATTTCTCCCAATTTACTGTTAACCCCCCTCTTTGCAGTTTATTTAATACATTCTCTAAATGTTCAACATGTTCTGGGAACGTTCTCGACGCTATCAAAACATCATCTACATATACTGTTAAAAATTCTAAATTGTTGGGCTGCAAAATCTCATCCAAACATTTAATAAAACTCGTAACACTAGTATTAAGTCCAAACGGTAATCTCTTAAACCGATAATTCTTCCCATTAAATAGGAAATCCGTATATTTTCTACTCTCTGGAGCTAACGGGACCTGCCAATAACCTGCGGTTAAATCCAAAGATGTCATGTACCTTACCCCATTAAATTTCTGAAATATTTCGTCAATCGGTTCGGATGATTCCCGGTCAGGAATAATAATTTGGTTTATTCTACGGGCATCAAGACATAACCTCACTCTCCCATCCTTCTTTATTACAACCACTAATGGATTCGAATATGGTGACACCGACCTCTCAATTACATCCCCCGCCATCATTTTATCTAACTCCTCCTGAACAGCTCGCTATGCATCGTCAGATGTAGGCCGGTGTTAAAATAACCCCTCTTCAGTTATATTAAATCCTGATCACGCTGCACCAATTGTAACTTTTATCTTTTTGGTAAAATTATTTTATTCAAATTAAATTAACCCTTCCACTTACCTTACGATTTTGATCTGGCCGGATCTCGTAGTGTAGGTAAACCCATTTCGTTCGACGAACTCTGACGATACATATAACGAAATAAGGCATTGAAAGAATTTAACTCTCAATTGTATGGAAGAGAAATCAGACTTTTTTATTACTCAGAAATGTTGAAATGTTAAATCTTCTTGTTACATGTTGTGCAACTTCTGCACCTTACAGACTATAGCTTACCTTATGTTTGACCAGACACAAATGCAAATATAACATACAAAAGAAACAGCCCAGCTTTGCTTGTACACGCTCTCATTCACAATTTAAAATACCCTTAACATTTTATTATTAATAAAATTTCCCCCACGGCAGCCACGCGGTCTTCACGCACAGTCATCTTTCTATGAAATGTTATAATGTTGAGGTCCGAAATAACACTCGGTTAGTTTCTACCGCACGGATGTATTATCGTCACATACTTTTCTTCACTGATATTTGAATTTAAAGTGAAAATAATAGAAAAACTTCTGCGTGTAGCCTAATTCGTTCCTAGCCGGCAGGCTTCAGTAGTGGAACTGCGTAATGTGCTGGGTTAAACTGGCGGAAGCGGCAATTCAATGCCACCAAGTTTTAGTCGCCGTTGGTGATTAATTGCGGTGGCATAACCATTTTATGCATGGATCATAACTGGCATGTGTGTGTGTCCAGAGGCCGATATTGGCATCTGCTCTGCTGATGTCGCTCACAGTAGGCGGAGTTTAACGCCGTTTTCCGGTAGTCGGTCGATTGGAACTACTAACTGTTCGTCCCAGCGCCATGTTTGTCTCAACTGTCGTGTCTTTCACGGCGTCAGTGCCGATCCCCGCCCGGCTGAGTTGCATACGGGTGTCAAAACACATGCACAGAGTTCTTAGAATTTTGGTGGAGGTAAATTCTTCTACCGTGTTACACCACTGAAATTGCGCATTGCCTTTTGTTCCAACCAATCTTGCTCAACACCGTTCTGTTAACACGTGGTCCATTATAAATGAAATGAATTCGGTTGCACAATGATTTTATGAAAAGTCCGCCCAAAATGAAATACATAAAAATACATATGCCCCTAACTGTTAAAAATAAAAACACCCAAAAATGACCCGCTACAATACCCCCTCGATGAGAATTCTGCTGTTCACGACAGAAGAAATCTCATCGATGACCCCGAAGAGGACCGGTGAGGAACTGGTGCCAACAACCCCCTGGTTCTTACTCTCATGGGTACACGACCCCCCTGGCTCAGCGACCATGGACTCATCTGAACGATATCACTGGACTTCTCCGTAAGAGATCCCAACACCGAGAAATCGATCAGACTCGCACCACAGCGCACCTCGCCTTTTAACATACTACCCCCGAAAATCCTCAATCCCTGGCTAAAATTATTCCAGCTCCTCCACCGATGTGGATCCCCTTTTTGCAAGCTGGGCTGCCTTTAGCAAATACTGGGCTCACACATACCTACATTACATGTTATCATAACGCATTAAAATAAAAATTTTCTTTTAAAATTTATTATAAATTTAAAAAATTTAAAATTCAAAAAAAAAATCTTTTACCAAAAAATTCTCTTCCTTGTTTTTTCTAATTTTTTGTTTCAAATGACTTAACCTAGACATTTCTAATAATATAAACACATTCTTACTCTAACATGAGAACCACTTATATTCTACCAATACAATACAATACAATAAAATAAACATGGTTAATGCACACGTAATAAAAAAAATAATTATCTAACATATTCATTCGCTGGCAGGCGAAAAATCAAGTTTTTTTTTTTTTTTCAAAAAAAAATTTAAAATTTTCAAAATTTTAAAATTCAAAAAAAATTTGAAATTTATTCATTAAAAAAATTTTATTAAATTCATTTATTAAACAACATTTATTAAAATTATTCAAATATTGGTTTGAATTAATCAAACAAACAAATTAAAATTTGATTTGATTCCTACTATACAAGTTTAGTAGGTGTATGACCCCATCAGCTGATCGAAACTAGGTCAAGTCCAGAACCCTTGGCCTACATATGTTATATATAAGTTCTGAAAACACATTGAACATTTGCAATATCCTAACTTGAAATACAAAACACAATAACATACAACATTTAAAATAAACAAAATATTAATATAATAATCAAGTTGACATTTAAATTATTTAAAATAAACAATTCTTGACTTTACATTATTTTCAAATTTTATTAAAATTCTGTCACTGGTTGAAAAAACTAAACAATGGTATAATCTTGATTATAAATTCCTCTCTTTAGTTAACGGTTAATTCTACCTTACTGGGGGTGATGTAAATTATTTATTCTCGTTTTTCTGTATTAGATCTCTATACATATATGAACTTTCTCCCTCTGACTCTAATATTCATCAACTACCATTCTCGTGACACCCAACTCTATCAAAAATATCTACTAATCAGGACATTCTAAACCCCAACTTACCATTTAACACATTTCGCCGCCTTCTCTACATATAAAATACTCTCCAACCCTTTGTATATATAGGATACGTGTTTCCCCTACTCAAAAAACTCAATTCCCTTATCTGGCGGCCCGGATTCTACCTAAGGCGGCCCCTTCCCCACAAAAATCTATCCCTATCCCGTCCCAACCCTTGTTGCGGACTCCTCAAATACACTACCCCCTAATACAAAATTGCCATCCCTAAAAATCTCAATCTCATTACATTACTACAAATATACAAAATAACCTCATTAACTACAAAAACAACAATAGGTCATTCAAAATCTACATAAAGTCTCCATTACCACTGTGTCAACATCTATATTTCGCAAAATTCTGTTACATCACATCAACTCAAAAACAACATTACATCATATATAAACTCTATTATTTCAAATTCAACTTTTATTTCAATTCGGACAGGTCTACATGTCCCATAAAACACTTATCACCCATGAATTATCTTTTATTAATTTGCATAAATTATTGTTATTTTATTTCTCATATTCTTTTTATCTTTACTTCAAAATATCTATAATACATTAAACATTAATTACTTGTAATATTTATAAACCAATATACCAGTGACGTTATTGCTGATCAGCTGATATCCTAACATAATAAAAACACCATGAATACCATTCAAAATTGAACAATTACATGTAATAAATTATCAACACTTACTTCTATTATGTTGATTGCCTGCCAGGCGTCTACTTATTAGCTTAAAAAAAAAAATACACACATAATAAAATACATTTTATCAACAACTATATCTAACACACAACAATAAAATGATACCTTTAAAATTATAGTATGCACACCTTATATTACGAGTCTGAGCATATAATTATGTGGACAGAGCACAAGCATTTTTGATTGGATTAAACTTCGAATAAACAAAACTTTTACGTCATAAAATTTTAAATTCGTGACTCCTTTGCGTCACCTCCCAGCCACACACACTATTTCAGATTATGGAGGACTGTCTCGCCCTTTCGCTTCCACAGAGACGGTATATTTTGGAGCAGGTTATGCCTCTCCGTGTCTCTGCTTCCGCTGTTAAGTTTAAAATTTGTGAACATCATAATGTTCTGGTTATAAAATCATGCACCCTTAAAAACGGATCTGCCACCGGTCTTGCTGTTCCTCCTCGAACAGAGTGGCAGCCGCTGTTCCCTAGTTCCGGAGATTTCCTCTAATGTCCCCCCATTGAATTTCAAATATATACCAATTTCAAGTCAGCTATGGTCAAGGGACTTGGTATGACCATAGCTGGCCGCTAGCCAAAACCACGGTTAGTGCTGGTAAGACAGTAACCGCCCGAAAAGTCGAGGAAATCTAACTCTAATTTCACTGCCTGTTATACATCAACATTTTTATGTGCGACACTGTCATTTAGTAAGGTGTGTAAAATTTTTTTTTTTTTTTTTTTTTTACACGGATAAGGTGTGCCGCACATTTATCGCCAGCTCGGCCTCCAATGGAGGTAACACTCACTGCTACCCCCAACCCATTTCGCTACTTGTGAGAGCACAGGCCACCCCCACAATAGCCACTTAATAACTAACTAATTACTTAATAAATGAAATTAATCTATCTACAAATGCCGTTCAACACTCCATTGTTATTATCACTTCATTGAGCACCAAACTACCCCCCAAAGTCATCCCCACTTCTTGTATTGACAACAAGTTTATATTTTGTTACACATCGTTTCAAAACGTTCCCATATTCACTGATACTAAAACTTGACAATTATATTTGGTCGCTTAATTCTAAAATTTATTTACATTTTAAATTTATAACTTATAATTTATAACTAAGTGGTCAGTATCCCCGCCTGAAACGGGGGTGTTTTGCCATGAGGCACAGTTTAGATGAAAATTTAGATCTGCTTTGTAAAATTACTCCCTCCTTTACTTCCTACTTTTCTCTCCCTTTCTCTCATTTCTCTAGACCCACTATCTAAACCTTCATCTAATGTGCCTCCCAGCAAAACTCTTCATTTCGGTGTAAGCAAAACTATTGTCAATGGCTCAATTTTAACCTTGCCAGTGACACTAAAATTATTGAAATTGCATGCACTGCCTTGTATTTAGGTGTAGCCTCCTTTATTTACAACACTCTAAGGCAGTGCAGGCACGTGACAGGTACCTCAAAATTGTTGTACCCAGAGTGTATAAAAAATTTTAATTCGTCACGTACCTCTTTTGGGGTCCCCCTCCCCGTTCAAATATATGTGGTTAAATTTCTATTTTGTACCAATTTTGGTGGAGCCGGACCATCGTTGTTTTCACTGCCCGAAGGAAGATCCTGCCAACCATGGCCCGCCTCCGATTTCCGCATTCCACGGCCAGGACTGGTAAGATCGTGGCCGCCCGAAAATGGGGGAGGCGCCCTTCTAAAAACATAAAAGAATAATTAAATAACATTCATACCTTTACAATTTAATACAATCCTTATGCTGACCAAAATAATTTCAAATTTGTCGCATTGTGCGTACCTACTATCTCCCTGGTTTCTCTATTCTGTAACACATATGAATTTCTCATTTTTATTTCTACTATCTCGTACGGCCCCTCGTACAATAAGAAAAACTTCTTGATCTCCTTGTCTTGTGCACTTGACAAGTCATGTCGTCGTATCAATACCAGCTGTCCAACCTCATACTTCGTCCACTTACCTTTCCTATCATGGCGCTGTTTTCTCCTCTCTCCCTTCGTCAACAAACTCTCATTCGCTAGTCTAAGTTTAACATCGTTGCTAATAGTGTTGGTTTCCGGTGGATATTCAATTAATTGTTCCAAAATCCTCTGTGGACGCTTTCCTCTTATTAACTCATAAGGCGTGAACCCCGTTGACTCGTGGGTGGTGCAGTTTAGCCAGTTTTCAATCTTCTGCACATAGAGTGGCCACTCGCTATGTTTGGCGTGGCAGTATGTTCGAAAAATTCTGCCCAGCTCCCTCATGACTCTCTCCGCCTGATTAGACTGTGGGTGATATACTGCGGTGTGTTTTGGGATGATACCTTCCCATCCCAGAGTCTGGCGCCATCTTCCGCTGATGAACTGCGGCCCATGGTCGGATAATATCACCTTCGGCTTTCCCACGTTGATCATGTAGTTGCGTGTGATCTTCTCGCTCAGCACCTTACTCGTTGCTCGCTTCACACTATATAGCCTGACATATTTGGAAAAAGTATCAAGTACAACAAAAATATGCATCACTCCACCCCTACCTTTCGGCAATGGGCCGTACAAATCTACAGCTACTAAATCGAATGGTTTTTCTACTTTAATATAATTTAGTTCTCCCTCTAACCTATAATTTACAACTTTGGATTTCTGACATAACTCGCAAACTCTAAGTATTCTTCGGACGCGTTTCTCCATGTTCTTAAATAGACAAGATTCCTTTAATACATTCACACACTTCCGTGCCCCAAAATGCCCGTACCTAAGATGACAGTCCCACACTATTTTCTCTATCAACCCTTCAGGTATAACCAACCTCCAATCCCTCTCTCTCCCCTCTACTTTTTTAAACAAACTCCCCTTAAACACTTGAAAATATTGTTTATACCCAAACTCATCTATATCTGATTCTAAGCTAATAATGATCTTATTTAATTTACCATCCGCCCTTTGCATTATATTTATATCCTTTAATTCTTCCCCAAAAAGTTTATCTTCCCGGGATAGTCTATAAATTTCTGTCTCTTTAATATCTCTACCTGTTCTATTTCTGTCGGTGTCTACTCGTGATAGTGTGTCTGGCACCCTGTTCTCTACACCCTTAATGTATTCCCAAGAAAAATTATACTCTTGAAGAGCTAACACCCACCTGGTTATCCGGCTGTGTGTGAGTTTACAAGTATTCAGGAACGACAGCGCTTTATGGTCCGTCCTGATGATGGTTCTGTTACCCAGCAGATACGTTCGGAACTTCCTCACAGCGAACACTATACTGAGGAGCTCCTTTTCGGTGGTAGTGTAATTGCGCTCTGCGGCCAGCAACGTCCGGCTGGCGAAGGCGATGGTTTTATGCTCTTTCTCCTCGTCCTCTTGGTAGAGTTCTGCTCCCAATGCTATATTACTGGCGTCTGTCTGCAAATAAAATTTGTCATTAAAATTGGGATGGTTCATTAGTATCATGTCTGTGAACTTAATTTTGATGTCATTAAACGTCGCTCTTTCGTTATCGCCCCATCTCCATTGCTTGTTCTTCTGTAACACTGCGCTGAGTCGGGCCGTCGTCTGTGCGTAGTTCCTCTGAAACTTCCTGTAAAAATTACAAAGACCAAGAAAACTTTGCAACTGCTTTATATTTTTTGGCTCCGGGAATGTCAAGATGGATTCTACTTTATCCGGGTTAGCACGTATTCCTGTAGGTGTTATTATAAAACCTAAAAAATGTATCTCGGTTTGCAAAAATTTCGATTTGTCCCAATTCACTGTCAGACCTCCCCGATATAACTTCTCCAAAACGTATTCCAAATGCTCTACATGCTCTTCAAATGTTCTGGATGCTATTAAAATGTCATCAACGTAAATAGTTAAAAAATCTAAGTTGTGTGGTTGCAAAATTTCGTCAAGACACTTGATAAAGCTAGCTACACTTGTGTTCAAACCGAACGGTAGTCTCTTAAATTGGTAATTCTTTCCATTAAATAAAAAAGCTGTATATTTTCTACTATTTGCTGCTAATGGCACCTCCCAGTACCCGGCGGTTAGGTCTAAAGAGGTCATATATTGTACACCGCTAAACTTCTGAAATATTTCTTCAATAGCTTCGGGTGACTCCCTATCTGGAATAATTATTTGATTGATTTTGCGGGCATCTAAACATAACCTAACTCTACCATCTTTTTTAATCACTACAACTAAGGGATTAGAGTATGGTGACACCGATCTCTCAATTATATCTCCCTCTAACATTTTCTCTAACTCAAGCTGAACCGCTCTTCTCTTCGCATAGGGCACCGGATAACTTCTTTGCACATAGGGTGCGTGTTCCCTTACCTTTAACTCGCATTCATAGTTTCTTGCCCTCCCTGGTACATCGGCAAACACTTTTCTAAAATTCTCTACTACCCGCCACAACGATGCACGTTGAGAACTCCCTATTACGCCACCATCACTACAAAATTTAAGTGCTCTCTCATTCCATAAGTGATCCACATTCTCCTCACATTCTATTTTACTCTCACTACATACATTCATACTAATTTCCATGTCTCGTTTATCATTCCGATTGTGTATCACCCTTACCCCTGAAATTCTTACCGCATCTAACACCCGTTCAAAATTAATACGGACTGGTTCCCCTTCATTATTTAATTCTAATACCCGTTTATGAAAATCAATCAACGCCTTATGTTTAATCAGAAAATCATTTCCAAGTATAACCTCAAGATTTAGTCCCCGTACAACTAGAAATGTATTATCATACCCTACCCCGTTAATTATCATGTTTAAATGCACTTGTTTTGTGACTCTCTTACTTCTAACTCCCGTAATACCTACAATCGTCACCCCCGCTACTGGTAAAGATGGAATGTTTTTATTTATTTCTTTTAATTCATCTAATACATGTTCAGAAATAACAGAGATTTCGCTACCCGTATCGATTAGAGTTTTAATCTCCTTACCTTCTATGTTAATTTTCACCTCAGTCAGTCCATTCTCCCGTCTCACTGCTTCGAAGTCTTCCTCCTCCAATAATTCCTCCGATAAATCTGTAATCACAATGTTATTTTGGTATCTATCATCCATTTGGACCCCAGAAACTTCCGGCGACAACGGTCGGGTCCGGTGTTCCATTGTCCCTCTTAGTTTCCCGCAGAGGTGCCCGCCACTGCATGGTTGTATCCTCGCTCGTGCTGGTTTCCTCGCGGTTCATGAGTTTGGCCTCTCTGTGCTCCTCCTGGGCCTTCTCCCCTTCGCTGGTATGCATGCTGGTTCTGTGCGGGTGGTGGTCCCTGTCGCTGACCCGGTCTCTCTCTCCTGCATCTAAAACAAAAATTTTGTGTCGCATAATTCTCTTGTGAACATGCTGGACAAGTCCATTTTGGTCCTCGGTTATTTTGTTCTCGTCTAGGGTATGCCGGTCCATTTGTGGGTCCCCTCGGCGGTCCCTGATTACCTCCATTATTTCCATTCTGCTGGTTCTGACGGCGACTCAATTCTTGGTCCCGGATATTCTGAAACACATCTAAAATATTTTCTAGCTCGCTAATATTAGCTACCTCCCTCGTCATAAGTGTTATCTGTACTTCCCTTGGCAGATGCTTGCTGATATGCCTCACAAAGGATCTAAATGGCAATGGCGGTTCTAAGTATTTCGCCTCGTTAAATATTTTCATCACATACCCTGTTATATTGTTATTAGGCCCCCCAAAATTCCCTGTTCCCATGATTCTACTTCGTAACACTTCTTGGTCTTCCTCAGACCAATATTTATTTATAAATGCAGACTCAAAACTTTCAAAGCACTCCCATTCCGTTTTATGTACTTCGGCCCATATCTCCGAACTGCCTTTAAAGCATTTTAAAATTTTTAATAATTGGACTTCCCAGTTATTAGTACTGAACTTATTGAACTCTCTCACTCTGCTTATGAACTGCATAGGGTGTACTTTTTTGTTATCACCACTGAATGTCTCTAACTCAACTTCACTGCTTACGTCATGAGTCATGATTACTCGCTCGGTAACAGTGTTATCTTGTTGGCTGATGGCCTTGCTCAATTCATTTTTAACATTCATTAATTTAAAGTTATTATCACATTCAAGGTCACTTATCGTATCATGTATGGTCTTAAATTCAATCTTATAATTATGTTCTATTTCTCTTATTTTACTATTATTATTTTCAATCTGGCTCATAGCATAACCAACCTTACATTCAGTATTGGTTTTACACTCACTTATTTGATTCTCGACAATTGTATTTATGACACTATATTGTTCCGTGATCTGTTTCTCTACTTTATTAGTTATATTATTGGTAATATCAGAAACACGGCACCCTAATTGCTCAGTTAATGACTCTGACAGGTGTAGTTTCATACTTTCACAACGTTCATCAATATGTTTGTCTAATACACTACTCAAATTATCAAATTGCATATTAATATTCTGCTGAAACTGAATATTCTGTTCTTTAATTTCATTAAAAATAATATCATTTTTAATATTCTGCTGTTCGCATTTTATTTTCTGTTCTTTGAATTCGTTATTTAAAATTTCAAATTTCTCATCATTAATATCAAAACGTTTATTTATTGCATTGAAATTACTATTCATATTATTCAAAATGATATCATTATCATCAAAACGACTATTCATTCTCTCGAATTGACTGAGCATAACACTCATCATATTTGTTTCCTCTGATTGTTTACTTTTATTAATTGAAACGGGGGTCAACTGGATCCCCGAATCAGCATCTGTTTCATTTACTTGTGGTTGAGACGCAATCGGAGTGGAATGAACTATTACATTACTGCCGATAACTGTTTCTGCAACAGCACCCGTCTCCCCCCTCAACATACCACTTTCACCAAGCGATTGCGACTCAAGGCCACTTTCACTCATAATTGAATTTACTATACTACTTTTTTCTGTATTCTCGGACATTTTTACTTTATCTATTTTGTCTTACGTAACAACTACCAATGATCAGTCTTTTTTCAAAACTGATATTACAACATCAATTTACTTTCACAACCGTACTTCGCTATGCATCGTCAGATGTAGGCCGGTGTTAAAATAACCCCTCTTCAGTTATATTAAATCCTGATCACGCTGCACCAATTGTAACTTTTATCTTTTTGGTAAAATTATTTTATTCAAATTAAATTAACCCTTCCACTTACCTTACGATTTTGATCTGGCCGGATCTCGTAGTGTAGGTAAACCCATTTCGTTCGACGAACTCTGACGATACATATAACGAAATAAGGCATTGAAAGAATTTAACTCTCAATTGTATGGAAGAGAAATCAGACTTTTTTATTACTCAGAAATGTTGAAATGTTAAATCTTCTTGTTACATGTTGTGCAACTTCTGCACCTTACAGACTATAGCTTACCTTATGTTTGACCAGACACAAATGCAAATATAACATACAAAAGAAACAGCCCAGCTTTGCTTGTACACGCTCTCATTCACAATTTAAAATACCCTTAACATTTTATTATTAATAAAATTTCCCCCACGGCAGCCACGCGGTCTTCACGCACAGTCATCTTTCTATGAAATGTTATAATGTTGAGGTCCGAAATAACACTCGGTTAGTTTCTACCGCACGGATGTATTATCGTCACATACTTTTCTTCACTGATATTTGAATTTAAAGTGAAAATAATAGAAAAACTTCTGCGTGTAGCCTAATTCGTTCCTAGCCGGCAGGCTTCAGTAGTGGAACTGCGTAATGTGCTGGGTTAAACTGGCGGAAGCGGCAATTCAATGCCACCAAGTTTTAGTCGCCGTTGGTGATTAATTGCGGTGGCATAACCATTTTATGCATGGATCATAACTGGCATGTGTGTGTGTCCAGAGGCCGATATTGGCATCTGCTCTGCTGATGTCGCTCACAGTAGGCGGAGTTTAACGCCGTTTTCCGGTAGTCGGTTGATTGGAACTACTAACTGTTCGTCCCAGCGCCATGTTTGTCTCAACTGTCGTGTCTTTCACGGCGTCAGTGCCGATCCCCGCCCGGCTGAGTTGCATACGGGCGTCAAAACACATGCACAGAGTTCTTAGAATTTTGGTGGAGGTAAATTCTTCTACCGTGTTACACCACTGAAATTGCGCATTGCCTTTTGTTCCAACCAATCTTGCTCAACACCGTTCTGTTAACACGTGGTCCATTATAAATGAAATGAATTCGGTTGCACAATGATTTTATGAAAAGTCCGCCCAAAATGAAATACATAAAAATACATATGCCCCTAACTGTTAAAAATAAAAACACCCAAAAATGACCCGCTACACTGCTATACTGTGCAAAAGATGGTGGTCGACTGGCGTTCAGTGTTACAAATTTCCGTTTGGTTCTTCTCTAAGCTGGTTCTCTCCACTCCCCGCTATTCATCTCGTCCTCAGTACTGTAATGTTCTGCTGAGTTTGGTATCACCTTTTTAACTCGTAATTAACTGTTTCTCATCAACAACATACTGGCGGAATTAATCACTGGCTATAAATAGATTTTCGTCTTTTGCTGCATAACCATACATGGTCATGAAAATATTTACTGGCTATCGCGTCACCTCAAAGGGGCCTCATCTTTACATGTTATAGAATTTATGAAATTACACAATAATATTTAGGTAAATTTAGACCCATTACATCATTATTTTCAATATTTTAACCTCCCAGTTACTATTACAGAATTGATTAAAATCTTTTACTCTATTTAAAAATTGCATGGAGTGTACCCGCCTACTATCACAATTAAAAGATTCTAAATCGATATCATTATTTATGTCTCGAGTAATTACTACTCACTCAGTAACATTATTAAGTTTCTGGTTTATTGCCATATTTAACTCCTCTTTAACATTGGTTATACTTTGTTCAATAGACACAAACTTATTATTACTTAGACATTCAAATCGAACGCTACATTCATCAACAAGATTTACAGTCTTTTGTATTGACTGTATGTAACAATTAATTTCCTTTTTTATGTATTATTACACAAATACTCAAAATTACATTTTTTTTTCTTACCTTCGGGATTCTATAGACAAACGGTCACAGAGATGATTATTTAGGTTTGAGTGGCAAAATAATTACGCTAACACAGGTTTCTGTTTTTAACAAATTATTTGTATTTTATTAAACAAAATCTTCTTTACTTTACTTTGTTGATTAATAACATAAAGGATTAATATATTTTTACTGTCTTTACTTTCTGTTGCTGTACCAAAGTCAACTCTTGCATCACATAGAAAAAATCATATAGTTTCATTCTACAATCTTACATTCTCTAAGAATAATTACAAAAAGAAAACAGTGATATATCAAAACAACTTTCCTCAACTGCATTTTCATTATGTTTCTATTAGACGAACCAGTACTCTTTATATCTTTCACACATGCTCTCTTTCTTTTATAATCCCTCTTTACCTTAGAGATCTCTATTTATGGATTTACATTTTAACGGGCATTTTATAACGGGAAATTAACATTTGTTTAAAACTGGGTCAATTATTAGTATTCTGTACGTTTAGTTACCCATCCGCCATGTGCTCCTCTGGGTTGTTACACCACCTCTTGTTAACCAGTTTCTTCCTTTTGACACACTCCGACACTAGTTTTCCACGGTTTAAATTTAGTTTAATTGTTACTTGTTTTTTATCACACTTTTTTACGTTTCTTTAACATGTATAGTATACATCATTATTTACAGTCGGCCGACTTTACGTTTGCTCGCGAGCACTTGGTTATGTATGACTGACCGGTCAGGAAGTTGAGTGTCGACTGGCTGTTATTTTGTCAGTTATTTCCCGTGGGTTGCATATGCACAAGGCGTCGGGCGTTGGCCGCGAAACGTGCAGAGTTTATAACGCCTTCTCTGATTGGCTGGTTTTAAAATGTTCTAGACGCTCAGCCAACAAATTCTGCAACTTTTGCCGCCTGATGAAATTGGCGTGTTCCGTAATTCACAGACATCCTTTGTTAGTGCGGTTTCTCAACTCATCTCTTCGTAATGGCGCCAGACACTAGCAGTTGTTTCACAATAGAATTTACGATTGTGGGTTAAAAAAGGTTCCCCAAAGGTTGAACACTGTATGAATTAAAACTTATTAAAATTATTTATTCCCCTAATCTGTCCTGTTACATGTATTCCCATTATAAAATTATTTTCTATTTCACTTACTTTAGTATCGGTACTAGCTTTATACATATCAACCTCACGACTAACTTCTTCTATCTTATCAACAGTGTAATTAAACTTACATTCAGTATTAGAATTGCAAGCATTTATTTTAATCTCAAAATTTTCTTTTATTTAATTTAATTGTTTACCAACTTGTTCATTTACAGAATCTAACATTTGTTTCTGTATGGTACTAATATGACTATCTACTGATACTAATTGTTCATCAATAGCACTCCAACGCTTATCGAACTGTTGTACTAAACTAGCATTCATTTCATTAAACTTTACATTTTGTTGTTCTTTTATTTCATTGATATCACCCCTTAATTCATTAAAATGTTTTGGTGAATTTTCATTAATATTATTCATCGTGTTACTCAAAAAACTCATCATTTCATCACTCGGTTCACTACTTTCTTTTGTTGACACTGGGGTCGACTGTGCCCCAGAGTCACTCATTATAGCAGAGTCGGTTAAACTAGTTTCGTTCTCTTTATCTTCCATCTTTTTTCAACATAGGTCTACTCATAACCTATACAAATAACACTTCGTAACGTCTACGAATTATTCAAATAAACGCCATTAACCAAAACCTATTTCTGTACCCAAAGTAAACCTAACTTATATAAAAATTTATACAAGCATCATGGCAGGGTCACCGATTCTACTGTACATAAATAAAAGAAGAAGCTACTTCCACCCTGACTACTACGCTTTATGACTTACCTTAATAAACAGCCAGAAGATTCCCCAAAGTCACACCAAGGTCACCACCATATTTTATGGATTAAATATGGAAACCGTTTCACTTACCCAAAGGAATAATTTAGACAAATTTCCTTTACTTCCAAACTCCAGGGTCGTTTAGTCGAACTCTTGGTACAGAATAGGTTAAGGTGTTGTGGCGTAATAATTATACTAACACATGATTATAATAAGAAACATCTTATTTTATTGTATTAGTTAGACAAAAATTATTGAACAAAAAATTATTAAACAAAACTTATTAAACCCAAAAATTATAAGAATGCAAATCAGTACCTTGTAATAAGTTATTTCCCCTTCCCCCCCATCTCTCTCTCTCTCTCTCTCTCTCTCTCTCTCTCTCTCTCTCTCTCTCTCTCATATATAATTTGATACATGTAATTTTAAAAGTTGAGATTGAATTTTGGCCAACTTAGCCTTTACTGTTACTTATCTGACGTGTGCTCTCTGTGCTCTCGTCATTGTTAAACCACTTGTTGCACAATACTTTTTCGATAAAAAGAAACTAAATGTACTGTCCGAAACTTTTATATCCTGATCACTGGTGTTGACTGATTACTTTAAAAAGATTTTTACTGTTTATTCACGATTTTAAAACACAATTATTCGGGTAGGCCTACCGTAATTGCCCGCGGCACTATCAGCACGTGTGTGCTGTTCAGTGGTCGTCTCGAGACTGCCTGTAATATTGGCGTTCCGCCTGCGTTTCAACGTTAAATTTCCGTTTGGTGATGTGTTTAAAACCAGTTCATTCTGGTCCCCTCCACCCGTCTCGTCTTTGATCAGTTATTTTCCGTTTTAACTTCGTACCACCTTTTTAATTCGATACAACCATATTGTCGTCAACAACATTCCTTTTGTGCGATTCACTGGTTACAAATAAACTCACTGGTTGCTTTATCACCTTATATGGGGATCGTCTTCCGTCTCCTCACTTCACAGTCAGAATCATATTTGCCACATTTTGTTACCATATTAGGTCATCGTGGCGTAGTGGCTAGCGTGTGGCGCTGCTACGCTGTCAGCGTGGGTTCAATTCCCGCCAGGGCCATCTGATTTAGATACGACCATTCCCCCTCGCAAGGCAATGGCAAACCAGCGAGAGGTATCCTGCTTAGTATAAACCTTCCCCAACTATGCCGTTCGGATCCGGCGTTAAACTGTAGGTCCCATATACCTGTGAGAGAATCAGTACCACACGCACCACGGGTATATGCGGGGAGGGTACAAACCAGTCGAAGACTGAAGGATTACGGATTACGAATTAGGTCATCACATACCCCTTCCTTCTACTATATTCACAACCTGATATGCTACTTTATTACAGTGAAATTATTTTGAAAATTATTACATAAATTTTGTTCCATAAATTTTGCCCCGTTACATTGTGTTTGTATTAAAACTTATCCGCGTGCTTCACACAACAACTGGCAATGCTAGCGCCACGCCACGCTGCGGCGAACCATAGTAACTAGCTAAGTGATCTCACTTTCTCTTGTACTCGCTATGTTCACAGTAACACTTGACTTGAAATTGGAGGGGGGCTCGCGTTTGTATGGTGATTGGTAGCTGATTTATCAGGGAAGCACACATGGTTGCACACATGTATTTGGCTTTCAGGGAATCAGATAATCGTGTGTTCTGCTGGTTGGAAGTTGTAGAGGGTATCAAACCTAAGACAATGGTACCGATCTTATGTTCATATGGTAATCAGTAGCAGATTTATTATTAAGAAAGCAAGTGAGACAGTGCATGAGGAGCTGTCATGCAGTTGGATAGAAAATCTGGTCAAATGATTTGTCAGTTTCCCTAAAAGGGGAGTGGGGAAATAGTTTGAAGTCCTGTGGGAAATCTTTGAATAAATCCGGCTAAATGGGTTGATCAAACTCCCCGCTTGATGGAGCGGGGAGATGTATAATGTCTCATGGAAACTCAATGAACAAGGCTGGCCAAACGAATTTGTACAACTCCCCAGTGGTTAAGGGAGAGTTGGTATAGTGTTTTGTGACAATCTTTCATGGCGAAACAGATTTAGCCATGACCCCTGTCACCATGTCTTGCCCTGGAACTCATAATAACATGCACGTGTTGATTTACACTATACATGTGGCAAGCCTGTGCAGCTGGCGAATGATACAAAATACTGTACACTTTTGCAGGTATAAACACGAAATTTTTATGTTAGGTTGTGCATATAAGATGGGTACAGTTTTTGGAAGGGGATTTTAAGAAAAAAAATCATTGTCTTATATTCAGGCCAATACAGTAATTTATGTAAATTAACTGTATTCAGAAACATTAACAACGAACTAACCGATATTATCCTGTAATCATCATAGTTTTAGCTGCATTTTCCAACACTCAGTAGATGCTTGGAATTTTGAAACCCAATAGTTTCAGTAATCTCGTTGGCTTGTTTTATTTTACTACCCCACTGTTGAAAATGTAGGTTGCTCAGACTACATTGAATGATTTGAAAAGACTTATCTAAATCATGAAATATAATTAAAAAATATTTTGTACCTTTCATATGCTATTTCAATTTAACTTTCTTCTTTCTTTTTTTTTTGTTGATGACATTTCTTTCTCACAGTTTTTCGTATTTGTTTAATTGTTTTATTTTTTATTTTTCATTTAAACATATCCATTACACCTTTCTCTGCAAATTATTAACAACTGTGCTGTTTTTTATGTGTACTGGTAGTGTATATGGTGATAACGAGATTATTGTCACTCCCTAAAATTATTTCAGTGTTACTTGGCTGTTATTATCTCTAAAGTTATTTCATAGTGATAATGGAATTGTTGGCAGTCTCTAAAATTATTTAGTTTCTAGATAGTCCTTATGGTGGTATATTTTAACTTCATAATACATACCTTTTTTTTCTTTCAAGTGGAGCGTTAGTACTCATGGTTGGCTGGGGCTGTTAATATTCTTTCTCTTTTGTGCACTCTAGAATTTTTTAGTTAAATTATTTTAGAGTTTTTAATGCATTATTGTTAAACCCACTGTTTTTGTTAAACGTTTCTGTGCAACAGTACTTTGAAATTTTTATATTCAAGTAACTGCTACAAGCTCTTTAAATGTTAAATATGAAAAATTGTATAAACAAGTGTTTGGAATACAGCTCAAGTCACTTTTATTGTATCCACCTAGTGTAATTAAAGAATGTTGATATTAAAAATTTTATCTATCAATATTTTAATGCACAACTATTTTATAATATTTTATACATAATTTGCAGCATATAATATTTTTTTGCTTCCATGTTCCATAAGGAAATGGAATTATGGTGATGGCAAAAAAATTGTGTTCGAGATAATGGCAGATTCTGATTGTACTACCATCAAAACATGAAAATATCGGTATGGAGAACCATACATGACTTCCATGTTCTAAGATTTATATTTAAAATAATTTACGAAATGAAATGTTTCCATAGAAACTACTTCTATCCACTTATTGCTTCAGCCTTAACCACAGTACTGTGGTCACTAACGTATACCACCTCACGTTTTCTCACTCGATTTTCACTGATGATGGCAGTCGATGGCACTGCCGAAAAGTCTGGTTTTTCAGAAAACATTGGACTAAAGCTAAACAGCCCGGGAAGGAATTTTAACAAAGAACTACTTCTTTGTTGCCGATAACGTAGTACACATTATAACAATTAAAAATATTGAGGGGTGTCGTGTTCCTTCTTTAACAGCCTCACGTTGGAATCATCAATTTATAACAATTAAAAAATATATGTTGGAAGGTGTTGTAGCGGGTCATTTTATTTTGTACCGTATGGGGTAATTATATTTTTTATTTGTTTCATTTTGGGGCGGGCTTTTCATAAAATTTTGGTCAACGTTATTTCCATTGTGAAAGAACAGTGTTGAGAAACAGTGTTTGGGACAAAGGCGATACGCAATTTCCATTGTGTAACAAGGCAAAGGAATTCGCACCCCCACAAAATTCTAAGAAATCTGTACATGTGTGGTGACGCACGCATGCCAATACGCAACCACGCGCCTGAGGGACGCGATCAGTATGAAAAACAAGATGGCTAAAAGGAAAAAAGTATTCATCGTCTCCTCACAGATCTTCCGGAAGCGCTGCTAAGGAACGCCCACTACTAGTGACATCAGTGTGGCACATGCAAATATCAGCTACACATGTGGCGCATATAATGACCATATTCCATGCATAGAGCTCATGAGTAACAGCAAATCAACATTATACGGCGACTAAAACCTGGTGGCATTGAATCGCCGCTTCCGCCAGCTCAATCAAGCACATTGCGCAGTTCCACTATTGAAGCCGGCCGGCTAGGAGCAGAGTAGGCTCCACACAAAAGTTCTTTTTGTTTTTAATAGTAAAGTCACATATCAGTGGAAAAAGTTTGGTATTACAATCAATCCATGCGGTATAAATTAACCGAGTGTTTTTTTTTTGACATCAACATTATAACATTTCATATAAAGATGACTGTGTGTGAAGACCGTGTGGCCGCCGTGGGGGGGAAATTTTATCAATATTGAAATGTTAAGGGCAAAATAAATTAGAATGAATGTGAGAGCGAGCAAAGCTGGGCTGTTTCTGTTTGTGTTTGTAGAAATGATAAGGTAAGCTATAGTTGGTAAGTTCCGTTACAAGGTGCACGAGTTGCACAATATTTGATTACATGTAAATCTATTTGGCAAACAATAATTTCAACGTATGAGTATTAAATTATCAATTCTCTTCATAATGATGTGTAGAGTTAGTTATTTCGAGAACCCATGAAACACATGTTTGTATCTAGCGTTCGTACGAAAGGATCCTGGCCCATACAAAACGAAACTTTCCAGGTAGGTGGAAGTTAATGTATTATATTATATTAATATATTTAATATATATTTAATTATATTATTAACGTCTCAGTGTAACCTATTTCTAGGATACTCTCCTTTTCTTCCCACTGTTGGAGTCGTCAATTTATCACAAAAGAAAATGTGTGTTGTAATTATGTTGTAAAATGTCGGGCGTTACCTCCGCGCACTTTTGTTACTTACTGTTGACTGGATCCTCTGCGGTGATGTAGTCCTGTAACACAACTTAATACTATGTTTTTTGTGGGCGCCACTTGGAATCGTTTGTTCCAAGAAATAAATGTGATTATTAAAGTAATTAAAATTTTTAAATCTTACTTCTATGAAAAAGTATAAACAAGTCAGTTTAGCTTGAAAAAATCAGGTAAGTTTAATGATTCTTCAAAAAAACAACAAATCGTCTGAAGGACTAACATTCATATAAAATTTATAAAATTGCAGAGAAAAAAATTCACAAGTTATTATTATTATTATTATTGACAATTTTATATATCCAATCAAGTATCGGCTAGTGTTTTCAATTTTTTACTCAGTTGAAAAGCAAGAGTTTAATATGTGAAAAAAAATCTTTACTCTCAGGACGTGACTCCTTTGAACTACCAAGACATATCAATAAGACGCTTTACAAGAAAGATTAAGTGATTTGAAGGTGTGTGTGGCATGTGTAGTACAACTGTGTGATAAATGTAACCAGGTAAAAAAATGACTTTAATTTTGGTAACTCACGTTCCAATGAATAATTAATCTCGCACAGGACACTCCTCTCGGGTAGTTTTTCAATCTCGCCTCTTCATGTGTGCACTGAATCTATTTTAAGTCAAAATTGCGATCATTTACTATTTCCGCACTTTTTGTAAAAACGTTTGGCAGTAGATTATCGTTCAAACCCTGCCGCTACAAATCATCTGTTTCGCGTTGATTCAGAAATTGGCCGCCGCAGTGCTGGTTCCCATGTAGTGTCGAGAGAAAGGCTTTATGTTTGTTTGTTTACGTTAAGGGGATTATTGTCAAGTTAGTCAGTCTATGCGAACACTGCAGAATTCGTTCTCTATTTAAAGTTTTGGTCCCTCCTGGGCCGTTGACGTTCTGGCTGCGTGATTTCTATTAAAATTTGCCGTGCTGCTGCTCTATTTCAGCAACACATTGGCGTAGATTCTCGTTGAGGTTAAGTCAGTCTGTTTGTCAATGTACGGGAAAAACCTTTCTTCGTCTTGTCGATTTCTCGCCTCTCGGTTTCGCCTTAGCTGCGTTGATCAGTGTCGTGGGTGATGCATCAGTTCTGGAGTTCAAGTTTCAAGTGTTTTTGGGTCGAATTTGGTCTCTCTTTTATACTAATTCAGGCTGATTGTTTTCATCGACTTCCGGTATATTTGTGTAAAAATTCTTTCTAGACTGTTCGAGAATAAACGAAATGGAACATTATGGAACAATTTTCACTTCCGTCGAAGCTTTTAGAACGAATTTCTTATTCTTCATACTAAGGATATTTCAAAAATTACTCTGGTATTTATCAAACAGTTTTACATTAGTACTCACAATTTGTATGCCATTATTACATTTAGATTCTCTGTTTTCAACTGAATCTAGTGATACTAATTATGATTGGTTTTTAATTAAATTAAGTCTAATAAGTAACACAATATACAACTCTCACCTTGGTTGTTGTCATTAAAATTCAATTTTTTTAGAACAAAAATTGTTGTGGAATTATTATGTTCCTTCCACAATCTGAACATATAACATTACTACCTTCCTACAACAAAACAAACAAATTTTAAGATAGGTAATACATAAATAATTACAATTTTACATGGCCCCTGTCCATGGCCTAGGTTTTTTGTTAATGTTATAACACAATAATTAGTCTCTTTCTTTAACATATGTAGTATTTCACTAGTGTACACTCAGAGTTTATTATATTGTCTGTCTTTTGTGATACCTGGTTACTCTTTACATACATTATTTTTATCACAGGATGACATAGCATCATTGATTGGTCTTGATATGCCCTTTTTTATGGTGTGACAAATCTCACTCTTATAAGTTAAATTCTTTTATAATTGACTTTATTTTCAACTGAGTTTGTTCGTTTTTAAGGTATACTGAAGTATTGTACCATTCTATTTTATTTTTGTTATCATTTTGTAAATATTTAGCCAGATATGGTTATTTTTGTACTAGTTGATTGGCTCCAGCCATACATGGTATAGGTAAATATTTTGCTAACTTGACTATTACAATGTTAAAGTTAGTCAAATATATTAGTATAGTCGCTTTATATCATATTTCAACTTTCTAATGCAATTTGGTTGCATTTTGGCAACATTAAATCCATAAATTATACAATATTATATGCCAACCACATGTTTTTAGTTAATACTGTTTTTGGCTATTTTGACTGACTTTTATTCATTTGACAGCTTTCTTTATTTAAGATAAATTGTTCACTTTTGTCTGCTTGACAATTACATATAGTTTTTATTTCAATCTGATAATAATTAATTTTTTCATGAGATCTGGGTGTTTGGTCTCTAATCCAACACATTAATATTTTTTGTCATAACAAATATATAATTTTTATTTTAACTTAGATTCTTTCTAATAATGTATTTAAGTCATTTAGTACATTTATTTTATTTACATTACATAATATAATAATGGATCATGCCCATTCATTCACAAAAAATAGTTCTTAATACTCTATTCAGAGTTATAAAACTTAATAATTAATGACTTCATTTTGGTTGATTCTGACATTATTCGTCTCTCTTATAGTATCTTATGGTTTTTTCACTGTTATTCACTTTAATAATATATATATGGGGTTTGTGTCTTAGTCACAGTCTGGTCGTTTTTCCATGTTAGTAGTAATAATTATTAGACAATATTACACAATTTTTTAGGACTACTTGGGTTCGATACTGTTCACCTCACTTTCCTCTTATGATAACTTACTATATAAATGATTTCCTTTATGGAACGTTCTGTGACGTTACAACATATACAAAATTATCCCCTCCTCCTTCAACTACAATTTTCATTTATAGAAAATTACCCCCACCCCGTTCACCTAACCTCTTCATTTACAGATATTTCATCTACGTTTCTACAGGGGATTATTATGAGCTTCTTATCAGGATACTTTATTTATCACAATTAAGTACTTTACTCTTGTTAAAACATAAAACGTTGCAGGTAAAGTACCCCTATCTCTTAACCGATCTTCATCAAAATCAATAGACCTTCAGTACTCTACAATGCAGGGATGCATGCAAAAAAATATTTGATTCTGTTTGAATGTCCGGCAGTTATTGTTCGTCATGGAAACATTTCTCTTGTTACAACATATGCAGGTAAACTACCCCTTTCCCTTAACCGATCTTCACCAAAATCAGTAGGCCTTGAGTTCTCTACAATTCAGGAAAGTATGCAAAAAATTATTTGATTCTCTTTGAATTTATGGCAGTTATCTTTCGTCAAAAAAAAATACCCTTGTTAAAATATAAAACGTTGCAGGTAAACTACCCCTTTCCCTTAACCGATTTTCACGAAAAACAATGTCCTGAGCACTCTACAATTCAGGGCTGTATGCAAAACATTATTTGATTCTGTTTACATTTGCGGCTTTTATCGTTTGCCATAGAAAATACCCTTGTTAAAATATAAAATGTTGCAGGTAAACTACCACTTTTCCTTAACCGATCTTCACCAAAACCAACAAGTCTTGAGAACTCTACTATTCCGGGCTGTATGCAAAACATTATTTGATTCTGTTTGAATATGCGGCTGTTATCGTTTGCCATAGAAAAAAATTACCCCTGATAAAAAAACGTTGCAGGTAAACTACCCCTTTCCCTTAACCGATCTTCACCAAAAACGATAGGTCTTGAGTACTCTACAAATCAGGACTGCATGCAAAAAATTATATGATTTTGTTTGAATTTGCGGCTGCTATCGTTTGCCATAGAAAAATATCGATATGGAGAACCATACAGGACTTCCATATTCTAAGATTTATATTTAAAATCATATTCGAAATGAAATATTTCCATAGAAACTACTTCTTTCTACTTATTGCTTCAGTCTTAACCACAGTACTGTGGTCACTAACGTATACCACCTCACATTTTCGCACTCGATTTTCACTGATGATGGCAGTCGATGGCACTGCCGAAACGTCTGGTTTTGCAGAAAACATTGGACTATGGCTAAACAGCCCGGGAAGGAATTTTAACAAAAAACTACTTCTTTGTTGCCGATAACGTAGTACACATAGTACACGTATAACAAATTCTCCCCTCCCTCTTCAACTATAATTTTCATTAATAGAAAATTACCCTCAACCCATTCACCTAACCTCTTAATTTATAGATATTTCATCTACGTTTCTACAGTGGATTATTATGAGCTTCTTATCAGGATACTTTATTTATCAAAATTAAGTACTTCACTCTTGTTACAACATAAAATGTTGCAGGTAAACTACCCCTTTCCATTAACCGGTCTTCACCAAAATCAACAGGCCTTGAGTTCTCTACAATTGAGGCAAGCATGTAAAACATTATTTGATTCTGTTTGAATGTGCGGCAGTTATCGTTCGTCATAGAAACAATTACTCTGGTTAAAACATGAAAAGTGGCAGGTAAACTACCTCATTCCCTAAAGACGAAAAGTCTGTCTATGAATAGTTCCTCTGTAAACACGTGCAGTTACACTGCCCAGCGATCCACAGGAAGCAAATCGCTATCCACGCTGAACACTTTTTCGGCTTGCACGCGTTATGTTGGTGTGGGTTTCGGCACTTTCCATTTAAAAAGCGTGCAAATGTGAGAAAATAAACATGAGTGAGGCCAGAAATAACACGAATTTTGTGTGTGTGTGTGTGTGTGTGTGTGTGTGTGTGTGTTTTCCCTGCCTTTTTATTGCAGTAATCATAATAATAAAATGGAAACGTAAACATTACATAATTGAGATATGCTTGCCTGCCACGAACGATATATTTTCACTCATACATGATTTACACTAAAATGAAAAATTATAATTTTATTGCCTGGCAACAAAATTATTTTATTTTTAACAAATACCATTGTTTGAAAAAGTTTAAATGAATTTTCAAGTAGATTACTGTTGTTAAAACGTGAAAGGTTGCAGGTAAACTACCCCTTCCCCTTAACCGATCTTCACCAAAATCAAAAGACCTTGAGTTCTCTACAATTCTGGGACGTATGAAAAAAAATTCATTGATTCTGTTTGAATATGCGGCAGTTATCGTTCGTCATAGAAAAAATGACCCTTGTTAAAACATAAAACATTGCAGGTAAACTACCCATTTCCCTTAACCGATCTTCACCAAAAATAATACGTATTGAGAACTCTAAAAATCAGGGCTGTATGCAAAAAATTATTTGATTCTGTTTGAATTTGTGGCTGTTATCTTTTGCCATAGAAAATACCCTTGTTAAAACATAAAACTTTGTAGGTAAACTATCCCTTTTCCTTAACCGATCTTCACCAAAAACAAGAGGTCCTACAATTTAGGGCTGTATGGAAATAGTCTTTTGATTCTGTTTGAATTTGCGGCTGTTATCGTTTGAAATAGAAAATACCTTTGATAAAAAAAAACCGTTGCAGGTAAACTACCCCTTTCCCTCAACGGATATTCACCAAAAACAATAGGTCGTGAGTACTCTACAAATCAGGGCTGTACGTAAAAAATTATTTGATTCTGTTTGAATTTGCGGCAGTTATCGTTTGCCATAGAAAAAAATTACAGATAGACACACATAGACAGACAGACACACACACAGACACTTTTCGAAAAACGACTTTTTCATGTTTTGAGTGTAGTACAATCAGAATCTGCAATAATCTCGAACACGATTTTTTTGCCATCACCATACTTCCATTTCCTTAAGGAATATGGAAGTAAAATTACCCTTGATAAAAAAAACCATTGCAGGTAAACTACCCCTTTCCCTTAACCGATTTTCACGAAAAACAATGTCCTGAGCACTCTACAATTCAGGGCTGTATGCAAAACATTATTTGATTCTGTTTACATTTGCGGCTTTTATCGTTTGCCATAGAAAATACCCTTGTTAAAATATAAAATGTTGCAGGTAAACTACCCCTTTCCCTTAACCGATCTTCACCAAAACCAACAAGTCTTGAGAACTCTACTATTCCGGGCTGTATGCAAAACATTATTTGATTCTGTTTGAATATGCGGCTGTTATCGTTTGCCATAGAAAAAAATTACCCCTGATAAAAAAACGTTGCAGGTAAACTACCCCTTTCCCTTAACCGATCTTCACCAAAAACGATAGGTCTTGAGTACTCTACAAATCAGGACTGCATGCAAAAAATTATATGATTTTGTTTGAATTTGCGGCTGCTATCGTTTGCCATAGAAAAATATCGATATGGAGAACCATACAGGACTTCCATATTCTAAGATTTATATTTAAAATCATATTCGAAATGAAATATTTCCATAGAAACTACGTCTTTCTACTTATTGCTTCAGCATTAACCACAGTACTGTGGTCACTAACGTATACCACCTCACGTTTTCGCACTCGATTTTTACCGATGATGGCAGTCGATGGCACTGCCGAAAAGTCTGGTATTGCAGAAAACATTGGACTACGGCTAAACAGCCCGGGAAGGAATTTTAACAAAGAACTACTTCTTTGTTGCCGATAACGTAGTACACATACAAAATTCTCCCCTCCCCCTTCAACTATAATTTTCATTTATAGAAAATTACCCCCACCCCGTTCACCTAACCTCTTCATTTATAGATATTTCATCTACGTTTCTATAGTGGATTATTATGAGCTTCTTATCAAGATACTTTATTTATCAAAATTAAGTACTTTACTCTTGTTAAAACATAAAATGTTGCAGGTAAACTACCCGTTTCTCTAAACCGATCTTCACCAAAATCAATAGACCTTCAGTCCTCTTCAATGCAGAGGTGCATGCAAAAAAATATTTGATTCTGTTTCAATTTGCGGCAGTTATCGTTCATCATGGAACATTTCTGTTGTTACAACATAACATGTTTCAGGTAAACTACCCCTTTCCCTTTACCGATCTTCACCAAAACCAATATGTCTTGAGAACTCTATAATTCAGGGCTGTACGCAAAAGAGTAGTTGATTCTGTTTGAATTAGCGGCTGTTATCGTTTGCCATAGAAAAATATCGGTATGGAGAACCATACATGACTTCCATGTTCTAAGATTTATATTTAAAATCATATTCGAAATGAAATATTTCCATAGAAACTACTTCTTTCTACTTATTGCTTCAGTCTTAACCACAGTACTGTGGTCACTAACGTATACCACCTCACATTTTCGCACTCGATTTTCACTGATGATGGCAGTCGATGGCACTGCCGAAACGTCTGGTTTTGCAGAAAACATTGGACTATGGCTAAACAGCCCGGGAAGGAATTTTAACAAAAAACTACTTCTTTGTTGCCGATAACGTAGTACACATAGTACACGTATAACAAATTCTCCCCTCCCTCTTCAACTATAATTTTCATTAATAGAAAATTACCCCCAACCCATTCACCTAACCTCTTAATTTATAGATATTTCATCTACGTTTCTACAGTGGATTATTATGAGCTTCTTATCAGGATACTTTATTTATCAAAATTAAGTACTTCACTCTTGTTACAACATAAAATGTTGCAGGTAAACTACCCCTTTCCATTAACCGGTCTTCACCAAAATCAACAGGCCTTGAGTTCTCTACAATTGAGGCAAGCATGTAAAACATTATTTGATTCTGTTTGAATGTGCGGCAGTTATCGTTCGTCATAGAAACAATTACTCTGGTTAAAACATGAAAAGTGGCAGGTAAACTACCTCATTCCCTAAAGACGAAAAGTCTGTCTATGAATAGTTCCTCTGTAAACACGTGCAGTTACACTGCCCAGCGATCCACAGGAAGCAAATCGCTATCCACGCTGAACACTTTTTCGGCTTGCACGCGTTATGTTGGTGTGGGTTTCGGCACTTTCCATTTAAAAAGCGTGCAAATGTGAGAAAATAAACATGAGTGAGGCCAGAAATAACACGAATTTTTTTTGTGTGTGTGTGTGTGTGTGTGTGTGTGTGTGTGTGTGTGTGTGTGTGTGTGTGTGTGTGTTTTCCCTGCCTTTTATTGCAGTAATCATAATAATAAAATGGAAACGTAAACATTACATAATTGAGATATGCTTGCCTGCCACGAACGATATATTTTCACTCATACATGATTTACACTAAAATGAAAAATTATAATTTTATTGCCTGGCAACAAAATTATTTTATTTTTAACAAATACCATTGTTTGAAAAAGTTTAAATGAATTTTCAAGTAGATTACTGTTGTTAAAACGTGAAAGGTTGCAGGTAAACTACCCCTTCCCCTTAACCGATCTTCACCAAAATCAAAAGACCTTGAGTTCTCTACAATTCTGGGACGTATGAAAAAAAATTCATTGATTCTGTTTGAATATGCGGCAGTTATCGTTCGTCATAGAAAAAATTACCCTTGTTAAAACATAAAACATTGCAGGTAAACTACCCATTTCCCTTAACCGATCTTCACCAAAAATAATACGTATTGAGAACTCTAAAAATCAGGGCTGTATGCAAAAAATTATTTGATTCTGTTTGAATTTGTGGCTGTTATCTTTTGCCATAGAAAATACCCTTGTTAAAACATAAAACTTTGTAGGTAAACTATCCCTTTTCCTTAACCGATCTTCACCAAAAACAAGAGGTCCTACAATTTAGGGCTGTATGGAAATAGTCTTTTGATTCTGTTTGAATTTGCGGCTGTTATCGTTTGAAATAGAAAATACCTTTGATAAAAAAAAACCGTTGCAGGTAAACTACCCCTTTCCCTCAACGGATATTCACCAAAAACAATAGGTCGTGAGTACTCTACAAATCAGGGCTGTACGTAAAAAATTATTTGATTCTGTTTGAATTTGCGGCAGTTATCGTTTGCCATAGAAAAAAATTACAGATAGACACACATAGACAGACAGACACACACACAGACACTTTTCGAAAAACGACTTTTTCATGTTTTGAGTGTAGTACAATCAGAATCTGCAATAATCTCGAACACGATTTTTTTGCCATCACCATACTTCCATTTCCTTAAGGAATATGGAAGTAAAATTACCCTTGATAAAAAAAACCATTGCAGGTAAAATACCCCTTTCCCTCAACCGATCTTCACCAAAAACAATAGGTCGTGAGTACTCTACAAATCAGGGCTGTACACAAACAATTATTTGATTCTGTTTGAATTTGCGGCAGTTATCGTTTGCCATAGAAAAAAAATCTACAGACACACATACACACACAAAGACACTTTTCAAAAAACCACTTTTACTTCCATATTTCCTTAAGGAATGGAAGTATGGTGATGGCAAAAAAAATCGTGTTCGAGATTATTGCAGATTCTGATTCTACTACACTCAAAACATGAAAAAAAGTCGTTTTCCGAAAAGTGTCTGTGTGTGTGTGTGTGTGTGTGTGTGTGTGTGTGTGTGTGTGTGTGTGTGTCTGTGTGTCTGTGTGTCTGTAGATTTTTTTTCTATGGCAAACGATAACTGCCGCAAATACAAACAGAATCAAATAATTTTTTGCATACAGCCCTGATTTGTAGAGGACTCGCGACCTATTGTTTTTGGTGAAGATCGGTTGAAGTAAAGGGGTAGTTTACCTGCAACGGTTTTTTTTTATCAAGGGAAATTTTTTTTTTTTGGCATACGATAACAGCCGCAAATTCAAACATAATCAAATAATGTTTCGTATACAGCCCTGAATTGTAGAGTTCTCAAGACCTTTTGTTTTTGGTGATGATCGGTTAAGGGAAAGGGGTAGTTTACTTGTAACGTTTTATGTTTTAACAAGGGTATTTCCTATGGCAAACGATAACAGCCGCAAATTCAAACATAATCAAAAGATTATTTGCATACAGCCCTAAATTGTAGAGTACTCGAGACATATTGTTTTTGGTGAAGATCGGTTAAGGGAAAGGGGTAGTTTACTTGTAACGTTTTATGTTTTAACAAGGGTATTTCATATGGCAAACGATAACAGCCGCAAATTCAAACAGAATCAAAAGATTATTTGCATACTGCCCTAGATTGTAGAGTTCTCAAGACCTATCGTTTTTGGTGAAGATCGGTTAAAGGAAAGGGGTAGTTTACCTACAACGTTTTTTTAACAAGGGTATTTTTTATGGCAAACGATAACAGCCGCAAATTCAAACAGAATCAAATAATTTTTTGCATACAGCCCTGATTTGTAGAGTACTCGCGACCTATTGTTTTTGGTGAAGATCGGTTGTGGGAAAGGGGTAGTTTACCAGCAACGGTTTTTTTTATCAAGGGAAATTTTTTTTTTGGCAAACGATAACAGCCGCAAATTCAAACAGAATCAAATAATGTTTCGTATACAGCCCTGAATTGTAGAGTTCTAAAGACCGTTTGTTTTTGGTGAAGATCGGTTAAGGGAAAGGGGTAGTTTACTTGTAACGTTTTATGTTTTAACAAGGGTATTTCCTATGGCAAACGATAACAGCCGCAAATTCAAACAGAATCAAAAGATTATTTGCATACAGCCCTAAATTGTAGAGTTCTCAAGACCTATTGTTTTTGGTGAAGATCGGTTAAGGGAAAGGGGTAGTTTACCTAAAACGTTTTTTTAACAAGGGTATTTTTTATGGCAAACGATAACAGCCGCAAATTCAAACAGAATCAAATAATTTTCTGCATACAGCCCTGGTTTGTAGAGTACTCAAGATCTATTGGTTTTGGTGAAGATCGGTTGAGGGGAAGGGGTAGTTTACCTGCAACGTTTTTTATCAAGCGTATTTTCTATGGCAAACGATAACTGCCGCAAATACAAACAGAATCAAATAATTTTTTGCATACAGCTCTGATTTGTAGAGTACTCGCGACCTATTGTTTTTGGTGAAGATCGGTTGAGGGAAAGGGGTAGTTTACCAGCAACGGTTTTTTTTATCAAGGGAAATTTTTTTTTTGGCAAACGATAACAGCCGCAAATTCAAACAGAATCAAATAATGTTTCGTATACAGCCCTGAATTGTAGAGTTCTAAAGACCGTTTGTTTTTGGTGAAGATCGGTTAAGGGAAAGGGGTAGTTTACTTGTAACGTTTTATGTTTTAACAAGGGTATTTCCTATGGCAAACGATAACAGCCGCAAATTCAAACAGAATCAAAAGATTATTTGCATACAGCCCTAAATTGTAGAGTTCTCAAGGCCTATTGTTTTTGGTGAAGATCGGTTAAGGGAAAGGGGTAGTTTACCTACAACGTTTTTTTAACAAGGGTATTTTCTATGGCAAACGATAACAGCCGCAAATTCAAACAGAATAAAATAATTTTCTGGATACACCCCTGATTTGTAGAGTACTCAAGAGCTATTGTTTTTGGTGAAGATCGGTAGAGGGGAAGGGGTAGTTTACCTGCAACGTTTTTTATCAAGCGTATTTTCTATGGCAAACGATAACTGCCGCAAATTCAAACAGAATCAAATAATTTTTTGCATACAGTTCTCATTTGTAGAGTACTCGCGACCTATTGTTTTTGGTGAAGATCGGTTGAGGGGAAGGGGTAGTTTACCAGCAACGGTTTTTTTATCAAGGGAAATTTTTTTTTTGGCAAACGATAACGATAAAAAATTATTTGATTCTGTTTGAATTTGTGGCTGTTATCTTTTGCCATAGAAAATACCCTTGTTAAAACATAAAACTTTGTAGGTAAACTATCCCTTTTCCTTAACCGATCTTCACCAAAAACAAGAGGTCCTACAATTTAGGGCTGTATGCAAATAGTCTTTTGATTCTGTTTGAATTTGCGGCTGTTATCGTTTGAAATAGAAAATACCTTTGATAAAAAAAAACCGTTGCAGGTAAACTACCCCTTTCCCTCAACGGATATTCACCAAAAACAATAGGTCGTGAGTACTCTACAAATCAGGGCTGTACGTAAAAAATTATTTGATTCTGTTTGAATTTGCGGCAGTTATCGTTTGCCATAGAAAAAAATTACAGATAGACACACATAGACAGACAGACACACACACACAGACACTTTTCGAAAAACGACTTTTTCATGTTTTGAGTGTAGTACAATCAGAATCTGCAATAATCTCGAACACGATTTTTTTGCCATCACCATACTTCCATTTCCTTAAGGAATATGGAAGTAAAATTACCCTTGATAAAAAAAACCATTGCAGGTAAACTACCCCTTTCCCTTAACCGATTTTCACGAAAAACAATGTCCTGAGCACTCTACAATTCAGGGCTGTATGCAAAACATTATTTGATTCTGTTTACATTTGCGGCTTTTATCGTTTGCCATAGAAAATACCCTTGTTAAAATATAAAATGTTGCAGGTAAACTACCCCTTTCCCTTAACCGATCTTCACCAAAACCAACAAGTCTTGAGAACTCTACTATTCCGGGCTGTATGCAAAACATTATTTGATTCTGTTTGAATATGCGGCTGTTATCGTTTGCCATAGAAAAAAATTACCCCTGATAAAAATACGTTGCAGGTAAACTACCCCTTTCCCTTAACCGATCTTCACCAAAAACGATAGGTCTTGAGTACTCTACAAATCAGGACTGCATGCAAAAAATTATATGATTTTGTTTGAATTTGCGGCTGCTATCGTTTGCCATAGAAAAATATCGATATGGAGAACCATACAGGACTTCCATATTCTAAGATTTATATTTAAAATCATATTCGAAATGAAATATTTCCATAGAAACTACGTCTTTCTACTTATTGCTTCAGCATTAACCACAGTACTGTGGTCACTAACGTATACCACCTCACGTTTTCGCACTCGATTTTTACCGATGATGGCAGTCGATGGCACTGCCAAAAAGTCTGGTATTGCAGAAAACATTGGACTACGGCTAAACAGCCCGGGAAGGAATTTTAACAAAGAACTACTTCTTTGTTGCCGATAACGTAGTACACATACAAAATTCTCCCCTCCCCCTTCAACTATAATTTTCATTTATAGAAAATTACCCCCACCCCGTTCACCTAACCTCTTCATTTATAGATATTTCATCTACGTTTCTATAGTGGATTATTATGAGCTTCTTATCAAGATACTTTATTTATCAAAATTAAGTACTTTACTCTTGTTAAAACATAAAATGTTGCAGGTAAACTACCCGTTTCTCTAAACCGATCTTCACCAAAATCAATAGACCTTCAGTCCTCTTCAATGCAGAGGTGCATGCAAAAAAATATTTGATTCTGTTTCAATTTGCGGCAGTTATCGTTCATCATGGAACATTTCTCTTGTTACAACATAACATGTTTCAGGTAAACTACCCCTTTCCCTTTACCGATCTTCACCAAAACCAATATGTCTTGAGAACTCTATAATTCAGGGCTGTACGCAAAAGAGTAGTTGATTCTGTTTGAATTAGCGGCTGTTATCGTTTGCCATAGAAAAATATCGGTATGGAGAACCATACATGACTTCCATGTTCTAAGATTTATATTTAAAATCATATTCGAAATGAAATATTTCCATAGAAACTACTTCTTTCTACTTATTGCTTCAGTCTTAACCACAGTACTGTGGTCACTAACGTATACCACCTCACATTTTCGCACTCGATTTTCACTGATGATGGCAGTCGATGGCACTGCCGAAACGTCTGGTTTTGCAGAAAACATTGGACTATGGCTAAACAGCCCGGGAAGGAATTTTAACAAAAAACTACTTCTTTGTTGCCGATAACGTAGTACACATAGTACACGTATAACAAATTCTCCCCTCCCTCTTCAACTATAATTTTCATTAATAGAAAATTACCCCCAACCCATTCACCTAACCTCTTAATTTATAGATATTTCATCTACGTTTCTACAGTGGATTATTATGAGCTTCTTATCAGGATACTTTATTTATCAAAATTAAGTACTTCACTCTTGTTACAACATAAAATGTTGCAGGTAAACTACCCCTTTCCATTAACCGGTCTTCACCAAAATCAACAGGCCTTGAGTTCTCTACAATTGAGGCAAGCATGTAAAACATTATTTGATTCTGTTTGAATGTGCGGCAGTTATCGTTCGTCATAGAAACAATTACTCTGGTTAAAACATGAAAAGTGGCAGGTAAACTACCTCATTCCCTAAAGACGAAAAGTCTGTCTATGAATAGTTCCTCTGTAAACACGTGCAGTTACACTGCCCAGCGATCCACAGGAAGCAAATCGCTATCCACGCTGAACACTTTTTCGGCTTGCACGCGTTATGTTGGTGTGGGTTTCGGCACTTTCCATTTAAAAAGCGTGCAAATGTGAGAAAATAAACATGAGTGAGGCCAGAAATAACACGAATTTTGTGTGTGTGTGTGTGTGTGTGTGTGTGTGTGTGTGTTTTCCCTGCCTTTTTATTACAGTAATCATAATAATAAAATGGAAACGTAAACATTACATAATTGAGATATGCTTGCCTGCCACGAACGATATATTTTCACTCATACATGATTTACACTAAAATGAAAAATTATAATTTTATTGCCTGGCAACAAAATTATTTTATTTTTAACAAATACCATTGTTTGAAAAAGTTTAAATGAATTTTCAAGTAGATTACTGTTGTTAAAACGTGAAAGGTTGCAGGTAAACTACCCCTTCCCCTTAACCGATCTTCACCAAAATCAAAAGACCTTGAGTTCTCTACAATTCTGGGACGTATGAAAAAAAATTCATTGATTCTGTTTGAATATGCGGCAGTTATCGTTCGTCATAGAAAAAATTACCCTTGTTAAAACATAAAACATTGCAGGTAAACTACCCATTTCCCTTAACCGATCTTCACCAAAAATAATACGTATTGAGAACTCTAAAAATCAGGGCTGTATGCAAAAAATTATTTGATTCTGTTTGAATTTGTGGCTGTTATCTTTTGCCATAGAAAATACCCTTGTTAAAACATAAAACTTTGTAGGTAAACTATCCCTTTTCCTTAACCGATCTTCACCAAAAACAAGAGGTCCTACAATTTAGGGCTGTATGCAAATAGTCTTTTGATTCTGTTTGAATTTGCGGCTGTTATCGTTTGAAATAGAAAATACCTTTGATAAAGAAAAACCGTTGCAGGTAAACTACCCCTTTCCCTCAACGGATATTCACCAAAAACAATAGGTCGTGAGTACTCTACAAATCAGGGCTGTACGTAAAAAATTATTTGATTCTGTTTGAATTTGCGGCAGTTATCGTTTGCCATAGAAAAAAATTACAGATAGACACACATAGACAGACAGACACACACACAGACACTTTTCGAAAAACGACTTTTTCATGTTTTGAGTGTAGTACAATCAGAATCTGCAATAATCTCGAACACGATTTTTTTGCCATCACCATACTTCCATTTCCTTAAGGAATATGGAAGTAAAATTACCCTTGATAAAAAAAACCATTGCAGGTAAAATACCCCTTTCCCTCAACCGATCTTCACCAAAAACAATAGGTCGTGAGTACTCTACAAATCAGGGCTGTACACAAAAAATTATTTGATTCTGTTTGAATTTGCGGCAGTTATCGTTTGCCATAGAAAAAAAATCTACAGACACACATACACACACAAAGACACTTTTCAAAAAACCACTTTTACTTCCATATTTCCTTAAGGAATGGAAGTATGGTGATGGCAAAAAAAATCGTGTTCGAGATTATTGCAGATTCTGATTCTACTACACTCAAAACATGAAAAAAAGTCGTTTTCCGAAAAGTGTCTGTGTGTGTGTGTGTGTGTGTGTGTGTGTGTGTGTGTGTGTGTGTGTGTCTGTGTGTCTGTAGATTTTTTTTCTATGGCAAACGATAACTGCCGCAAATACAAACAGAATCAAATAATTTTTTGCATACAGCCCTGATTTGTAGAGGACTCGCGACCTATTGTTTTTGGTGAAGATCGGTTGAAGTAAAGGGGTAGTTTACCTGCAACGGTTTTTTTTATCAAGGGAAATTTTTTTTTTTTGGCATACGATAACAGCCGCAAATTCAAACATAATCAAATAATGTTTCGTATACAGCCCTGAATTGTAGAGTTCTCAAGACCTTTTGTTTTTGGTGATGATCGGTTAAGGGAAAGGGGTAGTTTACTTGTAACGTTTTATGTTTTAACAAGGGTATTTCCTATGGCAAACGATAACAGCCGCAAATTCAAACATAATCAAAAGATTATTTGCATACAGCCCTAAATTGTAGAGTACTCGAGACGTATTGTTTTTGGTGAAGATCGGTTAAGGGAAAGGGGTAGTTTACTTGTAACGTTTTATGTTTTAACAAGGGTATTTCATATGGCAAACGATAACAGCCGCAAATTCAAACAGAATCAAAAGATTATTTGCATACTGCCCTAGATTGTAGAGTTCTCAAGACCTATCGTTTTTGGTGAAGATCGGTTAAGGGAAAGGGGTAGTTTACCTACAACGTTTTTTTAACAAGGGTATTTTTTATGGCAAACGATAACAGCCGCAAATTCAAACAGAATCAAATAATTTTCTGCATACAGCCCTGGTTTGTAGAGTACTCAACACCTATTGGTTTTGGTGAAGATCGGTTGAGGGGAAGGGGTAGTTTACCTGCAACGTTTTTTATCAAGCGTATTTTCTATGGCAAACGATAACTGCCGCAAATTCAAACAGAATCAAATAATTTTTTGCATACAGCCCTGATTTGTAGAGTACTCGCGACCTATTGTTTTTGGTGAAGATCGGTTGTGGGAAAGGGGTAGTTTACCAGCAACGGTTTTTTTTATCAAGGGAAATTTTTTTTTTGGCAAACGATAACAGCCGCAAATTCAAACAGAATCAAATAATGTTTCGTATACAGCCCTGAATTGTAGAGTTCTAAAGACCGTTTGTTTTTGGTGAAGATCGGTTAAGGGAAAGGGGTAGTTTACTTGTAACGTTTTATGTTTTAACAAGGGTATTTCCTATGGCAAACGATAACAGCCGCAAATTCAAACAGAATCAAAAGATTATTTGCATACAGCCCTAAATTGTAGAGTTCTCAAGACCTATTGTTTTTGGTGAAGATCGGTTAAGGGAAAGGGGTAGTTTACTTGTAACGTTTTATGTTTTAACAAGGATATTTCATATGGCAAACGATAACAGCCGCAAATTCAAACAGAATGAAAAGATTATTTGCATACTGCCCTAGATTGTAGAGTTCTCAAGACCTATTGTTTTTGGTGAAGATCGGTTAAGGGAAAGGGGTAGTTTACCTAAAACGTTTTTTTAACAAGGGTATTTTTTATGGCAAACGATAACAGCCGCAAATTCAAACAGAATCAAATAATTTTCTGCATACAGCCCTGGTTTGTAGAGTACTCAAGACCTATTGGTTTTGGTGAAGATCGGTTGAGGGGAAGGGGTAGTTTACCTGCAACGTTTTTTATCAAGCGTATTTTCTATGGCAAACGATAACTGCCGCAAATACAAACAGAATCAAATAATTTTTTGCATACAGCTCTGATTTGTAGAGTACTCGCGACCTATTGTTTTTGGTGAAGATCGGTTGAGGGAAAGGGGTAGTTTACCAGCAACGGTTTTTTTTATCAAGGGAAATTTTTTTTTTGGCAAACGATAACAGCCGCAAATTCAAACAGAATCAAATAATGTTTCGTATACAGCCCTGAATTGTAGAGTTCTAAAGACCGTTTGTTTTTGGTGAAGATCGGTTAAGGGAAAGGGGTAGTTTACTTGTAACGTTTTATGTTTTAACAAGGGTATTTCCTATGGCAAACGATAACAGCCGCAAATTCAAACAGAATCAAAAGATTATTTGCATACAGCCCTAAATTGTAGAGTTCTCAAGACCTATTGTTTTTGGTGAAGATCGGTTAAGGGAAAGGGGTAGTTTACCTAAAACGTTTTTTTAACAAGGGTATTTTTTATGGCAAACGATAACAGCCGCAAATTCAAACAGAATAAAATAATTTTCTGGATACACCCCTGATTTGTAGAGTACTCAAGAGCTATTGTTTTTGGTGAAGATCGGTTGAGGGGAAGGGGTAGTTTACCTGCAACGTTTTTTATCAAGCGTATTTTCTATGGCAAACGATAACTGCCGCAAATTCAAACAGAATCAAATAATTTTTTGCATACAGTTCTCATTTGTAGAGTACTCGCGACCTATTGTTTTTGGTGAAGATCGGTTGAGGGGAAGGGGTAGTTTACCAGCAACGGTTTTTTTATCAAGGGAAATTTTTTTTTTTGGCAAACGATAACAGCCGCAAATTCAAACAGACTTAAATAATGTTTCGTATACAGCCCTGAATTGTAGAGTTTTCAAGACCTATTGTTTTTGGTGAAGATCGGTTAAGGGAAAGGGGTAGTTTACCTGTAACGTTTTATGTTTTAACAAGGGTATTTCCTATGGCAAACAATAACAGCCGCAAATTCAAACAGAATCAAACTATTATTTGCATACAGCCCTAAATTGTAGAGTTCTCAAGACCTATTGTTTTTGGTGAAGATCGGTTGAGGGAAAGGGGTAGTTTACCTGTAACGTTTTATGTTTTAACAAGGGTATTTCCTATGGCAAACGATAACAGCCGCAAATTCAAACAGAATCAAATAATGTTTTGCATACAGCCCTGATTTGTAGAGTACTCAAGACCTATTGTTTTTGGTGAAGATCGGTTAAGGGGAAGGGGTAGTTTACCTGCACCGTTTTTTTATCAAGCGTATTTTCTATGGCAAACGATAACAGCCGCAAATTCAAACAGAATCAAATAATTTTTTGCATACATCCCTGTATTGTAGAGGTCTCAAGGGCTTTCGATTTTGGTGAAGATCGGTTAAGGGGAAGGGGTAGTTTACCTGCAACCTTTTACGTTTTAACAAGAGTAAAGTACTTGCAAATTTATTTAAACTTTTTGAAACAATGGTAATTGTTAAAAATAAAATAATTTTGTTGCCAGGCAATTTTAATGTAATATAATATTTTTCATTTAATACGGCAATAAAAAGGCAGGTAAGACACAAACACACAATTCACGTTATTTCTGGCCTCACTCATGTTTATTTTCTTACGTTTGCACGCTTTTTAAATGGAAAGTGCCGAAACCCACACCAACATAACGCGTGCAAGCCGAAAAAATGGACATCAATTTGCTTACTGGCGAAGCTAGTAGTTAATGAATGGGTAGGCAAAAATCTTATCTTAAATTTTTTTTAAGGAATCACTAAAAGGACGGTGGGTCAAATCGGACGCTGAGGTAGAGTTTGCTGTAACCGAATGGTTCCACAAACAGCCGTAAGAATTTTACTAGCAGGGAATCTACAGGTTAGCGCAACAGTGGAACTCATGTCTTAATGTTATTGGAGACTTCTTTTAAAATCGTTGAATAAAAAATGCTTTACAGCTCTATACGTGTGTCTATTGAACAATCCTTGTATTAGTCATACACAATAATACAACTGATTGAACTTCAAATTTTTAAACTTGGTTAGTTTCTATATATATGTTTAATGTTACAAATAATTCAAATAACAATCTTGATCATCTGTTAGTTCAGCGGAATAACAGTGACACTTTTAATAACCGCATAAAATAAACACTTAGAAACAACACAGGCGCTTTAACTTAACTGTTTGGACCACAGAAGTGAGGCATGCCTCAACGCTCTATGTGTACAGCGCGGGACAATCCCCCCTCCCTACACTTCCCTATCACACCACTACATTGCTTACATACGATGTATACAAAAAACGCTGAGGCAAGTTCAGGTTGCCTCATTCGCTTTAAACGAACTATGCCGAATCTCACCTGTCACCATCTAGCGGTCGCTCAATAAAGCACGTTTCGGTTTAATAAATTTGACAGTCACAGTAACAATGTATAATCTTTACGTTATGTAGTTCATACGTATTTATAATTTTTATTCTACAGAATTTGTTAGGGTAGGCATTGCCTCAATTGCCTCCATGTAACTTCGCCACTGCTATATATGTGTACAACGTTATCGGCAACAAAGAAGTAGTTTTTGTTAAAATTCCTTCCCGGGATATTTGGCCGTAGTCCAATGTTTTCTACAAAACCAGACATTTCGGCAATGCCATCGACTTCCATCATCAGTGAAAATCGAGTGCGATAACGTGAGGTGGTATACGTTAGTGACCACAGTACTGTGGTTAAGGCTGAAGCAGTAAGTAGAAAGAAGTAGTTTCTATGGTAATATTTCATTTTGAAAATGATTTTAAATATAAATCTTAGAATATGGAAGTCATGTATGGTTCTCCATACCGATATTACTTCCATATTCCTTAAGGAATGGAAGTATGGTGATGGCAAAAAAAATCGTGTTCGAGATTATTGCAGATTCTGATTCTACTACACTCAAAACATGAAAAAAAGTCGTTTTCCGAAAAGTGTCTGTGTGTGTGTCTGTCTGTCTGTCTGTGTGCCTGTCTGTGTGTCTGTCTGTAGATTTTTTTTCTATGGCAAAAGATAACTGCCGCAATTTAAAACAGAATCAAACAATTTTGTGCATGCAGCCCTGATTTGCAGAGTACTCGCGACCTATTGTTTTTGGTGAAGATCGGTTGAGGGAAAGGGGTAGTTTACCTGCAACGGTTTTTTTTTAGCAAGGGTAATTACTTCCATATTCCTTAAGGAATGGAAGTATGGTGATGGCAAAAAAAATCGTGTTCGAGATTATTGCAGATTCTGGTTCTACTACACTCAAAACATGAAAAAAAGTCGTTTTCCGAAAAGTGTCTGTGTGTGTGTGTGTCTGTCTGTCTGTCTGTCTGTGTGTCTGTCTGTCTGTGTGTCTGTCTGTAGATTTTTTTTCTATGGCAAACGATAACTGCCGCAAATTCAAACAGAATCAAATAATTTTTTGCATACAGCTCTGATTTGCAGAGTACTCGCGACCTATTGTTTTTGGTGAAGTTCGGTTGAGGGAAAGGGGTAGTTTACCTGCAACGGTTTTTTTTTAGCAAGGGTAATTTTGTTTGTTTGGCAAACGATAACAGCCGCAAATTCAAACAGAATCAAATAATGTTTCGCACACAGCCCTGATTTGCAGAGTTCTCAAGATCTGTTGATTTTGGTGAAGATCGTTTAAGGGAAAGGGGTAGTTTACCTGTAACGTTTTATGTTTTAACAAGGGTATTTCCTATGGCAAACGATAACAGCCGAAAATTCAAACAGAATCAAAAGATTATTTGCATACAGCCCTAAATTGTAGAGTTCTCAAGACATATTGTTTTTGGTGAAGATCGGTTGAGGGAAAGGGGTAGTTTACCGGCAACGTTTTTTTAACAAGGGTATTTTCTATGGCAAACGATAACAGCCGCAAATTCAAACAGAATCAAATAATGTTTTGCATACTGCCCTGATTTGTAGAGTACTCAAGACCTATTGTTTTTGGCGAAGATCGGTTAAGGGAAAGGGGTAGTTTACCAGTAACGTTTTATGTTTTAACAAGGGTATTTCCTATGGCAAACGATAACAGCCGCAAATTCAAACAGAATCAAAAGATTATTTGCATACAGGCCTGATTTGTAGAGTACTCAAGACCTATTGTTTTTGGTGAAGATCGGTTAAGGGGAAGGGGTAGTTTACCTGCAACGTTTTTTTATCAAGCGTATTTTCTATGGCAAACGATATCAGCCGCAAATTCAAACAGAATCAAATAATGTTTTGCATACGTCCCTGAATAGTAGAGGTCTCAGTGACTTTCGATTTTGGTGAAGATCGGTTAAGGGGAAGGGGCAGTTTACCTGCAACCTTTTATGTTTTAACAAGAGTAAAGTACTTGAAAATTTATTTAAACTTTTTGAAACAATGGTAATTGTTAAAATTAAAATTATTGCCTGGCAACAAAATTATAATTTTTTCATTTTAATGTAATACAATATTTTTCATTTAATACAGCAATAAAAAGGCAGGTAAGACACAGCCTGGCTGTTTGGCTGAAAATGATTTTAAATATAAATCTTAGAATATGGAAGTCATGTATGGTTCTCCATACCGATATTTTTCATGTTTTGAGTGTAGTACAATCAGAATCTGCAATAATCTCGAACACGATTTTTTTGCCATCATCATACTTCCATTCCTTAAGGAACATGGAAGTAAACTAGTTGATTCTGTTTGAATTTACGGCAGTTATCGATCGTCATATAAAAAATTACCCTTGTTAAAACATAAAATGTTGCTGGTAAACTACCTCTTTCCCTTAAACGATCTTCACCAACACCAATAGGTATTGAGAACTCTACAATACAGGGCTGTATGCAAAACATCATTTGATTCTGTTTGAATTTGCGGCTGTTATCGTTTACTATAGAAAAAAATTACCCTTGATAAAAAACCGTTGCAGGTAAACTACCCCTTTCCCTTAACTGATCTTCACCAAAAACGACAGGTCTTGGGTACTCTACAATTCAGGCCTGTATGCAAACAATTATTTGATTCTGTTTGAATTTGTGGCTGTTATCGTTTGCCATAGAAAACACCCTTAATAAAACATAAAATGTTGCTGGTAAACTACCCTATTCCATTAACCGATCTTCACCAAAAACAATAGGCCTTGAGAACTCTACAATTCAGGGCTGTATGCAAAACATTAGTTGATTCTCTTTGAATTTACGGCAGTTATCGTTCGTCATAGAAAAAATACGCTTGCTAAAACATAAAACGTTGCAGGTAAACTACCCCTTTCCCTTAACCGATCTTCAACAAAATCAACAGACCTTGAGTTCTGTATAATTCAAAAAGGTATGCAGAAGAGTAGTTGATTCTGTTTTAATGTACGGCAGTTATCCTTCGTCATGGAAACATTTCTCTTGTTACAACATAAAATGTTGCAGGTAAACTACCCCTTTCCCTTAACCGATCTTCACCAAAATCAATAGACCTTGAGCTCTCTGCAACTCAGGGGGTGCAAAAAATTATTTGATTCTCATTGAATTTTTGGCAGTTATTGTTCATCATAAAAAAATTACCCTTTTTAAAACATAAAAGTTGCTGATAAACTACCCCTTCCCTTAACCGATCTTCAACAAAATCAACAGACCTCGAGTTCTCTTTAGTTCAAAAAGGTGTGTAATAACCTAGTTGATTCTGTTTGAATTTACGGCAGTTATCATTCGTCATAAAAAATTACCCTTGTTAAAACATAAAATGTTGCTGGTAAACTACCCCTTCCCCTTAACCGATCTTCACCAACACCAATACGTATTGAGAACTGTACAATACAGAGCTGTATGCAAAACATCATTTGATTCTGTTTGAATTTGCGGCTGTTATCGTTTACTATAGAAAAAAATTATTGATAAAAAACCGTTGCCGGTAAACTACCCCTTTCCCTTAACCGATCTTCACCAAAAACGATAGGTCTTGAGAACTCTATAATTCAGGGCTGTACGCAAAAGAGTAGTTGATTCTGTTTGAATTAGCGGCTGTTATCGTTTGCCATAGAAAAATATCGGTATGGAGAACCATACATGACTTCCATGTTCTAAGATTTATATTTAAAATCATATTCGAAATGAAATATTTCCATAGAAACTACTTCTTTCTACTTATTGCTTCAGTCTTAACCACAGTACTGTGGTCACTAACGTATACCACCTCACATTTTTGCACTCGATTTTCACTGATGATGGCAGTCGATGGCACTGCCGAAACGTCTGGTTTTGCAGAAAACATTGGACTATGGCTAAACAGCCCGGGAAGGAATTTTAACAAAAAACTACTTCTTTGTTGCCGATAACGTAGTACACATAGTACACGTATAACAAATTCTCCCCTCCCTCTTCAACTATAATTTTCATTAATAGAAAATTACCCCCAACCCATTCACCTAACCTCTTAATTTATAGATATTTCATCTACGTTTCTACAGTGGATTATTATGAGGTTCTTATCAGGATACTTTATTTATCAAAATTAAGTACTTCACTCTTGTTACAACATAAAATGTTGCAGGTAAACTACCCCTTTCCATTAACCGGTCTTCACCAAAATCAACAGGCCTTGAGTTCTCTACAATTGAGGCAAGCATTTAAAACATTATTTGATTCTGTTTGAATGTGCGGCAGTTATCGTTCGTCATAGAAACAATTACTCTGGTTAAAACATGAAAAGTGGCAGGTAAACTACCTCATTCCTTAAAGACGAAAAGTCTGTCTATGAATAGTTCCTCTGTAAACACGTGCACTTACACTGCCCAGCGATCCACAGGAAGCAAATCGCTATCCACGCTGAACACTTTCGGCTTGCACGCGTTATGTTGGTGTGGGTTTCGGCACTTTCCATTTAAAAAGCGTGCAAATGTGAGAAAATAAACATGAGTGAGGCCAGAAATAACGCGAATTGTGTGTGTGTGTGTGTGTGTGTGTGTTTTCCCTGCCTTTTTATTGCAGTAATCATAATAATAAAATGGAAACGTAAACATTACATAATTGAGATATGCTTGCCTGCCACGAACGATATATTTTCACTCATACATGATTTACACTAAAATGAAAAATTATAATTTTATTGCCTGGCAACAAAATTATTTTATTTTTAACAAATACCATTGTTTGAAAAAGTTTAAATGAATTTTCAAGTAGATTACTGTTGTTAAAACGTGAAAGGTTGCAGGTAAACTACCCCTTCCCCTTAACCGATCTTCACCAAAATCAAAAGACCTTGAGTTCTCTACAATTCTGGGACGTATGAAAAAAAATTCATTGATTCTGTTTGAATATGCGGCAGTTATCGTTCATCATAGAAAAAATTACCCTTGTTAAAACATAAAACATTGCAGGTAAACTACCCCTTTCCCTTAACCGATCTTCACCAAAAATAATACGTATTGAGAACTCTAAAAATCAGGGCTGTATGCAAAAAATTATTTGATTCTGTTTGAATTTGTGGCTGTTATCTTTTGCCATAGAAAATACCCTTGTTAAAACATAAAACTTTGTAGGTAAACTATCCCTTTTCCTTAACCGATCTTCACCAAAAACAAGAGGTCCTACAATTTAGGGCTGTATGCAAATAGTCTTTTGATTCTGTTTGAATTTGCGGCTGTTATCGTTTGAAATAGAAAATACCTTTGATAAAAAAAAACCGTTGCAGGTAAACTACCCCTTTCCCTCAACGGATATTCACCAAAAACAATAGGTCGTGAGTACTCTACAAATCAGGGCTGTACGTAAAAAATTATTTGATTCTGTTTGAATTTGCGGCAGTTATCGTTTGCCATAGAAAAAAATTACAGATAGACACACACAGACACTTTTCGAAAAACGACTTTTTCATGTTTTGAGTGTAGTACAATCAGAATCTGCAATAATCTCGAACACGATTTTTTTGCCATCACCATACTTCCATTTCCGTAAGGAATATGGAAGTAAAATTACCCTTGATAAAAAAAAACCATTGCAGGTAAAATACCCCTTTCCCTCAACCGATCTTCACCAAAAACAATAGGTCGTGAGTACTCTACAAATCAGGGCTGTACACAAAAAATTATTTGATTCTGTTTGAATTTGCGGCAGTTATCGTTTGCCATAGAAAAAAAATCTACAGACACACACAAAGAAACTTTTCAAAAAACCACTTTTTTTCATGTTTTGAGTGTAGTACAATCAGAATCTGCAATAATCTCGAACACGATTTTTTTGCCATCATCATACTTCCATTCCTTAAGGAACATGGAAGTAAACTAGTTGATTCTGTTTGAATTTACGGCAGTTATCGTTCGTCATATAAAAAATTACCCTTGTTAAAACATAAAATGTTGCTGGTAAACTACCTCTTTCCCTTAACCGATCTTCACCAACACCAATAGGTATTGAGAACTCTACAATACAGGGCTGTATGCAAAACATCATTTGATTCTGTTTGAATTTGCGGCTGTTATCGTTTACTATAGAAAAAAATTACCCTTGATAAAAAACCGTTGCAGGTAAACTACCCCTTTCCCTTAACTGATCTTCACCAAAAACGACAGGTCTTGGGTACTCTACAATTCAGGCCTGTATGCAAACAATTATTTGATTCTGTTTGAATTTGTGGCTGTTATCGTTTGCCATAGAAAACACCCTTAATAAAACATAAAATGTTGCTGGTAAACTACCCTATTCCATTAACCGATCTTCACCAAAAACAATAGGTCTGGAGAACTCTACAATTCAGGGCTGTATGCAAAACATTAGTTGATTCTCTTTGAATTTACGGCAGTTATCGTTCGTCATAGAAAAAATACGCTTGCTAAAACATAAAACGTTGCAGGTAAACTACCCCTTTCCCTTAACCGATCTTCAACAAAATCAAGAGACCTTGAGTTCTGTATAATTCAAAAAGGTATGCAGAAGAGTAGTTGATTCTGTTTTAATGTACGGCAGTTATCCTTCGTCATGGAAACATTTCTCTTGTTACAACATAAAATGTTGCAGGTAAACTACCCCTTTCCCTTAACCGATCTTCACCAAAATCAATAGACCTTGAGCTCTCTGCAACTCAGGGGGTGCAAAAAATTATTTGATTCTCATTGTATTTTTGGCAGTTATCGTTCATCATAAAAAAATTACCCTTTTTAAAACATAAAATGTTGCTGATAAACTACCCCTTCCCTTAACCGATCTTCAACAAAATCAACAGACCTCGAGTTCTCTTTAGTTCAAAAAGGTGTGTAATAACCTAGTTGATTCTGTTTGAATTTACGGCAGTTATCATTCGTCATAAAAAATTACCCTTGTTAAAACATAAAATGTTGCTGGTAAACTACCCCTTCCCCTTAACCGATCTTCACCAACACCAATACGTATTGAGAACTGTACAATACAGAGCTGTATGCAAAACATCATTTGATTCTGTTTGAATTTGCGGCTGTTATCGTTTACTATAGAAAAAAATTATTGATAAAAAACCGTTGCCGGTAAACTACCCCTTTCCCTTAACCGATCTTCACCAAAAACGATAGGTCTTGAGAACTCTATAATTCAGGGCTGTACGCAAAAGAGTAGTTGATTCTGTTTGAATTAGCGGCTGTTATCGTTTGCCATAGAAAAATATCGGTATGGAGAACCATACATGACTTCCATGTTCTAAGATTTATATTTAAAATCATATTCGAAATGAAATATTTCCATAGAAACTACTTCTTTCTACTTATTGCTTCAGTCTTAACCACAGTACTGTGGTCACTAACGTATACCACCTCACATTTTTGCACTCGATTTTCACTGATGATGGCAGTCGATGGCACTGCCGAAACGTCTGGTTTTGCAGAAAACATTGGACTATGGCTAAACAGCCCGGGAAGGAATTTTAACAAAAAACTACTTCTTTGTTGCCGATAACGTAGTACACATAGTACACGTATAACAAATTCTCCCCTCCCTCTTCAACTATAATTTTCATTAATAGAAAATTACCCCCAACCCATTCACCTAACCTCTTAATTTATAGATATTTCATCTACGTTTCTACAGTGGATTATTATGAGGTTCTTATCAGGATACTTTATTTATCAAAATTAAGTACTTCACTCTTGTTACAACATAAAATGTTGCAGGTAAACTACCCCTTTCCATTAACCGGTCTTCACCAAAATCAACAGGCCTTGAGTTCTCTACAATTGAGGCAAGCATTTAAAACATTATTTGATTCTGTTTGAATGTGCGGCAGTTATCGTTCGTCATAGAAACAATTACTCTGGTTAAAACATGAAAAGTGGCAGGTAAACTACCTCATTCCTTAAAGACGAAAAGTCTGTCTATGAATAGTTCCTTTGTAAACACGTGCAGTTACACTGCCCAGCGATCCACAGGAAGCAAATCGCTATCCACGCTGAACACTTTTTCGGCTTGCACGCGTTATGTTGGTGTGGGTTTCGGCACTTTCCATTTAAAAAGCGTGCAAATGTGAGAAAATAAACATGAGTGAGGCCAGAAATAACCCGAATTTTGTGTGTGTGTGTGTGTGTTTTCCCTGCCTTTTTATTGCAGTAATCATAATAATAAAATGGAAACGTAAACATTACATAATTGAGATATGCTTGCCTGCCACGAACGATATATTTTCACTCATACATGATTTACACTAAAATGAAAAATTATAATTTTATTGCCTGGCAACAAAATTATTTTATTTTTAACAAATACCATTGTTTGAAAAAGTTTAAATGAATTTTCAAGTAGATTACTGTTGTTAAAACGTGAAAGGTTGCAGGTAAACTACCCCTTCCCCTTAACCGATCTTCACCAAAATCAAAAGACCTTGAGTTCTCTACAATTCTGGGATGTATGAAAAAAAATTCATTGATTCTGTTTGAATATGCGGCAGTTATCGTTCGTCATAGAAAAAATTACCCTTGTTAAAACATAAAACATTGCAGGTAAACTACCCCTTTCCCTTAACCGATCTTCACCAAAAATAATACGTATTGAGAACTCTAAAAATCAGGGCTGTATGCAAAGATTATTTGATTCTGTTTGAATTTGTGGCTGTTATCTTTTGCCATAGAAAATACCCTTGTTAAAACATAAAACTTTGTAGGTAAACTATCCCTTTTCCTTAACCGATCTTCACCAAAAACAAGAGGTCCTACAATTTAGGGCTGTATGCAAATAGTCTTTTGATTCTGTTTGAATTTGCGGCTGTTATCGTTTGAAATAGAAAATACCTTTGATAAAAAAAAACCGTTGCAGGTAAACTACCCCTTTCCCTCAACGGATATTCACCAAAAACAATAGGTCGTGAGTACTCTACAAATCAGGGCTGTACGTAAAAAATTATTTGATTCTGTTTGAATTTGCGGCAGTTATCGTTTGCCATAGAAAAAAATTACAGATAGACACACACAGACACTTTTCGAAAAACGACTTTTTCATGTTTTGAGTGTAGTACAATCAGAATCTGCAATAATCTCGAACACGATTTTTTTGCCATCACCATACTTCCATTTCCGTAAGGAATATGGAAGTAAAATTACCCTTGATAAAAAAAAAAACCATTGCAGGTAAAATACCCCTTTCCCTCAACCGATCTTCACCAAAAACAATAGGTCGTGAGTACTCTACAAATCAGGGCTGTACACAAAAAATTATTTGATTCTGTTTGAATTTGCGGCAGTTATCGTTTGCCATAGAAAAAAAATCTACAGACACACACAAAGACACTTTTCAAAAAACCACTTTTTTTCATGTTTTGAGTGTAGTACAATCAGAATCTGCAATAATCTCGAACACGATTTTTTTGCCATCATCATACTTCCATTCCTTAAGGAACATGGAAGTAAACTAGTTGATTCTGTTTGAATTTACGGCAGTTATCGTTCGTCATATAAAAAATTACCCTTGTTAAAACATAAAATGTTGCTGGTAAACTACCTCTTTCCCTTAACCGATCTTCACCAACACCAATAGGTATTGAGAACTCTACAATACAGGGCTGTATGCAAAACATCATTTGATTCTGTTTGAATTTGCGGCTGTTATCGTTTACTATAGAAAAAAATTACCCTTGATAAAAAACCGTTGCAGGTAAACTACCCCTTTCCCTTAACTGATCTTCACCAAAAACGACAGGTCTTGGGTACTCTACAATTCAGGCCTGTATGCAAACAATTATTTGATTCTGTTTGAATTTGTGGCTGTTATCGTTTGCCATAGAAAACACCCTTAATAAAACATAAAATGTTGCTGGTAAACTACCCTATTCCATTAACCGATCTTCACCAAAAACAATAGGTCTTGAGAACTCTACAATTCAGGGCTGTATGCAAAACATTAGTTGATTCTCTTTGAATTTACGGCAGTTATCGTTCGTCATAGAAAAAATACGCTTGCTAAAACATAAAACGTTGCAGGTAAACTACCCCTTTCCCTTAACCGATCTTCAACAAAATCAAGAGACCTTGAGTTCTGTACAATTCAAAAAGGTATGCAGAAGAGTAGTTGATTCTGTTTTAATGTACGGCAGTTATCCTTCGTCATGGAAACATTTCTCTTGTTACAACATAAAATGTTGCAGGTAAACTACCCCTTTCCCTTAACCGATCTTCACCAAAATCAATAGACCTTGAGCTCTCCGCAACTCAGGGGGTGCAAAAAATTATTTGATTCTCATTGTATTTTTGGCAGTTATCGTTCATCATAAAAAAATTACCCTTTTTAAAACATAAAATGTTGCTGATAAACTACCCCTTCCCTTAACCGATCTTCAACAAAATCAACAGACCTCGAGTTCTCTTTAGTTCAAAAAGGTGTGTAATAACCTAGTTGATTCTGTTTGAATTTACGGCAGTTATCATTCGTCATAAAAAATTACCCTTGTTAAAACATAAAATGTTGCTGGTAAACTACCCCTTCCCCTTAACCGATCTTCACCAACACCAATACGTATTGAGAACTGTACAATACAGAGCTGTATGCAAAACATCATTTGATTCTGTTTGAATTTGCGGCTGTTATCGTTTACTATAGAAAAAAATTATTGATAAAAAACCGTTGCCGGTAAACTACCCCTTTCCCTTAACCGATCTTCACCAAAAACGATAGGTCTTGAGAACTCTATAATTCAGGGCTGTACGCAAAAGAGTAGTTGATTCTGTTTGAATTAGCGGCTGTTATCGTTTGCCATAGAAAAATATCGGTATGGAGAACCATACATGACTTCCATGTTCTAAGATTTATATTTAAAATCATATTCGAAATGAAATATTTCCATAGAAACTACTTCTTTCTACTTATTGCTTCAGTCTTAACCACAGTACTGTGGTCACTAACGTATACCACCTCACATTTTTGCACTCGATTTTCACTGATGATGGCAGTCGATGGCACTGCCGAAACGTCTGGTTTTGCAGAAAACATTGGACTATGGCTAAACAGCCCGGGAAGGAATTTTAACAAAAAACTACTTCTTTGTTGCCGATAACGTAGTACACATAGTACACGTATAACAAATTCTCCCCTCCCTCTTCAACTATAATTTTCATTAATAGAAAATTACCCCCAACCCATTCACCTAACCTCTTAATTTATAGATATTTCATCTACGTTTCTACAGTGGATTATTATGAGGTTCTTATCAGGATACTTTATTTATCAAAATTAAGTACTTCACTCTTGTTACAACATAAAATGTTGCAGGTAAACTACCCCTTTCCATTAACCGGTCTTCACCAAAATCAACAGGCCTTGAGTTCTCTACAATTGAGGCAAGCATTTAAAACATTATTTGATTCTGTTTGAATGTGCGGCAGTTATCGTTCGTCATAGAAACAATTACTCTGGTTAAAACATGAAAAGTGGCAGGTAAACTACCTCATTCCTTAAAGACGAAAAGTCTGTCTATGAATAGTTCCTTTGTAAACACGTGCAGTTACACTGCCCAGCGATCCACAGGAAGCAAATCGCTATCCACGCTGAACACTTTTTCGGCTTGCACGCGTTATGTTGGTGTGGGTTTCGGCACTTTCCATTTAAAAAGCGTGCAAATGTGAGAAAATAAACATGAGTGAGGCAAGAAATAACCCGAATTTTGTGTGTGTGTGTGTGTGTGTGTGTGTGTGTGTGTGTGTGTGTGTGTGTGTGTGTGTGTTTTCCCTGCCTTTTTATTGCAGTAATCATAATAATAAAATGGAAACGTAAAGATTACATAATTGAGATATGCTTGCCTGCCACGAACGATATATTTTCACTCATACATGATTTACACTAAAATGAAAAATTATAATTTTATTGCCTGGCAACAAAATTATTTTATTTTTAACAAATACCATTGTTTGAAAAAGTTTAAATGAATTTTCAAGTAGATTACTGTTGTTAAAACGTGAAAGGTTGCAGGTAAACTACCCCTTCCCCTTAACCGATCTTCACCAAAATCAAAAGACCTTGAGTTCTCTACAATTCTGGGACGTATGAAAAAAAATTCATTGATTCTGTTTGAATATGCGGCAGTTATCGTTCGTCATAGAAAAAATTACCCTTGTTAAAACATAAAACATTGCAGGTAAACTACCCATTTCCCTTAACCGATCTTCACCAAAAATAATACGTATTGAGAACTCTAAAAATCAGGGCTGTATGCAAAAAATTATTTGATTCTGTTTGAATTTGTGGCTGTTATCTTTTGCCATAGAAAATACCCTTGTTAAAACATAAAACTTTGTAGGTAAACTATCCCTTTTCCTTAACCGATCTTCACCAAAAACAAGAGGTCCTACAATTTAGGGCTGTATGCAAATAGTCTTTTGATTCTGTTTGAATTTGCGGCTGTTATCGTTTGAAATAGAAAATACCTTTGATAAAAAAAAACCGTTGCAGGTAAACTACCCCTTTCCCTCAACGGATATTCACCAAAAACAATAGGTCGTGAGTACTCTACAAATCAGGGCTGTACGTAAAAAATTATTTGATTCTGTTTGAATTTGCGGCAGTTATCGTTTGCCATAGAAAAAAATTACAGATAGACACACACAGACACTTTTCGAAAAACGACTTTTTCATGTTTTGAGTGTAGTACAATCAGAATCTGCAATAATCTCGAACACGATTTTTTTGCCATCACCATACTTCCATTTCCGTAAGGAATATGGAAGTAAAATTACCCTTGATAAAAAAAAACCATTGCAGGTAAAATACCCCTTTCCCTCAACCGATCTTCACCAAAAACAATAGGTCGTGAGTACTCTACAAATCAGGGCTGTACACAAAAAATTATTTGATTCTGTTTGAATTTGCGGCAGTTATCGTTTGCCATAGAAAAAAAATCTACAGACACACACAAAGACACTTTTCAAAAAACCACTTTTTTTCATGTTTTGAGTGTAGTACAATCAGAATCTGCAATAATCTCGAACACGATTTTTTTGCCATCATCATACTTCCATTCCTTAAGGAACATGGAAGTAAACTAGTTGATTCTGTTTGAATTTACGGCAGTTATCGTTCGTCATATAAAAAATTACCCTTGTTAAAACATAAAATGTTGCTGGTAAACTACCTCTTTCCCTTAACCGATCTTCACCAACACCAATAGGTATTGAGAACTCTACAATACAGGGCTGTATGCAAAACATCATTTGATTCTGTTTGAATTTGCGGCTGTTATCGTTTACTATAGAAAAAAATTACCCTTGATAAAAAACCGTTGCAGGTAAACTACCCCTTTCCCTTAACTGATCTTCACCAAAAACGACAGGTCTTGGGTACTCTACAATTCAGGCCTGTATGCAAACAATTATTTGATTCTGTTTGAATTTGTGGCTGTTATCGTTTGCCATAGAAAACACCCTTAATAAAACATAAAATGTTGCTGGTAAACTACCCTATTCCATTAACCGATCTTCACCAAAAACAATAGGTCTTGAGAACTCTACAATTCAGGGCTGTATGCAAAACATTAGTTGATTCTCTTTGAATTTACGGCAGTTATCGTTCGTCATAGAAAAAATACGCTTGCTAAAACATAAAACGTTGCAGGTAAACTACCCCTTTCCCTTAACCGATCTTCAACAAAATCAAGAGACCTTGAGTTCTGTATAATTCAAAAAGGTATGCAGAAGAGTAGTTGATTCTGTTTTAATGTACGGCAGTTATCCTTCGTCATGGAAACATTTCTCTTGTTACAACATAAAATGTTGCAGGTAAACTACCCCTTTCCCTTAACCGATCTTCACCAAAATCAATAGACCTTGAGCTCTCTGCAACTCAGGGGGTGCAAAAAATTATTTGATTCTCATTGTATTTTTGGCAGTTATCGTTCATCATAAAAAAATTACCCTTTTTAAAACATAAAATGTTGCTGATAAACTACCCCTTCCCTTAACCGATCTTCAACAAAATCAACAGACCTCGAGTTCTCTTTAGTTCAAAAAGGTGTGTAATAACCTAGTTGATTCTGTTTGAATTTACGGCAGTTATCATTCGTCATAAAAAATTACCCTTGTTAAAACATAAAATGTTGCTGGTAAACTACCCCTTCCCCTTAACCGATCTTCACCAACACCAATACGTATTGAGAACTGTACAATACAGAGCTGTATGCAAAACATCATTTGATTCTGTTTGAATTTGCGGCTGTTATCGTTTACTATAGAAAAAAATTATTGATAAAAAACCGTTGCCGGTAAACTACCCCTTTCCCTTAACCGATCTTCACCAAAAACGATAGGTCTTGAGAACTCTATAATTCAGGGCTGTACGCAAAAGAGTAGTTGATTCTGTTTGAATTAGCGGCTGTTATCGTTTGCCATAGAAAAATATCGGTATGGAGAACCATACATGACTTCCATGTTCTAAGATTTATATTTAAAATCATATTCGAAATGAAATATTTCCATAGAAACTACTTCTTTCTACTTATTGCTTCAGTCTTAACCACAGTACTGTGGTCACTAACGTATACCACCTCACATTTTTGCACTCGATTTTCACTGATGATGGCAGTCGATGGCACTGCCGAAACGTCTGGTTTTGCAGAAAACATTGGACTATGGCTAAACAGCCCGGGAAGGAATTTTAACAAAAAACTACTTCTTTGTTGCCGATAACGTAGTACACATAGTACACGTATAACAAATTCTCCCCTCCCTCTTCAACTATAATTTTCATTAATAGAAAATTACCCCCAACCCATTCACCTAACCTCTTAATTTATAGATATTTCATCTACGTTTCTACAGTGGATTATTATGAGGTTCTTATCAGGATACTTTATTTATCAAAATTAAGTACTTCACTCTTGTTACAACATAAAATGTTGCAGGTAAACTACCCCTTTCCATTAACCGGTCTTCACCAAAATCAACAGGCCTTGAGTTCTCTACAATTGAGGCAAGCATTTAAAACATTATTTGATTCTGTTTGAATGTGCGGCAGTTATCGTTCGTCATAGAAACAATTACTCTGGTTAAAACATGAAAAGTGGCAGGTAAACTACCTCATTCCTTAAAGACGAAAAGTCTGTCTATGAATAGTTCCTTTGTAAACACGTGCAGTTACACTGCCCAGCGATCCACAGGAAGCAAATCGCTATCCACGCTGAACACTTTTTCGGCTTGCACGCGTTATGTTGGTGTGGGTTTCGGCACTTTCCATTTAAAAAGCGTGCAAATGTGAGAAAATAAACATGAGTGAGGCCAGAAATAACCCGAATTTTGTGTGTGTGTGTGTGTGTTTTCCCTGCCTTTTTATTGCAGTAATCATAATAATAAAATGGAAACGTAAACATTACATAATTGAGATATGCTTGCCTGCCACGAACGATATATTTTCACTCATACATGATTTACACTAAAATGAAAAATTATAATTTTATTGCCTGGCAACAAAATTATTTTATTTTTAACAAATACCATTGTTTGAAAAAGTTTAAATGAATTTTCAAGTAGATTACTGTTGTTAAAACGTGAAAGGTTGCAGGTAAACTACCCCTTCCCCTTAACCGATCTTCACCAAAATCAAAAGACCTTGAGTTCTCTACAATTCTGGGATGTATGAAAAAAAATTCATTGATTCTGTTTGAATATGCGGCAGTTATCGTTCGTCATAGAAAAAATTACCCTTGTTAAAACATAAAACATTGCAGGTAAACTACCCCTTTCCCTTAACCGATCTTCACCAAAAATAATACGTATTGAGAACTCTAAAAATCAGGGCTGTATGCAAAGATTATTTGATTCTGTTTGAATTTGTGGCTGTTATCTTTTGCCATAGAAAATACCCTTGTTAAAACATAAAACTTTGTAGGTAAACTATCCCTTTTCCTTAACCGATCTTCACCAAAAACAAGAGGTCCTACAATTTAGGGCTGTATGCAAATAGTCTTTTGATTCTGTTTGAATTTGCGGCTGTTATCGTTTGAAATAGAAAATACCTTTGATAAAAAAAAACCGTTGCAGGTAAACTACCCCTTTCCCTCAACGGATATTCACCAAAAACAATAGGTCGTGAGTACTCTACAAATCAGGGCTGTACGTAAAAAATTATTTGATTCTGTTTGAATTTGCGGCAGTTATCGTTTGCCATAGAAAAAAATTACAGATAGACACACACAGACACTTTTCGAAAAACGACTTTTTCATGTTTTGAGTGTAGTACAATCAGAATCTGCAATAATCTCGAACACGATTTTTTTGCCATCACCATACTTCCATTTCCGTAAGGAATATGGAAGTAAAATTACCCTTGATAAAAAAAAAAACCATTGCAGGTAAAATACCCCTTTCCCTCAACCGATCTTCACCAAAAACAATAGGTCGTGAGTACTCTACAAATCAGGGCTGTACACAAAAAATTATTTGATTCTGTTTGAATTTGCGGCAGTTATCGTTTGCCATAGAAAAAAAATCTACAGACACACACAAAGACACTTTTCAAAAAACCACTTTTTTTCATGTTTTGAGTGTAGTACAATCAGAATCTGCAATAATCTCGAACACGATTTTTTTGCCATCATCATACTTCCATTCCTTAAGGAACATGGAAGTAAACTAGTTGATTCTGTTTGAATTTACGGCAGTTATCGTTCGTCATATAAAAAATTACCCTTGTTAAAACATAAAATGTTGCTGGTAAACTACCTCTTTCCCTTAACCGATCTTCACCAACACCAATAGGTATTGAGAACTCTACAATACAGGGCTGTATGCAAAACATCATTTGATTCTGTTTGAATTTGCGGCTGTTATCGTTTACTATAGAAAAAAATTACCCTTGATAAAAAACCGTTGCAGGTAAACTACCCCTTTCCCTTAACTGATCTTCACCAAAAACGACAGGTCTTGGGTACTCTACAATTCAGGCCTGTATGCAAACAATTATTTGATTCTGTTTGAATTTGTGGCTGTTATCGTTTGCCATAGAAAACACCCTTAATAAAACATAAAATGTTGCTAGTAAACTACCCTATTCCATTAACCGATCTTCACCAAAAACAATAGGTCTTGAGAACTCTACAATTCAGGGCTGTATGCAAAACATTAGTTGATTCTCTTTGAATTTACGGCAGTTATCGTTCGTCATAGAAAAAATACGCTTGCTAAAACATAAAACGTTGCAGGTAAACTACCCCTTTCCCTTAACCGATCTTCAACAAAATCAAGAGACCTTGAGTTCTGTATAATTCAAAAAGGTATGCAGAAGAGTAGTTGATTCTGTTTTAATGTACGGCAGTTATCCTTCGTCATGGAAACATTTCTCTTGTTACAACATAAAATGTTGCAGGTAAACTACCCCTTTCCCTTAACCGATCTTCACCAAAATCAATAGACCTTGAGCTCTCTGCAACTCAGGGGGTGCAAAAAATTATTTGATTCTCATTGTATTTTTGGCAGTTATCGTTCATCATAAAAAAATTACCCTTTTTAAAACATAAAATGTTGCTGATAAACTACCCCTTCCCTTAACCGATCTTCAACAAAATCAACAGACCTCGAGTTCTCTTTAGTTCAAAAAGGTGTGTAATAACCTAGTTGATTCTGTTTGAATTTACGGCAGTTATCATTCGTCATAAAAAATTACCCTTGTTAAAACATAAAATGTTGCTGGTAAACTACCCCTTCCCCTTAACCGATCTTCACCAACACCAATACGTATTGAGAACTGTACAATACAGAGCTGTATGCAAAACATCATTTGATTCTGTTTGAATTTGCGGCTGTTATCGTTTACTATAGAAAAAAATTATTGATAAAAAACCGTTGCCGGTAAACTACCCCTTTCCCTTAACCGATCTTCACCAAAAACGATAGGTCTTGAGAACTCTATAATTCAGGGCTGTACGCAAAAGAGTAGTTGATTCTGTTTGAATTAGCGGCTGTTATCGTTTGCCATAGAAAAATATCGGTATGGAGAACCATACATGACTTCCATGTTCTAAGATTTATATTTAAAATCATATTCGAAATGAAATATTTCCATAGAAACTACTTCTTTCTACTTATTGCTTCAGTCTTAACCACAGTACTGTGGTCACTAACGTATACCACCTCACATTTTTGCACTCGATTTTCACTGATGATGGCAGTCGATGGCACTGCCGAAACGTCTGGTTTTGCAGAAAACATTGGACTATGGCTAAACAGCCCGGGAAGGAATTTTAACAAAAAACTACTTCTTTGTTGCCGATAACGTAGTACACATAGTACACGTATAACAAATTCTCCCCTCCCTCTTCAACTATAATTTTCATTAATAGAAAATTACCCCCAACCCATTCACCTAACCTCTTAATTTATAGATATTTCATCTACGTTTCTACAGTGGATTATTATGAGGTTCTTATCAGGATACTTTATTTATCAAAATTAAGTACTTCACTCTTGTTACAACATAAAATGTTGCAGGTAAACTACCCCTTTCCATTAACCGGTCTTCACCAAAATCAACAGGCCTTGAGTTCTCTACAATTGAGGCAAGCATTTAAAACATTATTTGATTCTGTTTGAATGTGCGGCAGTTATCGTTCGTCATAGAAACAATTACTCTGGTTAAAACATGAAAAGTGGCAGGTAAACTACCTCATTCCCTAAAGACGAAAAGTCTGTCTATGAATAGTTCCTTTGTAAACACGTGCAGTTACACTGCCCAGCGATCCACAGGAAGCAAATCGCTATCCACGCTGAACACTTTTTCGGCTTGCACGCGTTATGTTGGTGTGGGTTTCGGCACTTTCCATTTAAAAAGCGTGCAAATGTGAGAAAATAAACATGAGTGAGGCAAGAAATAACACGAATTTTGTGTGTGTGTGTGTGTGTGTGTGTGTGTGTGTTTTCCCTGCCTTTTTATTGCAGTAATCATAATAATAAAATGGAAACGTAAACATTACATAATTGAGATATGCTTGCCTGCCACGAACGATATATTTTCACTCATACATGATTTACACTAAAATGAAAAATTATAATTTTATTGCCTGGCAACAAAATTATTTTATTTTTAACAAATACCATTGTTTGAAAAAGTTTAAATGAATTTTCAAGTAGATTACTGTTGTTAAAACGTGAAAGGTTGCAGGTAAACTACCCCTTCCCCTTAACCGATCTTCACCAAAATCAAAAGACCTTGAGTTCTCTACAATTCTGGGACGTATGAAAAAAAATTCATTGATTCTGTTTGAATATGCGGCAGTTATCGTTCGTCATAGAAAAAATTACCCTTGTTAAAACATAAAACATTGCAGGTAAACTACCCCTTTCCCTTAACCGATCTTCACCAAAAATAATACGTATTGAGAACTCTAAAAATCAGGGCTGTATGCAAAGATTATTTGATTCTGTTTGAATTTGTGGCTGTTATCTTTTGCCATAGAAAATACCCTTGTTAAAACATAAAACTTTGTAGGTAAACTATCCCTTTTCCTTAACCGATCTTCACCAAAAACAAGAGGTCCTACAATTTAGGGCTGTATGCAAATAGTCTTTTGATTCTGTTTGAATTTGCGGCTGTTATCGTTTGAAATAGAAAATACCTTTGATAAAAAAAAACCGTTGCAGGTAAACTACCCCTTTCCCTCAACGGATATTCACCAAAAACAATAGGTCGTGAGTACTCTACAAATCAGGGCTGTACGTAAAAAATTATTTGATTCTGTTTGAATTTGCGGCAGTTATCGTTTGCCATAGAAAAAAATTACAGATAGACACACACAGACAGACAGACACACGCACAGACACTTTTCGAAAAACGACTTTTTCATGTTTTGAGTGTAGTACAATCAGAATCTGCAATAATCTCGAACACGATTTTTTTGCCATCACCATACTTCCATTTCCGTAAGGAATATGGAAGTAAAATTACCCTTGATAAAAAAAAAACCATTGCAGGTAAAATACCCCTTTCCCTCAACCGATCTTCACCAAAAACAATTGGTCGTGAGTACTCTACAAATCAGGGCTGTACACAAAAAATTATTTGATTCTGTTTGAATTTGCGGCAGTTATCGTTTGCCATAGAAAAAAAATCTACAGACACACAGACACACACAAAGACACTTTTCAAAAAACCACTTTTTTTCATGTTTTGAGTGTAGTACAATCAGAATCTGCAATAATCTCGAACACGATTTTTTTGCCATCATCATACTTCCATTCCTTAAGGAACATGGAAGTAAACTAGTTGATTCTGTTTGAATTTACGGCAGTTATCGTTCGTCATATAAAAAATTACCCTTGTTAAAACATAAAATGTTGCTGGTAAACTACCTCTTTCCCTTAACCGATCTTCACCAACACCAATAGGTATTGAGAACTCTACAATACAGGGCTGTATGCAAAACATCATTTGATTCTGTTTGAATTTGCGGCTGTTATCGTTTACTATAGAAAAAAATTACCCTTGATAAAAAACCGTTGCAGGTAAACTACCCCTTTCCCTTAACTGATCTTCACCAAAAACGACAGGTCTTGGGTACTCTACAATTCAGGCCTGTATGCAAACAATTATTTGATTCTGTTTGAATTTGTGGCTGTTATCGTTTGCCATAGAAAACACCCTTAATAAAACATAAAATGTTGCTGGTAAACTACCCTATTCCATTAACCGATCTTCACCAAAAACAATAGGTCTTGAGAACTCTACAATTCAGGGCTGTATGCAAAACATTAGTTGATTCTCTTTGAATTTACGGCAGTTATCGTTCGTCATAGAAAAAATACGCTTGCTAAAACATAAAACGTTGCAGGTAAACTACCCCTTTCCCTTAACCGATCTTCAACAAAATCAACAGACCTTGAGTTCTGTATAATTCAAAAAGGTATGCAGAAGAGTAGTTGATTCTGTTTTAATGTACGGCAGTTATCCTTCGTCATGGAAACATTTCTCTTGTTACAACATAAAATGTTGCAGGTAAACTACCCCTTTCCCTTAACCGATCTTCACCAAAATCAATAGACCTTGAGCTCTCTGCAACTCAGGGGGTGCAAAAAATTATTTGATTCTCATTGTATTTTTGGCAGTTATCGTTCATCATAAAAATATTACCCTTTTTAAAACATAAAATGTTGCTGATAAACTACCCCTTCCCTTAACCGATCTTCAACAAAATCAACAGACCTCGAGTTCTCTTTAGTTCAAAAAGGTGTGTAATAACCTAGTTGATTCTGTTTGAATTTACGGCAGTTATCATTCGTCATAAAAAATTACCCTTGTTAAAACATAAAATGTTGCTGGTAAACTACCCCTTCCCCGTAACCAATCTTCACCAACACCAATACGTATTGAGAACTGTACAATACAGAGCTGTATGCAAAACATCATTTGATTCTGTTTGAATTTGCGGCTGTTATCGTTTACTATAGAAAAAAATTATTGATAAAAAACTGTTGCCGGTAAACTACCCCTTTCCCTTAACCAATCTTCACCATAAACGATAGGTCTTGAGAACTCTATAATTCAGGGCTGTACGCAAAAGAGTAGTTGATTCTGTTTGAATTAGCGGCTGTTATCATTTGCCATAGAAAAATATCGGTATGGAGAACCATACATGACTTCCATGTTCTAAGATTTATATTTAAAATCATATTCGAAATGAAATATTTCCATAGAAACTACTTCATTCTACTTATTGCTTCAGTCTTAACCACAGTACTGTGGTCACTAACGTATACCACCTCACATTTTCGCACTCGATTTTCACTGATGATGGCAGTCGATGGCACTGCCGAAACGTCTGGTTTTGCAGAAAACATTGGACTATGGCTAAACAGCCCGGGAAGGAATTTTAACAAAAAACTACTTCTTTGTTGCCGATAACGTAGTACACATAGTACACGTATAACAAATTCTCCCCTCCCTCTTCAACTATAATTTTCATTAATAGAAAATTACCCCCAACCCATTCACCTAACCTCTTAATTTATAGATATTTCATCTACGTTTCTACAGTGGATTATTATGAGGTTCTTATCAGGATACTTTATTTATCAAAATTAAGTACTTCACTCTTGTTACAACATAAAATGTTGCAGGTAAACTACCCCTTTCCATTAACCGGTCTTCACCAAAATCAACAGGCCTTGAGTTCTCTACAATTGAGGCAAGCATGTAAAACATTATTTGATTCTGTTTGAATGTGCGGCAGTTATCGTTCGTCATAGAAACAATTACTCTGGTTAAAACATGAAAAGTGGCAGGTAAACTACCTCATTCCCTAAAGACGAAAAGTCTGTCTATGAATGGTTCCTCTGTAAACACGTGCAGTTACACTGCCCAGCGATCCACAGGAAGCAAATCGCTATCCACGCTGAACACTTTTTCGGCTTGCACGCGTTATGTTGGTGTGGGTTTCGGCACTTTCCATTTAAAAAGCGTGCAAATGTGAGAAAATAAACATGAGTGAGGCCAGAAATAACACGAATTTTGTGTGTGTGTGTGTGTGTGTGTGTGTTTTCCCTGCCTTTTTATTGCAGTAATCATAATAATAAAATGGAAACGTAAACATTACATAATTGAGATATGCTTGCCTGCCACGAACGATATATTTTCACTCATACATGATTTACACTAAAATGAAAAATTATAATTTTATTGCCTGGCAACAAAATTATTTTATTTTTAACAAATACCATTGTTTGAAAAAGTTTAAATGAATTTTCAAGTAGATTACTGTTGTTAAAACGTGAAAGGTTGCAGGTAAACTACCCCTTCCCCTTAACCGATCTTCACCAAAATCAAAAGACCTTGAGTTCTCTACAATTCTGGGATGTATGAAAAAAAATTCATTGATTCTGTTTGAATATGCGGCAGTTATCGTTCGTCATAGAAAAAATTACCCTTGTTAAAACATAAAACATTGCAGGTAAACTACCCCTTTCCCTTAACCGATCTTCACCAAAAATAATACGTATTGAGAACTCTAAAAATCAGGGCTGTATGCAAAAAATTATTTGATTCTGTTTGAATTTGTGGCTGTTATCTTTTGCCATAGAAAATACCCTTGTTAAAACATAAAACTTTGTAGGTAAACTATCCCTTTTCCTTAACCGATCTTCACCAAAAACAAGAGGTCCTACAATTTAGGGCTGTATGCAAATAGTCTTTTGATTCTGTTTGAATTTGCGGCTGTTATCGTTTGAAATAGAAAATACCTTTGATAAAAAAAAACCGTTGCAGGTAAACTACCCCTTTCCCTCAACGGATATTCACCAAAAACAATAGGTCGTGAGTACTCTACAAATCAGGGCTGTACGTAAAAAATTATTTGATTCTGTTTGAATTTGCGGCAGTTATCGTTTGCCATAGAAAAAAATTACAGATAGACACACACAGACAGACAGACACACACACAGACACTTTTCGAAAAACGACTTTTTCATGTTTTGAGTGTAGTACAATCAGAATCTGCAATAATCTCGAACACGATTTTTTTGCCATCACCATACTTCCATTTCCGTAAGGAATATGGAAGTAAAATTACCCTTGATAAAAAAAAAACCATTGCAGGTAAAATACCCCTTTCCCTCAACCGATCTTCACCAAAAACAATAGGTCGTGAGTACTCTACAAATCAGGGCTGTACACAAAAAATTATTTGATTCTGTTTGAATTTGCGGCAGTTATCGTTTGCCATAGAAAAAAAATCTACAGACACACACAAAGACACTTTTCAAAAAACCACTTTTTTTTCATGTTTTGAGTGTAGTACAATCAGAATCTGCAATAATCTCGAACACGATTTTTTTGCCATCATCATACTTCCATTCCTTAAGGAACATGGAAGTAAACTAGTTGATTCTGTTTGAATTTACGGCAGTTATCGTTCGTCATATAAAAAATTACCCTTGTTAAAACATAAAATGTTGCTGGTAAACTACCTCTTTCCCTTAACCGATCTTCACCAACACCAATAGGTATTGAAAACTCTACAATACAGGGCTGTATGCAAAACATCATTTGATTCTGTTTGAATTTGCGGCTGTTATCGTTTACTATAGAAAAAAATTACCCTTGATAAAAAACCGTTGCAGGTAAACTACCCCTTTCCCTTAACTGATCTTCACCAAAAACGACAGGTCTTGGGTACTCTACAATTCAGGCCTGTATGCAAACAATTATTTGATTCTGTTTGAATTTGTGGCTGTTATCGTTTGCCATAGAAAACACCCATAATAAAACATAAAATGTTGCTGGTAAACTACCCTATTCCATTAACCGATCTTCACCAAAAACAATAGGTCTTGAGAACTCTACAATTCAGGGCTGTATGCAAAACATTAGTTGATTCTCTTTGAATTTACGGCAGTTATCGTTCGTCATAGAAAAAATACGCTTGCTAAAACATAAAATGTTGCAGGTAAACTACCCCTTTCCCTTAACCGATCTTCAACAAAATCAACAGACCTTGAGTTCTGTATAATTCAAAAAGGTATGCAGAAGAGTAGTTGATTCTGTTTTAATGTACGGCAGTTATCCTTCGTCATGGAAACATTTCTCTTGTTACAACATAAAATGTTGCAGGTAAACTACCCCTTTCCCTTAACCGATCTTCACCAAAATCAATAGACCTTGAGCTCTCTGCAACTCAGGGGGTGCAAAAAATTATTTGATTCTCATTGTATTTTTGGCAGTTATCGTTCATCATAAAAATATTACCCTTTTTAAAACATAAAATGTTGCTGATAAACTACCCCTTCCCTTAACCGATCTTCAACAAAATCAACAGACCTCGAGTTCTCTTTAGTTCAAAAAGGTGTGTAATAACCTAGTTGATTCTGTTTGAATTTACGGCAGTTATCATTCGTCATAAAAAATTACCCTTGTTAAAACATAAAATGTTGCTGGTAAACTACCCCTTCCCCGTAACCGATCTTCACCAACACCAATACGTATTGAGAACTGTACAATACAGAGCTGTATGCAAAACATCATTTGATTCTGTTTGAATTTGCGGCTGTTATCGTTTACTATAGAAAAAAATTATTGATAAAAAACTGTTGCCGGTAAACTACCCCTTTCCCTTAACCAATCTTCACCATAAACGATAGGTCTTGAGAACTCTATAATTCAGGGCTGTACGCAAAAGAGTAGTTGATTCTGTTTGAATTAGCGGCTGTTATCATTTGCCATAGAAAAATATCGGTATGGAGAACCATACATGACTTCCATGTTCTAAGATTTATATTTAAAATCATATTCGAAATGAAATATTTCCATAGAAACTACTTCTTTCTACTTATTGCTTCAGTCTTAACCACAGTACTGTGGTCACTAACGTATACCACCTCACATTTTCGCACTCGATTTTCACTGATGATGGCAGTCGATGGCACTGCCGAAACGTCTGGTTTTGCAGAAAACATTGGACTATGGCTAAACAGCCCGGGAAGGAATTTTAACAAAAAACTACTTCTTTGTTGCCGATAACGTAGTACACATAGTACACGTATAACAAATTCTCCCCTCCCTCTTCAACTATAATTTTCATTAATAGAAAATTACCCCCAACCCATTCACCTAACCTCTTAATTTATAGATATTTCATCTACGTTTCTACAGTGGATTATTATGAGGTTCTTATCAGGATACTTTATTTATCAAAATTAAGTACTTCACTCTTGTTACAACATAAAATGTTGCAGGTAAACTACCCCTTTCCATTAACCGGTCTTCACCAAAATCAACAGGCCTTGAGTTCTCTACAATTGAGGCAAGCATGTAAAACATTATTTGATTCTGTTTGAATGTGCGGCAGTTATCGTTCGTCATAGAAACAATTACTCTGGTTAAAACATGAAAAGTGGCAGGTAAACTACCTCATTCCCTAAAGACGAAAAGTCTGTCTATGAATAGTTCCTCTGTAAACACGTGCAGTTACACTGCCCAGCGATCCACAGGAAGCAAATCGCTATCCACGCTGAACACTTTTTCGGCTTGCACGCGTTATGTTGGTGTGGGTTTCGGCACTTTCCATTTAAAAAGCGTGCAAATGTGAGAAAATAAACATGAGTGAGGCCAGAAATAACACGAATTTTGTGTGTGTGTGTGTGTGCGTGTGTGTGTGTGTGTGTTTTCCCTGCCTTTTTATTGCAGTAATCATAATAATAAAATGGAAACGTAAACATTACATAATTGAGATATGCTTGCCTGCCACGAACGATATATTTTCACACATACTGATTTACACTAAAATGAAAAATTATAATTTTATTGCCTGGCAACAAAATTATTTTATTTTTAACAAATACCATTGTTTGAAAAAGTTTAAATAAATTTTCAAGTAGATTACTGTTGTTAAAACGTGAAAGGTTGCAAGTAAACTACCCCTTCCCCTTAACCGATCTTCACCAAAATCAAAAGACCTTGAGTTCTCTACAATTCTGGGACGTATGAAAAAAAATTCATTGATTCTGTTTGAATATGCGGCAGTTATCGTTCGTCATAGAAAAAATTACCCTTGTTAAAACATAAAACATTGCAGGTAAACTACCCCTTTCCCTTAACCGATCTTCACCAAAAATAATACGTATTGAGAACTCTAAAAATCAGGGCTGTATGCAAAAAATTATTTGATTCTGTTTGAATTTGTGGCTGTTATCTTCTGCCATAGAAAATACCCTTGTTAAAACATAAAACTTTGTAGGTAAACTATCCCTTTTCCTTAACCGATCTTCACCAAAAACAAGAGGTCCTACAATTTAGGGCTGTATGCAAATAGTCTTTTGATTCTGTTTGAATTTGCGGCTGTTATCGTTTGAAATAGAAAATACCTTTGATAAAAAAAAACCGTTGCAGGTAAACTACCCCTTTCCCTCAACGGATATTCACCAAAAACAATAGGTCGTGAGTACTCTACAAATCAGGGCTGTACGTAAAAAATTATTTGATTCTGTTTGAATTTGCGGCAGTTATCGTTTGCCATAGAAAAAAATTACAGATAGACACACACAGACAGACAGACACACACACAGACACTTTTCGAAAAACGACTTTTTCATGTTTTGAGTGTAGTACAATCAGAATCTGCAATAATCTCGAACACGATTTTTTTGCCATCACCATACTTCCATTTCCGTAAGGAATATGGAAGTAAAATTACCCTTGATAAAAAAAAAACCATTGCAGGTAAAGTACCCCTTTCCCTCAACCGATCTTCACCAAAAACAATAGGTCGTGAGTACTCTACAAATCAGGGCTGTACACAAAAAATTATTTGATTCTGTTTGAATTTGCGGCAGTTATCGTTTGCCATAGAAAAAAAATCTACAGACACACACAAAGACACTTTTCAAAAAACCACTTTTTTTCATGTTTTGAGTGTAGTACAATCAGAATCTGCAATAATCTCGAACACGATTTTTTTGCCATCATCATACTTCCATTCCTTAAGGAACATGGAAGTAAACTAGTTGATTCTGTTTGAATTTACGGCAGTTATCGTTCGTCATATAAAAAATTACCCTTGTTAAAACATAAAATGTTGCTGGTAAACTACCTCTTTCCCTTAACCGATCTTCACCAACACCAATAGGTATTGAGAACTCTACAATACAGGGCTGTATGCAAAACATCATTTGATTCTGTTTGAATTTGCGGCTGTTATCGTTTACTATAGAAAAAAATTACCCTTGATAAAAAACCGTTGCAGGTAAACTACCCCTTTCCCTTAACTGATCTTCACCAAAAACGACAGGTCTTGGGTACTCTACAATTCAGGCCTGTATGCAAACAATTATTTGATTCTGTTTGAATTTGTGGCTGTTATCGTTTGCCATAGAAAACACCCTTAATAAAACATAAAATGTTGCTGGTAAACTACCCTATTCCATTAACCGATCTTCACCAAAAACAATAGGTCTTGAGAACTCTACAATTCAGGGCTGTATACAAAACATTAGTTGATTCTCTTTGAATTTACGGCAGTTATCGTTCGTCATAGAAAAAATACGCTTGCTAAAACATAAAACGTTGCAGGTAAACTACCCCTTTCCCTTAACCGATCTTCAACAAAATCAACAGACCTTGAGTTCTGTATAATTCAAAAAGGTATGCAGAAGAGTAGTTGATTCTGTTTTAATGTACGGCAGTTATCCTTCGTCATGGAAACATTTCTCTTGTTACAACATAAAATGTTGCAGGTAAACTACCCCTTTCCCTTAACCGATCTTCACCAAAATCAATAGACCTTGAGCTCTCTGCAACTCAGGGGGTGCAAAAAATTATTTGATTCTCATTGTATTTTTGGCAGTTATCGTTCATCATAAAAATATTACCCTTTTTAAAACATAAAATGTTGCTGATAAACTACCCCTTCCCTTAACCGATCTTCAACAAAATCAACAGACCTCGAGTTCTCTTTAGTTCAAAAAGGTGTGTAATAACCTAGTTGATTCTGTTTGAATTTACGGCAGTTATCATTCGTCATAAAAAATTACCCTTGTTAAAACATAAAATGTTGCTGGTAAACTACCCCTTCCCCGTAACCGATCTTCACCAACACCAATACGTATTGAGAACTGTACAATACAGAGCTGTATGCAAAACATCATTTGATTCTGTTTGAATTTGCGGCTGTTATCGTTTACTATAGAAAAAAATTATTGATAAAAAACTGTTGCCGGTAAACTACCCCTTTCCCTTAACCAATCTTCACCATAAACGATAGGTCTTGAGAACTCTATAATTCAGGGCTGTACGCAAAATAGTAGTTGATTCTGTTTGAATTAGCGGCTGTTATCATTTGCCATAGAAAAATATCGGTATGGAGAACCATACATGACTTCCATGTTCTAAGATTTATATTTAAAATCATATTCGAAATGAAATATTTCCATAGAAACTACTTCTTTCTACTTATTGCTTCAGTCTTAACCACAGTACTGTGGTCACTAACGTATACCACCTCACATTTTCGCACTCGATTTTCACTGATGATGGCAGTCGATGGCACTGCCGAAACGTCTGGTTTTGCAGAAAACATTGGACTATGGCTAAACAGCCCGGGAAGGAATTTTAACAAAAAACTACTTCTTTGTTGCCGATAACGTAGTACACATAGTACACGTATAACAAATTCTCCCCTCCCTCTTCAACTATAATTTTCATTAATAGAAAATTACCCCCAACCCATTCACCTAACCTCTTAATTTATAGATATTTCATCTACGTTTCTACAGTGGATTATTATGAGGTTCTTATCAGGATACTTTATTTATCAAAATTAAGTACTTCACTCTTGTTACAACATAAAATGTTGCAGGTAAACTACCCCTTTCCATTAACCGGTCTTCACCAAAATCAACAGGCCTTGAGTTCTCTACAATTGAGGCAAGCATGTAAAACATTATTTGATTCTGTTTGAATGTGCGGCAGTTATCGTTCGTCATAGAAACAATTACTCTGGTTAAAACATGAAAAGTGGCAGGTAAACTACCTCATTCCCTAAAGACGAAAAGTCTGTCTATGAATAGTTCCTCTGTAAACACGTGCAGTTACACTGCCCAGCGATCCACAGGAAGCAAATCGCTATCCACGCTGAACACTTTTTCGGCTTGCACGCGTTATGTTGGTGTGGGTTTCGGCACTTTCCATTTAAAAAGCGTGCAAATGTGAGAAAATAAACATGAGTGAGGCCAGAAATAACACGAATTTTGTGTGTGTGTGTGTGTGTGTGTGTGTGTGTGTGTGCGTGTGTGTGTGTGTGTGTTTTCCCTGCCTTTTTATTGCAGTAATCATAATAATAAAATGGAAACGTAAACATTACATAATTGAGATATGCTTGCCTGCCACGAACGATATATTTTCACACATACATGATTTACACTAAAATGAAAAATTATAATTTTATTGCCTGGCAACAAAATTATTTTATTTTTAACAAATACCATTGTTTGAAAAAGTTTAAATGAATTTTCAAGTAGATTACTGTTGTTAAAACGTGAAAGGTTGCAAGTAAACTACCCCTTCCCCTTAACCGATCTTCAAAATCAAAAGACCTTGAGTTCTCTACAATTCTGGGACGTATGAAAAAAAATTCATTGATTCTGTTTGAATATGCGGCAGTTATCGTTCGTCATAGAAAAAATTACCCTTGTTAAAACATAAAACATTGCAGGTAAACTACCCCTTTCCCTTAACCGATCTTCACCAAAAATAATACGTATTGAGAACTCTAAAAATCAGGGCTGTATGCAAAAAATTATTTGATTCTGTTTGAATTTGTGGCTGTTATCTTTTGCCATAGAAAATACCCTTGTTAAAACATAAAACTTTGTAGGTAAACTATCCCTTTTCCTTAACCGATCTTCACCAAAAACAAGAGGTCCTACAATTTAGGGCTGTATGCAAATAGTCTTTTGATTCTGTTTGAATTTGCGGCTGTTATCGTTTGAAATAGAAAATACCTTTGATAAAAAAAAACCGTTGCAGGTAAACTACCCCTTCCCTCAACGGATTTTCACCAAAAACAATAGGTCATGAGTACTCTACAAATCAGGGCTGTACGTAAAAAATTATTTGATTCTGTTTGAATTTGCGGCAGTTATCGTTTGCCATAGAAAAAAATTACAGATAGACACACACAGACAGACAGACACACACACAGACACTTTTCGAAAAACGACTTTTTCATGTTTTGAGTGTAGTACAATCAGAATCTGCAATAATCTCGAACACGATTTTTTTGCCATCACCATACTTCCATTTCCTTAAGGAATATGGAAGTAAAATTACCCTTGATAAAAAAAAACCATTGCAGGTAAAATACACCTTTCCCTCAACCGATCTTCACCAAAAACAATAGGTCGTGAGTACTCTACAAATCAGGGCTGTACACAAAAAATTATTTGATTCTGTTTGAATTTGCGGCAGTTATCGTTTGCCATAGAAAAAAAATCTACAGACACACAGACACACACAAAGACACTTTTCAAAAAACCACTTTTTTCATGTTTTGAGTGTAGTACAATCAGAATCTGCAATAATCTCGAACACGATTTTTTTGCCATCATCATACTTCCATTCCTTAAGGAACATGGAAGTAAACTAGTTGATTCTGTTTGAATTTACGGCAGTTATCGTTCGTCATATAAAAAATTACCCTTGTTAAAACATAAAATGTTGCTGGTAAACTACCTCTTTCCCTTAACCGATCTTCACCAACACCAATAGGTATTGAGAACTCTACAATACAGGGCTGTATGCAAAACATCATTTGATTCTGTTTGAATTTGCGGCTGTTATCGTTTACTATAGAAAAAAATTACCCTTGATAAAAAACCGTTGCAGGTAAACTACCCCTTTCCCTTAACTGATCTTCACCAAAAACGACAGGTCTTGGGTACTCTACAATTCAGGCCTGTATGCAAACAATTATTTGATTCTGTTTGAATTTGTGGCTGTTATCGTTTGCCATAGAAAACACCCTTAATAAAACATAAAATGTTGCTGGTAAACTACCCTATTCCATTAACCGATCTTCACCAAAAACAATAGGTCTTGAGAACTCTACAATTCAGGGCTGTATGCAAAACATTAGTTGATTCTCTTTGAATTTACGGCAGTTATCGTTCGTCATAGAAAAAATACGCTTGCTAAAACATAAAACGTTGCAGGTAAACTACCCCTTTCCCTTAACCGATCTTCAACAAAATCAACAGACCATGAGTTCTGTATAATACAAAAAGGTATGCAGAAGAGTAGTTGATTCTGTTTTAATGTACGGCAGTGATCCTTCGTCATGGAAACATTTCTCTTGTTACAACATAAAATGTTGCAGGTAAACTACCCCTTTCCCTTAACCGATCTTCACCAAAATCAATAGACCTTGGGCTCTCTGCAACTCAGGGGGTGCAAAAAATTATTTGATTCTCATTGAATTTTTGGCAGTTATCGTTCATCATAAAAAAATTACCCTTTTTAAAACATAAAACGTTGCTGATAAACTACCCATCCCTTAACCGATCTTCAACAAAATCAACAGACCTCGAGTTCTCTTTAGTTCAAAAAGGTGTGTAATAACCTAGTTGATTCTGTTTGAATTTACGGCAGTTATCATTCGTCATAAAAAATTACCCTTGTTAAAACATAAAATGTTGCTGGTAAACTAACCCTTCCCCTTAACCGATCTTCACCAACACCAATACGTATTGAGAACTGTACAATACAGAGCTGTATGCAAAACATCATTTGTTTCTGTTTGAATTTGCGGCTGTTATCGTTTACTATAGAAAAAAATTATTGATAAAAAACCGTTGCCGGTAAACTACCCCTTTCCCTTAACCGATCTTCACCAAAAACGATAGGTCTTGAGAACTCTACAATTCAGGGCTGTATGTAAAATATTATATGATTTTGTTTGAATTTGCGGCTGTTATCGTTTGCCATACAAAATACCCTTGATAAAACAAAAAATGTGGCAGGTAAACTACCCCTTTCCCTTAAACGATCTTCACCAAAAACAATAGGTCTTTAGTACTCAAGAAATCAGGGCTGTATGCAAAAACTTATTTGATTCTGTTTGAATTTGCGGCTCTTATCGTTTGCCATAGAAAATACCCTTTTAAAACAAAACGTTTCAGGTAAACTACCCCTTTCCCTTAACCGATCTTCACCAAAACCAAAAGGTCTTGAGAACTCTACAATTCAGGGCAGTATGCAAAACATTATTTGATTATGTTTGAATTTGCGGCTGTTATCATTTGCCATATAAAATACCCTTGTTAAAACATAAAACTTACAGGTAAACTACCCCTTTCCCTTAACCGATCTTTACCAAAATCATAAAATCTTGAGAACTCTACAATTCAGGGCTGTATGCGAAACATTATTTGATTCTGTTTGAATTTGCGGCTGTTATCGTTTGCCAAACAAACAAAATTACCCTTGATAAAAAAAAATGTTGCAGGTAAACTACCCCTTTCCCTTAACCGATCTTCACCAAAACCAAAAGGTCTTGAGAACTCTACAATTCAGGGCAGTATGCAAAACATTATTTGATTATGTTTGAATTTGCGGCTGTTATCATTTGCCATATAAAATACCCTTGTTAAAACATAAAACTTACAGGTAAACTACCCCTTTCCCTTAACCGATCTTTACCAAAATCATAAAATCTTGAGAACTCTACAATTCAGGGCTGTATGCGAAACATTATTTGATTCTGTTTGAATTTGCGGCTGTTATCGTTTGCCAAACAAACAAAATTACCCTTGATAAAAAAAAATGTTGCAGGTAAACTACCCCTTTCCCTCAACCGATCTTCACCAAAAACAATGTCGTGAGTACTCTACAAATCAGGGCTGTATGCAAAAAATTATTTGATTCTGTGTGAATTTGCGGCTGTTATCATTTGCCATAGAAAAAAAATCTATAGACACACACACACACACACACACACACACACACACACACTTTTCGAAAAACGACTTTTTTTCATGTTTTGAGTGTAGTACAATCAGAATCTGCAATAATCTCGAACACGATTTTTTTTGCCATCACCGTTTCATTTCCTTAAGGAACATGGAAGTAAAATATCGGTATGGAGAACCATACATGACTTCCATATTCTAAGATTTATATTTAAAATCATTTTCGAAATGAAATATTACCATAGAAACTACTTCTTTCTACTTACTGCTTCAGCCTTAACCACAGTACTGTGGTCACTAACGTATACCACCTCACGTTATCGCACTCGATTTTCACTGATGATGGAAGTCGATGGCATTGCCGAAACGTCTGGTTTTGTAGAAAACTTTGGACTACGGCCAAATATCCTGGGAAGGAATTTTAACAAAAACTACTTCTTTGTTGCCGATAACGTTGTACACATATATATAAAATATATGCATAAAATTAATGGCTTGTATAAGTTAATGATTGATCTCCATTAAGTAGTGCTCAAGTTTCCAAAGTTTTAATATTATGATGTCCGTAATTAAAACATCAGAGCAGGTTTAGTGTGAATGAGGGTACACTGTGGACAAAAATTTTCAACATTTCCTATTGAGCGTTGCTTAGAGTAAAGCTGCGAATATACAGTGTATGTTTCACAGAACAAACACGCGAAAAAGAAGGAGCGCTCCGAAGTCACTCATGGGCCCTCTGCATCTTGCAGAAGGTTCATTCCCTAAAGACGAAAAGTCTGTCTATGAATCGTTCCTCTGTAAACACGTGCAGTTGCATTGCCCAGCGATCCACAGGAAGCAAATTGATGTCCATTTTTTCGGCTTGCACGCGTTATGTTTGTGTGGGTTTCGGCACTTTCCATTTAAAAAGCGTGCAAATGTAAGAAAATAAACATGAGTGAGGCCAGAAATAACGTGAATTGTGTGTGTGTATGTGTGTGTGTGCGTCTTACCTGCCTTTTTGTTGCTGTAGGCATAATAATAAAATGGAAACGTAAACATTACATAACTGAGATATGCTTACCTGCCACGAACGATATATTATTTTATACATGGAGGAGTTCAGTGACATACACACGTACAGAAGAATTATATATATAAAGATATTAACTCATACATAATTTACATTAAAATGAAAAAATTATAATTTTATTCCCTGTCAACAAAATTATTTTATTTTTAACAATTACCTTTGTTTGAAAAAGTTTAAATTAATTTTCAAGTACTTTACTCTTGTTAAAACGTAAAAGGTTGCAGGTAAACTACCCCTTCCCCTTAACCGATCTTCACCAAAATCGAAAGTCCTTGAGACCTCTACAATTCAGGGACGTATGCAAAAAATTATTTCATTCTGTTTGAATTTGCGGCTGTTATCGTTTGCCATAGAAAATACGCTTGATAAAAAAACGTTGCAGGTAAACTACCCCTTGCCCTTATCCGATCTTCACCAAAATCAATAGGTCTTGAGTACTCTACAAATCAGGCCTGTATGCAAAAAATTATTTGATTCTGTTTGAATTTTCGGCTGTTATCGTTTGCCATAGGAAATACCCTTGTTAAAAAAACGTTGCAGGTAAACTACCCCTTTCCCTCAACCTATTTTCACCAAAAACAATAGGTTGTGAGTACTCTACAAATCAGGGCTGTATGCAAAAAATTATTTGATTCTGTTTGAATTTGTGGCAGTTATCGTTTGCCATAGAAAAAAAATCACACAGACACACACACAGACACTTTTCGAAAAACGACTTTTTTCATGTTTTGAGTGTAGTATAATCAGAATCTGCAATAATCTCGAACACGATTTTTTTTGCCATCACCATACTTCCATTTCCTTAAGGAATATGGAAGTAAAATTACCCTTGTTAAAAAACGTTCCTGGTAAACTACCCCTTTCCCTTAACCGATCTTCACCAACACCAATAGGTATTGAGAACTCTAATATACAGGGCTGTATGCAAAACATCATTTGATTCTGTTTGAATTTGCGGCTGTTATCGTTTGCCATACAAAATACCCTTGAAAAAACAAAAATCGTGGCCGGTAAACTACCCCTTTCCCTTAAACGATCTTCACCAAAAACAATAGGTCTTTAGTACTCAAGAAATCAGGGCTGTGTGCAAAAACTTATTTGATTCTGTTTGAATTTGCGGCTGTTATCGTTTGCCATAGAAAAAAATCTACAGACACACACACAGACACTTTTTGGAAAACCACTTTTTTTCATGTTTTGAGTGTAGTACAATTAGAATCTGCAATAATCTCGAACACTATTTTTTTGCCATCACCATACTTCCATTTCCTTAAGGAACATGGAAGTAAAATGACTTTTTTTCATGTTTTGAGTGTAGTACAATCAGAATCTGCAATAATCTCGAACACGATTTTTTTTTGCCATCACCATACAGTACTACCATTTCCTTAAGGAACATGGAAGTAAAAAAGTCATTTTATCATCATTGAAAATCGAGTGCGATAACGTGTGGTGGTATACGTTAGTGACCACAGTACTGTGGTTAAGGCTGAAGCAATAAGTGGAAAGAAGTAGTTTCTATGGAAATATTTCATTTCGTAAATGATTTTAAATACAAATCTTAGAACATGGAAGTCATGTATGGTTCTCCATACTGATATTTTTGACATGGCATGCAGTAATATAAATGAATGATATCCTATTATTTTTGCATAGAATGTAAATGCAGGAAAATGTTTTTCTAGGCATTCTTGGCCTTAAGAATTTTTGGAAGAAATCTTCATAAACTAACTTTAAATATGAAGTTTTAGGTTTCCAAGAGTGACTTAAAACTAAATACGAAGTAGAGAAAGCTTTTCGGGGATTATTAAGGTATTAAGGATGATAACGTTAATTAAGGTAAACTCAAACCTTGATATAAAACTACCCTTGATATAAAGCTCTTTTTGTTCAGTTCACTGAGGAGCATTATATCAAGGTTCCACTGTATAATAGAAGTGATGGAGAATCAACATGAGAAAATAAAACAAGAGAAAATGATGATAGTGCTTTCTGTGCTTTGGAGTTGGAAAATAACCCAAGAAGCCAAGACCCAAAACTAAGAAGATGATTTACTCTGCCATCTTAGAAATCATAATGACCTACAGCTCTGAAACTTGGTAGATAAATCAAAGAGACAACTCCCAGAGGCTCCAAGCAGTGGATGTTTTGTAGGGTGTTTAGGCTCCAGTGTGTTAAAAATAAAGTCACTGTTTTGGAGGTGAATTCATGTAGCCAAAGCAATTTTAGACACCATAAATTTTAGGGACCATGTATGGTATGACTATGTGAAATAAATGCGTGACTATTGTTGCTGCAAAAATTTGTTAAACTGGGTTTGAACCAGAAGATGAACATGAGGTAGACTCAGAAGATTTTGGAAGGAGAGTGTCAGTGATGAGATGAAGGAAAAAGGCTTGCAATACAGAGATTGGAATAACAGAAATCTCTGAGATGCAGGATGCAGGATCATTGGCAGTAACCGTAAAAGCACTACCATATGGATGAATGTAGAAATGTCAAATTCTTTAACCACATTTTTACTCTTTCACGTTTTTAAAATTTCAGAGGATTGAAATTGGTATCAAAATCAGTATATTTTACTGATATGTGTAATTCGAATTTCTTGTTTCAATATCTTTTTCCCAGTACACTTTCTTTCAAATGTTTAAGTCATATGTAAAAACTATCTCTGTCATACCATACAGTTTTTTACAGTGTCTGTACAGTGTACAGTTGTGTACAGTTTTATACCAAATCCTTTGGGTTTTTTCGTATGTGTTGCAGAGAAGAAATCAAAGATATTCTATAATGAAGTGGTTGGTTCCATTTTTGGAGCTGAGTCGTTAAAAGAAAATATGTTACAGCCTATTGATGCTTCGAAGTTAAATAAGGCTCTGACCAATTTACAGGTAAGCTATACCAGTCTATAATAGTATTATAAATGTCTCCTATATTGACATCATCGTCGTTGATATTGTCATTATTGTAGATATGCTCACTAGATGCAGATTGCGTAAAAAGCAGCATAAGTCTTGTGTGGGTTTTTCATCATAACATATTTAGCTGTTTTGGTTGGAGTTTAGTCATGTCATTTTTCAACTTCCAGGTGGAAGGTCCATTGTTTCTAATTAGTAAACATTTCATTGATGTAGGTGTAGTGACAACATCTACATCTGTGGTCAACAAATAACGGCCATAGAATTAGCTGTCTAACAAGAGATGGTAATGAACTATGGTAGATAACACATGCAAAGTTACAAAAAGTTTATTCTTTGTTTATTCCAAGATTTTCTTCTTTGTTACATGCCTTGCCCATGATTTGATCATTTTATCTTGTTTTGAAGCATGTACACTGAAGGGGGATTTGATTCCATATCTTGTGTGTATGCGTTCCATTTCTTGAATATCCATATGCACTTCATAATGGACCATCAGTTATTTTTTGAATGGTTATCAGATACCACCACTGTGGACAAATTTTATCTCTATTTCATTTTGGAGTGGGAATTTGGTGGTCTTCAAACTAACAGTTAATTGCTGACATTTATGATCCCCCCCCCCCAGTATCAGACAAATGTTGACCATTCATATCACCAAACAAATGCCTCTTTGTTTTCATTGCATGGAAGACAATACACTTTTGTGTCTCAAACATGTGGTCTTATGCCACTCCCCCTACTTATGCTGTCTATGTCATTATTGAAGTGTTGAAGAACAAAATATAATAAAAAATAGGTCCCTGGAGTTCCAAAGTTTAGAAATTTCCAAAACTGAATACTACATTCAGACTTTGGTTACAAGTCTGGTTAATTTGACATCCAACATTAATTTTTATGAATTTTTCCAAAATTCAAAAAATTTTCAAGTTTTTGAGTGTTGGTGTCCAAGAATGTTTAAACTTCAACAGCTGAACACTAAATTCATATTGTGGTTAACATTCTCTTTAATTTGATACTCCAAATGGATTTTTGTTTTATTATAATTTTTACCCCTCAAATTTTTGACATCTGCTCCCCCATCAAGCTCATAAACAATAGGGCTCTACTGGGTAAAGACATGCATGCCCAAGTTTAATGTAAGTCAGTTGATGTGTACAAAAGTTATTGTGTGACATACCCCAAATAAATAGACAAATGCCAAAAGGTCAAGTTAAAACTGGGAACTTTCTTTGCTTGTTCAATAAGAAACTTGTACATTATGGTGCGATACACGTCATGTATTGAAATATACAGAAATGTCTAGAATACTTAAGGAGATATATTTAATTTACTGAAATATTGATGTTAAATAGAATGTTAAACAGTCTGTATAAATCGAAATTTGAAAAAGTTGACAGAATCGAAAGAAAGAAAAAATTTAACGTTAGAGATATAGTTATCTATTGTACGAGATTCACATTGATAGCATCTAACTCTTTGTTGGGGCTTTTACAAATTTGTAGTAAACTTTAAGGAGCTGAGATTTTAAATTGCATGACTTTAACCTATGTGGTTAATCGAATAATAAAGTGTGTAATAATATTAGAATTATGAGTTGATTTATTTTAGTGCCACTGTACCATAATTCACTGTGTAATTATTGGGGATATGTTTGTGCAGTATGTATGTAATTAATGGGGGTATGTAATTATATAATTTGTGCAGTATGCTTCAGGGTCTTTTCTTCTTACCATTTCATGATCCTGGTGCTGTGATGTTTTTTGGTAAAACATGGTTTAACATTTTGTTTTAGATAAAACAATGCAGTGAAAAAAGTACTGTTGGAGGAGAACAATCATATAGTAAGGTGGCTGCCAGTGGTGAATCTGTTGATAGCAACAGAGTCGTTGAAATGAATGACCAAAGTGATTTTTGTTACTTAGACACTGACAATGAAACACTTGCTAAACCCAAGGTAACAGGAAACAGTAGTTGTCTTGCATAAATTAGCATTGGCAACAGAAACATATTACCATTATAAGTATAAAATTTGTTATTAAAAGATTAGCTATCGCAAATTTAATTTTTAATGCAACATTTTGGCTAATAAAGCTTGCAGCATAATAAAAACGTTACCATTGTTGGGTTCCATGACAATTCCTCTCTGGACCAGACAAGAATTGCGACCAGACAATTGTTCCCCACGGCAGTTGCTCCCTGGATAGAGTTGCTCCCCAGATAGATATGAGATTTTAGTTTTTCAGACTAGTCACTTCATGTTACCATGGTTACCCTTTATTTAAATAATTTTCATTTTAGGCAAAAAATATCGGTATGGAGAACCATATATGACTTCCATGTTCTAAGATTTATATTTAAAATCATTTTCGAAATGAAATATTACCATAGAAACTACTTCTTTCTACTTACTGCTTCAGCCTTAACCACAATACTGTGGTCACTAATGTATACCACCTCACGTTATCGCACTCGATTTTCACTGATGATGGAAGTCGATGGCATTGGCGAAACGTCTGGTTTTGTAGAAAACATTGGACTACGGCCAAACATCCCGAGCAGGAATTTTAACAAAAACTATTTCATTTGTTGCCGATAACGTAGTACACACATATATATAAAAAATATGCATAAAATTAATGGCTTGTATAAGTTAATGATTGATCTCCATTAAGTAGTGCTCAGGTTTCCAAAGTTTTGATATTATGATGTCCGTAATTAAAACATCAGAGCAGGTTTAGTGTGAATGAGGGTACACCGTGGACTAAAATTTTCAACATTTCCTATTGAGCGTTGCTTAGAGTAAAGCTGCGAATATACAGTGTATGTTTCACAGAACAAACACGCGAAAAAGAAGGAGCGCTCCGAAGTCACTCATGGACCCTCAGCATCTTGCAGAGGGTTCATTCCCTAAAGACGAAAAGTCTGTCTATGAATCATTCCTCTGTAAACACGTGCAGTTACACTGCCCAGCGATCCACAGAAAGCAAATTGATGTCCATTTTTTCGGCTTGCAAGCGTTATGTTGGTATGGGTTTCGGCACTTTCCATTTAAAAAGCGTGCAAATGTAAGAAAATAAACATGAGTGAGGCCAGAAATAATGCAAATTTTGTGTGTGTGTGTGTGTGTGTGCGTCTTCCCTGCCTTTTTATTGCTGTAGTCATAATAATAAAATGGAAACGTAAACATTACATAACTGAGATATGCTTACCTGCCATGAACGATATATTATTTTATACATGTATATTAACTCATACATAATTTAAATTAAAATGAAATATCGGTATGGAGAACCATACATGACTTCCATATTCTAAAATTTATTTTTAAAATCATTTTTGAAATGAAATATTACCATAGAAACTACTTCTTTCTACTTACTGCTTCAGCCTTAACCACAGTACTGTGGTCACTAACATATACCACCTCACGTTATCACACTCGATTTTCACAGATGATGGAAGTCAATGGCATTGCCGAAACTTCTGGTTTTGTAGAAAACATTGGAATACGGCCAAATATCCCGGGAAGGAATTTTAACAAAAACTACTTCTTTGTTGCCGATAACGTTGTACACATACACTATATATAAAAAATATGCAAAAATTAATGGCTTGTATAAGTTAATGATTGATCTCCATTAAGTAGTGCTCAAGTTTCCAAAGTTTTAATATTATGATGTCCGTAATTAAAACATCAGAGCAGGTTTAGTGTGTATGAGGGTTCACCGTGGACAAAAATTTTCAACATTTCCTATTGAGCGTTGCTTAGAATAAATCTGCGAATCTACAGTGTATGTTTCACAGAACAAACACGCGGAAAGAAGGAGCGCTCCGAAGTCACTCATGGACCCTCAGCATCTTGCAGAGGGTTCATTCCCTAAAGACGAAAGGTCTGTCTATGAATCGTTCCTCTGTAAACACATGCAGTTACACTGCCCAGCGATCCACAGGAAGCAAATCGCTATCCACGCTGGACACTTTTTCGGCTTGCATGCGTTATGTTGGTATGGGTTCGGCACTTTCCATTTAAAAACCGTGCAAATGTAAGAAAATAATAAACATGAATGAGGCCAGAAATAACGCGAATTGTGCGTGCGTGTGTGTGTGTGTGTGTGTGTGTGTCTTCCCTCCCTTTTTATTGCGGTAGTGATAATAATAAAATGGAAACGTAAACAGTACATAACTGAGATATGCTTGCCTGCCACGCACGATATATTTTCTCTTATACATGACTAGCAGAATACCCGTGCTTCGCTACGGAGTTTCACGTTGTACGTAATGAAAATGTTAGTTTAATTAATAAAGTTTAATTAAAGTAGGCTTCTTAAAAATAAATAGCTGTTGCCCACAACTTCGTTCGCGTGGTCTTCAATTTAATGCGATAATATATTTAGAACAGAATCTATTCTATTGGGTTGCCATAGTAACCAGATCTAATAGTTTTTTAAGACCGCAAAGGACCCCCCAGAGGATCGTATCGAAAAAAACACCTGTCCTATGTTGGTTCTCCCGTTGCGTAAAATATTTGTGCCAAGTTTGGTTGAAATCAGTCCAATGGTTTAGGTGGAGACGTGGAAGACCCCAAAGGACCCCCCAAAGGAACGTATAAAAAAAAACACTTGTCCTATGTTGGTTCTCCCTTTGCGTAAAATATTTGTGCCAAATTTGGTTGAAATCAGTCACGTGGTTTAGGAGGCGATGTGGAAGACCCCAAAGAACCCCCAAAAGGACCCCATCGAAAAAACACCTATGTTGGTTCTCCCGTTGCGTAAAATATTTGTGCCAAGTTTTAATTGAAATCGGTACAGTGGTTTAGGAGGATATGTGGAAGAAACCATCGCGGACGTGCGCACAACAACTCACCGAAGTTTCATCGCAATCGGATGAATGGTATAGGAACGCATACAGGACAAACAAAGAAACATTCATTTTTATATATAAGATGTAAACTATACCACTTACTTGACATAAACCGTGATAGCTAAGCTAATGTACAACATATATGTATTAATTATACACATAAATGTTCCTCGATAGACACTCTATCTATTGGCGAAAACTTGAATAAAATCCGTACAGTACTTCCTGAGATTAGCGATTTCAAACACAGAGAGAAAACAGACCGACTTTACTTTATACTATGTACAGATTTACATTAAAATGAAAAAATTATAATTTTATTGCCCGGTAACAAAATTATTTTATTTTTAACAATTACCATTGTTTGAAAAACTTCAAATGAATTTTCAAGTAGTTTACTCTTGTTAAAACGTAAAAGGTTGCAGGTAAACTACCCCTTCCCCTCAACCGATCTTCACCAAAAACAATAGGTCTTGAGTACTCTACAAATCACGGCTGTATGCAAAAAATTATTTGATTCTGTTTGTATTTGCGGCTGTTATCGTTTGCCATAGAAAATACCCTTGATAAAAAAGTGCTGCAGGTAAACTACCCCTTTCCCTTAACCGATCTTCACCAAAAACAATAGGTCTTGAGAACTCTGCAATTTAGGACTGTATGCAAATAATCTTTTGATTCTGTTTGAATTTGCGGCTGTTATCGTTTGCCATAGGAAATACCCTTGTTAAAACATAAAATGTTACAGGTAAACTACCCCTTTCCCTTAACCGATCTTCACCAAAAACAATAGGTCTTGAGAACTCTACAATTCAGGGCTGTATGCGAAACATTATTTGATTCTGTTTGAATTTGCGGCTGTTATCGTTTGCCAAAAAAAAAAAATTGGTATGGAGAACCATACATGACTTCCATATTCTAAGATTTATTTTTAAAATCACTTTCGAAATGAAATATTACCATAGAAACTACTTCTTTCTACTTACTGCTTCAGCCTTAACCACAGTACTGTGGTCACTAACATATACCACCTCACGTTATCGCACTCGATTTTCACTGATGATGGAAGTCAATGGCATTGCCGAAACGTCTGGTTTTGTAGAAAACATTGGACTACGGCCAAATATCCTGGGAAGGAATTTTAACAAAAACTACTTCTTTGTTGCCGATAACGTTGTACACATATATATAAAAAATATGCATAAAATTAATGGCTTGTATAAGTTAATGATTGATCTCCATTAAGTAGTGCTCAAGTTTCCAAAGTTTTAATATTATGATGTCCGTAATTAAAACATCAGAGCAGGTTTATTGTGTATGAGGGTTCACCGTGGACAAAAATTTTCAACATTTCCTATTGAGTGTTGCTTAGAATAAATCTGCGAATCTACAGTGTACTTTTCACAGAACAAACACGCGGAAAAGAAGGAGCGCTCCGAAGTCACTCATGGACCCTCAGCATCTTGCAGAGGGTTCATTCCCTAAAGACGAAAAGTCTGTCTATGAATCGTTCCTCTGTAAACACGTGCAGTTACACTGCCCAGCGATCCACAGGAAGCAAATTGCTATCCACGCTGGACACTTTTTCGGCTTGCATGCGTTATGTTGGTATGGGTTCGGCACTTTCCATTTAAAAACCGTGCAAATGTAAGAAAATAAACATGAATGAGGCCAGAAATAACGCGAATTGTGTGTGTGTGTGTGTGTGTGTGTGTGTGTGTGTGTGTGTGTGTGTGTGTGTGTGTGTGTGTGTGTGTGTGTGTGTGTGTGTGTGTGTATGTCTTCCGTGCCTTTTTATTGCGGTAGTGATAATAATAAAATGGAAACGTAAACAGTACATAACTGAGATATGCTTGCCTGCCATGCACGATATATTTTCTCTTATACATGACTAGCAGAATACCCGTGCTTGGCTACGGAGTTTCACGTTGTACGTAATGAAAATGTTAGTTTAATTAATAAAGTTTAAATAAAGTAGGCTTCTTAAAAATAAATAGCTTTTGCCCACAACTTCTTTTGCGTGGTCTTCAATTTAATGCGATAATACATTTAGAACAGAATCTATTCTATTGGGTTGGCTTAGTAACCAGATCTAATAGTTTTTTAAGACCGCAAAGGACCCCCCAGAGGATCGTTTCGAAAAAAACACTTGTCCTGTGTTGGTTCTCCTCTCCCGTTGCGTAAAATATTTGTGCCAAGTTTGGTTGAAATCGGTCCAATGGTTTAGGTGGAGACGTGGAAGACCCCAAAGGACCCTCCAAAGGATCGTATCGAAAAAAACACTTGTCCTATGTTGGTTCTCCCTTTGCGTAAAATATTTGTGCCAAGTTTGGTTGAAATCGGTCACGTGGTTTAGGAGGCGATGTGGAAGACCCCAAAGAACCCCCAAAAGGACCCCATCGAAAAATCACCTATCCTATGTTGGTTCTCCCGTTGCGTAAAATATTTGTGCCAAGTTTGGTTGAAATCGGTACAGTGGTTTAGGAGGAGATGTGGAAGAAACCATCGCGAACGTGCGCACAACAACTCACCGAAGTTTCATCGCAATCGGATGAATGGTATAGGAACGCATACGGGACAAACAAAGAAACATTCATTTTTATATATAAGAAGATGTAAACTATACCACTTACTTGACATAAACCGTGATAGCTAAGCTAATGTACAACATATATGTATTAATTATACACATAAATGTTCCTCAATAGACTCTCTATCTATTGGCGAAAACTTGAATAAAATCCGTTCAGTACTTCCTGAGATTAGCGATTTCAAACACAGAGAGAAAACGGACCGACTGTACTTTATACTATGTACAGATTTACATTAAAATGAAAAAATTATAATTTTATTGCCCGGTAACAAAATTATTTTATTTTTAACAATTACCATTGTTTGAAAAACTTTAAATGAATTTTCAAGTACTTTACTCTTGTTAAAACGTAAAAGGTTGCAGGTAAACTACCCCGTCCCCTTAACCGATCTTCACCAAAATCGAAAGTCCTTGAGATCTCTACAATTCAGGGACGTATGTAAAACATTATTTGATTCTGTTTGAATTTGCGGGTGTTATCGTTTGCCATAGAAAATACGCTTGATAAAAAAACGTTGCAGGTAAACTACCCCTTCCCCTCAACCGATCTTCACCAAAAACAATAGGTCTTGAGTACTCTACAAATCACGGCTGTATGCGAAAAATTATTTGATTCTTTTTGAATTTGCGGCTGTTATCGTTTGCCATAGAAAATACCCTTGATAAAAAAACGCTGCAAGTAAACTACCCCTTTCCCTTAACCGATCTTCACCAAAAACAATAGGTCTTGAGAACTCTGCAATTTAGGGCTGTATGCAAATAATCTTTTGATTCTGTTTGAATTTGCGACTGTTATCGTTTGCCATAGGAAATACCCTTGTTAAAACATAAAACGTTACAGGTAAACTACCCCTTTCCCTTAACCGATCTTCACCAAAAACAATAGGTCTTGAGAACTCTACAATTCAGGGCTGTATGCGAAACATTATTTGATTCTGTTTGAATTTGCGGCTGTTATCGTTTGCCAAAAAAAAAAATTTCTCTTGATAAAAAAAAACTGGTGCAGGTAAACTACCCCTTTCCCTCAACCGATCTTCACCAAAAACAATAGGTCGTGAGTACTCTACAAATCAGGGCTGTATGCAAAAAATTATTTGATTCTGTTTGAATTTGCGGCAGTTATCGTTTGCCATAGAAAAAAAATCTACACACAGACAGACACACAGACACTTTTCGGAAAACGGCTTTTTTTCATGTTTTGAGTGTAGTACAATCAGAATCTGCAATAATCTCGAACACGATTTTTTTTGCCATCACCATACTTCCATTTCCTTAAGGAATATGGAAGTAAAAATTATAATTTTATTACCTGGCAAAAAAATTATTTTATTTTTAACAATCACCATTGTTTGAAAAAGTTTAAATGAATTTTCAAGTACTTTACTGTTGTTAAAACGTAAAAGGTTGCAGGTAAACTACACCTTCCCCTTTACCGATCTTCACCAAAATCGAAAGTCCTTGAGATCTCTACAATTCAGGGACGTATGCAAAACATTATTTGATTCTGTTTGAATTTCCGGCTGTTATCGTTTGCCATAGAAAATACGCTTGATAAAAAAACGTTGCAGGTAAACTACCCCATCCCCTTAACCGATCTACACCAAAAACAATATGTCTTGAGTACTCTACAAATCAGGGCTGAATGCAAAAAATTATTTGATTCTGTTTGAATTTGCGGCTGTTATCGTTTGCCATAGAAAATACCCTTGTTAAAACATAAAACGTTGCAGGTAATCTACGCCTTTCCCTTAACTGATCTTCACCAAAAACAATAGGTCTTGAGAACTCTACAATTCAGGGCTGTATGCGAAACATTATTTGATTCTGTTTGAATTTGCGGCAGTTATCGTTTGCCATAGAAAAAAAATCTATACACAGACACTTTTCGGAAAACGGCTTTTTTTCATGTTTTGAGTGTAGTACAATCAGAATCTGCAATAATCTCGAACACGATTTTTTTTGCCATCACCATACTTCCATTTCCTTAAGGAATATGGAAGTAAAAATTATAATTTTATTACCTGGCAAAAAAATTATTTTATTTTTAACAATTACCATTGTTTGAAAAAGTTTAAATGAATTTTCAAGCACTTTACTGTTGTTAAAACGTAAAAGGTTGCAGGTAAACTACACCTTCCCCTTAACCGATCTTCACCAAAATCGAAAGTCCTTGAGATCTCTACAATTCAGGGATGTATGCAAAACATTATTTGATTCTGTTTGAATTTGCGGCTGTTATCGTTTGCCATAGAAAATACGCTTGATAAAAAAACGTTGCAGGTAAACTACCCCTTCCCCTTAACCGATCTACACCAAAAACAATAGGTCTTGAGTACTCTACAATTCAGTGACGTATGCAAAAAATTATTTGTTTCTGTTTGAATTTGCGGCAGTTATCGTTTGCCATAGAAAATACGCTTGATAAAAAATGTTGCAGGTAAACTACCCCTTCCCCTCAACCGATCTTCACCAAAAACAATAGGTCTTGAGTACTCTACAAATCACGGCTGTATGCAAAAAATTATTTGATTCTGTTTGTATTTGCGGCTGTTATCGTTTGCCATAGAAAATACCCTTGATAAAAAAGTGCTGCAGGTAAACTACCCCTTTCCCTTAACCGATCTTCACCAAAAACAATAGGTCTTGAGAACTCTGCAATTCAGGGCTGTATGCGAAACATTATTTGATTCTGTTTGAATATGCGGCTGTTATCGTTTGCAAAAAAAAAAAATTGGTATGGAGAACCATACATGACTTCCATATTCTAAGATTTATTTTTAAAATCATTTTCGAAATGAAATATTACCATAGAAACTACTTCTTTCTACTTACTGCTTCAGCCTTAACCACAGTACTGTGGTCACTAACATATACCACCTCACGTTATCGCACTCGATTTTCACTGATGATGGAAGTCAATGGCATTGCCGAAACGTCTGGTTTTGTAGAAAACATTGGACTACGGCCAAATATCCCGGGAAGGAATTTTAACAAAAACTACTTCTTTGTTGCCGATAACGTTGTACACATATATATAAAAAATATGCATAAAATTAATGGCTTGTATAAGTTAATGATTGATCTCCATTAAGTAGTGCTCAAGTTTCCAAAGTTTTAATATTATGATGTCCGTAATTAAAACATCAGAGCAGGTTTATTGTGTATGAGGGTTCACCGTGGACAAAAATTTTCAACATTTCCTATTGAGTGTTGCTTAGAATAAATCTGCGAATCTACAGTGTACTTTTCACAGAACAAACACGCGGAAAAGAAGGAGCGCTCCGAAGTCACTCATGGACCCTCAGCATCTTGCAGAGGGTTCATTCCCTAAAGACGAAAAGTCTGTCTATGAATCGTTCCTCTGTAAACACGTGCAGTTACACTGCCCAGCGATCCACAGGAAGCAAATTGCTATCCACGCTGGACACTTTTTCGGCTTGCATGCGTTATGTTGGTATGGGTTCGGCACTTTCCATTTAAAAACCGTGCAAATGTAAGAAAATAAACATGAATGAGGCCAGAAATAACGCGAATTGTGTGTGTGTGTGTGTGTGTGTGTGTGTGTGTGTGTGTGTGTGTGTGTGTGTGTGTGTGTGTGTGTGTGTGTGTGTGTGTGTGTGTGTGTGTGTGTTCCCTGCCTTTTTGTTGCGGTAGTGATAATAATAAAATGGAAATGTAAACAGTACATAACTGAGATATGCTTGCCTGCCACGCACGATATATTTTCTCTTATACATGACTAGCAGAATACCCGTGCTTCGCTACGGAGTTTCACGTTGTACGTAATAAAAATGTTAGTTTAATTAATAAAGTTTAATTAAAGTAGGCTTCTTAAAAATAAATAGCTTTTGCCCACAACTTCTTTCGCGTGGTCTTCAATTTAATGCGATAATACATTTAGAACAGAATCTATTCTATTGGGTTGCCATAGTAACCAGATCTAATAGTTTTTTAAGACCGCAAAGGACCCCCCAGAGGATCGTTTCGAAAAAAACACTTGTCCTGTGTTGGTTCTCCCGTTCCGTAAAATATTTGTGCCGAGTTTGGTTGAAATCGGTCCAATGGTTTAGGTGGAGACGTAGAAGAACCCAAAGGACCCCCCAAAGGATCGTATCGAAAAAAACACTTGTCCTATGTTGGTTCTCCCTTTGGGTAAAATATTTGTGCCAAATTTGGTTGAAATCGGTCACGTGGTTTAGGAGGCGATGTGGAAGACCCCAAAGAACCCCCAAAAGGACCCCATCGAAAAAACACCTATGTTGGTTCTCCCGTTGCGTAAAATATTTGTGCCAAGTTTTAATTGAAATCGGTACAGTGGTTTAGGAGGATGTGTGGAAGAAACCATCGCGGACGTGCGCACAACAACTCACCGAAGTTTCATCGCAATCGGATGAATGGTATAGGAACGCATATGGGACAAACAAAGAAACATTCATTTATATATATAAGAAGATGTAAACTATACCACTTACTTGACATAAACCGTGATAGCTAAGCTAATGTACAACATATATGTATTAATTATACACATAAATGTTCCTCAATAGACACTCTATCTATTGGCGAAAACTTGAATAAAATCCGTTCAGTACTTCCTGAGATTAGCGATTTCAAACACAGAGAGAAAACGGACCGACTTTACTTTATACTATGTACAGATTTACATTAAAATGAAAAAATTATAATTTTATTGCCCGGTAACAAAATTATTTTATTTTTAACAATTACCATTGTTTGAAAAACTTTAAATGAATTTTCAAGTACTTTACTCTTGTTAAAACGTAAAAGGTTGCAGGTAAACTACCCCTTCCCCTTAACCGATCTTCACCAAAATCGAAAGTCCTTGAGATCTCTACAATTCAGGGATGTATGTAAAACATTATTTGATTCTGTTTGAATTTGCGGGTGTTATCGTTTGCCATAGAAAATACGCTTGATAAAAAAACGTTGCAGGTAAACTACCCCTTCCCCTCAACCGATCTTCACCAAAAACAATAGGTCTTGAGTACTCTACAAATCACGGCTGTATGCGAAAAATTATTTGATTCTTTTTGAATTTGCGGCTGTTATCGTTTGCCATAGAAAATACCCTTGATAAAAAAACGCTGCAAGTAAACTACCCCTTTCCCTTAACCGATCTTCACCAAAAACAATAGGTCTTGAGAACTCTGCAATTTAGGGCTGTATGCAAATAATCTTTTGATTCTGTGTGAATTTGCGACTGTTATCGTTTGCCATAGGAAATACCCTTGTTAAAACATAAAACGTTACAGGTAAACTACCCCATTCCCTTAACCGATCTTCACCAAAAACAATAGGTCTTGAGAACTCTACAATTCAGGGCTGTATGCGAAACATTATTTGATTCTGTTTGAATTTGCGGCTGTTATCGTTTGCCAAAAAAAAAAAATTTCTCTTGATAAAAAAAAACTGGTGCAGGGAAACTACCCCTTTCCCTCAACCGATCTTCACCAAAAACAATAGGTCGTGAGTACTCTACAAATCAGGGCTGTATGCAAAAAATTATTTGATTCTGTTTGAATTTGCGGCAGTTATCGTTTGCCATAGAAAAAAAATCTACACACAGACAGATAGACACAGACAGACAGACACACACACAGACACTTTTCGGAAAACGGCTTTTTTTCATGTTTTGAGTGTAGTACAATCAGAATCTGCAATAATCTCGAACACGATTTTTTTTGCCATCACCATACTTCCATTTCCTTAAGGAATATGGAAGTAAAATATCGGTATGGAGAACCATACATGACTTCCATATTCTAAGATTTATATTTAAAATCATTTTCGAAATGAAATATTACCATAGAAACTACTTCTTTCTACTTACTGCTTCAGCCTTAACCACAGTACTGTGGTCACTAACGTACACCACCTCACGTTATCGCACTCGATTTTCACTGATGATGGAAGTCGATGGCATTGCCGAAATGTCTGGTTTTGTAGAAAACATTGGACTACGGCCAAATATCGCGGGAAGGAATTATAACAAAAACTACTTCTTTGTTGCCGATATCGTTGTACACATATATATCAGTGGCGAAGTTACATGGAAGCAATTGAGGCAATGCCTACCCTAAAAAATCCTGTAGAATAAAAATTATAAATACGTATGAACTACATAACATAAAGATTATACATTGTTACTGCGACTGTCAAATTTATTAAACCGAAACGTGCTTTATTGAGCGACCGCTAGATGGTGACAGGTGAGATTCGGCATAGTTCGTTTAAAGCAAATGAGGCAACCTGAACTTGCCTCAGCGTTTTTTGTATACATCGTATGTAAGCAATGTAGTGGAGTGATAGGGAAGTGAAGGGAGGGGGGATTGTCCCGCGCTGTACACATAGAGCGTTGAGGCATGCCTCACTTCTGTGGTCCAAACAGTCAAGTTAAAGCGCCTGTGTTGTTTCTAAGTGTTTATTTTATGCGGTTATTAAAAGTGTCACTGTTATTCTGCTGAACTAACAGATGATCAAGATTGTTATTTGAATTATTTGTAACATTAAACATATATATATATAGAAACTAATCAAGTTTAAAAATTTGAAGTTCAATCAGTAGTATTATTGTGTATGACTAATACAAGGATTGTTCAATAGAAACACGTATAGAGCTGTAAAGCATTTTTTATTCAACGATTTTAAAAGAAGTCTCCAATAACATTACGACATGAGTTCCACTGTTGCGCTAAACTGTAGATTCCCTGCTAGTAAAATTCTTACGGCTGTTTGTGGAACCATTCGGTTACAGCAAACTCTACCTCAGCGTCCGATTTGAACCACCGTCCTTTTAGTGATTCCTTAAAAAAATTTAAGATAAGATTTTTGCCTACCCATTCATTAACTACTAGCTTCGCCAGTAAGCAAATTGATGTCCATTTTTTCGGCTTGCACGCGTTATGTTGGTGTGGGTTTCGGCACTTTCCATTTAAAAAGCGTGCAAATGTAAGAAAATAAACATGAGTGAGGCCAGAAATAACGTGAATTGTGTGTGTGTGTGTGTGTGTGTGTGTGTGTGTGTGTGTGTGTGTGTGTGTGTGTCTTACCTGCCTTTTTATTGCTGTAGGCATAATAATAAAATGGAAACGTAAACATTACATAACTGAGATATGCTTACCTGCCACGAACAATATATTATTTTATCATGGAGGAGTTCAGTGACATACACACGTACACAAGAATTATATATATAAAGATATTAACTCATACATAATTTACATTAAAATGAAAAATTTATAATTTTATTGCCTAGCAACAAAATTATTTTATTTTTAACAATTACCATTGTTTCAAAAAGTTTAAATGAATTTTCAAGTACTTTACTCTTGTTAAAACGTAAAAGGTTGCAGGTAAACTACCCCTTCCCCTTAACCGATCTTCACCAAAAACAATAGGTCTTGAGAACTCTACAATTCAGGGCTGTATGCGAAACATTATTTGATTCTGTTTGAATTTGCGGCTGTTATCGTTTGCCAAAAAAAAAAATTTCTCTTGATAAAAAAAAACTGGTGCAGGTAAACTACCCCTTTCCCTCAACCGATCTTCACCAAAAACAATAGGTCGTGAGTACTCTACAAATCAGGGCTGTATGCAAAAAATTATTTGATTCTGTTTGAATTTGCGGCAGTTATCGTTTGCCATAGAAAAAAAATCTACACACAGACAGACACACAGACAGACACACAGACACTTTTCGGAAAACGGCTTTTTTTCATGTTTTGAGTGTAGTACAATCAGAATCTGCAATAATCTCGAACACGATTTTTTTTGCCATCACCATACTTCCATTTCCTTAAGGAATATGGAAGTAAAAATTATAATTTTATTACCTGGCAAAAAAATTATTTTATTTTTAACAATCACCATTGTTTGAAAAAGTTTAAATGAATTTTCAAGTACTTTACTGTTGTTAAAACGTAAAAGGTTGCAGGTAAACTACACCTTCCCCTTTACCGATCTTCACCAAAATCGAAAGTCCTTGAGATCTCTACAATTCAGGGACGTATGCAAAACATTATTTGATTCTGTTTGAATTTCCGGCTGTTATCGTTTGCCATAGAAAATACGCTTGATAAAAAAACGTTGCAGGTAAACTACCCCATCCCCTTAACCGATCTACACCAAAAACAATATGTCTTGAGTACTCTACAAATCAGGGCTGAATGCAAAAAATTATTTGATTCTGTTTGAATTTGCGGCTGTTATCGTTTGCCATAGAAAATACCCTTGTTAAAACATAAAACGTTGCAGGTAATCTACGCCTTTCCCTTAACTGATCTTCACCAAAAACAATAGGTCTTGAGAACTCTACAATTCAGGGCTGTATGCGAAACATTATTTGATTCTGTTTGAATTTGCGGCAGTTATCGTTTGCCATAGAAAAAAAATCTATACACAGACACTTTTCGGAAAACGGCTTTTTTTCATGTTTTGAGTGTAGTACAATCAGAATCTGCAATAATCTCGAACACGATTTTTTTTGCCATCACCATACTTCCATTTCCTTAAGGAATATGGAAGTAAAAATTATAATTTTATTACCTGGCAAAAAAATTATTTTATTTTTAACAATTACCATTGTTTGAAAAAGTTTAAATGAATTTTCAAGCACTTTACTGTTGTTAAAACGTAAAAGGTTGCAGGTAAACTACACCTTCCCCTTAACCGATCTTCACCAAAATCGAAAGTCCTTGAGATCTCTACAATTCAGGGATGTATGCAAAACATTATTTGATTCTGTTTGAATTTGCGGCTGTTATCGTTTGCCATAGAAAATACGCTTGATAAAAAAACGTTGCAGGTAAACTACCCCTTCCCCTTAACCGATCTACACCAAAAACAATAGGTCTTGAGTACTCTACAATTCAGTGACGTATGCAAAAAATTATTTGTTTCTGTTTGAATTTGCGGCAGTTATCGTTTGCCATAGAAAATACGCTTGATAAAAAATGTTGCAGGTAAACTACCCCTTCCCCTCAACCGATCTTCACCAAAAACAATAGGTCTTGAGTACTCTACAAATCACGGCTGTATGCAAAAAATTATTTGATTCTGTTTGTATTTGCGGCTGTTATCGTTTGCCATAGAAAATACCCTTGATAAAAAAGTGCTGCAGGTAAACTACCCCTTTCCCTTAACCGATCTTCACCAAAAACAATAGGTCTTGAGAACTCTGCAATTCAGGGCTGTATGCGAAACATTATTTGATTCTGTTTGAATATGCGGCTGTTATCGTTTGCAAAAAAAAAAAATTGGTATGGAGAACCATACATGACTTCCATATTCTAAGATTTATTTTTAAAATCATTTTCGAAATGAAATATTACCATAGAAACTACTTCTTTCTACTTACTGCTTCAGCCTTAACCACAGTACTGTGGTCACTAACATATACCACCTCACGTTATCGCACTCGATTTTCACTGATGATGGAAGTCAATGGCATTGCCGAAACGTCTGGTTTTGTAGAAAACATTGGACTACGGCCAAATATCCCGGGAAGGAATTTTAACAAAAACTACTTCTTTGTTGCCGATAACGTTGTACACATATATATAAAAAATATGCATAAAATTAATGGCTTGTATAAGTTAATGATTGATCTCCATTAAGTAGTGCTCAAGTTTCCAAAGTTTTAATATTATGATGTCCGTAATTAAAACATCAGAGCAGGTTTATTGTGTATGAGGGTTCACCGTGGACAAAAATTTTCAACATTTCCTATTGAGTGTTGCTTAGAATAAATCTGCGAATCTACAGTGTACTTTTCACAGAACAAACACGCGGAAAAGAAGGAGCGCTCCGAAGTCACTCATGGACCCTCAGCATCTTGCAGAGGGTTCATTCCCTAAAGACGAAAAGTCTGTCTATGAATCGTTCCTCTGTAAACACGTGCAGTTACACTGCCCAGCGATCCACAGGAAGAAAATTGCTATCCACGCTGGACACTTTTTCGGCTTGCATGCGTTATGTTGGTATGGGTTCGGCACTTTCCATTTAAAAACCGTGCAAATGTAAGAAAATAAACATGAATGAGGCCAGAAATAACGCGAATTGTGTGTGTGTGTGTGTGTGTGTGTGTGTGTGTGTGTGTGTGTGTGTGTGTGTGTGTGTGTGTGTGTGTGTGTGTGTGTGTGTGTGTGTGTGTGTTCCCTGCCTTTTTGTTGCGGTAGTGATAATAATAAAATGGAAATGTAAACAGTACATAACTGAGATATGCTTGCCTGCCACGCACGATATATTTTCTCTTATACATGACTAGCAGAATACCCGTGCTTCGCTACGGAGTTTCACGTTGTACGTAATAAAAATGTTAGTTTAATTAATAAAGTTTAATTAAAGTAGGCTTCTTAAAAATAAATAGCTTTTGCCCACAACTTCTTTCGCGTGGTCTTCAATTTAATGCGATAATACATTTAGAACAGAATCTATTCTATTGGGTTGCCATAGTAACCAGATCTAATAGTTTTTTAAGACCGCAAAGGACCCCCCAGAGGATCGTTTCGAAAAAAACACTTGTCCTGTGTTGGTTCTCCCGTTCCGTAAAATATTTGTGCCGAGTTTGGTTGAAATCGGTCCAATGGTTTAGGTGGAGACGTGGAAGAACCCAAAGGACCCCCCAAAGGATCGTATTGAAAAAAACACTTGTCCTATGTTGGTTCTCCCTTTGGGTAAAATATTTGTGCCAAATTTGGTTGAAATCGGTCACGTGGTTTAGGAGGCGATGTGGAAGACCCCAAAGAACCCCCAAAAGGACCCCATCGAAAAAACACCTATGTTGGTTCTCCCGTTGCGTAAAATATTTGTGCCAAGTTTTAATTGAAATCGGTACAGTGGTTTAGGAGGATGTGTGGAAGAAACCATCGCGGACGTGCGCACAACAACTCACCGAAGTTTCATCGCAATCGGATGAATGGTATAGGAACGCATATGGGACAAACAAAGAAACATTCATTTATATATATAAGAAGATGTAAACTATACCACTTACTTGACATAAACCGTGATAGCTAAGCTAATGTACAACATATATGTATTAATTATACACATAAATGTTCCTCAATAGACACTCTATCTATTGGCGAAAACTTGAATAAAATCCGTTCAGTACTTCCTGAGATTAGCGATTTCAAACACAGAGAGAAAACGGACCGACTTTACTTTATACTATGTACAGATTTACATTAAAATGAAAAAATTATAATTTTATTGCCCGGTAACAAAATTATTTTATTTTTAACAATTACCATTGTTTGAAAAACTTTAAATGAATTTTCAAGTACTTTACTCTTGTTAAAACGTAAAAGGTTGCAGGTAAACTACCCCTTCCCCTTAACCGATCTTCACCAAAATCGAAAGTCCTTGAGATCTCTACAATTCAGGGATGTATGTAAAACATTATTTGATTCTGTTTGAATTTGCGGGTGTTATCGTTTGCCATAGAAAATACGCTTGATAAAAAAACGTTGCAGGTAAACTACCCCTTCCCCTCAACCGATCTTCACCAAAAACAATAGGTCTTGAGTACTCTACAAATCACGGCTGTATGCGAAAAATTATTTGATTCTTTTTGAATTTGCGGCTGTTATCGTTTGCCATAGAAAATACCCTTGATAAAAAAACGCTGCAAGTAAACTACCCCTTTCCCTTAACCGATCTTCACCAAAAACAATAGGTCTTGAGAACTCTGCAATTTAGGGCTGTATGCAAATAATCTTTTGATTCTGTGTGAATTTGCGACTGTTATCGTTTGCCATAGGAAATACCCTTGTTAAAACATAAAACGTTACAGGTAAACTACCCCATTCCCTTAACCGATCTTCACCAAAAACAATAGGTCTTGAGAACTCTACAATTCAGGGCTGTATGCGAAACATTATTTGATTCTGTTTGAATTTGCGGCTGTTATCGTTTGCCAAAAAAAAAAAATTTCTCTTGATAAAAAAAAACTGGTGCAGGGAAACTACCCCTTTCCCTCAACCGATCTTCACCAAAAACAATAGGTCGTGAGTACTCTACAAATCAGGGCTGTATGCAAAAAATTATTTGATTCTGTTTGAATTTGCGGCAGTTATCGTTTGCCATAGAAAAAAAATCTACACACAGACAGATAGACACAGACAGACAGACACACACACAGACACTTTTCGGAAAACGGCTTTTTTTCATGTTTTGAGTGTAGTACAATCAGAATCTGCAATAATCTCGAACACGATTTTTTTTGCCATCACCATACTTCCATTTCCTTAAGGAATATGGAAGTAAAATATCGGTATGGAGAACCATACATGACTTCCATATTCTAAGATTTATATTTAAAATCATTTTCGAAATGAAATATTACCATAGAAACTACTTCTTTCTACTTACTGCTTCAGCCTTAACCACAGTACTGTGGTCACTAACGTACACCACCTCACGTTATCGCACTCGATTTTCACTGATGATGGAAGTCGATGGCATTGCCGAAATGTCTGGTTTTGTAGAAAACATTGGACTACGGCCAAATATCGCGGGAAGGAATTATAACAAAAACTACTTCTTTGTTGCCGATATCGTTGTACACATATATATCAGTGGCGAAGTTACATGGAGGCAATTGAGGCAATGCCTACCCTAAAAAATCCTGTAGAATAAAAATTATAAATACGTATGAACTACATAACATAAAGATTATACATTGTTACTGCGACTGTCAAATTTATTAAACCGAAACGTGCTTTATTGAGCGACCGCTAGATGGTGACAGGTGAGATTCGGCATAGTTCGTTTAAAGCAAATGAGGCAACCTGAACTTGCCTCAGCGTTTTTTGTATACATCGTATGTAAGCAATGTAGTGGTGTGATAGGGAAGTGAAGGGAGGGGGGATTGTCCCGCGCTGTACACATAGAGCGTTGAGGCATGCCTCACTTCTGTGGTCCAAACAGTCAAGTTAAAGCGCCTGTGTTGTTTCTAAGTGTTTATTTTATGCGGTTATTAAAAGTGTCACTGTTATTCTGCTGAACTAACAGATGATCAAGATTGTTATTTGAATTATTTGTAACATTAAACATATATATATATAGAAACTAATCAAGTTTAAAAATTTGAAGTTCAATCAGTAGTATTATTGTGTATGACTAATACAAGGATTGTTCAATAGAAACACGTATAGAGCTGTAAAGCATTTTTTATTCAACGATTTTAAAAGAAGTCTCCAATAACATTACGACATGAGTTCCACTGTTGCGCTAAACTGTAGATTCCCTGCTAGTAAAATTCTTACGGCTGTTTGTGGAACCATTCGGTTACAGCAAACTCTACCTCAGCGTCCGATTTGAACCACCGTCCTTTTAGTGATTCCTTAAAAAAATTTAAGATAAGATTTTTGCCTACCCATTCATTAACTACTAGCTTCGCCAGTAAGCAAATTGATGTCCATTTTTTCGGCTTGCACGCGTTATGTTGGTGTGGGTTTCGGCACTTTCCATTTAAAAAGCGTGCAAATGTAAGAAAATAAACATGAGTGAGGCCAGAAATAACGTGAATTGTGTGTGTGTGTGTGTGTGTGTGTGTGTGTGTGTGTGTGTGTGTGTGTGTGTGTGTGTGTGTGTGTGTGTCTTACCTGCCTTTTTATTGCTGTAGGCATAATAATAAAATGGAAACGTAAACATTACATAACTGAGATATGCTTACCTGCCACGAACAATATATTATTTTATCATGGAGGAGTTCAGTGACATACACACGTACACAAGAATTATATATATAAAGATATTAACTCATACATAATTTACATTAAAATGAAAAATTTATAATTTTATTGCCTAGCAACAAAATTATTTTATTTTTAACAATTACCATTGTTTCAAAAAGTTTAAATGAATTTTCAAGTACTTTACTCTTGTTAAAACGTAAAAGGTTGCAGGTAAACTACCCCTTCCCCTTAACCGATCTTCACCAAAAACAATAGGTCTTGAGTACTCTACAAATCAGGGCTGTATGCAAAAAATTATTTGATTCTGTTTGAATTTGCGGCTGTTATCGTTTGCCATATAAAATACTCTTGTTAAAAAAACGTTGCAGGTAAACTACCCCTTTCCCTTAACCGATCTTCACCAAAAACAACAGGTCTTTAGTACTCAACAAAACAGGGCAGTATGCAAAAACGTATTTGATCCTGTTTGAATTTGCAGCTCTTATCGTTTGCCATAGAAAATACCCTTTTAAAACATAAAATGTTGCCGGTAAACTACCCCTTTCCCTTAACCGATCTTCACCAACACCAATAGGTATTGAGAACTCTATAATACAGGGCTGTATGCAAAACATCATTTGATTCTGTTTGAATTTGCGGCTGTTATCGTTTACTATAGAAAAACATTACTGTTGATAAAAAACCGTTGTAGGTAAACTACCCCTTTCCCTTAACCGATCTTCACCAAAAATGACAGGTCTTGGGTACGCTACAATTCAGGCCTGTATGCAAACAATTATTTGATTCTGATTGAATTTACGGCTGTTATCGTTTGCCATAGAAAACACCCTTGATAAAACATAAAACGTTGCTAGTAAACTACCCTATTCCATTAACCGATCTTCACCAAAAACAATAGGTCTTGAGAACTCTACAATTCAGGGCTGTATGCAAAACATTAGTATATTCTGTTTTAATGTATGGCAGTTATCGTTCGTCATAGAAAAAATACTCTTGTTAAAACATACAACATTGCAGGTAAACTACCCCTTTCCCTTAACTGATCTTCAACAAAATCAACAGACCTTGAGTTCTGTATAATTCAAAAAGGTATGCAGAAGAGTAGTTGATTCTGTTTTAATGTACGGCAGTTATCGTTCGTCAAAAAAAAAAATTACCCTTGATAAAACATAAAATTTTGCTGGTAAACAACCCTATTCCCTTAACCGATCTTGACAAAAACCAAAAGGTCTTGAGAACTCTACATTTCAGGGCTGTATGCAAAACGTTATATGATTCTGTTTGAATTTGCGGCTGTTATCGTTTGCCATATAGAATACCCTTGATAAAACAAAAAACCTGTCTGGTAAACTACCCCTTTCCCTTAACCGATCTTCACCATAAACAATAGGTCTTTAGTACTCAACAAAACAGGACTGTATGCAAAAACGTATTTGATTCTGTTTGAATTTACGGCTCTTATCGTTTGCCATATAAAATCCCCTTTTAAAACAAACATAAAACGTGGCAGGTAAACCACCCCTTTCCCTTAACCGATCTTCACCAACACCAATAGGTATTGAGAACTCTGCAATATAGGGCTGTATGCAAAATAGTATATGATTTTGTTGAAATTTGCGGCTGTTATCGTTTGGCATACAAAATACCCTTGATAAAACAAAAAACGTGGCAGGAAAACTACCCCTTCCCCTTAACCGATCTTCACCAAAAACAATAGGTCTTTAGTACTCAAGAAATTAGGGCTGTATGCAAAAACTTATTTGATTCTGTTTGAATTTGCGGTTTTTATCGTTTGCCATAGAAAATACCCTTTGAAACATAAAACGTTGCTGGTAAACTACCCCTTTCCCTTAACCGATCTTCACCAAAAACAAAAGATCTTGAGAACTCTACAATTCAGGGCAGTATGCAAAACATTATTTGATTATGTTTGAATTTGCGGCTGTTATCGTATGCCATAGAAAATACCCTTGTTAAAACATAAAACGTTGCAGGTAAACTTCCCCTTTCCCTTAACCGATCTTTACCAAAATCAACAGATCGTGAGAACTCTACAACTCAGGGCTGTATGCGAAACATTATTTGATTCTGTTTGAATTTGAGGCTGTTAACGTTTGCCAAACCAAAAAATTACCCTTGATAAAAAAAACTGTTGCCAGTAAACTACCCCTTTCCATCAACCGATCTTCACCAAAAACAATAGGTCGCGAGTACTCTACAAATCAGGGCTGTATGTAAAAAATTATTTGATTCTGTTTGAATTTGCGGCTGTTATCGTTTGCCATAGAAAAAAATCTACAGACACACACACAGACAGACACACAGACACACACACACAGACACTTTTCGAAAAATGACTTTTTTTCATGTTTTAAGTGTAGTACAATCATATTCTGCAATAATCTCGAACACGATTTTTTTTGCCATCACCATACTTCCATTTCCTTAAGGAACATGGAAGTAATATCGGTATGGAGAACCATACATGACTTCCATATTCTAAGATTTATATTTAAAATCATTTTCGAAATGAAATATTACCATAGAAACTACTTCTTTCTACTTACTGCTTCAGCCTTAACCACAGTACTGTGGTCACTAACGTATACCACCTCACGTTATCGCACTCGATTTTCACTGATGATGGAAGTCGATGGCATTGCCGAAATGTCTGGTTTTGTAGAAAACATTGGACTACGGCCAAATATCCCGGGTAGGAATTTTAACAAAAACTACTTCTTTGTTGCCGATAACGTTGTACACATATATATCAGTGGCGAAGTTACATGGAGGCAATTGAGGCAATGCCTACCCTAACAAATTCTGTAGAATAAAAATTATAAATACGTATGAACTACATAACGTAAAGATTATACATTGTTACTGTGACTGTCAAATTTATTAAACCGAAACGTGCTTTATTGAGCGACCACTAGATGGTGACAGGTGAGATTCGGCATAGTTCGTTTAAAGCGAATGAGGCAACCTGAACTTGCCTCAGCGTTTTTTGTATACATCGTATGTAAGCAATGTAGTGGTGTGATAGGGAAGTGAAGGGAGGGGGGATTGTCCCGCGCTGTACACATAGAGCGTTGAGGCATGCCTCACGTCTGTGGTCCAAACAGTTAAGTTAAAACGCCTGTGTTGTTTCTAAGTGTTTATTTTATGCGGTTATTAAAAGTGTCACTGTTATTCCGCTGAACTAACAGATGATCAAGATTGTTATTTGAATTATTTGTAACATTAAACATATATATAGAAACTAACCAAGTTTAAAAATTTGAAGTTCAATCATTTGTATTATTGTGTATGACTAATATAAGGATTGTTCAATAGACACACGTATAGAGCTGTAAAGCATTTTTTATTCAACGATTTTAAAAGAAGTCTCCAATAACATTAAGACATGAGTTCCACTGTTGCGCTAACCTGTAGATTCACTGCTAGTAAAATTCTTACGGCTGTTTGTGGAACCATTCGGTTACAGCAAACTCTACCTCAGCGTCCGATTTGACCCACCGTCCTTTTAGTGATTCCTTAAAAAAAATTTAAGATAAGATTTTTGCCTACCCATTCATTAACTACTAGCTTCGCCAGTAAGCAAATTGATGTCCATTTTTTCGGCTTGCACGCGTTATGTTGGTGTGGGTTTCGGCACTTTCCATTTAAAAAGCGTGCAACCGTAAGAAAATAAACATGAGTGAGGCCAGAAATAACGTGAATTGTGTGTTTGTGTCTTACCTGCCTTTTTATTGCCGTATTAAATGAAAAATATTATATTAGATTAAAATTAAAAAATTTTAATTTTATTGCCTGGCAACAAAATTATTTTATTTTTAACAATTACCATTGTTTCAAAAAGTTTAAATAAATTTGCAAGTACTTTACTCTTGTTAAAACGTAAAAGGTTGCAGGTAAACTACCCCTTCCCCTTAACCGATCTTCACCAAAATCGAACGTCCTTGAGACCTCTACAATTCAGGGATGTATGCAAAAAATTATTTGATTCTGTTCGAATTTGCGGCTGTTATCGTTTGCCATAGAAAATACGCTTCCTAAAAAAACGGTGCAGGTAAACTACCCCTTCCCCTTAACCGATCTTCACCAAAAACAATAGGTCTTGAGTACTCTACAAATCAGGGCTGTATGCAAAACATTATTTGATTCTGTTTGAATTTGCGGCTGTTATCGTTTGCCATAGAAAATACCCTTGTTAAAAAAACGTTGCAAGTAAACTACCCCTTTCCCTCAACCGATCTTCACCAAAAACAATAGGTCTTGAGATCTCTATAATTAGGGCTGTATGCAAATAATCGTTTGATTCTGTTTGAATTTGCGGCTGTTATCGTTTGCCATAGGAAATACCCTTGTTAAAACATAAAACGTTACAGGTAAACTACCCCTTCCCCTTAACCGATCTTCACCAAAAACAATAAGTCTTGAAAACTCTACAATTCAGGGCTGTATACGAAACATTATTTAAGTCTGTTTGAATTTGCGGCTGTTATCGTTTGCCAAAAAAAAAAAATTGTCCCTTGATAAAAAAAACCGTGCCGGTAAACTACCCCTTCCCCTCAACCGATCTTCACCAAAAACAATAGGTCGCGAGTACTCAACAAATCAGGGCTGTATGCAAAAAATTATTTGATTCTGTTTGAATTTGCGGCAGTTATCGTTTGCCATAGAAAATACGCTTGATAAAAAACGTTGCAGGTAAACTACCCCTTCCCCTCAACTGATCTTCACCAAAAACAATAGGTCTTGAGTACTCTACAAATCAGGGCTGTATGCAGAAAATTATTTGATTCTGTTTGAATTTGCGGCTGTTATCGTTTGCCAAAAAAAAAAATTTCCCTTGATAATAAAAAACCGTTGCAGGTAAACTACCCCTTTCCCTCAACCGATCTTCACCAAAAACAATAGGTCGCGAGTCCTCTACACATCAGGGCTGTATGCAAAAAATTATTTGATTCTGTTTGAATTTGCGGCAGTTATCGTTTGCCATAGAAAAAAAATCTACAGACACACAGACAGACACACACACACACAGACACTTTTTGGAAAACGACTTTTTTTCATGTTTTGAGTGTAGTAGAATCAGAATCTGCAATAATCTCGAACACGATTTTTTTTGCCATCACCATACTTCCATTCCTTAAGGAAATATGGAAGTAAAATTATAATTTTATTACCTGGCAAAAAAATTATTTTATTTTTAACAATTACCATTGTTTGAAAAAGTTTAAATGAATTTTCAAGTACTTTACTGTTGTTAAAACGTAAAAGGTTGCAGGTAAACTACACCTTCCCCTTAACCGATCTTCACCAAAATCGAAAGTCCTTGAGATCTCTACAATTCAGGGACGTATGCAAAACATTATTTGATTCTGTTTGAATTTGCGGCTGTTATCGTTTGCCATAGAAAATACGCTTGATAAAAAAACGTTGCAGGTAAACTACCCCTTCCCCTTAACCGATCTACACCAAAAACAATAGGTCTTGAGTACTCTACAAATCAGGGCTGAATGCAAAAAATTATTTGATTGTGTTTGAATTTGCGGCTGTTATCGTTTGCCATAGAAAATACCCTTGTTAAAACATAAAACGTTGCAGGTAAACTACCCTGTTCCCTTAACCGATCTTCACCAAAAACAATAGGTCTTCGATAACTCTACAATTTAGGGCTGTATGCAAATAATCTTTTGATTCTGTTTGAATTTGCGGCTGTTATCGTTTGCCATAGAAAATACCCTTGTTAAAACATAAAACGTTGCAGGTAAACTACGCCTTTCCCTTAACTGATCTTCACCAAAAACAATAGGTCTTGAGAACTCTACAATTCAGGGCTGTATGCGAAACATTATTTGATTCTGTTTGAATTTGCGGCAGTTATCGTTTGCCATAGAAAAAAAATCTACACACAGACAGATAGACACATAGACAGACAGACACACACACAGACACTTTTCGGAAAACGGCTTTTTTTCATGTTTTGAGTGTAGTACAATCAGAATCTGCAATAATCTCGAACACGATTTTTTTTGCCATCACCATACTTCCATTTCCTTAAGGAATATGGAAGTAAAAATTATAATTTTATTACCTGGCAAAAAAATTATTTTATTTTTAACAATTACCATTGTTTGAAAAAGTTTAAATGAATTTTCAAGTACTTTACTGTTGTTAAAACGTAAAAGGTTGCAGGTAAACTACACCTTCCCCTTAACCGATCTTCACCAAAATCGAAAGTCCTTGAGATCTCTACAATTCAGGGACGTATGCAAAACATTATTTGATTCTGTTTGAATTTGCGGCTGTTATCGTTTGCCATAGAAAATACGCTTGATAAAAAAACATTGCAGGTAAACTACCCCTTCCCCTTAACCGATCTACACCAAAAACAATAGGTCTTGAGTACTCTACAAATCAGGGCTGAATACAAAAAATTATTTGATTCTGTTTGAATTTGCGGTTGTTATCGTTTGCCATAGAAAATACCCTTGTTAAAACATAAAACGTTGCAGGTAAACTACCCTGTTCCCTTAACCGATCTTCACCAAAAACAATAGGTCTGATAACTCTACAATTTAGGGCTGTATGCAAATAATCTTTTGATTCTGTTTGAATTTGCGGCTGTTATCGTTTGCCATAGAAAATACCCTTGTTAAAACATAAAACGTTGCAGGTAAACTACGCCTTTCCCTTAACTGATCTTCACCAAAAACAATAGGTCTTGAGAACTCTACAATTCAGGGCTGTATGCGAAACATTATTTGATTCTGTTTGAATTTGCGGCTGTTATCGTTTGCCAAAAAAAAAAATTTCCCTTGATAAAAAAAAACCGTTGCAGGTAAACTACCCCTTTCCCTCAACCGATCTTCACCAAAAACAATAGGTCGTGAGTACTCTACAGATCAGGGCTGTATGCAAAAAAATATTTGATTCTGTTTGAATTTGCGGCTGTTATCGTTTGCCATAGAAAAAAAATCTACAGACAGGTGTCATTTTTAATATATTTTTTTTTTTTTTATATGCATATAAATGTATTTGTCATAGGAACTATCTAACAACTTATATTTGGGTTTGTTTACCTTAATCGAATAAAGCACGTGTGTCGCGTCTACCACAATTATGGTATCATAATTATGGTATCCACCATAATTATAGTATCTGCCTATTTCAATCTCGTTACATGAATTTTTATTACCTAAGGGATCCAGGATTCTGCTCAGCGTGAATGCCGGCAGAGACAGGCATTGAAATGAGAATACGTTCGGTATAAACATTAATCATTAATATTGTTTTATTCCATAAATGCTATAAGCGTGTACACCGGACAAAATCAACATGGTGGCCATTAAAGTTGGCTCGTCTTCATCATAACTTCTTTATATCTTGTTAATCATTAATCTAACAAATATCATATTTTAATTTAGCAGCTGCTTTGCTATTAACTGGTTTTGATTATCTTGGCTGAACGCAAACGCAAACCAACACCCCGTTCGGATGTCGACATTAAAAAAAAAACAACACGCCCCGCTTTCTCTCACTCATTCATACTTATAAATTCAAATTACTTTTGTGTACACATATCTAATCATAGGGTTAACGAGCTCTTTAGTAAAAATTTTGTTTTGCACTTCCCTGGATCTGTAGACTAGAAGTTCTAGAAGAGGTTTCACATGTTGAGGCCTTAAGTTGGTTTGGTTACGTTTTTCTGATATTATCACTGACTCTACTGCATAATTTTGAAAACAATTACTGCTCACTGTTTAGCTCACTTCTAATTATCACATAATGATATTTTAACTACATTTTGTACTGTTTTAAAACACTTTGCCGGTATAAATTGCCGGCGGCCTGTAACAAGTTGTTACTGCTGCTGCTGTTGTGTGTCGACTGGGGCGAGAATTATGCAAATTCTACGTATGTGTGAGTGAGCACACGTCATCGTTCTTTTGTCTCTGGTTATATAATAGCTTTGTTTGTTACGTATTTTCATAACGTCATAGTGGTTTTAATGACGTTTCGAGCTGTTGGCCAATGAAACATGAATATGAAGCGCCTTTCTTAGTGGCGGTAACCATTATAAGTCTTTTTAGCTGCACGTCCACTGCTGTCCTTGAGATTATTTTGTCGTCTCGGAACTACGTCGTTGCCGGCAAAACAAAAGGGAAATTATGTAACCCATAGAAATGACTTTAAAACATCGGAATACAATAGTTTGTTACCTCGCATACCATATTTTTATATCAGGCTTTTTTGTACTGTCACAAAACCCCCTCAATGAAAGGTTTTGTGTCGAGACACAAAAACTTTCATTGACTCATTCACACTTCCCTAAAAGGATCAGCTCAGATATGGAGCCACAACCCCCTGTAGTGTTACAAAAAAATATTAATTCAACCACTTACCCTTGGTCCCATGATGAGGTTCGCACCTTCTGACCTTACTGGACTTCTCCAGAGAGATCCCTACACCATAAGGCCATGAGGCACTTTACGCTCCTGTTCTGACGCACCGGCCAGCTCAGGACCGCGGTCACCACACCATAAAACTCTGAAACATTCAATACAAAAATTTTTAAAATAGTGGCTTTCCTTATATCCATATCCATAACTGATATGTTTCCTCTTAGCACGTTGGTTTGCGTTCTGGGGCATTGGTTTGCCTAATTCTACAAACTTCAAACAATGTATATCAAGAATTAAGATAGACAATTACTTCTCCTTTTAACACTCCGGTATCTGGTACACCCTTCTGACTTCTATTGACTATCTTCACTCCCTTTACCATATGAAAACAATTACTTTTAACCTAAATAAACTATACCTTACTGCTTTAGCAACAACCATTAACCCTAATAATTTACTTCTTATAATCTTACAATATCTATATCATGGCAGACAACTTAAAAGTTTTATAATTCCTTTACTACTTTTTCTTACATTTAACCTTCTTTATAGCAGAATCATTTCTAGAGAATGGACAAACTTTACCAAATTTCAATCTTATAATCGTTACTATCTTGATAGTAACCTCCTATCCACACACACTATTGTTGACATAATAAAACACAATAAAACATTGTACATCATAAGCATTAAACACTAACATTGAACAATTCACAAATAAACAATTTACATAACTTGTAGCAAAATTTTATAACATTTTTCCTATCAACTCTCTATTAACTTTTATCATTTAACATTCATTTAGATTCTATACAAAAATTTCAAAATTATCATTTACCTTTCTGTTACCTCACCTTTCTACTATGAATTTTCCTTTTCTAACCCTTCTATCCTTACTAGTTTGGGTGACTCTCTATTACTCACTATTTTCTCTATCTTATTTTGGTATTCGTCAATCTAACCTTACTCACCTCTTCTTTCCACTAATAACCGCTTCTAACCATTTACATATAATATGACACCAATATCTCAATAACAACCCCCTTCACAAATCCCATTTAAAACCTCTGGCACCGCTCATTTTTGTACTAGTATGTGTGTACTCGAACTCTAACCAACTCATTCCCTTATCGGTTTCTGACCCTTTCAGATAACCCTTTCCGGCGCTAAACGGTCCCTTCCCGTCTCAACATCTCTCGTTGGACTCCCTACACCACTACCCTTATTACAAAATATCACCAACAACAACAAATATAAACACCATGCACATTACTCACCTCTACATATAATCCCTACCTACTGTGTCCCTAAAATATCTAACACCTCTTTATATTTTATCAGCATCTCAACACTTTATTTTTCCTAACTCCCAATAACTTTATTCAACTAACTCCAATGCCCTGATTTATCCTTATTCCCAAACTCTTTACAACATTTCACATTAATATACCATTAGAAATTCATCACTTACCAACTAACAACAATACCTCTCAATATCCAAATATATAATCATTTACTAACCCTTTAGAATCTAAATTCCATAATATCCTTTCAAAATCATTATTAAACTTCTTTTACTTATTTAAAATTCTACAATAGTTTACACACAAAACATACATAGAATACACAATAGCAAAATTACACAAATACATAGACATCAATACACAAAAATATACAATTCACATAATCATGAAATCATTTCCCATAATCAGTCCTGATCAGTCCATTTTTAAAAAAAAAACACTGGTCACATAATTAAATGTTCATAACACAATAAACAATAAACAATTACCCCATATCGTCAAATAACAGTCTAATCTTAGGTCTATACAAGTCATTTTTTATTGAATACCTTATATTGTGATTATCAATGTAAAGATTATTCAATTCTTTATAATTTTCCACAATACTATTATAATCAATATGATCACCCCATATCATTATCTCATATACCTTGTCACGATTGAGCATGGTCCTGTCGCCTTTAGTATTATCTGTCACAACCAGGTAAGTTACTAAGTCATTATTTTCATTATCATCTCCTACGACTGCTATATCCGCTTCATTACAAGGTAAGTACTTATTATTTTTATTATATATCATCTCTACTCCTAACCTTCCCATAAACTCTTCATAATCTCTGCTTATCTTAAAAATTTCTACCTCCCTCTTTCTCTCACAATATCTCTCACTATCATACCATCTCTCTCTCTTAAAACATCTCTCATAATAACTCTCCCAACAACATTTCTCTCTCTCAATATATTTCTCTTTATCATACCATCTCTCTCTCTTTAACCCTTCAACACACACTATCATTCCATTATCATTATATTCAATTCCCCATAAAATTTCATTTATACTACCAACCTCCACACTATTATCACCTATTACTATATCTTTATTTATTTTATCGTAATTTTCTACCCCACTTACCTTGTCGTCTTTGTTCAATTTGTCCACTTTGTCAATATTACCATTTTGTCTTTGTATTTCATTTTTTAATTCTTCTAATTTTACATTAAAATTATTTTGTACTTCTCTAATTAAACTTTTTTGTTCACTAAATTTCTCATCAAGTTTACTGAATTTCTGATTGAAAAGCATTTGCATTGTTTTTATAATTTCGCTGTTTTCAGCCCTGTTATTTTGGATTGGTGTTGAGTGAACAACTCCTTCACTCATGACTACTGATTCTGTCATGCTTATTTGGCTATTGTTTGTACTATCAATTGTGTTCAATAAAGAATTATTTTCTTTATTTTCTGCCATTATGACATTTGTTAATGGTTTGTCGCTTTATCTTATCGTTATCATCTACTTTACAACCGTATTCTCACTTTCAATGTCCACCCCGCCACCATTTAGGCTTATTATATAAAATCTATTAATGTATTTTATATAGTCACCAGTTCGGGCCCATTTGTAATTACTCACTTTTTTATTTTAATCTAAATATAAATGTATTTGTCATAGGAACTATCTAACAACTTGTATTTGGGTTTGTTTACCTTAATCGAATAAAGCACGTGTGTCGCGTCTACCACAATTATGGTATCATAATTATGGTATCCACCATAATTATAGTATCTGCTTATTTCAATCTCGTTACATGAATTTTTATTACCTAAGGGATCCAGGATTCTGCTCAGCGTGAATGCCGGCAGAGACAGGCATTGAAATGAGAATACGTTCGGTATAAACATTAATCATTAATATTGTTTTATTCCATAAATGCTATAAGCGTGTACACCGGACAAAATCAACATGGCGGCCATTAAAGTTGGCTCGTCTTCATCATAACTTCTTTATATCTTGTTAATCATTAATCTAACAAATATCATATTTTAATTTAGCAGCTGCTTTGCTATTAACTGGTTTTGATTATCTTGGCTGAACGCAAACGCAAACCAACACCCCGTTCGGATGTCGACATTAAAAAAAAAACAACACGCCCCGCTTTCTCTCACTCATTCATACTTATAAATTCAAATTACTTTTGTGTACACATATCTAATCATAGGGTTAACGAGCTCTTTAGTAAAAATTTTGTTTTGCACTTCCCTGGATCTGTAGACTAGAAGTTCTAGAAGAGGTTTCACATGTTGAGGCCTTAAGTTGGTTTGGTTACGTTTTTCTGATATTATCACTGACTCTACTGCATAATTTTGAAAACAATTACTGCTCACTGTTTAGCTCACTTCTAATTATCACATAATGATATTTTAACTACATTTTGTACTGTTTTAAAACACTTTGCCGGTATAAATTGCCGGCGGCCTGTAACAAGTTGTTACTGCTGCTGCTGTTGTGTGTCGACTGGGGCGAGAATTATGCAAATTCTACGTATGTGTGAGTGAGCACACGTCATCGTTCTTTTGTCTCTGGTTATATAATAGCTTTGTTTGTTACGTATTTTCATAACGTCATAGTGGTTTTAATGACGTTTCGAGCTGTTGGCCAATGAAACATGAATATGAAGCGCCTTTCTTAGTGGCGGTAACCATTATAAGTCTTTTTAGCTGCACGTCCACTGCTGTCCTTGAGATTATTTTGTCGTCTCGGAACTACGTCGTTGCCGGCAAAACAAAAGGGAAATTATGTAACCCATAGAAATGACTTTAAAACATCGGAATACAATAGTTTGTTACCTCGCATACCATATTTTTATATCAGGCTTTTTTGTACTGTCACAAAACCCCCTCAATGAAAGGTTTTGTGTCGAGACACAAAAACTTTCATTGACTCATTCACACTTCCCTAAAAGGATCAGCTCAGATATGGAGCCACAACCCCCTGTAGTGTTACAAAAAAATATTAATTCAACCACTTACCCTTGGTCCCATGATGAGGTTCGCACCTTCTGACCTTACTGGACTTCTCCAGAGAGATCCCTACACCATAAGGCCATGAGGCACTTTACGCTCCTGTTCTGACGCACCGGCCAGCTCAGGACCGCGGTCACCACACCATAAAACTCTGAAACATTCAATACAAAAATTTTTAAAATAGTGGCTTTCCTTATATCCATATCCATAACTGATATGTTTCCTCTTAGCACGTTGGTTTGCGTTCTGGGGCATTGGTTTGCCTAATTCTACAAACTTCAAACAATGTATATCAAGAATTAAGATAGACAATTACTTCTCCTTTTAACACTCCGGTATCTGGTACACCCTTCTGACTTCTATTGACTATCTTCACTCCCTTTACCATATGAAAACAATTACTTTTAACCTAAATAAACTATACCTTACTGCTTTAGCAACAACCATTAACCCTAATAATTTACTTCTTATAATCTTACAATATCTATATCATGGCAGACAACTTAAAAGTTTTATAATTCCTTTACTACTTTTTCTTACATTTAACCTTCTTTATAGCAGAATCATTTCTAGAGAATGGACAAACTTTACCAAATTTCAATCTTATAATCGTTACTATCTTGATAGTAACCTCCTATCCACACACACTATTGTTGACATAATAAAACACAATAAAACATTGTACATCATAAGCATTAAACACTAACATTGAACAATTCACAAATAAACAATTTACATAACTTGTAGCAAAATTTTATAACATTTTTCCTATCAACTCTCTATTAACTTTTATCATTTAACATTCATTTAGATTCTATACAAAAATTTCAAAATTATCATTTACCTTTCTGTTACCTCACCTTTCTACTATGAATTTTCCTTTTCTAACCCTTCTATCCTTACTAGTTTGGGTGACTCTCTATTACTCACTATTTTCTCTATCTTATTTTGGTATTCGTCAATCTAACCTTACTCACCTCTTCTTTCCACTAATAACCGCTTCTAACCATTTACATATAATATGACACCAATATCTCAATAACAACCCCCTTCACAAATCCCATTTAAAACCTCTGGCACCGCTCATTTTTGTACTAGTATGTGTGTACTCGAACTCTAACCAACTCATTCCCTTATCGGTTTCTGACCCTTTCAGATAACCCTTTCCGGCGCTAAACGGTCCCTTCCCGTCTCAACATCTCTCGTTGGACTCCCTACACCACTACCCTTATTACAAAATATCACCAACAACAACAAATATAAACACCATGCACATTACTCACCTCTACATATAATCCCTACCTACTGTGTCCCTAAAATATCTAACACCTCTTTATATTTTATCAGCATCTCAACACTTTATTTTTCCTAACTCCCAATAACTTTATTCAACTAACTCCAATGCCCTGATTTATCCTTATTCCCAAACTCTTTACAACATTTCACATTAATATACCATTAGAAATTCATCACTTACCAACTAACAACAATACCTCTCAATATCCAAATATATAATCATTTACTAACCCTTTAGAATCTAAATTCCATAATATCCTTTCAAAATCATTATTAAACTTCTTTTACTTATTTAAAATTCTACAATAGTTTACACACAAAACATACATAGAATACACAATAGCAAAATTACACAAATACATAGACATCAATACACAAAAATATACAATTCACATAATCATGAAATCATTTCCCATAATCAGTCCTGATCAGTCCATTTTTAAAAAAAAAACACTGGTCACATAATTAAATGTTCATAACACAATAAACAATAAACAATTACCCCATATCGTCAAATAACAGTCTAATCTTAGGTCTATACAAGTCATTTTTTATTGAATACCTTATATTGTGATTATCAATGTAAAGATTATTCAATTCTTTATAATTTTCCACAATACTATTATAATCAATATGATCACCCCATATCATTATCTCATATACCTTGTCACGATTGAGCATGGTCCTGTCGCCTTTAGTATTATCTGTCACAACCAGGTAAGTTACTAAGTCATTATTTTCATTATCATCTCCTACGACTGCTATATCCGCTTCATTACAAGGTAAGTACTTATTATTTTTATTATATATCATCTCTACTCCTAACCTTCCCATAAACTCTTCATAATCTCTGCTTATCTTAAAAATTTCTACCTCCCTCTTTCTCTCACAATATCTCTCACTATCATACCATCTCTCTCTCTTAAAACATCTCTCATAATAACTCTCCCAACAACATTTCTCTCTCTCAATATATTTCTCTTTATCATACCATCTCTCTCTCTTTAACCCTTCAACACACACTATCATTCCATTATCATTATATTCAATTCCCCATAAAATTTCATTTATACTACCAACCTCCACACTATTATCACCTATTACTATATCTTTATTTATTTTATCGTAATTTTCTACCCCACTTACCTTGTCGTCTTTGTTCAATTTGTCCACTTTGTCAATATTACCATTTTGTCTTTGTATTTCATTTTTTAATTCTTCTAATTTTACATTAAAATTATTTTGTACTTCTCTAATTAAACTTTTTTGTTCACTAAATTTCTCATCAAGTTTACTGAATTTCTGATTGAAAAGCATTTGCATTGTTTTTATAATTTCGCTGTTTTCAGCCCTGTTATTTTGGATTGGTGTTGAGTGAACAACTCCTTCACTCATGACTACTGATTCTGTCATGCTTATTTGGCTATTGTTTGTACTATCAATTGTGTTCAATAAAGAATTATTTTCTTTATTTTCTGCCATTATGACATTTGTTAATGGTTTGTCGCTTTATCTTATCGTTATCATCTACTTTACAACCGTATTCTCACTTTCAATGTCCACCCCGCCACCATTTAGGCTTATTATATAAAATCTATTAATGTATTTTATATAGTCACCAGTTCGGGCCCATTTGTAATTACTCACTTTTTTATTTTAATCTAAATATAAATGTATTTGTCATAGGAACTATCTAACAACTTGTATTTGGGTTTGTTTACCTTAATCGAATAAAGCACGTGTGTCGCGTCTACCACAATTATGGTATCATAATTATGGTATCCACCATAATTATAGTATCTGCTTATTTCAATCTCGTTACATGAATTTTTATTACCTAAGGGATCCAGGATTCTGCTCAGCGTGAATGCCGGCAGAGACAGGCATTGAAATGAGAATACGTTCGGTATAAACATTAATCATTAATATTGTTTTATTCCATAAATGCTATAAGCGTGTACACCGGACAAAATCAACATGGCGGCCATTAAAGTTGGCTCGTCTTCATCATAACTTCTTTATATCTTGTTAATCATTAATCTAACAAATATCATATTTTAATTTAGCAGCTGCTTTGCTATTAACTGGTTTTGATTATCTTGGCTGAACGCAAACGCAAACCAACACCCCGTTCGGATGTCGACATTAAAAAAAAAACAACACGCCCCGCTTTCTCTCACTCATTCATACTTATAAATTCAAATTACTTTTGTGTACACATATCTAATCATAGGGTTAACGAGCTCTTTAGTAAAAATTTTGTTTTGCACTTCCCTGGATCTGTAGACTAGAAGTTCTAGAAGAGGTTTCACATGTTGAGGCCTTAAGTTGGTTTGGTTACGTTTTTCTGATATTATCACTGACTCTACTGCATAATTTTGAAAACAATTACTGCTCACTGTTTAGCTCACTTCTAATTATCACATAATGATATTTTAACTACATTTTGTACTGTTTTAAAACACTTTGCCGGTATAAATTGCCGGCGGCCTGTAACAAGTTGTTACTGCTGCTGCTGTTGTGTGTCGACTGGGGCGAGAATTATGCAAATTCTACGTATGCGTGAGTGAGCACACGTCATCGTTCTTTTGTCTCTGGTTATATAATAGCTTTGTTTGTTACGTATTTTCATAACGTCATAGTGGTTTTAATGACGTTTCGAGCTGTTGGCCAATGAAACATGAATATGAAGCGCCTTTCTTAGTGGCGGTAACCATTATAAGTCTTTTTAGCTGCACGTCCACTGCTGTCCTTGAGATTATTTTGTCGTCTCGGAACTACGTCGTTGCCGGCAAAACAAAAGGGAAATTATGTAACCCATAGAAATGACTTTAAAACATCGGAATACAATAGTTTGTTACCTCGCATACCATATTTTTATATCAGGCTTTTTTGTACTGTCACACAGGCACACACACAGACACTTTTCGAAAAACGACTTTTTTTCATGTTTTGAGTGTAGTACAATCAGAACCTGCAATAATCTCGGACACGATTTTTTTTGCCATCACCATACTTCCATTTCCTTAAGGAATATGGAAGTAAAAAACACTGTTTGCAGAGTTGTGACTGCCTTGGCCTAGTCAATCCAGTGGTGTAGATAGTTCTTTTCTGTGAAATGTTTGGTGATTAAAGAAAACGATATCTTGAACTTTTTTCTGATCAAGCCATCCTGCATTAATATCTTTTATCATAAAACTTAAACCTTGTGTCATTAGTTAATTAACTGTTTGTAATTTTTTTAACATTTTAAAGAAATTTTGCCTTTTTTAAATGATCCTTTTTATTACTTGGTATTTATGTTATTATCAGTCTTTATAAAAGGAATACAAAAGAATGGTTGCTGGAGCCGTACCTGCATGAAAATACCATTAGTATTTGGACGCAACGAGTAGAATCAAGACAATAGTTGGACAGTATAAGCAAAGGGACATCTTAAAGAATAGTTGTGTGGAATCGTACATAACTTTCAACCCCTAAGCTGCTGAGTGAGTCAAGTGTAAGAAGACCAATAATAATATAAATAACAAGTAATGCAAACTGTGATAATATATTTAAATACAAATAAATAAATGAAATTATTTATCTTCCACTTACCTTAAAAAATCTTCTCTCAGGGTTACGTCACACGAACGTCTAGATGCAAACATGATTTAAAGTTGTTTCAATAACTGACGCAACTCGCATTTTGTGAGATTTTATTTTATCGTTAAAATTTTTTAAACTTTATCTCAAACTATTATTTCTCCAAAATTTAAAAATAAAAAAATATATGTCTAACACTTTTTCTGAGATTTACGACATGATTAAGTTACCTTTACAATTACAATATTATACTGAAACACCTTACCTTAATTATAACAGACAGCCCAGTCTGCTCGCACTCAACATTCACACTATATTATAATTACCCTGTTGTTTAGAAAAACCCCATTTAATTTAAATTGATCATCTACCCCTGCCGGCAATTTGGCGTCTCCCCGTCTTCATAGCCCATCACTCCCAAACTCCGCTACTTTGTCCGAAAGAACAATTTATTAATTCATTTTCCCGTGAAACTGTTCTCACTATCGAATTTTGACAAAACTGCACTCACTGTTATTTAATGTTAAAATGTTATTGTTGAGCCCTGTTTGGTGGGCAGCCTGCGCAGGCTATAGTCTGTGATGAACTGGGGAGAGCGTTCACCAAGACTCTTACACTTTCAATTATTCGACAAGGCGGAAAGCAATGCCTGGTACTTTGTAGTCATAGTTACTGTTCAGCCAACACATGGGTTTTTCGTGTTTTAGACGTGGACGATATTCAGTGTGCACTGGTCGACGTCACAAAAGTAGGCAGGACTAAGTTTGTTTCCATCACCTCCGATACACGTGGCGAACAAAATTCATCTCTAAGCCATGTTGTTTTACTAACTTGGCGTCGGTCTGCGCTCCGCCGATGTTAGTGCGTTTGGGCGCAGGTGTCATACAGCCGCAAAGTTCTAAGAATTGTCAACCCGCACATTCCATTACCATTGTTTCATCACCGTTTCTTTGTTCGAACTACGCTTCATATTGCCATGGGACGGACCACACAGATGGAAATGAATTGTTGATATTTTAATAAAATAAACCCAAATTAAAAAAATTAAAAAACCCCTCCTTGTTGCCCCGTTACAATACCCCCCCCCCCCCCCAATGAGAGATCTTCTGTCGAAACAGAAGAAATCTCATTGTTAAACCCCTAAGAGGATCGGTGAGGATATGGTGCCAACAAACCCCCATTAGTTCTTACACATCATGGGTAAACTACCCCCCTGGCTCGGCGACTATGGCCACATCTGAACGAGATCACTGGACTTCTCTATTCGAGATCTCAACACCATAAAATCGAACAGACATGCACCACAGCCCACCTAACCTTCTATCATGCCACCCCAAAATCCAAACCCCTGGCCTTATACCATGCCAGATCCTCAACCGATACGTTCCCCCTTATCATGCACACTGGGCTGCCTTTAGCAGTTACTGGGCTCGTACATACTCTCATAATATCTTATAAACAAACTCATAATTTAAAAGTCACAAAATATTTGTCTTTAAATTCACAATTCTTTTAAGTTCAAAATCAGATTGTTATATTATTATTATTTTCATCAAAACCAAAAAAATCTTTTATCTACATTTATCAATTTTCTTCATTACTATTAATACTCAGAAAAACAAACAAATTGAACATCCACTTAAAACATGAATTCATTATCCTAACATTTGATTATACACACCTACTACACAATATAATTCAATAACATCATTGATACACATAAACAAGAATATAATCAAAACTCAAAAAACATCCATTAGCTGGCAGGCACAAAAAATCAAAATTTAAGATTTTTTTTCAAAAAATTTAAAATTATTTAACTCAATTAAACAGCAAAATTGGCATTACTTCATTGCCAGAACGGGTCTAGTATATAACATCACCCATCAGCTGATCAAACTGGGTCAAGTCCACAACCTTCACCTACATAGGTGGTATATAGGAAACATCATAAAATACATTAATCATCTTTAACATTTTTACCTTCAAACACAAAAACATAATAAAATAAAACATTTAAAATTACTATAGTATTATTACAATTAACAATAAAATTGACATTTAAATTACTCAAAATTACACATTTTACAACTTTACTTTATTTTCCAATTCTACTAAATTGTCACTTGTTTCAATTAAAATTCTATATTTTTACTATGACTCTCTTTCTTTAGCATTCTCAATCTCCATTAGTTTGGGTGATCTCATTATTCATAATAACTTGATTGTATCAACTTGGCATTTATACATTAATAATCTTTATCCCTCTGACTCTAATACCACTAACAGCTTTAACTAACATGACACCCATCTCTATCAAAAACATCTATCAAACATTCTCTAAACCCAACTTACTACTCAACTCAATTCGCATCATTCTACCCTTATATAAAAAAATATACTCTAACCCTTTGTACTCAGGATGTGTCCCCGCCCCAAAAGCTCATTCCTTTATCTGGTCCCTGGATTCTACCTAAGGCAACCCTTTCTGGCGCTAAACGGTCCCTTCCCGTCCCAACCCTTTTGTTGCGGACTCCTACCACGCCACCCCCTCTTACAAAATTCCCATCAACTAATTACCATTCTCATTACATCACTTCAACTACAACAAAATATCTCCATTTACTTATTACATCAATATATCAATCATTACTCTACATGCAAGGGCTATCCAGAAAGTAACAGACGTTTTGAAATAAAAAATTTACAAAATGAAAAAACAAAATTGTATTATATACATTTGAAAGGTACACTCTTAAGCTATTTTTCTACATAATCGCCATTCAAATTAAGGCACTTATCATACCGTGGCACAAGTTTTTCAATACCGTCTCTGTAGAAATCTGCCGCCTGCGATTTCAACCACTGGTTTACACCGGCATGCAGTTCGGCGTCAGTATCAAAGCGTTGTGTAGCGAGCCATGTCTTCATCGCTGGGAAGAGGTGATAGTCGCTCGGGGCCAAATCCGGGCTGTATGGTGGATGATCGAACACCTCCCATCCAAAACCATCGAAGAGCTCTCGGGTACGATTGGCCGTGTGTGGACGTGCGTTGTCATGAAAAAACAAAACCTTCGCACTAAGTTTTCACCGACGCTTGTGTTGTATCGCGCGCCTTAACTTTCTCAGTGTTTCACAATACCTCTCTGAGTTAATTGTTGTGCCACGTTCAAGAAAATCAACGAGAATCACTCCTTCAGAGTCCCAAAACACAGTAGCCATGATCTTTCTTGCTGACAGCGTTTGCAAACACTTCCTTGGTTTCTTGGGAGAATTTGTGTGTCCCCATTCCATCGACTGCCTTTTTGTTTCACTATTGACATGCTTCACCCAAGTCTCGTCCCCAGTTACGATACGATCGATAACTTTGTTACCATTTTTGTCGCAATCTTCGAGGAAAGTTAGTGCTGCAGCCAGTCTCTGTTTTTTGTGGTCTTCCGTTATGATTTTCGGAATCCACCTAGCACAAAATTTGTGGTAACCAAGCTTTTCCGCCACAATTTCATGCACCAAACTCCGTGAAATTTGGGGAAAGTGTTTCAAAAGTTCCGTAATCGTGAAACGACGATCTTCACGAATTTTGTCATTGATTTTCATCACCAGTTCATCAGTCACAAGGCTAGGTCTACCACTGCGGTCCTCATCGTGAACATTGGTACGTCCATTTTTAAAATCAATGCACCATTGCCTCACTCGGCTTTCACTCATTATTCCTTTTCCGTACACATCACAAAGTGGCGATAAATTTCAATTGGTTTGTGATTTTTTGCCAACAAAAACCTAATCACAGAACGCACCTCACAAGTGGCGGGATTTTCTATTGCAGCGCACATTTTAACACGTCACAGAGAGCAAAGTAAGAGGGGCACAGACCGCACGCTACCACAGCTGGATGCGTACTGAGTGTAGGAACGTTCTGACACCAAGATGGTGGCTCTATCCCCGCCCACCGCCGCGGTCGGTCAAAACGTCTGTTACTTTCTGGATAGCCCTCGTATTTTCCCCATAGCTACTGTGTCACTAAATTTCATCTCAAATTCTACATTACATTAACTCACAACAATATTATTCATCTCTATTACCACTTTAAACTTAACCTGGACTGATCTACCTGTCCCAACAAAATATTAATCACCCAAAATCTACCTTTTACTATCTTGTACAAATCATTTAAAATTCTCAACTATATCAAATTATTTTCATCATTTAAAATAAAATCTTTAACACATTAAAATCACTATTCAAACATTAATTACCTTGGAAGTTTACAAACAATTTATACGTGACATTCTACAGCGGATCAGCTGATTTTCTTAGCAAGGTGAATGACCTTACTACAAACACATTTCAAAATTATACAAATTACACATTCTATCAACACTTACGTCTAACACAATAGAATAATACATTTATAAGATAGAATAAACACAGTATAATAAACATCTAATGCAATTATTTCTCAAATCATGATACAATTATTTAATTACTTCAGGAGCAAGTCATCATCTTTAGGTTACAAAATTTTAATTCGTTGCTCCCCTGAGCAACCAGCCAGCCACACACACTAATGTTTTCTGTGTTGGACTGTTGCGCCCATTTGCCTCCACAAGGACGGCATTGGTGGAGGAATTTACATCTCCGTGTCCTTGCTTCAGCATTGGAAATTATTTGGATATCATCATATCCCTGTTACAAACTTATACGCCCTTAAAACGGGTCTACCACCTGGCCTTGCTGTTCCTACTCGAACAGAGTGGCAGCCGCTGTTCCATAGTGTCCGGGATTTCCCCTAGTTTCACCCCCCCATCAATTTCTAATATAAACCAATTTCAAGCCAGCTATGGTCAAGGTTCTTAATTTATGGCCATAGCTGACCGCTAGCCAAAACCACGATTAGTGCTGGTAAGGCAGTAATCGCCCGAAAAGTCGGGGAAATCAACTCTACTTTCAGGCATGTTATCATCATCATTTATCTGCACGGCACGGCAGTTTATCAAGATACAACATAAAATTGTAAAAAAAAAGGTGTGCCGTGCATATTACGCCATTTTGGCCTCCGATGGAGGTAACACTGAGACAATATTAATTAATTGCCAATATATAATCTTACTCTTACCTTTCGGATTTGGGTCCAAAGTCTTTCAGACGAAAACAGCTGCAGACAGGTTACTTGGGTTTGAGTTATGAAATATAATAACACAGTTTATTCTGGCTAAAACAACTTATTTGGATTTATTTAATGTAATTGTAACGTGTCAAAATTGGGTCATTTCATTTATTGCGGTTATGGGGTATTTGTATTTTTATTTATTTCATTTTTTGGGATTTTGTAAAAAATATTGTGCAAACATTAATTCTATTGTAACAGACCAAGTGTAGAGAACAGTGTTGAAACAAAGGCAAGACGTAATAGCGTTGAGCAATCAACAAGCAAAGAATTTGTACCACCCTCGAATTCTCAGAACTCTGTATAAATGTGACCACGCACTCACGCGCAGTACAAGTCTGCGCTTGGAATGACGCCGTCGTCCAAAAACCAAGATGCCTGGAGAACGATTTTATTCATCGTCTCCTTTACCATGAGGCCGGATACGTAGCTAAGGACCGCCTACTTTTAGTGACGTCAGAAGGGCCGTGTTAAATATCGCCAACACTCACTAGTAAAAAACACTATGCTTCATGAATAAAGTTGATAGAACACAGCAAATCAACTTTTAACGGCGACGAAATCCTTTGGGCTATGAACAGTAACGTCCTGCCGCTCAACCAAGACGCCGTGTCAGTCCTACTCTGTACGTGTCGGCCGACACCAGAGCTAAGTATGCTCTATTAAATTTCATCAGTTTTTTTGATATAAAAGGAAATCAATCTCTTGAAAACAAGTGATAGTGATGGAGGAATAGTTACAGACAAATTTGTTGATTCAGTTTTTGTTTTTCGGGACGCTTACAACTCACCGCGGTGTGGCCACGAGGTCACTGAAGAACGCGTTGCCGGCGGGGACTTTATATCATGTATTAACTCGAGTAATCAGGGTAATGGGGTTTTATATTAGAATGTGAGTAGTGAGTGAAAGGCAGGCTGGGCTATCTTGAGTAAGTAATTAGTATTAGTTATATATATAAAAGTAAAATGTAGGAACCAGAGTTGCACAACATTTGACGACATGTAAATGTATTTGGTAAACAATAATTTCAATAGTTGATCATTAAAACTAATTATTTCTCTTCATAACGATGTGTAGAGTTAGTTATTTCGATAACCCATGAAACACATGTTTGTATCTAGCGTTCGTACGAAAGAATCCTGGCCCCAGAGAAACGGAATTTTGAAGGTAGGTGGGAGTTGTATTTATGTATTTTATATATTTATTAATGTATTTGAATATCACATAATGTTTTACAGTTATGCAATAACGAATCAAAGTTTATGCTGGTTGATTACTACATTGATTAAAAGTTTTGTTTTTTGCTTTGTTGAGCGTAAACAACATCTAGAGTTGTCAGTACCGGTATATCAAACAATAATGAAACAATTCTTAGGATTATTATTCTTAAATGACTATAACAATTTTCTTAACCTTAATAATGACCCAGTACTTTGTCGCACTCACTCTTTCATTCTTTTTTACATTTTTATTTTCTAACCCCTGTTAATAGAGCTCTAGATCTGTAAGTATTTGGTATAGTTATAAAATTGATTTAATTGTTTCTGAAGGGTACTTAACCAATCCACGGCGTTCCAGACCGCTACGTGTTACTCACGGTATCACTCATCACTCCGAACTGTTATTTCAGCAATTTATGAATATATTCACTGCCACGGTATACTCCGCCTTATTTAGTTTAACATGGTTTTAAATTACACTTTTGTAACATTTTGTCGGCCGACTTTATGTTGCTCGAGCACTGAGGAGATGACCGCGCGGTCAGAGTTACAGTTGAACTGGCGTTAGTTCGCTAAATTGCACACAGTGATTTTTGGTCACGTGATCGGGCATATGTGCTCCTATTGGTGCTATTGAAAGAGCGCCTTAACGTAGGCGGAAAGTTTAGCAATGTTTTTGCCGCCGGATGCAATCTAGAGTTACATTACTTTCTTCTGTGATTCACGGCTGATGCGAAGTTAGGCGTTATTTCCCAATCTGTCTACGCTGCTTGAGTGTGGAGACAAAACATAGGCGTTTGGTTTTGTAATAAACACAGCCAATTTGGTTGACTAACTCGGGGTTCTACAAGGGTGAACAATGACTGCATGGAAAATATGATTTTCTAAAATGTTATCTTGACCCTACAATTTCGTACCGTTACAATACCCCCCAAATAAGAGGTTGAAAGCTGAAGCGTTCAAACTCTTATTGCCTAAACCCTAAGAGGATCAGTGAGGATATGGCGCCGCAACCCCCCTGAATACTCTACTAAAATCATGGGTTCTTACCCCCCTAGTCTGGCGACTGCGGCAGCACCCATCCGATCTTACGGGACTTCTCTACTCGAGATCCCACCACCATAAGCTCGGACCGATACCCACCACAGTATCGCCTGACTCTAGAACATTCAATTAAAATTTAATAAACGGCCTTCCATCACTCCATATCCCACGACTGATTTATTTCCTCTTGGCCATACAGGCTCATTCTTTGCAAAGTACTGGTTCTGTTATTTGCAAAGTACTGGCTTTAGTTTAAAATAATAATATAATCTTACAGTCTACTTGCAGTTCAATCATATAAGCAAAATAATATTCCCCGTATAATATTACCCATCCAAAATAACACCTTAATTATACAAAATGACATTAAATCCATTTATACTTAGCTACTATAACATTTTTTTTTTTTCTTTACTACCCCCTTTTTGAATATGGTACCGGATAACTACGTTGTACATATGGCGCATGCTCCCTTACCTTTAGTTCACACTCATAACCTTTTGCCCTTCCTGGTTCCCCGGCAAACACTCCCCTATAATCCGCAACTACCCGCCACAACGCTTTACGTTGAGAACTCCCCATTTCGCCACCCTCACCACAAAATTTAATCGCTCTATCCGCCCATATTCTCTCCTCACTCTCTTCACTCACTCTCTCTTTACACATATGCATACTAAATTCCATATATCTATCTATGGCCTTATTTGGTATAACCCTTATAACTGAAATCTTTACTGTATCTAATACCCGTTCAAAATTAACTGTTATTTGTTTACCTTCATTGTTCAATTCTAAAATTCTCTTTTTAAAATTGATTACCGCATTATTCCTGATCAGAAAATCATTACCCAGTATTACTTCTAAATTTAAACCCCTTACAACTAAGAATGTATTCTCATAACTTTCCCCATTTATTAACATATTCAACTGGACTTGTGTTGTAACTCGTTTACTTCTAACACCCGTAATCCCTACAATGGTTACCCCCGCAACTGGCAACGATGGAATATTTTTGTTAGTCTCTTTTAATTTATTCAGTACATGTTCAGCTATTACGGATACTTCACTACCTGTATCTATAAGTGTCAAGACTGGCTTACCTTCTATTTCCAGTTTTACCTCCGTCAACCAAGCTTCTGGTCTCATCGTTACCGCCTCCTCTTCTTCCATCAATTCAGTAGCCATGTCCGTGTGAATTGTGTGATTCTTGTATTTACTTCCATGGATCCCGCAGTTATCCATCGACAATGGCCGGGCCTCCTCATCCATTGTCCTTATTAGTTTCCCGTCCTCTCAACTGCATTTCTAGGTGTATACACTCTTCCCGTGTGCTGATTTCCCCCTTCATTTCTTGTATTCTCGGCTCGTCCTTCACCGTTTCTCTGCTGTGTATTATTGTTGAATCTCGGCTGCATCCTCGGCTGATGACCGGGCCTCGCCCTCCTACATCTATAACAAAAATTACGGTCAGCATAATTTTCCACCATACACCCATCACATTTCCACATTGGATATCGTCTATTTGGCTCCCGATCATCATGTGTAGTTCCCCCATTTGGTCCTCCTCTTGGTGCATAATTTCCTCCATTGTGCACATTAGGTTGTGGTGTTCGTCTGCTGTCTTCCTGGTCCTTAATATTCTGAAAAACATCCAATATTTTTTCTAACTCATTTATATCACTTACCTCTTTCGTCATTAGCGTGATCTGTACCTCCCTCGGTAAATGTTTGCTGATGTGGCGTACAAACGACTGAAATGACAACGGTGGTTCTAAATATTTCGCTTCATTAAACAGTCTCATCGTATAGACTGTAATATTACGGTTGTTTCTCCCAAAGTTCCCTGTTCCCATTATTTGACTTCGCAAGATCTCCTGCTCCTCTTCCGACCAATATTTATTACGAAAAGCTGTTTCAAAATTTTCATACCTCTCCCATTCATTCCTATGTATCTCCGCCCATATTTCCGAATTACCCTTAAAGCATTTCACAATTTTTATGAGCTTAACTTCCCAACTACTATTACAAAACTGGTTATACTCTTTTACTTTATTTAGAAATTGCATGGGGTGTACCCCCCTACTATCACCAGTAAATAACTCTAACTCTATTTCACTACTTAGGTCACGGGTCATAATTACCCTTTCCGTAACATTATTTATTTTCTGGCCAATTGCCATGTTCAACTCATCTTTTACGTTAATAATACTCTGCTCAATAGACTCAAATTTATTGTGATTTACACTCTCAATAACATTTACTGTTTCTTGGATTAATTGAATATCTGTTTTACAAATATTTTCTATCTCATTTTTAACATTTTTAACTACTGCTACTTGTGATTCTAATTCACTACTACGGTTATCTATGACGCGTATAGTGTTAGTTATGCACTGCATCTCACTCTCAATACCCTCAAATTTATCACCTGCTTTACCTACAAAATTTTCTAATTTATCATTTACTGTAATTATTTGTTGTCCAAGTTCTTTTTGAGTGGATTCTAACATATTTGTTTTACTGTCTACCACACACACACACTCTCTTAACTCATCTGTTTCTCTTTTTGTTTTACTACGTATTTCATTAATTCGTACATCAATACTACACAATGAATTGGTTAATTCGTCAAGCTTTACATTTATGCTATTTTCAAATTTCATATTCTGTTCTTTGTATTGTTCGAATTTGGCATCATTCATGTCAAAACGTTTATTTAATTTAGTCTCATTTATGTCAAAACGACTATTTATGTCGCTACTTAATATATCAAATTTTGTATTTTGTTCATTGAACTTGGTATCATTCATGTCAAAACGACTATTTATGGCATTAAAATTTACCTCTAACATTGCTTGTAGTCTTTCAAACATTTTATAACTATCATCTTTTTTAACCTGAACCGGCGTCGATTGACTCGCAACATCATTCAATATCACTGACTCAGTCAAGCTTATCTCGTTTACTACCGTTTCAGTTATTATTGTTTTTACTTGGTTGTCAGTACTTGTACTGACCAGGTCAACGTTGTTGACTTTATCACTATTACTCTCCATTTTGAGTATATGTTATACTTATAAATGTATGCTTAGCAAACTACACAATAATCGCCCTCACTTCCAAATAACCTGTTCTGCAGCTTAATTAGGTCTGGCGAATATAGGTTATAAACCCTATACTCGAGTCCCTGTTCGGGCGCCAATGAGACAATATTAATTAATTGCCAATATATAATCTGACTCTTACCTTTCGGATTTGGGTCCAAAGTCTTTCAGACGAAAACAGCTGCAGACAGGTTACTTGGGTTTGAGTTACGAAATATAATAACACAGTTTATTCTGGCTAAAACAACTTATTTGGATTTATTTAATGTAATGTTTTACAGTTATGCAATAACGAATCAAAGTTTATGCTGGTTGATTACTACATTGATTAAAAGTTTTGTTTTTTGCTTTGTTGAGCATAAACAACATCTAGAGTTGTCAGTACCGGTATATCAAACAATAATGAAACAATTCTTAGGATTATTATTCTTAAATGACTATAACAATTTTCTTAACCTTAATAATGACCCAGTACTTTGTCACACTCACTCTTTCATTCTTTTTTACATTTTTATTTTCTAACCCCTGTTAATAGAGCTCTAGATCTGTAAGTATTTGGTATAGTTATAAAATTGATTTAATTGTTTCTGAAGGGTACTTAACCAATCCACGGCGTTCCAGACCGCTACGTGTTACTCACGGTATCACTCATCACTCCGAACTGTTATTTCAGCAATTTATGAATATATTCACTGCCACGGTATACTCCGCCTTATTTAGTTTAACATGGTTTTAAATTACACTTTTGTAACATTTTGTCGGCCGACTTTATGTTGCTCGAGCACTGAGGAGATGACCGCGCGGTCAGAGTTACAGTTGAACTGGCGTTAGTTCGCTAAATTGCACACAGTGTTTTTTGGTCACGTGATCGGGCATATGTGCTCCCATTGGTGCTATTGAAAGAGCGCCTTAACGTAGGCAGAAAGTTTAGCAATGTTTTTGCCGCCGGATGCAATCTAGAGTTACATTACTTTCTTCCGTGATTCACGGCTGATGCGAAGTTAGGCGTTATTTCCCAATCTGTCTACGCTGCTTGAGTGTGGAGACAAAACATAGGCGTTTGGTTTTGTAATAAACACAGCCAATTTGGTTGACTAACTCGGGGTTCTACAAGGGTGAACAATGACTGCATGGAAAATATGATTTTCTAAAATGTTATCTTGACCCTACAATTTCGTACCGTTACAACACTCTCTATTACCCACAACCCTTATCGCTATCTACTGTGGCACATGCCACCACAGCAGTAGCCCACTAATAACTAAACTAAATCTTTCTACAATAGCAGTCCCTACCTTCCATTATTATATCACTTCTATAAACACCACTCTACCCCCCAAAATTACCCACATATCTTATATGATAACATAACACACATTGACCTTGAACATTGACATTTTTACATTACTAAACAATTCTCATTTATATAATTTTTATACAGAAAATTATATAATTATATAAAACATTATAATGTGAAATTTTCATTAACTCTTTTATCCATCATCATTTAAATTATTTATCACTTTCTACAATTAGATTCCTCCAAATTTTCAAATTTATTATTAACATTTGTTTTATCTCATATTTCAGTTATTATTACTTTTTAATTATAGCTTCTATTTAGTACAATTATCTCAAATCATTTTCATTATTGAGTTAAAATCTTTTCCACACCTGTAAACATTTTATTCTATCTGACTTGTATTATAAAATTTATACTTACAGTACATTGCTCATACACTGTCCTAAATACACAAATAAAAACACCAAACACCCTGTACCTTCTGAAACAATAACAACAATGTTATTCCATACTGAACAATTAAACACTTATTTATTTATTAATTATCAAATTCACATCTCATAAAATAATTTAAATTTATTATTATATAACATCTTAAATCAGTCAAAAATATTTAAACATCTTCAAATTATTTTAATTAAATTAATTATTGAAAACACAACATTTTAATTACTTTCACCAATTACAATAATTACAATTCATTTGTTATCCTCTTCAAAATTATTTTTGTTATTTATTTAGACTGCAGAAATATTACTATTATTATCACAATAATTTCTACTACATACACACATTGTTTACATTATATACTTGTTACAATACACACAATTAATTTCACTAAACATTTATTTACAAACTTTTGTCATTAATTATTCAATTTATCACACTTCATTTCCAAAATCAGCCAGGTCAGAACCATAAATCAAAATATTTAAAATGTCCATCTATTAAGTTTATGTTCAGCCTCCATCATCAAAAATTAGTCTGGGTTTCACATAACATTTTTCAATTTTATTTACGTACCTCATATGGCTATCCTGTGTGTAATAACCATAAAATTTTAGTTTATTCATTTTACCACAATAATCATACATAGGGTTACTTCCCATTATAATTATTTTATCATAAACCAAGTCAACATTATTTATTTTTGTCCAGTCTCCACTAGTAGTTATATTCAATATAAGGTCAGTTATTTTCTCATCATAAGGTAAATTATTATTATTATTTAAACAGGTATCATCAAAACACTTCTCAATCTCTCCTGTACAAAGTAAGTATTTCCTATCATTTATCTCTATCACTTCTAACATCTCTTTCAACTCATTATAATCTCTCTTTAATTTATATAATTCTATCTCTCTATCAACACACAACTCTCTATCTAAATCTCTCTCATCATAACACCATCTCTCACTTTCAACACCATTCCACACAGAGGGTATTAACTTATACAAAAAGGGGAAACAACTCAAAAACCTCATGTCTTCCAATAACAAGGGACTCTTGCCCTTCAACAATAACATTTGTGAACACCCTGGTTCACCACAAATAAAGGGAAAATTTACCCTCTGCCCTACATACTCATCTAATCTCTCTTGCCACTCTTTCTCTAATTCATCAACACTAATTACTACTCCGTTACAACCTATTACTTTCTCTCTCTCACTCACTATCTATTTTCAACGTCTCACTCTCTGATACTACATTCTTAATTATATTATCATTTTCAACATCATTTCTATCACTTTTTACTTTTTTATTATCATTATTATTTTTACTTTTAATCTGTTCTCCTACTGACTCTACTATTTTCTCAATATCTCGTTTCAATTCGTTACAACTACTTTCACATTTAATTTTTACCTCATTAATGTCAAATTTAAGTACATCAAATTTAGCGTCAAATTTACAGTTAAATTCACTTTTAATTTCATTCAATTTTATATCGTTATTGTCAAAACGATTATTTATTTCATTAAATTTATTATTCTGTTCATTGATATCCTTCGATATTGTTATTAACATATTCATCACATCATTATTAAATTGACTGTTACATTTTGTTGAAGTCAGGATTAACTGCACGCCCGAATCTTCAGTTACATTGCTTTGATCTGTTACATTTATTTCTATTTTATCTTGGCTCGCACTTGGAGTCGAATGTACCTCAAAATTACTCATAATGTTTGATTCATCAATATTTTCGACACTAGTTATTTCATTGATATTGTTTTCATTATTTCCTGCCATATCTATAAATTTATTAATCTAGATTTTCTTACATAAAAACATCTACCACTTAACTCTTAACCTCTGAACATTGATGTACTATTTTATATGTGCTACGTAATTTTTACGTAGTTACTTAACCCTCAAATCAAACTTGCATCTATTGTAGGTGTGGAATTTTAATTATTGAATTAATCAAATTCGTCCCTGTCGTAGCGCCAATTGTGATAATATATTTAAATACAAATACAAATAAATAAATGAAATTATTTATCTTCCACTTACCTTAAAAAATCTTCTCTCAGGGTTACGTCACACGAACGTCTAGATGCAAACATGATTTAAGGTTGTTTCAATAACTGATGCAACTGGCATTTTGTGAATTGAAATAAACTAAGATTTTATTTTATCGTTAAAATTTTTTAAACTTTATCTCAAACAATTATTTCTCCAAACTTTAAAAATAAAAAAATATATGTCTAACACTTTTTCTGAGATTTACGACATGATTAAGTTACCTTTACAATTACAATATTATACTGAAACACCTTACCTTAATTATAACAGACAGCCCAGTCTGCTCGCACTCAACATTCACACTATATTATAATTACCCTGTTGTTTAGAAAAACCCCATTTAATTGAAATTGATCATCTACCCCTGCCGGCAATTTGGCGTCTCCCCGTCTTCATAGCCCATCACTCCCAAACTCCGCTACTTTGTCCGAAAGAACAATTTATTAATTCATTTTCCCGTGAAACTGTTCTCACTATCGAATTTTGACAAAACTGCACTCACTGTTATTTAATGTTAAAATGTTATTGTTGAGCCCTGTTTGGTGGGCAGCCTGCGCAGGCTATAGTCTGTGATGAACTGGGGAGAGCGTTCACCAAGACTCTTACACTTTCAATTATTCGACAAGGCGGAAAGCAATGCCTGGTACTTTGTAGTCATAGTTACTGTTCAGCCAACACATGGGTTTTTCGTGTTTTAGACGTGGACGATATTCAGTGTGCACTGGTCGACGTCACAAAAGTAGGCAGGACTAAGTTTGTTTCCGTCACCTCCGATACACGTGGCGAACAAAATTCATCTCTAAGCCATGTTGTTTTACTAACTTGGTGTCGGTCTGCGCTCCGCCGATGTTAGTGCGTTTGGGCGCAGGTGTCACACAGCCGCAAAGTTCTAAGAATTGTCAACCCGCACATTCCATTACTATTGTTTAATCACCGTTTTTGTGTTCGAACTACGCTTCATATTGCCATGGGACGGACCACACAGATGGAAATGAATTGTTGATATTTTAATAAAATAAACCCAAATTAAAAAAATTAAAAAACCCTCCTTTTTGCCCCGTTACAAAACAAACATGAAAAAAACAAAAGACAAAACAAAAATATTAAAAAAATGAATTAGTAAAAAACAAAGAAGTTAGAAAATAAAAAAGCAGTTAAAAAACTGGCAACACAAGACAAGACTTAAAACTTATACATGAGATAATAATGCAGGCTGGCTTGATCAGGAGTAAATTTAAGATATTGCTTATTTTTATTACCAAAATACTTATAAAAAATGAAAATGTAAAACAAAGGCAAATTTGACTGATTAAACAAAGGCAGTCAAACCCTGAAAGTACAGAGTAGTACTTTTTTCTAAGAAGAAAATTATTTAAAGAAGTGGAATCACTGCAAAACAAATCAGTACAAAGTGGGGAGCAATTGTCAGAAAAGGAATTGTCAGTGCATGCACTATCATATCATGTCAGTTATAAAGAATTCTGTATAATATTTACCTTTTTCTTCCGTCATGTGACTTCGTGTTGCGTTTGATTTGATTAACACGTTTCGAAACATATGTTTTGTCTTCAGAAATAAGTAAAAATTTACTCTTAGCAAGGTCGTTACATATTTTAGAGTGACCGATCGGTCCGACTTGAGTGCGCACTTATGTAATGCGGATATGTGTGGAATCGTTTTCCAATATTTGCAATTTTAATATGTAATGATCTCGGTAAGAGTGAGTTTTTATTTATTTCTGAAGACGAAACATATGTTTTGAAATGCGTTAATAAAATCGAACGCAACATGAAGTCACACGACGGAAGAAATAAGGTAAATATTATACAGATTTGTCAATAAGTGACTTGGATACCAATTCAAACATGTCTTTCAAGTTATAAAGAGTCACTTAAACAACATTTACAAGAGAGATTAACAGTACATATAAGTAAAAGCAAAATAGTTTAGTTTGCATAATTTGCATATTTCCGTTATAACATATAAAAGCTCATGAAAAAGTAGAAAAAAGGTTGTACAATGCATAACATGTAAAAAAGAAAAAGTGCTACCTTTTTTATGTACCTGTTGATCTTAACTCTAGGGCAATAGAGTAGTATGCGAAGTACGTAGTTATGTATGTATGTATAGTTATTTATTTTTTAAATGTTTAGAATATTTTAGCGTTGAAATCGTTGATGTAGCTAAAACATTAAAATTACATTTAAAATTAAATTTCTGATACTAAAGTTTGTATTTCAAAGTTTAATGCAAATATACCATCACTGCTAACATTGTTATACAAAAGTACACGTCCTGTCCACGGATATTGTTGGATTAATGTTGCACTGTATTAAAAATCTAAAAATCTATCTTTACTATAAAGCCAATTTCTCTAAGTTACCCCCTAGTTGGAATTTGGGCATATACAAACATTTTGTACTATAGGCCTATATGTATTTTTATGTTAACTTGATTGGAATAAACTTCTCACGTTGGTTGAGAATGGAGTAATAATGGGAATGCCAGACATAAACTAATTTGTCACACTGGTAACATGCAGTACAGTGATTATTGAAAAAGTAAATTTAATTTTGAAATAGACAGTGGTGTGCTCCAAAAGTATGAGCAGCTGGTGAAAAGGTCAGGTCTTTTTCACACCGTAATGTTTGTTGTTCAAATCTAGGACACTGTGCAGGAGAAATCAGCCACAGAGGGCAACAAGCAAGTAGCTGTTGCAGTTGAACTGTTAACACCAGAGCACCATGATAATGAGCTGGTGGGTGAACTGGAAAAAACAGACAGAAATGACACAGAAGTAATGGTGAGTAGACAGACAAACTGCAATGCAGGAATAATCAATTATCTTTTTCATTTACAAGTAGTAAGCTTCATTAAACCTGTTTGCGTTGTCACAAGACAAATTACGCCAATTGTGCATCTTGTCACATTTGTCGCCCTTAAAAGGGCCATTGGGCAAGAACACTAGTGACAGCTGCACCTAGTGTTTCACTTGGGCTGTGGTGTGATGTTCAGTGACTACCTTCGCTGATGTTTCTCCGCTGCAGTCCTCTTCATTTGGCAGTGGGATGTAAAGCCACTGTTATCCCAGTTGATGTCCAGTGCTAAGCCTTCTTTCTCCTCCGTCTCACTCCTTTCCTTTCCTGCTGCTTTCTCTCTAGTCTTCACTCCTTCTCATCATCCAACAAAAAGAATTTCGCTGCTTAACTATGGTCTTTTTGTCCTGAAATTTGATCGTCGCAGCGGGCCTATCAGAGTGGTGCCATGTCCTGATTGGCTCGCTGTGAGTACCAATTCCCTGCCAGGTGTTTATGGCAAACCTATCAGATGGCTTCTGGTTTTGGATAAGCTTACTGTGGAGATTACTCCAACTGATGTGGGGAGCAGATGTGTGTCACTGTGTACACAGGATACCCACCATTTCTTTGACCGTAGTCTAGTGCTATTATTGTCTGTCCATCCTGAGATGTTCTTGCTTGACAGTCAACTCTTTTTATTTTTATATTTTTTTTACAAACGTGTTTATTCAGAGGAGTTATACTTAAATCTTTTTTGTATATTAGTGTTATTTTTTCTCATACACTAACAGCATACTTCCAATTTTTAATTTTATGGCACCAAGGCACACCATTTGGGATCACTGTTTGGAATACAAGGTGTTCTTGTATGTTCCCAAACAAGTGATCCTAAATGGTGTGCCTTGGTGCCACACACACACACACACACACACACACACACACACACACACACACACACACACACACACACACACACACACACACACACACACACACACACACACACACACACACACACACACACACACACACACACACACAGGTGCCAAAATTAATTCGTGATTGTATTAGTGTAAACCAAATGACGATATGTACAATATAATTTCTGTAAATCTCATATTTAACACACATTTTGTAGAATATTGTTTATGAGTGTATAATAATAATAAAATTGAGCATTTTTTTTTTGTTCAAATTGTAGAAGGAGGTTGGTTTGCCATCTTCAGAAGCAAACAACGTTGAAATTCAGGACAAATTTACCAGCAAGAAAAATGTGACAAAATCACAAATTCAAGAAAAATGTGAAGACATACATCCATTAGTTACAGGAGGTCTATTGCTTCTACTGCGTGACATCATATTGGTACTGCCTGATAACATGGCGCACCAGGTGGTGAGTCATATAATTAAAATTGAAGGTATTCTTGTCATGGTGAATCATAGGAACTCCAATGTCAGGATTACCGTTATCAAGGTAACAGCTATATATATTTATTTATTTAAACACTTTTTGCTACAGTCTGTTTCTTGATGTATATATTATATTTCATTTTTATAATGAATTTACCTCAAGATATTTCTTTCCTTATTAGGAACATGTTTCGGGTACCATTGTGTACCCATCCTCAGCCTTCCGGATTTTGTATCTGACAAAACCAAACAAAATCCGGAAGGCTGAGGATGGGTACACAATGGTATCCAAAACATGTTCCTAATAAGGAAAGAAATATCTTGAGGTAAATTCATTATAAAAATTAAATATAATATATATTTATACGTATATACATGAAAAGATATATTTTATTTTTGCTTCTTATGTTAACATTTTGTAATTAAGAAAGGATTTATTTATAAAATGTAGGGTAAAAACATTCAAAGGTTTAAGGGAATTTGTAGACTTATTCTGATATTTGGTTGGTTGCAAATCATGGTTATTGAATGAAATGGAATCAGTATATGTAACATATTTCTTAGGCTTTCATGGCCGGGTCATAATTATTCAAATTAAGATCCAGGCTGCCCGTCGTGTATATGTAATTACCATACTGACAGATGTTATTATCAGACATTTACCCCTCACGTCTGGAGGCCATTTTCAGTGGAACAGTTTTGAAACAACTGACAAGGTGTTCATTAGTAAAACCACAGTACTGTGGCAAAGGCTGTGTGGTTCCAAAAAGGATCGTGTTATATAAACTTTTAGAGTTGCATGATGCCAGCTGGAAACCACAATTGGCCAATCAGAAACAAGTGCAATGCTATAGGTCAATCATTCCTGTGCTGCTCCAGAGGTGAGGCCAAAACATCTGATAATAGCATCCATCAGCATGTAATTATAGTATGGACAGCCTGGATCTTAATTTGAATAATCAGTTTATGTGTTTTACAATCTAGCTAAACAATACATAAATATAAACATAGTGATATATAAATATAAACATCATTTTCTATATAAGTAACTCGATGTTTCTTGCAGTAATTATATAATTTGTGATGTTTTCAATTTGTTTCTTCTGCAAGTAGATAATATTGTATATTCTTTTTAACACCTGACGCACGTTTCACTGAAAAATATCAGTATCATCAGAGGTTTCTAAGTGAATTCTATTATCACATAATAAGTGAATTATAAGTGAATTCACTTAGAAACCTCTGATGATACTGATATTTTTCAGTGAAACGTGTGTCAGGTGTTAAAAAGAATATACAATATTATCTACTTGCAGAAGAAACAAATTGAAAACATCACAAAAAAAAAATATAAACATAAGTAAGTAAATATAATTCAGGCGGGGAAATTTTCTTTAGTCTTCTTTCCACTGAAGATTGGTTAGACACTTTTATTATTGTTTGTAACCAGTGTGCTGTTCTCTTTACCTTTGGATGATGTCCGCGATAATCTCGCTATGATTTTTTATGTACTTTAAGATGTTCATAAAGCCTTTGGTTTGAGACAAAAAGGGAAGAGCATTTTTCATTATATGGAGGATTTTAACTGGGAGCTTGCAGTATTTTTTGTAACTGGATTGTTTGGTGCAGCTTCATTATCAGATTCCATATGTCCAACTTGGTTGTAAGGTTAGGTCTAATTTAAGTCCCCCAGACCTACCGTACTTACCTAGAAAATCTCAAGAAAAACAAAAAACCAGAGTTGCCACAACATTTTTATAGGTGGTTTGTGGAAATCTCTTCAATGTCCCCATTAAATTAAAAAAAACACCCAAAAAGAAAAACTCTAATTTTCCTTAAATGACTTAACAGATTCATTAAACGAACTTGTTGAGCACAATTCAAGTTAAAGTAAGGTGACATTTGAAATAACTTAACTCATATTCATCTTAATGTATAGTAATAATAAGTGATTACCTGTATGCGGTCCGCCGTGTGACTTCTCAAACTTATTACGTTACGCGTTTCAAGGCGTATGCCTCATCATCAGACGTTTAAAAACCAAAAACACACATATCACACAAAATTGCGTTTGTCAAAAAATAAAATTGCAGAAACAAGCATATTATGTGCACGTGATGTAGGGTGCGCACCCGTTCAAGTGTTGTCTGCTACTGATTGGAATTCGTTGAGCAGTCTCAAAGCAGTATCATACAGGCGGTTGGATACAAATCTTACTCTTTAGAGATAACTCCTTCTTACTCCTTTTACATTAGATACATTTCTTACTCTTTATTTTGTATCCAACCGCCTGTATGATACTGCTTTGAGACTGCTCAACGAATTCCAATCAGTAGCAGACAACACTTGAACGGGTGCGCATCCTACATCACGTGCACATAATATGCTTGTTTCTGCAATTTTATTTTTTGACAAACGCAATTTTGTGTGATATGTGTGTTTTTGGTTTTTAAACGTCTGATGATGAGGCATACGCCTTGAAACGCGTAACGTAATAAGTTTGAGAAGTCACATGGCGGACCGCATACAGGTAATCACTTATTATTACATAAAAGTGACTTGGATACCATACGAAACATGAATGTTAATGTATAGTGTTTTATTTATGAAAAATCCAATTGCTTATTATACTATCTTTTCTGAAACTGTTATTATTTGTTTGTTCTTGGATTACACCACAATTATATTAGAAATTGAAAACCAATCATTAAATTGCTGAAAACAAGCTAATTCATTATAAAGATAGAAAACAACCTTTTAGTAAAAGCATGATGAAACAATTATAAAACTATATATAGTAACTCTATGTACTGGGGTAACCTATAAGAGTTACCAGTGATGGTGTAATCCTTTTACATTTGACTATACAAAACTCAAACAAATTTATTTAAACGTATGACTGCTCATGTCTATACACTACTTTACAGTCAGTTTAAAAATTTTCAGTTCAAATCAGTACTTTATTATACTTACTCTCTCTCTCTCTCTCTCTCTCTCTCTCTCTCTCTCTCTCTCTCTCTCTCTCTCTCTCTCTCTCTCTCTCTCTCTCTCTCCGTTTTCTTACTCTTTATTTTCGCCCCTTCTTATTCTCTTTCACTGACACTAATTTGTTTCTTGATCGCCCCCCGATCTCATGTTTAATGTAGCCCTCAATTACTTATCTGAACGTATCATTGGTGTTCGAAACTGTGTCTGTGTTGATGTGCTCCCTTTCATACATTGTATTCTTTTGTTCATTCACTCTTATGTACCATGGTCACATTCTCCATATATTATCGTACTCATTGCTGTCAGGTACTGTTTATATTTTTGTTTAGATGTTAATTCATTTCCAAATCAAAAATGTTATCTACAATTATTGATTTCATTATTTGCTTATGAGTCACTGCCTTTTATTTAGACAGCATGGAAAGTGGACTGGATCCAAGTAGTTGGCAGTGAATGTGTTAATTGTTGTGACTTTGCTTTTTCATGAGGATTTTTTGTAAATTTTTCTGTTAGATGAAACCCCAAGACAGATTGGAATGAGTGGAGTGTTTGTATGATAAGAAAAATTATTTTTTATACATAAATAAATTTGTACATATTATTACGCCGGTCTAGTGATTGTTGTATGGTACAATGGAAAACACCAGTTATGTCACTAATCACCAGCATTAATTATCACAATTAAACAGTTAATAATCAACAAGATAGTCCCTTACAACAAATTAAATAAAAATTTTTCACACGCAATAAAAATATCTACTAATATAAAACACAATTGTATTACAATTGTCTTGCACACTTATAAAACACATAACACTTCGCCACATTAATTACTTTCCACTAATAACCACTTGAACGCACAGAGTAATCGCCCGACAATAACTCGTACCTCAAACTGACTGAGCGTCGCTGAATACTTGTATTTATACCCTGCTGAAATACCAGAATATTCCATACTGCGTGTCAAGAATGGTACTAGAAAACACCAGAACATAATTGGTTGCGGCCTTGCACACAGCAGGTGCGGACCGGTTGTGAAGATACTTCTCTTTTACCCTTTATAATAAAAAATACTACACTCATCATATAATACTCACCGCTGCCAGAATTTTACTTACCGTCATCGTCCCTGTTAAACTTACCTTTAGAAACTGCCCAGGCCGCCACGATATTTTTTATGGTTATATATCGAAACCTTTACACTCTTGCCCTTATAAAAATCCCGCTATCTGACTGCATTTTAAAATTTCAGAAAACCCCCGAGAACGTTAAACGAGTTTGTAAGCACAGAATAGTAGGAAGTGGTAATGACGAAATGACTACACTAACACATGGTTATGCTACGAAACAAATATTTTACTGTTATCTTGCTTCAACTCAGTTAACATCTTAGCAACTTTAACATCTTACAGGATAATTTACTTTTTCTTCGAGCAATACAACAATAGAAAATACAAATAATTAACGTTTACTTATATTGTATAGATATATATATTTTTTTAAACAGAACAAAACAACCCAGTAATTGCATACACACATTCATTCATTCAAACTTTAAAATTTCCCTTATTTAGAGCTCTGTACAAAAAAAAAATAAAAGTCCATTATTGTCTGGTAATTGATTTACTCATGGTGCCTCCCTGGCTACGTCGCACTGTGCACATGTTTGTATATTTACATTATTAATAACTTTTCGGCCCGCCAGCCCGTTATGTTCCAACGGCCACTGCCGCCTCACAACCACGCCACTATTGATTTACATTTTGTTATATAGTGAAGATGAAAAGTTGTGTCCAGTCGGCGGACACACTACTGTTAGCGTCCGGCGGGTTAAGATGTTAATTTCCGACTGACTGATGCTCACTTCCGCCAGCTCGAGCTGTGATTGGCTGAGGCGCTCACGTGGCCAGTCTAATTAGTCACGTGTTGTTCAGTTCGGTTGTTGAGTTTGGCGTCGAGATTATCGCCAATGGCGCACGGGGGCACATTTACAGTCACATTCCATTGTTATCGTTTTGTGCCTTGCTCTGACTGGCACGGATTTTAATACAGGGTGTCCAACAAGCATGTTTGAGTGACCGTAAAGGATGTCCAAACCAAATTTATGCTTTTTAGTAAAAAATAAAAAAAATTTTCCCCTTTCTGCCCCGTTACAATACCCCCCCCCCTAATGAGAGATCTTCTGTCAAAACAGAAGAAATTCATTGCTAAACCCCTAAGAGGATCGGTGAGGATATGGTGCCAACAACCCTCCATTTGTTCTTATACATCATGGGTAAACTACCCCCCTGGCTCGGCGACTATGGCCGCATCTGAACGAGATTACTGGACTTCTCTATCCGAGATCCCAACACCATAAAATCGAACAGACACGCACCACAGCGCACCTAACCTTCTAACATGCTACCCGTAACTCCGAATCCCTGGCCTTATACCATGCCAGATCCTCAACCGATATGTTCCCCCTTACCATGCACACTGGGCTGCCTTTAGCAGTTACTGGGCTCGTACACACACTCATAATTACTCACTAAACAAAATTATCCTTTACAATTTTTCAAAACATTTCTCTTTATATTCAACATTCATTTACGTTAAAATCAAATTGTATTTCCTCAAAAATCACAATAAGAAAAATCTTTTATATGAATCCCTAATTCTCTTCACTACTACTAGCAATCCTAAAGAAAACAAATTGAATACCTTATTAAACATGAATTCACTTAATCTAACATTGGTTTACACATATATTCTAAACAATATAATTCAATAAAACCCTCGCAATACACATAAACAATAATACACTTAAAACTCAAAACATCAATCATATGGCAGGCACAAAAAATCAAAAAAATTTTGTTTTTTTCAAAAAAATTTAAATTTAAAATTTATCAAAATATTATTTTTATCAATTTCGGAAAAAATTTAAAATTATTTAAATCACTTAAACGACACAATTTGGATCAAGCAATTGCCAAAAACTGGTCTAGTTTATAACATCAACTATCAGCTGATCAAACTGGGTCAAGTCAACAACCTTGACCTACATAGGTTATACCTAGGCTACATCATAAAATACATCAGACATCTTTAAAATTTTTATCTTCAAACATAATAACATAATAAAATATGACATTTAAAATTGACATAGTATTATTCCAATTAACAATAAAACTGACATTTAAATTAATCAAAATTACACATTTATTGCTCTAATTAGTTTCAACTTCTATTAAAATCGGTCACTTGTTTCCATTAATTTTATATTTTTACTATGACTCTCTTTCTTTAACATTCTCAATCTCCATTAGTTTGGGTGACTTAATTATTCATAATAATTTGATTCACAACTTGGCATGTATACATTTATAATCTTTACCCCTCTGACTCTAACACTCATGAACAGCTTTAACTAATATGACACCCCTCTATCAAAAACATCTATCAAACATTCTCTCAACCCACTTACTACTCAACTCATATCGCCTCATTCGACCCTTATATAAAAAAAATACTCTTTACCCCTTTGTACTCAGGATGTGTGTTCCCTCAACTCACCACCGTCTCCACATCTTGCCCTTCCTATTTACCCGGCAATCACTCACTGAAAACCCACTGCTACCCGCCACAACGCCTGTCGTTGCGGACTCCTTATCACACCACCCCCCTTACAAAATTCCCATCAACTCTAATTACTCTCCCAATACCTCACTTTCAACTACTACAAAATATTTCCATTTACTTATTACATCAATATATCAATCAATACTCTACATATTTTCCCCATAGCTACTATGTCACCATCAATATTCAAATTCTATCTTACATCTATTCACAACAATATTTATTCATCTCTAGTACCCCTTTAAACTCAACTTGGACTGATTTGCATGCCCTAACAAAATATTAATCACCCAACTCCCAATATTTACCATCTTTTACAAATCATTTAAAATTCTCAACTATCTTAAATTACTTCCATCTTTTAAATTAAAATCTTTTAACATATTAAAATCATTATATTCAAACATTAATTACGTTCCATTTTCCTCATATTCAAATATTTAACTACATTGACAAAATTGCAATTCATTTATAAGTGGTATTCTACAGCTTTTCACAATTATACAAATTACACATTTTACCAATCCTTACCTCTAACACAATAACTAATACATTTACAGGACATAATGAACACAGTATAATAACATCTAATGCACCAAACTTTATCAAATCAAGAGACAATTCTTTAATTACTTCCAGAGCGAGTCATCACCCTTAGGTTACAAAATTTTAATTCATTGCTCCCCTGAGCAACCACCCTGCCACACACACTATTTTTTTTGCTGGTGGACTGTTGCGCCCATTTGCATCCACAAGGACAGCATTGGTGGAGGAATTTGTCATCTCCGTGTCCTTGCTTCAGCGTTACATTTTAAAATTGGTAGATATCATCATATCTTTGTTATATATTAATATCCCCTTAAAATGGGTCTACCACCTGGTTATACTGTTCCTACTCGAACAGAGTGGCAGCCGCTGTTCCATAGTTCCGGGGATTTCCCCTACTGTCACCCCCCATCAATTTCAAATATACACCAATTTCAAGCCAACTATGGTCAAGGTTCTTAATTTATGGCCATAGCTGACCGCTAGCCAAAACCACGATTAGTGCTGGTAAGGCAGTAATCGCCCGAAAAGTCGGGGAAATCATCTTTAACTTCAGGCATGTTCTCTACGTCATTAATATACACGACACGGCAATCTATCAGCATATAATATAAAATTATATAAAAGGTGTGCCGTGTATTTTACGCCATTTTGGCCTCCGATGGAGGTAACACTCTCTGTCACCCCCAACACTTACTGCTATCTACCGTGGCACATGCCACCACGGCAATAGCTTACTTAATAACTAAACTAATCCTACATTTGCAGTTTCTACACTCCCTAAGTATAGCACTTCTATTAACACCACTCAACCCCCCAAAATTACCCATATATCTCGTATGAAAACATAACATAATAAACAAATAGACATTAACCTTGATCATTAGCATTGTTACATTCACATTCAACAAACAATTCTCTTTTAAATAATTTATACAGAAAATTATAAACATTATTACTTGAAATTTTTATTAACTCTTCTATATATCATCATTTTATTATTTATCACTTACTACAATTAGATTCCTCAAAATTTCAAATTTATTATTAACATTTATTTTATCTCATATTTCAGTTATTACTACCTTTTGAGTATGGTTTCTATTTAGTATAATTACCTCAAATTAGTTTCATCATTAAGTTTAAAATATTTTCAACAACTGTAAACATTTTACTCTATATAACTTGTATTATAAAATTTATACTTACAGTACATCGCTCATACCCTGTCATAAGCACACAAATATAAACATCAAACACCCTGTATCTTCTGCAACATTTTAACAACAATGTTATTCCATACTAAACAATTTAACATTTATTTATTTATTAAATATTGTCAAATTCACATCTCATAAAAAATTTAAAGTTATTAGAAAAATTCAATTATATAACATTTAAATCAATAAAAAATATTTAAACATCTCAAATTATTTTAATTAAATCAATTATGGAAAACACAACATTTTTCAATTATTATCAAAACAATTACAATTCATTAAGCATCAACTCTCATTATTTATTTAGTCTATTAAAATATTATTATTATTAAAATCAATTTCTATTACATACACATTGTTTACATAAAACATTTTACAATACACACTATTAATTTCACTAGCAATTATTTACAATTCTTCATCATTAATTGTTCAATTTTACCACTCTTCATTTCCAAAATCAGCAAGGTCATAACCACAAATTAAAATATTTAAAATGTCCATACCCTGATCTTTTTAATTTACCCTCCATCATCGAATAATAATCTAATATATTTATAACATAAATCGTTCTTCTCCACACTCAATTTATTAAATTTAATATAATAATTTTCTAATACTTCAAGTTGTTCCACTATCATCAAATCATAAAACCTGTCAATATCATTAGAAGTCTTTTCACCGCCTGTATTTGTTGTTACACCCAGGTAAATTATTTTCTCATCATATTCCTCCACTACAAGTACACTAACTCTTCCTACAGGTACATATTTATCATCAATATAATCATTGTCTACTACTGCACAAGGTATGTCTAGGCTACATTATTTATCATAATTCTCTTAATATTCATCTTCTCTATCAGCTCTCCATAACCTCTATTTATCTTGAACCACTCTAACTCTTTCTCTCTCTCATAATCACTTTCATCACAATACCTGTCACAACACCACTGACGTACTTCACTCCATGCAAAGGGCACAACAAACTTACTATACCTCCTGGCTTTTCCAGGTTTACAAAAAATTAGGGGACTGTTTGAAGACACCTTGTCTTCCACATAACTTCTGGAGGAAACTCTGTCCTCAAAAATCACTACTAGCGGAGTCCTTACTCCACTTACATCACGGGGAAAATTTGCCCTTTGCCACCCTAACCTTTCATCACACTCTCTCTCAATTTCATCAACACTCGCTAACGTTTCGTTATTAAATTCTACTTCACCACAAACTTCATCATCACTATTTGTTTTCACTATATCATTCTTAAATAGCTCGTTTTCAATTATTTTATCACTATTACTTATTAATTCATTTTTACAACTGTAACTTACCTTGTTAATTATTTCTTCGTTATTTTTGTTTATACTGCACTTACCTATATCTGTACCATTTTCTATCACCCCTACACTCTCATCATTATAATTAACCCCATTACAACCACTTACCTTATTTGATTCACCTGTATCCTCCTTTAATTGACATCTATCTCCTTCCCACTTTTTGTCCATCTCGTCAAAATGTTTATCCATCATATCAAAACCCTTATCCATTACTTCCTTTGTTTCATCTAATTTTGTGTGTAACTCGTCAAAACGTTTGTCCATCATATCAAAACCCTTATTCATATTATCAAAATGTTTATCCATCCTATCAAAATGTTTGTTCATCATTTCCGCCCTTTCATCAAATTTTTTATCAATCATTCGCAACATATCCATTATAATTTTATAATCAGATTCCCTCATCTCATTACTTACCTCATTATCTGCCACCTGATCGTCTTGCTTATTGTTAAATTGGTCTATCTCTTCACCACTTTCTACTCCCATTATACTATCATCCTTAACATTAGGCCTATTCACTGTCTTATTTTCTACCACTATTACTTCAACTACCTTACCTTTATTATTTGTCATCTCACTATGTTTCTTAATTTCTGCGAATATTCCCTCTTCTTGTTCTTCTTCCATCCGCGTTAAATTATCATCTAACCTACCCCACTCCTCGTCTGTCATTTCACCTACAGCCCCTCTAAATTCGCTTTCCCACTCCTCCACGCGAAACCAATATCATTCTCTCTTACTTCGTCCATATTCAAAATTTATTTATACAACACCCTTTATAAAACTACAACCCCTCTATTGCTCAATAATTATAAATATTAACTACAAATACCCACTACATAAAATCATTATTATTACTTGGAAATAAACCCAACATTTACGCTACCAAAACATAACCTAATTTTCACAACGTAATTATATACGATTATTTCATACATACGTCATTACCAAATCCTACTTTCTGTGCTTTAAAACAGGTCTAGTTCCTATAATTTTTATACGAACATCCTGGCAGGGTCGCCACTGTGAAGATACTTCTCTTTTACCCTTTATAATAAAAAATACTACACTCATCATATAATACTCACCGCTGCCAGAATTTTACTTACCGTCATCGTCTCCGTTAAACTTACCTTTAGAAACTGCCCAGGCCGCCACGATATTTTTTATGGTTATATATCGAAACCTTTACACTCTTGCCCTTATAAAAATCCTGCTATCTGACTGCGTTTTAAAATTTCAGAAAACCCCCGAGAACGTTAAACGAGTTTGTAAGCACAGAATAGTAGGAAGTGGTAATGACGAAATGACTACACTAACACATGGTTATGCTACGAAACAAATATTTTACTGTTATCTTGCTTCAACTCAGTTAACATCTTAGCAACTTTAACATCTTACAGGATAATTTACTTTTTCTTCGAGCAATACAACAATAGAAAATACAAATAATTAACGTTTACTTATATTGTATAGATATATATATTTTTTTAAACAGAACAAAACAACCCAGTAATTGCATACACACATTCATTCATTCAAACTTTAAAATTTCCTTTATTTAGAGCTCTGTACAAAAAAAAATAAAAGTTCATTATTGTCTGGTAATTGATTTACTCACGGCGCCTCCCTGGCTACGTTGCACTGTGCACATGTTTGTATATTTACATTATTAATAACTTTTCGGCCTGCCAGCCCGTTATGTTCCAACGGCCGCTGCCGCCTCGCAACCACGCCACTATTGATTTACATTTTGTTATATAGTGAAGTCAAAAAGTTGTGTCCAGTCGGCGGACGCACTACTGTTAGTGTCCGGCGGGTTAAGATGTTAATTTCCGACTGACTGACGCTCTGAAGTGCGTCCGTGATGCTCACTTCCGCCAGCTCGAGCTGTGATTGGCTGAGGCGCTCACGTGGCCAGTCTAATTAGTCACGTGTTGTTCAGTTCGGTTGTTGAGTTTGGCGTCGAGATTATCGTCTACGGCGCATGGGCGCACATTTACAGTCACATTCCATTGTTATCGTTTTGTGCCTTGCTCTGACTGGCACGGATTTTAATACAGGGTGTCCAACAAGCATGTTTGAGTGACCGTAAAGGATGTCCAAACCAAATTTATGCTTTTTAATAAAAAATAAAAACCTTCCCCTTTTTGCCCCGTTACACGGTGAGTCTGGAACAATCTCGCAACGCATGTTGAGAATCACATATGCACACAACATTACAGCCGGATTCCACTGGAACATTCGATAAACTTGTAGAATGTTCCGTATTACATAACACTTTCCTGCATTACGTAACTATATAATTCATTTATCCACTGCCAATTTCAAAGTGGTAATCAATCACCTGCCAAGACCATTCAGTTATATCTGGTGTAACCATTGCAATTTGCATTAACCAAATGTAAGTGCACCAAATGACAGATCTTTTTGTTGTTAATGTCTGTCTCCCTCCAAAAAAATACCATTGGTTTGAAATCTGGGCTTGAGATAGGCCTGCCCCTACCAATCCAGCTGTTTCTGGGAACTGGGTATTCAGAATGTTGCACAAGAAAAGTTATACAGTGTGATAATACATCATCTTGCAGTGACTCAGGTCCCACTTTGTCATATGCTATGTGTTAACTTCTGATTTGGCAAGAAACCTTATAATTATATTTTAGCCCTAAAACTTATCTATAATATTCAATAATTGTGGAATAGAGGATTTTGAATATTCCAGCAATCTCTCTAAAGTCTCATATTGCATTCATGTTTTGTGAAATATTGTTTATGAGAATATGTATTTAAAAATAAAATTTGAGTCTTTTTGTCTGAATTGTAGAAGGAGGTTGATTTACTATCTTCTTTTATGACGACCAAATGTATATTAAAAAATTTTAATATTTCTTGACATATTGATATTTTTTCATTGCATTATGTTGATTTTTTATGACACAACACATTTTAAAAATATGGGTATTCTTTTTTGATGAGCCTCGATTACAATTGCAAGAACTTGGAAGTTATTTTACTAAAACACACACACACACACACACACACACACACACAATTATAGAAAGTGATAAAATTATAGCAGTTGATCTACATGTCACACATCAACTGTGATTTTGATAAGTTTACTGGTTTCCCTTGTAATAAGTTTCAAGTTTAGTGTAGTTCCAGTATCCTTCAACCTAATTATGGGTCAGTAATTATGTAATGTGAATTATGAATTGGGTATTCATCACCTGACAACTTTTACAGGTACCTTTTAGTCAGATAAATGAGACAATTTGTCGCTCCTGCAAGTGGAGAAACCTTTTGTTTTCTGTAATATGTTGTTTATGGTAGAAGAGACAAAAATTAGAGTATAATTGTATTTTTATTTTGCAGTTACTGACAGCATATCTGCAGAGAGCGTCTGAGGATGAGATAGAACGATTTATAAGCATGAAAGGATTCTACCAGTTGGCCAATCAACTGAGTTTATACAATGCGTCTGTAGAGCTTGTTGAGGGTGTAGTGTCAATGGTGACGGGTTTCCATTGGTTGCCGCTGGAGGAACAGCTGGATGACGATGAGGGCAGCTCTATGATGCTGACTTCTCTGCAGTTGGCTGCTTTATCACCACTCCTCTCATTGTTACCACAATCTGTACACAACTTACCACTTGCACACAGTCTTCTGCATTTCTTGCAGAGGCTTTTCAGCAAGGTATTGCTTGATTTATGACTTATTATTGTTGTTTCTGTTTCTTTTTTCTTTGTGTTTTTTCTTTTTATTTCCATTTCTGTTAAACTTAGACTTTTATGGAGATGTATCTGAAAACAAAATGTGACGATTTCATTAATAAAAATATGTTAATTAATTAAGTTGATAATATATAAGCGGAGAAATTTTAAATTCTTAATAAAATCTCACATTGTAAACTAATTCTTATGGCAATCATTTAATAATAATAATATTTAAATGAAAGTCTAATAATAAAATTAAAAGGGAATGGAATTGTACAGAAAGGGTAAAGCTTATTAATTTATCCTGTATAAACAAGAACTGACCAGAAGTAACTTGTTTTCTGACCCCTAAATAAACTAAGTATTATTGTAAATTTGTTATTATTTAAATAATTAATTAAGACCATTGTTACGTACTTTGATAACTTCTGCAACTAAGAATATCACGATTTAATTATTTAATCAACCGTAGTCCTTTAATTAAAATTAGAAAAACGGAACTACTTTTATGTTGCCTAGTAATTGTCTTGAGATTACTATGCTCCCCTTAACTATTTTCTTCGACTTGTAATGGAGCGCTCACGCCGTAAGCAGCGTAAAGCGTTGTTTCGCTACGTATATATATAAAAATGTGAAAGGGTTGATACCATGACTATTTAAATAAGTAATTTGTGTGGTGATGACATCTCTCTATATTATAAAATAACGGACTATGTAATTTATACAGTATTACAACCTAGAAGGTGATAGTCAACTAATCTATCATCATGTGAAGTGTATAACAGTGAAACAAACTTTCTATCTATGTATTCTAACTACAAGAATTACTAAGAATAACTACAGTCGCCGGAGATGAATGTACCACACCAGGAATGATTTCACATACTTCTAGAACTTCACCATCACAGTATGATAAGGTAACGACTGAACTTCAAGAAACATCAGGAGGACCGAAGAACTAATTCTGCAGCAACTTCAGGAAACACACAGGTGACATGGAGGCTTGTCTTCCATGGTTAAGAGTTACAAAATTATAAACCCAAAAAGACAATTTAAATTATCATATTAAAGACTTTAAAACTTATGTTTAAATGTAATAACATTAAAGACTTTAGAAACCTGACATTTTAGGTAACATGTAGTATAAAATCTAATAACGCTAGTTATAGCAAAAAGGTAAAGTTTAAACTAAAAGTTTTGTTGTTTTAGAAGATTAGTAAAAACCATTCTTCAAATGGTTAGAGTTTCAATATTGTACATGGCAAGGTGACCATAATTCATTTAATATATTTAATCCCGGATCCGTGGAATTAATCAATAAGATGTACATCATATTTTGAAGCCCCTTTGTAAAGTAGTAATTTATATATTTAATTATATAGTAAACTATATTGTTTGAGAACTTTCAATAGAGAACTTAATCACAAAATGTAATAAAGAGATGTCATCTAAGTACCAAGTAAAATGAGTGCATAAATCAACAGTCTCCCCTTCCAAATATCCTGCTATATAAATTGTTTATTTGTTGTGATTATTTTCAGTGCTTCACAACGAAGGCAGCCGGTATAATTGGCACATCCAATTATTACTGGTTCCCTACGTTATAACTCAAGAGAAGAGGTTATAATTTGCGCAGCTCTGCTTTTGCTGCTTTACTGCTGTTTTGCTGCTCTGCTGCTATTTTTTGTGAATTTGCTAATTTTGCGTAAGAGAAAAGAAAGAAGTAATTGCGTCCCGATATCCCACGCACAAAAGCTGTTGATCTATACACTCATGTATTTCAATATGTGTCAGAGTTTGAAATAAGATAAAAATAATAATTAATATTATAGTAATATAGTATAAATAACTTTATTAGTAAATATAATATGTGTGACGTAATATTAGCATATAATCCAATGTAAACAAACCATGTCGGTACTTGTTAAAAGTCCCATTCATAAACGTGCCACATTCTCGACAATCTCGGACGGGTAGTTTCCTGCTGCCGTTTGTTTAAAATTGTCATTGTTTAGTTGAGTTGAAAATAAGTCACCCTCCTTGTGTGGTCTATTGTTATAAGAAGCGTGTCTGTTCATGTGTTAGTAACCGAAGGGGGAATCTTTTGTCGTACGCATATTCATGCATGTGTGAAATTTCTCTCTCTCTCTCAAAGTAAAACGATAAAGGTTGTCATAACATTTTATGTGTTTATTTGTAAAAAAAAAAAAAGAAAAAGGAGTAAGAACACGATTGGTTTATAGTTTTATATTTTTGTGTAAAAGAAAAAGGAAGCGTTGTATAACAATTAAGGCAAATAGTAGAATAATTAGTTATAGCCGCTCACGTTACTAAAATGGCCGAATTTAATCCTGATCTGTTATTAAAAGATGAGCTATGCTACGAGGCACTTTTACGAGGTCTAAAACACGTAAATGTAACCGTGTCGGAGTTACGAAAATCATTACGCCAAACCGGATCAGATACACCATCGCAGTTAGATAGATTGCGTGAACTCGATTATGACGGCGAACGAGAAACCTGTTATGCGAAATATAGGGAATTGATAGTATTATCTCAAAACCTTGAGGACAAGAAATCACCTACGGAATTTTTGCGCGTTACGCAACGTATAGAACATTTAACCCGCCGGTTAAATAATTTATTAAGCTGGCCCGACGTCACCATAATCCACCCCGATGTGCAGAAATTTGCGGAGGAGGCATTAAGCCAATTACCCATAATTATCAATGAATTACGACGAAAATCAGACTCATCGAGAATGGAGGAAATTGAGCACTACTTACAAAAATTATATATCTCCCCAGTTCAATCCCCTACTTTAGAAAACCCTCTCTCCACCTCGAACCCCGAATCACCCACCGTATCGAAGATACAACGAGTCATGAACAATTACCTAGTAGAGAATTAAATACCCACACTATGTCAGAACCCCCACCGCCAAATGTTCAGCATTCTCGCACTAGTAAATATGCGATTACAAATCCCAATGCAAACACCAATCTTTCGAAAAGTACACCTAACGTATGTTTTAATGTAGACCTCTACGGAAAGATTTCCCACCCAGTAGAGAAAATAATTAATGATATTCCTTACACCGATGGCTTAAGCATCACGACTCTATTGACTTTTATCAGATATCTACTGCAAATAAAAGATCTACAACTATTGAGCGATTGGCAAATACTGCAGGTCATCTTACCCAAATGTAAACCACCTTTACGAGATCGTGTGCTCGAAACATTAAACTCGAATCTTCCGGTAGAAGAACTTCATACAAATATAATCAAATATTTTATTCCCACTGGAATATATGAGGAGATAAAAAGAAATACCGTACTTCGAGTACAAAGAGCTCAAGAAAGACTGGCCCACTATATCGCAGACATCAGAGAATCTTCACGTCTACTGCAAGTCGACTGGACTGAAAAACAATTGGTCGATACTATATTGGTAGGCTTATCTCCTGAAGAACGCTCCCGTTTAGCTCTAATAAGTAGACCCCTTACTTTCGCTGACCTTGAACAATGTAGTGTTCACTCTTCAAATGTGTGGTATGCAGATCAGCATCGACATGCACCGGTATCCACAACACCACATAGAAAGGAAACGCAAGCCCTATCCTCAGATACAAGAAGTCTACGAGAACGACGCCCATTTCGGCGACCAACCTATGTTCATGGCCACGGTAAGTCCAAAGAGCCACCACCTAGCCACGAAACCAGTGAGACCCCGCGTAAAGAATATATATGCTATAACTGCGGAAAACCTGGACACCTCAGTAGAAACTGTAAACGGAAACAGTATCATCAGAGAACTCATTATCCAAAAAACATGTAAGGCAGGGAGATCCGAAACCCTGTGTCTTCCGCAGCATCGTGAAAACAGGTAAACCCCTGAGAGACCACAAGTTAAAACAAAATACTAATAATAATAACAAAAGAAAATTAGACCCCTATGTTAGGAAATTTATCGATAAATGTAACTCTATTAGTAAATGTGATTACAATAAGTGTGAATTACCGTATATACAAGTTGACCTTGGTGTTACATCCAGCCTCGGATTAATTGATTCCGGATCCACGCGAAGTTTAATTAGTCAAGAGCTAGCCGATCAATTATTTAAACACAATTTAGTTAAACGCAGTCAATCAGTAAATATTAGATGCGCTACAGCTAATAAGCAAAACTTAATGATAAAGCTTATCATCACTTTTAAAGTAAAAATTAAAAATCTAACGTGGTATTTTCCAATGTTGGTATGCGACGAATTAGGACCCGAATTAATATTGGGAGCTGATTTTATCAGTAAAACAGGAATAATTTTAGACATTCACGAGAAGATATTTTACTTTGGATTCGATCGTTCACGGAAATATAACTTGCATGATAATGCAAATAACAGAGAAAGTACTAGCACCACTTCTACACATATAAAGCATCACGAACCTGAATTAAGTCATCTAAAAAGTAAAGATAGACGGAACATACAGACTTTAATAAAACAATTCTCCAACGTCCTCACCCCAAAGTTAGGACTGACGGATCTGATAGAGTACAAAATAAATTTGAGCGACAACAAAGTAATTCGTTTAGCCCCATACAAATTATCACCACCGAAAATGGAAGTGATGAGGAACCAAATTAATAAATTGTTAGAACAAGGAGTCATCGAACAAGGAGTCAGACAACTAAATAAACAGATAGAATTTGAATCTATACCACTTCCTGACATCCACAGTGCATTTCATTATTTTACTAAAGCAAAAATCTTTACCATTATGGATTTAAATCAGGCATTTCATCAGATACCTCTTTCGGAAGAATCAAAACGTCTTACCGCCTTTGCCGTCCCTTTCAACCTGTACCAATTTACAAGGGTACCTTTTGGTATATCCCAAGGTAGTTCTGTATGTAGCAGATTATTAGAAAAATTATTTCATGACATAAAGTTTAAATATGTGTACCACTACCTAGATGACATTGTTATTTACAGCGAGTCAATTGAGCAACATCTTGAACATCTACGTGAAGTACTAACCCGATTGGAGAAAGCTGGATTAACCGTAAATCCCAGTAAAGTAAATTTTGCTGTGACACAATTCTCATTTTTAGGTCACATCGTAAAAGCAAACGGAAAGGTAAGCATAGACCCAGAGCGAACCCGTGCCATCAGAGAATTTTTACCGCCGCGGGATGCGAAAGGAATAGCCCGATTTTTGGGAATGATAAATTATTTCCATAAGTACATCCCACATCTAGCTGAAATTGCAGCACCGCTAAATACCTTAAGAAAGAAGGGAATTAAATTTGAATGGAATGAGCAACACCAAACCGCATTCGAGAAATTAAAAGAAAGCATAATATCACCCCCCGTACTACAATTAGCCGACTTTACAAAACCATTTGTAGTGCAGACAGACAGTTCAAGTGTCGCACTAGGTGCAGTAATATATCAGGAAGTAGATAACTCAAGGTTACCTATTAGTTACGCTTCTCGCACCCTAACTGAGCAAGAAAAGAAATACTCCGCATACGAATTAGAATGTTTAGCTATCGTTTTCGCTTTTGAGGAGTTCAAACCATTTTTAGAACATAAGGAGTTTTTGTTAGAAACAGATAATCAAGCGTTATCTTGGCTACTAAATCACCCAAAACAGTTAGGTCGTATCGGAAGATGGGTATTAAGATTAAATTGTTTTAAATTCAAAGTACAACATATTAGAGGCACCCAAAACGTAGTTGCCGATACACTGTCACGTATGTTCCAGCCTAGTAGTAATAATTACGAAAACAAGAGTAGAGAAACGCCTATTATTAATACTTTAATTACCGAATTTCCTCTTGCATTTACGGATTTAGCCCAGTATCAAATACAAGACCCATGTTTGAGTCCAATTATTGAACAACTTGAAAAAGGAAATAAGTCAGAGAAATACATATTAAGTAGGAGAGTATTATGTTGTAAAATAGCGAACGGAAAATATCTACGAATAATTGCCCCTGATATTATTAAACCTATGCTGATGGAATATTATCACTCTTCCACCATTGGAGCACATATGGGAATAAATAAAACTATACACCGAATTCGTAAAGAATATCACTGGGAAAATATGAACAGTGAGATCGCCAATTTTGTAAAAAAGTGTAAGTTGTGTGCACTCAGCAAACCCGCTAGAAACAGCCAAATAAGTCAGTTAATCTCAGAGATTCCTGCTACCCCGTTCTCCAAAATTTATTTAGACTTTTCAGGACCCTATCCGCGTTCCAAATCAGGAAATACAATGTTACTAATTTGTGTAGACTCTTTTTAGCAAATTCGTCTGGATGTACCCCATGCGGCGAGCCTTAGCTACAACCACAGTAAATATTTTGCAGCATAGATTATTTAAAGAATTTGGTATTCCTGTCCATCTAGTGTCGGATAACGGACCACAGTTTAAGTCCAAGGAATTCAGGAACATGTGTTTCAAACTAGGTATAAACCATATTACCACTACAGAGTATCGTCCGCAAGGTAATATAGCTGAGAGGTATTTGCGAAACCTAAAATCTGCTTTAATTGCCTACCATGCTAACGACCATACTTCTTGGGACCAGAACTTATCCTGGATACAGTTCGCTTTTAATTCTGCATATTATGAAGGACATAAGTCGACCCCATTTGAATTATTGTTCAAATATAAACCCAACCACCCATTATCCACTAAGTGGAAAATACATGAATTGTTACCCCATGAAATTAGGGATAAAAATATTAGGAAAATATGGAATGAAGCGCGCGCTAATTTGCGAACAAACTTAGCGAAATCAAGGAAATATCACGAGCGAAATAAAAATAATGAAGTAAAGTACCAAATCGGTAACTTAGTTATGTGTAAAACACATCCTACGAGTAGTGCAATCGATAAGACCACTTCCAAGCTATCATACCGATGGTGCGGTCCTTATCAAATTCACAAATATTTAACTCCAGTAACCGTAGCACTGTATGAACCCTCTACTCAAAAATATGTACGAAGGACACATATTTCTCAGATAAAACATTATCACAAAGAAGGTAATGGTAGAGTGCAAGTTAAATAAATGTAAAGAAAAAAGAAAGATATATGTTTTGTACTCAACTGCAAAGGAGTACTAGAGTAACGTTTAGCTAGCTAATGGTATAGATAGGTACGAGGCCTGATCACCCTTGAATCCTATTCTTCGAAAGTAGAGCAAAGTAAGAAGTCAGCTGACAGCAAATATGAGAAATAATTAAGTAACAAATTACTTAATGAGTAATTCTATCACTAGAATAACTCCCAACTAAAGAAAAACCCGGTAGTAGTCATAAGTAGTAGCGTTAAGAAAATTAGAATGTTAACTATATGTTTTATAATGTGTGAATTTTATGTACTATTAGAATTAGTCTGTAAAGTATGATATGTAGATAGTAAGAATGAACAATTCGAGACTGACGTGTGTAACTCATAATTACATACAGAGAGAAACGGGTGAGAGAAATTACACACGGAAATCCCTAAACATACTCTCGGTATATAAAAAAAAAAAAAATTATACCGGCGTCTGTGGCTTAAGCGGCGGAGTATGTGACGATTTCATTAATAAAAATATGTTAATTAATTAAGTTGATAATATATAAGCGGAGAAATTTTAAATTCTTAATAAAATCTCACATTGTAAACTAATTCTTATGGCAATCATTTAATAATAATAATATTTAAATGAAAGTCTAATAATAAAATTAAAAGGGAATGGAATTGTACAGAAAGAGGTAAAGCTTATTAATTTATCCTGTCATAAACAAGAACTGACCAGAAGTAACTTGTTTTCTGACCCCTAAATAAACTAAGTATTATTGTAAATTTGTTATTATTTAAATAATTAATTAAGACCATTGTTACGTACTTTGATAACTTCTGCAACTAAGAATATCACGATTTAATTATTTAATCAACCGTAGTCCTTTAATTAAAATTAGAAAAACGGAACTACTTTTATGTTGCCTAGTAATTGTCTTGAGATTACTACGCTCCCCTTAACTATTTTCTTCGACTTGTAATGGAGCGCTCACCGCCGTAAGCAGCGTAAAGCGTTGTTTCGCTACGTATATATATAAAAATGTGAAAGGGTTGATACCATGACTATTTAAATAAGTAATTTTGTGTGGTGATGACATCTCTCTATATTATAAAATAACGGGACTATGTAATTTATACAGTATTACAACCTAGAAGGTGATAGTCAAACTAATCTATCATCATGTGAAGTGTATAACAGTGAAACAAACTTTCTATCTATGTATTCTAACTACAAGAATTACTAAGAATAACTACAGTCGCCGGAGATGAATGTACCACACCAGGAATGATTTCACATACTTCTAGAACTTCACCATCACAGTATGATAAGGTAACGACTGAACTTCAAGAAACATCAGGAGGACCGAAGAACTAATTCTGCAGCAACTTCAGGAAACACACAGGTGACATGGAGGCTTGTCTTCCATGGTTAAGAGTTACAAAATTATAAACCCAAAAAGACAATTTAAATTATCATATTAAAGACTTTAAAAACTTATGTTTAAATGTAATAACATTAAGACTTTAGAAACCTGACATTTTAGGTAACATGTAGTATAAAATCTAATAACGCTAGTTATAGCAAAAAGGTAAAGTTTAAACTAAAAGTTTTGTTGTTTTAGAAGATTAGTAAAAACCATTCTTCAAATGGTTAGAGTTTCAATATTGTACATGGCAAGGTGACCATAATTCATTTAATATATTTAATCCCGGATCCGTGGAATTAATCAATAAGATGTACATCATATTTTGAAGCCCCCTTTGTAAAGTAGTAATTTATATATTTAATTATATAGTAAACTATATTGTTTGAGAACTTTCAATAGAGAACTTAATCACAAAATGTAATAAAGAGATGTCATCTAAGTACCAAGTAAAATGAGTGCATAAATCAACAGTCTCCCCTTCCAAATATCCTGCTATATAAATTGTTTATTTGTTGTGATTATTTTCAGTGCTTCACAACGAAGGCAGCCGGTATAATTGGCACATCCAATTATTACTGGTTCCCTACGTTATAACTCAAGAGAAGAGGTTATAAAAACTGCTAACTCTAAACTGTGCTCTTTAGTGGGGTCCCTCTGTCTCCTTTCTCTGAGGTTTCTTGTCACGTGTTATTCTTGAGAACCTATCCTGTTGCATTCTTCCTCAGGCTGATTCCATTACTGCTATCTATCATTGGTAAATTTATTTATTTCATGTTTTCAACACTGTTTTCTTGTATTTCGATTAAGTATTTATTGGACAGGGTCCATCCGTCCACATGTGAGTATATATTTTCATCTCTTCCATCCTTCTTGCCAAAGGTTTCTGTCTTCCAATTATCCTTGATGTCAACTTCTTTGTTCCTCTCTTTCATGACCGTATGGGTGTTTCTTTTCTTCTTATATTTGAAACCCACTTTTAACTTTTTTTTGTGCCATCAGTAATCAGGCATTTGTTTCACGTTGCCATGGTATATGAGGTGCTTCATATTTGTGGTGTCTAAATATTATTCTGTGTACATGCCATTTGCCTCATAATATCTCCATTTTTTATTATGTTGGAGCCCGGACACTCCACCTTAATGTAAGTTTTGAATAAAGTAGATATTATGGAACACTGTCTTGCCTTAGAACCTTACTTCAAAGTCTAAGGATACTGTATTCGAAACTTTAACAGCACTGACACATCTTTTGTAGAAGTTATGTGCTATATTTAAATAGACAGTGCTAATACCAACATATTTGGTGACTGGCCAGACCTTTATATGGAACACTATCATATGCTTTATGTAAATCAGTAAATGTTAGATACACAACCATTTTGCCTTCTGTTTAGCTGTTTCAAGCAAACCACAAGATCTTCCTGCATGGATACCCCTTTGTTCCTCTGCATTGGTGTGTCATACCTTCTATTTGACTTGAGAGAATTTGACTATATAATTGTCCAACAAGACTTGTAATTATTTTTTCCATTATTTTCAATCACTCTTTTTATACAAAGGTCAGGATATGTGCAGTACTTGCTCTCAGTGTAGACATATTGTAGCGGGTCATTTTTGGGTGTTTTTATTTTTAACCGTTTGGGGCATTATTATATTTTTACTTATTTCGTTTTCGGGCGGACTGGTATAATAAATTTGAAAAAACTGTAATTGTATTGTGCAACGTTATTGTCCAAGTAACAGCACGAGGTTGAGAAACAGCGTTTGGAACAAAAGCGACGCGCAATTTCAGTGGTGTAACACGGCAGAAGAATTTACCTCCACCAAAATTCTAAGAACTCTGTACATGTGTGTCAACGCTCAAGCGCAACTACACCCGCACGCGCTCAAAGGACGCTCTAACAAAAAACCAAGATGGCTAGAGAGAATAATATTTGTCGTCTTCTTCAAGATCCCCCGGAAGCACTGTTTTAAGTCCGGCCCACTTAAATGACGTCAGCCACTGCCTATAGAAGATCATATGCGGCGTTGACTTAAAAAAGCTACATGCATGGCATGGGCTGAAGCTTCGGCGACGACGCCCAAGGCAGTGAGTTCCAGTGTTGAAAACTGTGGAGAGGGAACAGAGAACCAACTTCTGCCCAGTGCGTCTCACCTACCGACCGCTTGCGGTCTGGTTAAAATTTTATATTACAAAATATAATTACATCGGCCGACCTCACAGTTAAAATCTGAAATATTAACCAACAGTGCGCAAATGGAATACTAACAGTAATCAGTAAATCCAAGTGAACTAATAGTTTCTTTTCCGGGCACGTGAACGAGGACTGTGTACGGGTGGGATGACCGCGTGGTGGACATGGGGAATTTATAATTCAAAATGTTAAGGGTGTTATAAATAAGGCATGAATGTGTGTGTGGCAAAGCTGGGCGGCTTTTGTGTATTTTTGTGTTTATATTTGCGTTTGTGTCTGGTGAAACATAAGGTAAGCTATAGTATGTAAGATAAAACAATTGCACAACATGTAATAAGAAGACTCAACTTTTCAATATTTCTGAATATTATAAGAACATTTCAATAATAAAATATGATTTCTCTTCCACTCAATTGAGAGTTACATTCTTTCAATGCCTTATTTCGTTATGTGTATCGTCAGAGTTCGTCGAACGAAATGGGTTTCCTTACACTACGCGATCCGGCCAGATCCAAGTCGTAAGGTAAGTGGGAGTGTTAATTTAATTTGAATAAAATAATTTTACCAAAAAATATAAAAGTTACAATTGGTGCGGCGTGACCAGGATTTAATATAACTGAAGAGGGGTTATCTTAACGCCGGCCTACATCTGACGATGCATAGCGAAGTAGGGTTGTGAAAGTAAATTGATGTTGTAATATCAGTTTTGAAAAAAAGACTGATCATTGGTAGTTGTTACGTAAGACAAAATAGATAAAGTAAAAATGTCCGAGAATACAGAAAAAAGTAGTATAGTAAATTCAATTATGAGTGAAAGTGGCCTTGAGTCGCAATCGCTTAATGAAAGTGGTATGTTGAGGGGGGAGACGGGTACTGTTGCAGAAACAGTTATCGGCAGTAATGTAATAGTTCATTCCACTCCGATTGCGTCTCAACCACAACCAAACGAAACAGATGTTGATTCGGGGATTCAATTGACCCCCGTGTCAACTAATAAAAGTAAACAATCAGAGGAACTAGATATAATGAGTTTTTTACGAAAAATGGACAACAAATTTGACATGCAGAATAATGAATTAAATAAGCGTCTTGATAGAAATGACGAGAAACTTGAGATTTTAAGTAACGAATTCAAAGAACAGAAAATAAAATGCGAACAGCAGAATATTAAAAATGATGTTATTTTTAATGAAATTAAAGAACAGAATATTCAGTTTCAGCAGAATATTAATATGCAATTTGATAATTTGAGTAGTGTATTAGACAAACATATTGATGAACGTTGTGAAAGTATGAAATTACACCTGTCAGAGTCATTAACTGAGCAATTAGAGTGCCGTGTTTCTGATATTACCAATAATATAACTAATAAAGTAGAGAAACAGATCACGGAACAATATAGTGTCATAAACACAATTGTTGAGAATCAAATAAGTGAGTGTAAAACCAATACTGAATGTAAGGTTGGTTATGCTATGAGCCAGATTGAAAATAATAATAGTAAAATAAGAGAAATAGAACATAATTATAAGATTGAATTTAAGACCATACATAATACAATAAGTGACCTTGAATGTGGTAATAACCTTAATGAATGTTAAAAATGAATTGAGCAAGGCCATCAGCCAACAAGTTAACACTGTTACCGAGCGAGTAATTATGACTCGTGACGTAAGCAGTGAAGTTGAGTTAGAGACATTCAGTTGTGATAACAAAAAAGTACACCCTATGCAGTTCATAAGCAGAGTGAGAGAGTTCAATAAGTTCAGTACTAATAACTGGGAAGTCCAATTATTAAAAATTTTAAAATGTTTTAAAGGTAGTTCGGAAATATGGGCCGAAGTACATAAAACGGAATGGGAGTGTTTTGAAAATTTTGAGTATGCATTTATAAATAAATATTGGTCGGAAGAAGATCAAGAAGTGTTACGAAGTAGAATCATGGGAACAGGGAATTTCGGGGGGCCCAATAATAATATAACAGGGTATGTGATGAAAATATTTAATGAGGCGAAATACTTAGAACCGCCATTGCCATTTAGATCCTTTGTGAGGCATATCAGCAAGCATCTGCCAAGGGAAGTACAGATAACACTTATGACAAGGGAGGTAGCTAATATTAGCGAGCTAGAAAATATTTTAGATGTGTTTCAGAATATCCGGGACCAAGAATTGAGTCGCCGTCAGAACCAGCAGAATGGAAATAATGGAGGTAATCAGGGACCGCCGAGGGGACCTACAAATGGACCGGCATATCCCAGACGAGAACAAAATAACCGAGGACCAAAATGGACTTGTCCAGCATGTTCACAAGAGAATTATGCGACACAAAATTTTTGTTTTAGATGCAGGAGAGAGAGACCGGGTCAGCGACAGGGACCACCACCCGCACAGAACCAGCATGCATACCAGCGAAGGGGAGAGGGCCCAGGAGGAGCACAGAGAGGCCAAACTCATGAACCGCGAGGAAACCAGCACGAGCGAGGATACAACCATGCGGTGGCGGGCACCTCTGCGGGAAACTAAGAGGGACAATGGAACACCGGACCCGACCGTTGTCGCCGGAAGTTTCTGGGGTCCAAATGGATGGTAGATACCAAAATAACATTGTGATTACAGATTTATCGGAGGAATTATTGGAGGAGGAAGACTTCGAAGCAGTGAGACGGGAGAACGGACTGACTGAGGTGAAAATTAACATAGAAGGTAAGGAGATTAAAACTCTAATCGATACGGGTAGCGAAATCTCTGTTATTTCTGAACATGTATTAGATGAATTAAAAGAAATAAATAAAAATATTCCGTCTTTACCAGTAGCGGGGGTGACGATTGTAGGTATTACGGGAGTTAGAAGTAAGAGAGTCACGAAACAAGTACATTTAAACATGATAATTAACGGGATAGGGTATGATAATACATTTCTAGTTGTACGGGGACTAAATCTTGAGGTTATACTTGGAAATGATTTTCTGATTAAATATAAGGCGTTGATTGATTTTCATAAACGGGTATTAGAATTAAATAATGAAGGGGAACCAGTCCGTATTAATTTTGAACGGGTGTTAGATGCGGTAAGAATTTCAGGGGTAAGGGTGATACACAATCGAAATGATAAACGAGACATGGAAATTAGTATGAATGTATGTAGTGAGAGTAAAATAGAATGTGAGGAGAATGTAGATCACTTATGGAATGAGAGAGCACTTAAATTTTGTAGTGAGGGTGGAGTAATAGGGAGTTCTCAACGGGCATTGTTGTGGCGGGTAGTAGAGAATTTTAGAGAAGTGTTTGCCGATGTACCAGGGAGGGCAAGAAACTATGAATGCGAGTTAAAAGTAAGGGAACACGCACCCTATGTGCAAAGAAGTTATCCGGTGCCCTATGCGAAGAGAAGAGCGGTCCAGCTTGAGTTAGAGAAAATGTTAGACGGAGATATAATTGAGCGATCTGTGTCACCATATTCTAACCCCTTAGTGGTAGTGATTAAAAAAGATGGTAGAGTTAGGTTATGTTTAGATGCCCGCAAAATCAATCAAATAATCATTCCAGACAGGGAGTCACCCGAAGCTATTGAAGAAATATTTCAGAAGTTTAGCGGCGTACAATATATGACTTCTTTAGACCTAACCGCCGGGTATTGGCAAGTTCCATTGGCAGCAAATAGTAGAAAATATACAGCCTTTTTATTCAATGGAAAGAATTATCAATTTAAGAGACTACCATTCGGTTTGAACACAAGTGTAGCTAGCTTTATCAAGTGTCTTGATGAAATTTTGCAACCACACAACTTAACAACTTAGATTTTTTAACTATTTACGTTGATGACATTTTAATAGCATCCAGAACATTTGAAGAGCATGTAGAGCATTTGGAATACGTTTTGGAGAAGTTATATCGGGGAGGTCTGACAGTGAATTGGGACAAATCGAAATTTTTGCAAACTGAGATACATTTTTTAGGTTTTATAATAACACCTACAGGAATACGTGCTAACCCGGATAAAGTAGAATCCATCTTGACATTCCCGGAGCCAAAAAATATAAAGCAGTTGCAAAGTTTTCTTGGTCTTTGTAATTTTTACAGGAAGTTTCAGAGGAACTACGCACAGACGACGGCCCGACTCAGCGCAGTGTTACAGAAGAACAAGCAATGGAGATGGGGCGATAACGAAAGAGCGACGTTTAATGACATCAAAATTAAGTTCACAGACATGATACTAATGAACCATCCCAATTTTAATGACAAATTTTATTTGCAGACAGACGCTAGTAATATAGCATTGGGAGCGGAGCTTTACCAAGAGGACGAGGCAAAAGAGCATAAAACCATCGCCTTCGCAAGCCGGACGTTGCTGGCCGCAGAGCGCAATTACACTACCACCGAAAAGGAGCTCCTCAGTATAGTGTTCGCTGTGAGGAAGTTCCGAACGTATCTGCTGGGTAACAGAACCATCATCAGGACGGACCATAAAGCGCTGTCGTTCCTGAATACTTGTAAACTCACACACAGCCGGATAACCAGGTGGGTGTTAGCTCTTCAAGAGTATAATTTTTCTTGGGAATACATTAAGGGGGTAGAGAACAGGGTGCCAGACACACTATCACGAGTAGACACAGACAGAAATAGAACAGGTAGAGATATCAAAGAGATAGAAATTTATAGACTATCCCGGGAAGATAAACTTTTTGGGGAGGAATTAAAAGATATAAATGTAATGCAAAGAGCTGATGGTAAATTAAATAAGATCATTACTAGCTTAGACTCAGATATAGATGAGTTGGGGTATAAACAATATTTTCAAGTGTTTAAAGGGAGTTTGTTTAAAAAAGTAGAGGGGAGAGAGAGGGATTGGAGGTTAGTTATACCTGAAGGGTTGATAGAGAAAATAGTGTGGGACTGTCATCTTAGGTACGGGCATTTTGGGGCACGGAAGTGTGTGAATGTATTAAAGGAATCTTGTTTATTTAAGAACATGGAGAAACGAGTCCGAAGAATACTTAGAGTTTGTGAGTTATGTCAGAAATCCAAAGTTGTAAATTATAGGTTAGAGGGAGAACTAAATTATATTAAAGTAGAAAAACCATTCGATTTAGTAGCTGTAGATTTGTACGGCCCATTGCCGAAAGGTAGGGGTGGAGTGATGCATATTTTTGTTGTACTTGATACTTTTTCTAAATATGTCAGGCTATATAGTGTAAAGCGAGCCACAAGTAAGGTGCTGAGCGAGAAAATCACACGCGACTACATGATCAACGTGGGAAAGCCGAGGGTGATATTATCCGACCACGGTCCGCAGTTCATCAGCGGAAGATGGCGCCAGACTCTTGGATGGGAAGGTATCATCCCAAAGCACACCGCAGTATATCACCCGCAGTCCAACCAGGCAGAGCGAGTCATGAGGGAGCTGGGCAGAATTTTTCGAACATACTGCCATGCCAAACATAGCGAGTGGCCACTCTATGTCCAGAAGATTGAAAATTGGCTAAACTGCACCACCCATGAGTCGACGGGGTTCACACCTTATGAGCTAATAAGAGGAAAGCGTCCACAGAGGATTTTGGAATAATTAATTGAATATCCACCGGAAACCAACACTATTAGCAACGATGTTAAACTTAGACTAGCGAATGAAAGTTTGTTGACGAAGGGAGAGAGGAGAAAACAGCGCCATGATAGGAAAGGTAAGTGGACGCAGTATGAGATTGGTCAGCTGGTATTGATACGACGACATGACTTGTCAAGTGCACAAGACAAGGAGATCAAGAAGTTCTTCTTATTGTACGAGGGGCCGTACGAGATAGTGGAAATAAAAATGAAAAATTCATATGTGTTACAGAATAGAGAAACCAGGGAGATAGTGGGTACGCACAACGCTACAAATTTGAAATTATTTTGGTCAGCATAAGTATTTTGTTAATTTGTAAAGGTATGAATGTTATTTAATTATTCTTTTATGTTTTTAGAAGGGCTCCTCCCCCATTTTCGGGCGGCCACGATCTTACCAGTCCTGGCCGTGGAATGCGGAAATCGGAGGCGGGCCATGGTTGGCAGGATCTTCCTTCGGGCAGTGAAAACAACGATGGTCCGGCTCCACCAAAATTGGTACAAAATAGAAATTTAACCACATATATTTGAACGGGGAGGGGGACCCCAAAAGAGGTACGTGACGAATTAAAATTTTTTATACACTCTGGGTACAACAATTTTGAGGTACCTGTCACGTGCCTGCACTGCCTTAGAGTGTTGTAAATAAAGGAGGCTACACCTAAATACAAGGCAGTGCATGCAAATTCTAGATATTTCAGTGTCACTGGCAAGTACAAAATGAACCATTGGCATTAGTTTGTTTAAACCCGAAATGAAGAGTTTTGCTGAGAGGCAGAGTTGATGAAAATACAGACGGTGGGTATGGGGAAATGAGAGTTAAAGAGAGAAAAGCAGGAAGTAAAGGGGGGAGTAGTTTCACAAAGCAGATCTGTATTTTCATCAAAACTGTGCCTCATAGCAAAACACCCCTGTTTCAGGTGAGTCCATAATCGCCGATTTTAGTAATAGGAATTTTTTTTGGATGAATATAATTTTAAATTTAAATAAATTTTAGCATTAAGTGACCGAATATAATTGTCGAGTTTTAGTAGCAGTGAGTATGGGAACGTTTTGAAACGATGTGTAACAAAATAAAAACTTGTTGTCAATACAAGAAGTGGGGATGACTTTGGGGGGTAGTTTGGTGCTCAATGAAGTGATAATAACAATGGAGTGTTGAACGGCATTGGTAGAAAGATTAATTTCATGTATTAAGTAATTAGTTAGTTATTAAGCGGCTATTGTGGGGGTTGCCTGTGCTCTCACAAGTAGCGAAATGGGTTGGGGGTAGCAGTGAGTGTTACCTCCATCGGAGGCCGAGCTGGCGATAAATGTGCGGCACACCTTATCCGTGTAAAATAAAAATTTTACACACATTACTAAATGACAGTGTCGCACATAAGAATATTGATGCATAACAGGCAGTGAAATTAAAGTTAGATTTCCTCGACTTTTCGGGCGGTTGCTGCCTTACCAGCACTAACCGTGGTTTTGGCTAGCGGCCAGCTATGGTCATATCAAGTCCCTTGACCATAGCTGGTTTGAAATTGGTATAAATTTGAAATTCAATGGGGGGACAATTAGAGGAAATCTCCGGAACTAGGGAACAGCGGCTGCCACTCTGTTCGAGGAGGAACAGCAAAACCGGTGGCAGATCCGTTTTTAAGGGTGCATGATTTTATAACAAGAACATGTTGATGTTCACAAATTTTAAACTTAACAGCGGAAGCAGAGACACGGAGAGGTAAAACCCTGCTCCAAAATATACAGTCTCTGTGGAAGCGAAAGGGCGAGACAGTCCTCCATAGTCTGAAATAGTGTGTGTGGCTGGGAGGTGACGTAAAGGAGTCACGAATTTAAAATTTTATGACAAAAGTTTTTGCGTATTCAAAGTTTAATCCAATCAAAAATGCTTGTGCTCTGTCCACATAATTATATGCTCAGACTCGTAAATTAAGGTGTTCATGCTATAATTTTAAGTGTATTATATTATTGTTGTCTATTAGATAAGCATTGATAAGAATATGTAATTTTATTATGTGTGTATTTGTTTAAGCCAATAAGTAAATCGTCTGGCAGGTTAACATAAGCATCAGAATCAGAGAAATGGGAAACAATGAGGTGAGAAGGGAGAATAAATAAAAATAAATATGTATATTCCATGTAATTTGTTCTATTTTAAGAGGTATTTTTATTATGTCCGGAGATCAGCTGATCAGCAATGATGTCACTGGTAGGTTAGTTATAAAGGTTACAAGTTATTAATGTTCAATGCTATATTTGATGTACTACAGATATTTTGAAGTAAAGATAAAAGGAATATGAGAAATAAAATAATAATAATTTATGCAAGTTAATAAAAGATAATTCATGGGTGATAAATGTTTTATGGGACATGCAGACCTGTCCAAATTGAATTAAAAGTTGAATGTGAAATAGTAGAGATGAGTATGATGTAATGTTGTTTCTGAGTTAATGTGATGTAACAGAGTTGGTGAAGTATTAATGTTGACACAGTGGTAATGGAGCCTTTATGTAGATTTTGAATGATATATATTTATGTTTATAATTAATGAGGTTATTTTGTGTATTTGTAGTGAGGCAATGAGATTGAGAATTTTGGGGATGGCAATTTTGTATCAGAGGGTAGTGTAATGTAGGAGTCCGCAACAAGGGTTGGGACGGGATAGGAATAGATTTTAGTGGGAAAGGGTTACCTAGGGGGAGTCCAGGGACCAACATAAGGGAATGAGTTTTGGGAAGGAAACACGTATCCTATATACAAAGGGTTAGAGAGTATTTTTTTTATATGTAGAGAAGGTGGCGTTTTGTGTTAAATGATAAGTTGAGGTTTAGAATGTCCTGATTAGTAGATATTTTGATAGAGATGGGTGTCATGATAATTGAGTTGATTAATATTAGAGTCAGAGGGAGAAAGTATATATGTATAGAGACTAATACAGAAAAACGAGAATAAATAATTTACATCACCCACAGTAGATCAAAGTAAGATTGTTGAAAAGAAAGAGAGGAATTTATGATAAAGAATATACAATTGTTTATTTTTCAAACCAGTGACAGAATTTTGATAAAATTTGAAAATAATGTAAAGTCAAGAATTGTTTGTTTTAAATAATTTAAATGTCAATCTGTTTATTATTTATATTAATATTTGGTTTATTTTAAATATTTTATGTTATTGTGTTTTGTATTTCAAGTTAGGATATTGCAAATGTTCAATGTGTTTTCAGAACTTATATATAACATATGTAGGTCAAGGGTTCTGGACTTGACCTAGTTTCGATCAGCTGATGGGGTCATACACCTACTAAACTTGTATAGTAGGAATCAAATCAAATTTTAATTTGTTTGTTTGATTAATTCAAACCAATATTTGAATAATTTTAATAAATGTTATTGAATAAATGAATTTAATAAAATTTTTTAATGAATAAATTTAAATTTTTTGGAATTTAAAAATTTTGAAAATTAAAAATTTTTTTTTTTGGAAAAAAAAAAAAGAAAACTTGATTTTTCGCCTGCCAGCGAATGACTATTTCAGATAAGGATTTTATTATATGTGCATTAACCATGTTTCTTTTATTGTATTGCATTATATTGGTAGACTATAAGTGATTCCCCTGTTAGAATAAGGATGTGTTTATATTATTAGAAATGTCTAGGCTAAGTCAGTTGAAACAAAAAATTAGAAAAAAGAGGAAGAGAATTTTTTGATAAAAGATTATTTTTTTGAATTTTGAATTTTTTAAATTTTTAGTAAATTTTAAAAGAAATTTTATTTTTTTTTTATGCGTTATGGTAACATGTAATGTTAGTATGTGTGAGCCCAGTATTTGGTAAAGGCAGCCCAGCTTGCAAAAAAGGGGAAACATATCGGCGGAGGAGCTGGGATAATTTTAGCCAGGGATTGAGGATTTTTGGGGGTAGCATGTTAGAAGGCGAGGCGCGCTGTGGTGCGAGTCTGATCGATTTCTCGGTGTTGGGATCTCTTACGGAGAAGTCCAGTGATCTCGTTCAGATGAGTCCATGGTCGCTGAGCCAGGGGGGTCGTGTACCCATGCAGATTAAGAACCAGGGGGTTGTTGGCACCAGTTCCTCACCGGTCCTCTTCGGGGTCATCGATGAGATTTCTTCTGTCGTGAACAGCAGAATTCTCATCGAGGGGGTATTGTAGCGGGTCATTTTTGGGTGTTTTTATTTTTAACCGTTTGGGGCATTATTATATTTTTACTTATTTCGTTTTCGGGCGGACTGGTATAATAAATTTGAAAAAACTGTAATTGTATTGTGCAACGTTATTGTCCAAGTAACAGCACGAGGTTGAGAAACAGCGTTTGGAACAAAAGCGACGCGCAATTTCAGTGGTGTAACACGGCAGAAGAATTTACCTCCACCAAAATTCTAAGAACTCTGTACATGTGTGTCAACGCTCAAGCGCAACTACACCCGCACGCGCTCAAAGGACGCTCTAACAAAAAACCAAGATGACTAGAGAGAATAATATTTGTCGTCTTCTTCAAGATCCCCCGGAAGCACTGTTTTAAGTCCGGCCCACTTAAATGACGTCAGCCACTGCCTATAGAAGATCATATGCGGCGTTGACTTAAAAAAGCTACATGCATGGCATGGGCTGAAGCTTCGGCGACGACGCCCAAGGCAGTGAGTTCCAGTGTTGAAAACTGTGGAGAGGGAACAGAGAACCAACTTCTGCCCAGTGCGTCTCACCTACCGACCGCTTGCGGTCTGGTTAAAATTTTATATTACAAAATATAATTACATCGGCCGACCTCACAGTTAAAATCTGAAATATTAACCAACAGTGCGCAAATGGAATACTAACAGTAATCAGTAAATCCAAGTGAACTAATAGTTTCTTTTCCAGGCACGTGAACGAGGACTGTGTACGGGCGGGATGACCGCGTGGTGGACATGGGGAATTTATAATTCAAAATGTTAAGGGTGTTATAAATAAGGCATGAATGTGTGTGTGGCAAAGCTGGGCGGCTTTTGTGTATTTTTGTGTTTATATTTGCGTTTGTGTCTGGTGAAACATAAGGTAAGCTATAGTATGTAAGATAAAACAATTGCACAACATGTAATAAGAAGACTCAACTTTTCAATATTTCTGAATATTATAAGAACATTTCAATAATAAAATATGATTTCTCTTCCACTCAATTGAGAGTTACATTCTTTCAATGCCTTATTTCGTTATGTGTATCGTCAGAGTTCGTCGAACGAAATGGGTTTCCTTACACTACGCGATCCGGCCAGATCCAAGTCGTAAGGTAAGTGGGAGTGTTAACTTAATTTGAATAAAATAATTTTACCAAAAAATATAAAAGTTACAATATCCATTGTTCTTACCAGCTGTTTTGTTTTAGATGTTTTAATCCTAGTCTTACGTGCATATACAAGAATTGGTAATACTGTGTGTCTGTATGTTTTCACTTTGTTCTCCAGTAGCATGTTTTTATTTTTCTAAAAATTTTCCTGAATGTAGCAGTCATTTTACTTTCCTTTAATCAGATTTCTTTCACTACTTATATTGGCTTCCAGGTAAATAATATTTGTTCAGTGATACTCCTTTCTGTTTTCAGTCTGCATCTCACTGGACATTTAGTCATTGTGACACACTTTGTTTAACAGTTCTATGTTATTTCTCTTGCAGCTATGTCTATTTCATGGCATAATGTTTGAAAGTTGTCTTAAGTATTAGGTATTAAAGGCTACTATTGATAGTGTAGCGTATTACTCGTACATTTGCCGTATGTGCACACCCAATTTATAACTTGTTGCTGGCTTGTTGTTGGCATTTTTTATTTTATTATTATTATTATCATTATGCTAACACAATATTACAGTAGACATATGACTATTCAGTTCCTGCTTATACCCTCTATACTATCTAGCTCAGTGCTTGGCATAATAAATATTAAACATGGAAAAACATTAACATGAAATGGGGATCATGATAAATGATGACTTGCTCTACACACTTCTGTTTGCAGGTAATTAGGTTATGGTGGCATTAGACAAACAGGACACCAATTACATGATCTGAAAGCTTTATGAAGAGTAAAATTCTCAGAGTCTTAATACAAATTTTGAAAACTGAACTGCTGGTTGCTGGATGTGAAGGAGCTGATATGACAGTACATTCACATACTATAAAAATTCCAGTTTTTTTAAGTATCTTGGTGTGACAGTGACAAAAGATGATAGGAATCATGACTTCCCCAACAAAATTAAACAAGGGAAGACAATGGTAGGGGAGCTGAATTCAGTGCTTTGGGATATGGAAAAATAACCTATGAAACCAAAAAGATGATTTACTCTGTCATCTTAGAAAGCATAGTTACCATGGTTCTGACACTTGCAGCATGAATCAAAGAAACTCCCAGAGTCCGTACAATGGAGATAAGCCTTTGGAAATCTTGTGGCACAACAACCTAGAAGATAATTTTACTGAAATTGTGGCCATGAAACTTGTAATTTTATGACACTACAGTATTCTTTAAATAAATATTAAGTGTGAAGTTACACACTTCTTCATCTTCATATAAATGTATTTGTAAGAAGAAATAACAAGTAACCTATACTTGGGTTTGTTTACATTACTTATATTAGACACATATGTCACGCACACCATAATTATGGTACTTACCATAATTTGAAAATCCGGTTGTTTCAATCTTATTGTTATTATTACCTAGGGTCCAAGGATTCGACTCAGCGTGATTGCTGACAGAGATAGGCATAGAAATAAGAATACGTTCCTTTGAAACATTGAACATCAATATTAGTTTATTCTTTTTTATGTGTACACCGGCAAAATTCTAAGATGGCGGCCATTACTTACATTAACTTTCTCTTATTATCAAACTCTTTTATATTTTATTAACCATCAGTTTACTAAATTTTATATATTGACTATGCAGCTGCTTCATTATTAAATGATTTTAATTATATTTCCTTGTAACAAACGCAAACCAACACCCCGTTTGGATGTCGACATTTATCATGCACGCCCCGCTTCCTCACTCACATTCATACTTACAATCTCAATTTATTTTTTGTGTACACATATCTGAAATTTGGGTAAAGAGCTCTTTAAGTAAAATTTTGGTTTTGCACTTTCATGATTCTGTAGACTAGAAGTTCTAGAAGCGATTCACATGTTGCTTTCTCAAATGGCGTGGTTACATTTTACTTGATTCACTGACTCTAAAGTATAATTTTGAAAAACAATTACTGCACACTGTCTTAGTTCTCTCCTAGCTAGTACTTAATTACATTTTGATTACATTTTGAATTATTTAAAACACTAAGCCGGTATAAATTGCCGGCTGCCTGTAACAAGGTGTTACTGCTGCTGCTGAATTGTGTAGACTGGGCCGAACAATACACAATTTTTACGTACGTATGTGTGTGCACACGTCATTGTTCTTTGTTTTTAGTTACATAAACTCCCTGCTTGTTACGTATTTTAAGCACGTCATTGCTGTATTAATGACGTTTGGCGTTGTCGGCCAATGAAACAGAAGTATGTAGAGCCGGTATTAGTTGCTGTAACCATTTTAAGTGTTCTTATTCGCACGTACACTGCTGGCCTTGAAATTATTTCGTTGTCTCGGAACTGCGTCGTTGCAGGCAAAAACCAGGGAAATTGTATTACCCATAGAAATGAATTTAAAAACATCGAAATACAACAATTTACTACCTTGTATACCATACTTTTTATATCAGGTTTTTCGTACTGTCACAAAACCCCCTCAATGAAAGGTTTTGTGTCGAGACACAAAAACTTTCATTGACTCATTCACACTTCTCTAACAGGATCAGCCCAGATATGGAGCCACAACCCCCTGTAATGTTACTATAAAAGAAATTTGTCATTACTTACCCTTGGTCCAATGATGAGGTTCGCACCTTCTGACCTTACTGGACTTCTCCGGAGAGATCCCTACACCATAAGGCCATGAGGCACTTTACGTTCCTGTTCTGACGCACCGGCCAGCTCAGGACCGCGGTCACCACACCACAAAACTCTGAAACATTCAATACAAAATTTTAAAATAGTGGCCTTCTCTCTATCCACATCCACAACTGATATGTTTCCTCTTAGTACGTTGGTTTGCATTTTTGGGGCATTGGTTTGCTTAATTCTACAAGTTTCAAACAATGTATATCAAGAATTAAGATAGAAAATTCCTTCTCTTTTTTAATAACCCGGTATTTAGTACACCTCTCTGACTCCTGTCAATTATATTCACTCTCTTTATCACATCAAAATAATTGTTCTTAACCTAAACAAAAATACATTTTACTTCTCTAGCAACAACCATTAACTCTAATTTTTACTTCATATAACCTTACAATATCTATATATCATGGCAAACAACCTTAAAGCTGTCTAAATTTCTTTACTCGTTTTCTTTACTTTAATCTTACCCTTTTTAAAACAGAATCATTTTCAGAGATTTGTTACCCTAACATAAAATTTTAACATTATTGTCGTTACTATCCTGGTAGTAACCTCCTATCCACACACACTATTGCTTCATAATAAAACATTGTACATTAAACACTAACACTGAACAATTCACATTGCTTAATTCATATTTACATAACTTGTAGCAAAACTTTAATAAGACATTACTATTTTTATCAACTCTCTATTCAACTTTTATTATATCATTGGATTCTACAAAACCATTTCAAATTTATCATTTACCTTTCAGTTACAATTACCTTCCTACTATGAATTTTCCTTTCTAACCTTTTTATCCTTACTAGTTTGGGTGACTCTCCATTATTCACTATTTTCTCTATCTTATTTTGGCATTGTCAATCTAACCTTACTATCCCTCTTTTTTACTAACAACCGCTTCTAACCATTAACATAATATGACACCAATATCTCTATAATAACCCCCTTCACAAATCCCATTTAAAACCTCTGGCACCGCTCATTTTGTTTTTTATATAAGGATGTATGTTACTTAACCTGGCCATATCCATTCCTAACCCTTTGCCCTCCACCAAATATCGGCAAACACTCTAACCCAAAATTGCTCCGCCTGCCACAACGCTGCACGCTGGTCCCTTGCCACGTCACTCGTTGATCACTCCTTAACACCGGATCCTTATTACAAAATATCATCATCAACAACATATATAATTATACCATTCACATTACTCACCTCTACATATAATCACTAACCACTGTGTCCCTAAAATATCTAACACCTCTTTATATATTGTCAGTATCTCAACACTTTATTTTCCCTAACTCCCATTAACTCTATTTAACTAACTCCAATGCCTCTATTTATCACTATTACCCAAACTCTTTTACAACATTTCAACTTAATATACCACTAGAAAATTCATCACTTATCTACTAACAACAATACCTCTCAATATCCAAATACATTATATGCGTAATCATTTACTAACCATTAGACTCTGACTTCCATTATATCATTTAAAATCATCAAACTTCCTTAAATTATTTAAAATTCTACAATACATGTTTACATAAAAAATACATAAAATACACAACAGCAAAATTACACAAATACTGACATTAATACACACAAAAATATACAATCCACATAATCATTAAATCATTTACCAAAATTAGTCATAAACAGTCCATCTTAAAAAACACTGTCCACATAATTAAATGTTCATAAACACAATAAGATCAACTAACCTCCATCGTCAAATAACAATCGAACCTTAAAACTATATACATGGTTTAATATTAGATATTTTATACTAACATCCTTATACATGCACCAACTATTCAAATTTTTATCCGTTTCCACAAATTCATATAACTCCTGATCGGGTATGTTTCTGTCACCTTCAGTAAATATCGGTATGGAGAACCATACATGACTTCCATATTCTAAGATTTATATTTAAAATCATTTTCAGCCAAACAGCCAGGGAAGGAATTTTAACAAAAAAATACTTCTTTCTTGCCAATAACGTAGTACACATATAAAAAATATTATCCCCTCCCCCTTCAACTATAATTTTGATTTATAGAAAATTACCCCCAGCCCGTTCAACTAGCCTCTTCATTTATAGATATTTCATCTACGTTTCTACAGTGGATTATTAAGATCTTATCAGGATACTTTATCAAAATTAAGTACTTTACTCATGTTACAACAAAAAATGTTTCAGGTGAACTGCCCTTTCCCCGTAACCGATCTTCACCAAAATCAACAGACATTGAGTTCTCTATAGCTCAGACACATATGTAAAAAATTATTTGATTCTGTTTGAATTTACGGCAGTTATGGTTCGTCATATAAAAAATTACCCATGTTAAAACATAAAACATGAGATTTATAAAACATATCTAAGATTTATATTTAAAATCATTTTTGAAATAAAATATTTTCATAGAACCTACTAACGCTGGGGAAATCTGAGGAGCCAATCAGAGTTGGGCCTACCTGTCACTCTGCTGAATTTGGTGGAAAGCCCTGTCACTGTCGTCAAAGTATCAGCCTTGACAGGGTCCTCTTTTTCTGCAAAATGAGAGAGGAGGCTTGAGATGGAGTGAGTGACATGGTCCCCACCTCAATGAAGAACCCATTGTTTTATAAAAATATATTTAAATTTTGAAAACTGAAAATTCTTTTCTTGTTGTAAATATTTATATTTTATAATCAAAATGACTTTATCAAAAAACAAACATTATTTTTTTATAATAAGTACTTACATATGTTTCTTAATATGCTTACTTTTTCTTCAATGTTGATGATCATTTCCAAACATTCTGACAAAATTGTATCTACAGAACAGTTAACATTCCCCAGGTTTCCATTTCTGCTAATTTCTCATTACACCTTCCACTGACGTATTATTAACCATTTCATAAACTATCGTATAATCTTTTCAGATTTTGTGGTACAAAATCTGAAATTTTCAGATTGCCTGGCAACAAAATTATTTTATTTTCAACAATTACCATTGTTTGAAAAAGTTTAAATGAATTTTCAAGTACTTTACTCTTGTTAAAACGTAAAAGGTTGCAGGTAAACTACCCCTTCCCCTTAACTGATCTTCACCAAAATCTAAAGGCCTTGAGTCCTCTACAATTCACTGACGTATGCAAAAAATTATTTGATTCTGTTTGAATTTGTGGCAGTTATCGTTTGCCATAGAAAATACGCTTGATAAAAAACGTTGCAGGTAAACTACCCCTTCCCCTCAACCGATCTTCACCAAAAACAATAGGTCTTGAGTACTCTACAAATCAGGGCTGTATGCAGAAAATTATTTGATTCTGTTTGAATTTACGGCTGTTATCGTTTGCCATAGAAAATACCCTTGTTAAAAAAACATTGTAGGTAAACTACCCCTTTCGCTTAACCGATCTTCACCAAAATCAGTAGACCTTGAGAACTCTACAATTCAGGGCTGTATGCGAAACATTATTTGATTCTGTTTGAATTTGCGGCTGTTATCGTTTGCCAAAAAAAAAAATTTCCCTTGATAAAAAAAACTGTTGCAGGTAAACTACCCCTTCCCCTCAACCGATCTTCACCAAAAACAATAGGTCGTGAGTACTCTACAAATCAGGGCTGTATGCAAAAAATTATTTGATTCTGTTTGAATTTGCGGCAGTTATCGTTTGCCATAGAAAATACGCTTGATAAAAAACGTTGCAGGTAAACTACCCCTTCCCCTCAACCGATCTTCACCAAAAACAATAGGTCTTGAGTACTCTACAAATCAGGGCTGTATGCAGACAATTATTTGATTCTGTTTGAATTTGCGGCTGTTATCGTTTGCCATAGAAAATACCCTTGTTAAAAAAACGTTGTAGGTAAACTACCCCTTTCCCTTAACCGATCTTCACCAAAAACAATAGGTCTTGAGAACTCTACAATTTAGGGCTGTATGCAAATAATCTTTTGATTCTGTTTGAATTTGCGGCTGTTATCGTTTGCCATAGGAAATACCCTTGTTAAAACATAAAACGTTACTGGTAAACTACCCCTTTCCCTTAACCGATCTTCACCAAAAACAAAAGGTCTTGAGAACTCTACAATTCAGGGCTGTATACGAAACATTATTTGATTCTGTTTGAATTTGCGGCTGTTATCGTTTGCCAAAAAAAAAAATTTCCCTTGATAAAAAAAAACCGTTGCAGGTAAACTACCCCTTTCCCTCAACCGATCTTCACCAAAAACAATAGGTCGCGAGTCCTCTACAAATCAGGGCTGTATGCAAAAAATTATTTGATTCTGTTTGAATTTGCGGCAGTTATCGTTTGCCATAGAAAAAAAATCTCAGACAGACAGACACACACACAGACAGACACACACACACACACACACACACACAGACACTTTTCGGAAAACGACTTTTTTCATGTTTTGAGTGTAGTAGAATCAGAATCTGCAATAATCTCGAACACGATTTTTTTTGCCATCACCATACTTCCATTCCTTAAGGAATATGGAAGTAAAATCAGTCATAATTATGTATTTTACAAAGTCATCATTGTTATTCTCTCCTACTACTTCAGTCTCCTTGCAAGGTAAGTATTTGCTATTATTTTCACTTCTCTCTCCACCTACCCTTTCTATAAACTCTTCATAATTTCTACATATCTTAAAAATTTCTACTTCTCCTTTTCTCTCACAATATCTCTCACTTTTAAAACATCTCTCATAATAATACCTCTCCCAACAACACTTCTCTCTCTCAATATATCTCTCACTATGACACCATCTCTCTCTCTTTAACCCTTCAAAACACACTATCATTCCATTATTATTATATTCAATTCCCCATAAAATTTCATTATCACTACTCCTGTTTACACAATCATTTTCCAATATCATACTTTTATTTATATTATCATAATTTTCTACCCCACTTACCTTGTCTTTGTTTCTATCTAATTTGTCTATTTCTCTACTCTTAGTTTCTAACTGTATTTTGTCTAACTTTGTACCTATTTCATTTAATCTTTTGTCCAAATTGCAGCTCTGTTTCTTAATTTCTTTTTTGATGTCGTTAAACTGTTCATCAAATTGGTTTAATTTACTGTTCAATTGGCCGTTTTGCATTTGCATTAATTGGAAGAGATCTTCCAATGAAACTTTATTCATGGTATGTTTTGAGTTCAACACTAATGACTCTGTGTTTGTATTTTCTACGTTACTGTTTTCGTTATTATCTGCCATTATAAAATGTTAATGATCTGTTGCTCTATATTAGCGTTACCACCTAACCTACAACCGCATTCCTAGTTTCAATGCCCACTCTGCCGTCATTCAGGCTTATTATATAAAATACAACGGGATATATTTTTATATAGTCACCAGTTCGGGCGGCAATTGTGAAGTTACACACTTCTTCATCTTCATATAAATGTATTTGTAAGAAGAAATAACAAGTAACCTGTACTTGGGTTTGTTTACATTACTTATATTAGACACGTATGTCACGCACACCATAATTATGGTACTTACCATAATTTGAAAATCCGGTTGTTTCAATCTTATTGTTATTATTACCTAGGGTCCAAGGATTCGACTCAGCGTGATTGCTGACAGAGATAGGCATAGAAATAAGAATACGTTCCTTTGAAACATTGAACATCAATATTAGTTTATTCTTTTTTATGTGTACACCGGCAAAATTCTAAGATGGCGGCCATTACTTACATTAACTTTCTCTTATTATCAAACTCTTTTATATTTTATTAACCATCAGTTTACTAAATTTTATATATTGACTATGCAGCTGCTTCATTATTAAATGATTTTAATTATATTTCCTTGTAACAAATGCAAACCAACACCCCGTTTGGATGTCGACATTTATCATGCACGCCCCGCTTCCTCACTCACATTCATACTTACAATCTCAATTTATTTTTTGTGTACACATATCTGAAATTTGGGTAAAGAGCTCTTTAAGTAAAATTTTGGTTTTGCACTTCCCTGATTCTGTAGACTAGAAGTTCTAGAAGCGATTCACATGTTGCTTTCTCAAATGGCGTGGTTACATTTTACTAGATTCACTGACTCTAAAGTATAATTTTGAAAAACAATTACTGCACACTGTCTTAGTTCTCTCCTAGCTAGTACTTAATTACATTTTGATTACATTTTGAATTATTTAAAACACTAAGCCGGTATAAATTGCCGGCTGCCTGTAACAAGGTGTTACTGCTGCTGCTGAATTGTGTAGACTGGGCCGAACAATACACAATTTTTACGTAAGTATGTGTGTGCACACGTCATTGTTCTTTGTTTTTAGTTACATAAACGCCCTGCTTGTTACGTATTTTAAGCACGTCATTGCTGTATTAATGACGTTTGGCGTTGTCGGCCAATGAAACAGAAGTATGTAGAGCCGGTATTAGTTGCTGTAACCATTTTAAGTGTTCTTATTCGCACGTACACTGCTGGCCTTGAAATTATTTCGTTGTCTCGGAACTGCGTCGTTGCAGGCAAAAACCAGGGAAATTGTATTACCCATAGAAATGAATTTAAAAACATCGAAATACAATCATTTACTACCTTGTATACCATACTTTTTATATCAGGTTTTTCGTACTGTCACATAAGGTTTTGTAAACACTGTATTTCCAGTTTTTATTTAACTTTTGTATCCAATTTTATCAAATTCAAATCCAATTTAAAAACTATAAAAGCTAAAAATTTGAAAAATATAAAAACTACATAAACATAAATTTAATTACACTAAGAAACTGTACTAATTTATAGTTTCAAAAGTAGAAGGCATTGAGTGCAGAAGAATTTATTCATCATAAACCCTCATCTTATTCAGTTTGGCCCAAATCATATTAGCCCAAATAGTTATCAGTCTTACTGTATTGTTACGTGTTATTATGTAGCATGAGTATAGTGAAGATTACCAGGGATATCAGACTGATGAGAACCAGATTATTGTGTGTCTACTGTAGTAGTATACAAAAAAATTTGGTTTTTTAAATTATCACAATAAATGTGTACACATAATACAAGGGCCATTCGGAGAGTTATACCCATTTGCTTGTACAGAATGTGCAGTTGACCCGTTGCTCAGCAGTCTCAGTGACGTGTCTATTTAGTCTGTGTGAGTTTCAACTGAGTTTCCAACCTTTGTATTTTTTTTGTGCTTGTTCAAAATATTTGAAAAAGTAGATAATGCCGCTACATGGTAAAGGAGATCCACATTCAATTTCTTCAGGCAAGAAGTATGCGGCTGTGCAAGATTTACCGTCAAATCAGTGAAGTGTATGGTACTGTAATGGCTGAATCACCAGTAAGATGATGATTTCATAATTTTAACAAAGGGAGAGAGAAAACGTCCTTGACAACAAACAAAATTGTCATCCTTCCAACATTACGGTTGATTTGCTACATTGTGTTGACAGATTCATCAGACAGGATTGGCATGTTACACTTGATGAAATAAATGAAAATTTTTCATCTATTTTCATACTGTTATCCACAAAATTGTCACTATTCATCTCAATTATAGAAAAATTTATGGGAGGTAGGTTTCACGTAGTCGTAATGATGAACACAAAAAACAGTTGGTTGTGAAATATGTGGGAAATTTTAGATCATCTAGCCTACAGTCCCGACCTTGTCCACAGTGACCATCATCTGTTTTCTAAACTGACAATTTTTGGGAGGATAGCGTTTTGAGAGTGGTAAAGAAAACAGTGACTACTTATCGTAGTGAGCTGGAAGCAGAGGTAGATGATGCTGGAATACAAAAACTCGATGAACAGCATACAAAATATTTAAATATACATGATTAATATGTATATTAATTAATATACATAATTAATATATACATGTAATTAATATTACATGATTAATATGTATGTATGATTAATATGTATCCATTACCCTAGATTTAAATGGTAGGTTGACAAAGGATATTCCTACAAATAAAGGTGTTAGACAAGGGTGTCCTATTTCACCAACACTTTTTAATATTTATATTGACGACGTCTTACGACTATGGAAGACTTAAGGTTGACTCAGGAATACAGCTTCAAGGAGATATTTATGTAAATTCCCTACTGTACGCAGTTGATAAGGTAATAATACAAGAAACGGAAGACCAGTTACAAAAAGCGATATTTACATTTAATACTATTTTGCGACATTATGGGCTGAGGATCTCTGCCACTAAATCAAAAACCATGGCGTTTCTAGGTAAACGTCCCATTAGAACAAAAATTGTGGTAGACAATCAAACTTTGAACAAGTTTGTGATTTTAATTATCTGGGATATAACATCTCATACAACGTTGATGCCGATTGGGTTAATAAACTATCAAAGTTTAGATCCATCTGTGGGACAATTCATAGAAATTTACGAAATAAAACTCGGAAGGAAACCCGTATGAAATTTTATAAAACCGTAGCTGTTCCGACATTCCTTTACGCAAGTGAGACATGGACCCTCGGTGCAGGGGAAGAAAAGAAAATTCAGGCTGCCGAAATGAGATTTCTGAGAAGTGTCCAAGGATTCTCCCTTCTGGATAGGAGAAGAAACATAGACATTAAACAAGACTTAAAGATCCAGTCTTTAAATGAGACGATTAAGGAGTATAAGAGGAGATGGTGTGGACATGTAGCCCGAATGCCAGATACCAGATTGCCAGTGGCAACTATCAAGTACAAGCCGAGTGGAAAGAGGGATGTTGGTAGACCGAGGAGGAGATAGGTTCCGGAACAGGCCAACTAGGGCCTAATCCCTGTAGTGAAGATGATGATTATGTTGATTAATATGTCTGTCATGATTTAATTTCCGTGTATATAAAAATTGGCAAGTTACAATAATATGCAGTTTGATGCATGGGTAATTTGTTGTATCTTTTGTTTGTGTGTGTAGGTTTCCAGTGGTAAGAGAGCACTTATGGACTGCGGTCTGCTGGAGGTGTTGAGCAAAACGATTGTAGTGATATCACATTTACCTCCAGAACCCAGTGACATGTGTGGTGTAACTGAACAAGATCTGCTTCTTGGAGACATTCATTCATATTTTATCAGTATAGTGTCCAGTGTGATTAATACTGCAGGGAATCATAATATGCAGGTACATGCTTATGCAGTGGTAGGAGTATATTAAATTAATAATTTTTATTTTATCACTGAGTTAAGGGAACACCATTATAGGTATACTTCTTAGGGAAGTCCATATACTTCTTACCATACAATGGTGTTCAATTAGAAAGAAATACATTTTACTGCAGCTTAGATTCTTTCCATTACTTCCTAGCTTTTGCCAGTTATTTTGTGTCATTCTATGTTTTCAGTTTTTCTTACCAGAATTCTTGCAATTACTTGTGCCAGGTTTGTATCCAATAATTTATCCCAGGTTTATCTGGTCTTCCAATTTTTTTATTTTCATCAATTGTGTTTATATCCTATCTGTTAATAGTAAATATTCCCCATCAATCCTGTTGTATCCTTTTTGTAAAGTCCATGTGTCAGTGTCAAGTCCAAGTCTCTTCTGCCTTGTATGTTTTGTCATTCTATATTTCTTTGTAACTCCTTTAACTACAGTAAAATGTGACCTAATGGTCACCTTAATGAATTGCCACTTTTCTGAAGAACGGATTTTATTTTCTGTAAGATCAATGTAAATTTCCCCTCCATTAAACGGTCACCTACTCTGTCGGCCAGCAGTCAGCCCATAATGGGTTTGTTCCCTTGTTTAAACAGTCAATTATTGCATTTCTGATAACTAACAGGTGCTCTTCTTTGCCAGCAGCACTGTAACATAACAGCTGTTGTCTTTCATAACAACACTATTACTCTCTCTTTAGCTATTTTTCCAACATTACATGCTCCTTTTGTAATTTAATGATTTATTTGGTACAGGTAAAAATTATAGCCAGTCGTATCAACGTTGTAAATGTCACGTAATTTGTGCTCAGTAACCTTTATTTCCATTCACTGACTTCATTATCAGCCACATCCGCACCTTCACCTATAATTGTTTTGAACGACATGTTGTGCTGCTTTGTAAAACACTCCAGCCACCCATTGCTTGCTACAAAATTTTTGACTTTAATTTCAGTAAAAATTTCGAATATCTTCTCCTGTAACATACTTTCACTACCTTAGAGTTTTTTTTTAAGCGAACACATTTAAACCACTCGTAAAGAATTTCATTTACTTGCCAACACTTTGATTTGTGTTTTCTTATTATGCCCGGATTCAGTATAATTCCCATATTGGTATGTATTTTGGTTTATGCTGTTGATTTGTGTCCTTCCGCATTTAAAAACTTCTGCAAATTTCCTTGCTGAAATGCCCTTATCACTTTCAAAAATAACAGTTGCTTAGCTTATAAATTTAAACACACTCTTCCTTTGTTATTCATTTTTGACACACTGTTAAATTATACTACAAATAACAAAAACATTGAAACACACGCGGATCGCTTACGCCAATTCAGCGTTATAACTTCTACTATAAACTCCGAACACTCACTTGTAACTGACCGTTTACTACTGTTGGGAATCATTGGAGGCAACGCAGTCTGTAAAGTCACTCAGTCCAGAATTTGAAAATGTTTTTCTCAACAATAGGGATATATAAGGTGTGGGTTGAAAAAAAATGGACTGATTTTTCTTTTTAAACATTGTATTTGCCTCCAAAAGCGTATTAAGACTATAAAACAGGTTAATTACCTTCCGTCACGCTTTTTGAAATCCGAAAACAGGATTACTCGAGTTTTGACACATTAAGTGTCATCTTCAGATCCTCGATGAATATTGGTTAAAAATACATTTGTTGATGTATGCACATCCCGTCAGACAATAAAAACAACACAAACATAATAACAGAAATACTTAAATAATTTAACACATATTAAAACCAAGACAAAACAGAACGAAAACACAATACACGCGGCCGACGCGGACCTGCACAGGAACACGTTATACAGTAAAATCAATCGATACCGATTTGACCTTTGATAAATTTTATCGATCTGACACAGCTAATATCTCGTTCTATTTCGTTTACTCTGTTGAATAAAATATTATTTTTATGGATCGATTTTTCATTTAAGATGCGATCGTAATTATCTTTAGTGGCCTTATATATTTCAAACCTTTCAAGAGTGTCCAGTTTAAGAGATTTCCTGCATTTATGTAATATGTCCAAATTCTCACTAATACTTTTTATGTTATGATCTTGTGAACTTAAATGTTCAGCAAATGTCGATCTTCCTATATTTGATTTAGAGCTTGGGAGGTGTTCTTTATAACGCAATTTGAACGAACGACCCGTTTGTCCTATGTAGAAATTTGAACAATCCGAACAATTAAGCCTGTATACACCTGTACCGTCGTATTCATCGAAAGACTTATTTTGATTTTTAAACTTAAGTTTGTTCTCGAGTGTATTATTTGCTTTTGAAGCCAATACTATATTTTGTTTTTTTAATTGGTTTTTTAAAGTGTAATGTAACATTTCACCATACTCTATTGCGATATATTTTACTTTTTCTTTAGGCATGTCAATATTTATTAGTCTGTTTTGTTTCTTATTTATTATTTTATCTATTATGTTACATTTATAACCATTGGCTATCGCTATGTGTTTAATAATTTCGACTTAGTTTTTATGGTCTTCTGTGGAGAGGGGCAATGATAACAATCTATGTACCATACTATTAAAAAATGCCATTTTGTGTGAATAAGGGTGGTAAGAAGAGGCATGAATAGCATGATACGATAGTGATTTACAATGGTAATTGCAGACAATTAGAGACGCTTAATAAGTATTTGAATACCATAACAAAAAATTTGCAATTTACATTAGAAACAGAAAAGAATAATAAAATAAATTTCTTAGATTTGTCTTTAACAAAAATTGATAATAAAATTAACTGTAATATTTACAGGAAACCGACAACCACTGATCATGCTATTCATGCCTCTTCTTACCACCCTTATTCACACAAAATGGCATTTTTTAATAGTATGGTACATAGATTGTTATCATTGCCCCTCTCCACAGAAGACCATAAAAACTAAGTCGAAATTATTAAACACATAGCGATAGCCAATGGTTATAAATGTAACATAATAGATAAAATAATAAATAAGAAACAAAATAGACTAATAAATATTGACATGCCTAAAGAAAAAGTAAAATATATCGCAATAGAGTATGGTGAAATGTTACATTACACTTTAAAAAACCAATTTAAAAAACAAAATATAGTATTGGCTTCAAAAGCAAATAATAAACTCGAGAACAAACTTAAGTTTAAAAATCAAAATAAGTCTTTCGATGAATACGACGGTACAGGTGTATACAGGCTTAATTGTTCGGATTGTTCAAATTTCTACATAGGACAAACGGGTTGTTCGTTCAAATTGCGTTATAAAGAACACCTTCCAAGCTCTAAATCAAATATAGGAAGATCCACATTTGCTGAACATTTAAGTTCACAAGATCATAACATAAGAAGTATTAGTGAGAATTTGGACATATTACATAAATGCAGGAAATCTCTTAAACTGGACACTCTTGAAAGGTTTGAAATATATAAGGCCACTAAAGATAATTACGATCGCATCTTAAATGAAAAATCGATCCATAAAAATAATATTTTATTCAACAGAGTAAACGAAATAGAACGAGATATTAGCTGTGTCAGATCGATAAAATTTATCAAAGGTCAAATCGGTATCGATTGATTTTACTGTATAACGTGTTCCTGCGCAGGTCCGCGTCGGCCACGTGTATTGTGTTTTCGTTCTGTTTTGTCTTGGTTTTAATATGTGTTAAATTATTTAAGTATTTTTGTTATTATGTTTGTGTTGTTTTTATTGTCTGACGGGATGTGCATACATCAACAAATGTATTTTTAACCTATATTCATCGAGGATCTGAAGATGACACTTAATGTGTCGAAACTCGAGTAATCCTGTTTTCGGATTTCAAAAAGCGTGACGGAAGGTAATTAACCTGTTTTATAGTCTGATTTTTCTTCTGCTTCTGTGTAAACATGGCAAAGTTGAGTAAAGTAAGGCATTGACCTGTGCTGTTCTCTCCATCTACTGATAGGGTGCCTTCACACAAGGTCACCATGGTGGCATGATCTTTTTTTCCTGCCACCAAGAAAGCGATCAAGAGAGCTTCAGTATTGAAATGGAGTTGGAAGAGTTGGTTTTCATTCAGATTTAGTTTTATGTCTGTTACAGTTATTTTTCATTCTGGTTGTAGTGTTTTTTCCTCTTTTAATTGTGATAGTGTTACAATGTAATTCAAATATATTCGAATTTTTAATATCATTGGCATCGTTCATAATTATCCACCCGTTAATTATGTCACCCAAAAGTGAATTATGGAAACATTTTGTCAAAAATAATGACAATAAAAGTGTAGTTTCCAATATCGGCTTGAAAAAAATCGATGTAGTCTTCTCGATATTAATTGGCAATGGTTTTTTTGCGATGCTCATCCTACTGTTGTCTTGGTGGTGACATCTGGTCGCACCTCGTGTGAAGGAGCTGGGGAACGACCTGGTGGCGCCACCAACTTGGTGGCCTGAAAAATCGTGGCATGTCAACCCTCAGTTGGCTGGTGGCGCTGCCAAAACCGGTGGCACAGCCTTGTGTGAAAGAGCTCATTTGAACTTACGTGTTCACGTGGTGGCATGGCGGTTGTGGCCTCGTGTGAAGGCGCCCTTACATTTGCAAGGCTGCACAACTCCCAGTTCAGCCATAGTGTTTGTTTGAAGCAGTCTATGCACCTGTGCTCTGTCAGAAAAATGTTAAGTGTTAGTGTGAAGCAATGCATCAATGTGAAATTATTTGTTAAACTTGGAAAATCTGCTACAGAGACATACCGTTTATTGAAAGAAGTGTATGCTGATGTATACTCCAGTTTGTGAGTGATTCAAAAAATTAAAGATGGAAGAAATGTGTTTGCAGACAATCTGCATCTGGTCACCCTTGCACATTAAAAACAGGTGCTTACATTGAAAAAGTTGTTACAGTGACCTAAGAAAATCGTCACCTGAGTATTTGAGCAGTTTCTTAATTTACAAGCATTGACAATGAAACTGTTCAACAAATGTGTTCAACTATACAAAATTCTTAAAAAGTGTGTGTGTTTTTTTAAATACATATGTTATATTATAAACTAAGTCCCTAGTTCGGGTCGTCATTTGTTAATATACAAATGTATACTTATTTTTTTGTATTTATTTATTATGGTAATCTTACAATAATTATGGTACTTACCATAATTGTCCGAGCACATGTCAGCATAATTATCTTTGTTTCTTGCTGGGTCCAGAGTTCGTATTAAGCGTAAATAGAGACAGTGTGGTGATTGAAATGAAGGTATCAACATCAATATTGTGGAAAATCAATTTAGTTTTATTATTTCGAATTTGCAAAATTAAATCATCCTACATTACAATGGCTTCTTTATCGTGACCAAAACAAAATGGCGGTCATATGCTTACTTTGATACTCGTTAGTCATGACTTTAAATACTTCTTTATATTCTTAGATAAACTAGAAAATTTCTTTACCCTGCAGAGAGTAATATACTTAAAGGATTCACTTTGATTTATTCTGCTCTAATACTAGACACAAACCAACACCTAAGTTTGGTTGCCGGCATTATTTCATACGCTCTTTCTCTTTCACTCACTCTCTCTCATCACAATATTATTTTTGGTACATGTTTTGATCTGAATAGTTTTGAGCTCAATTATTTTAAAAGAAATATGACTGCAATTTTGACTTTCCTGAATATCAGTGTTTTCCGATGTGAACGTTCCTCATCGTCCGGGCAGGTGTTCGGCGTATTTTCCAAGTTTTCTGGTCGTTCTTTCCACTGAATTTACTTTGCTTACCACATTATTATTGTCAAGGACTGCTTCTGTTGAATTACATTTTGTCACTGACTTTAAAAACTCATTTCACTGGCTAAACTTTTGCCAGCAAAATTGACGTCTTCACACTACAATGGTGTACAGCAGAATGGGACTGGATGCTACGCACATTTTGCGTAAGTGCATGCACATCGATGTCATTGTCTTTGTCTCAAAGTAGGAAACGCCCTGGTTTTGCGTTATTGTTGTTACGTCATTTATATTTTTTAATGACGCCTCGCATTGTTGACCAAAGAAAAGTACAGTAGACTCTCGGCTATCCGACTCCCGACTATTCGACCTCCGGCCTATCCGACCCGCTCTACTCAAAAGAAAAAAAAAAGTATTTTTTGAGTACGGTACGTATGCAGTATTTCCGATCCGATTACTAGCGCCTTCAAACGTCATGTGAGCAATCCCGCCACGCGGGTGAAGGCGCTTACGCGTGAATCACCAGTACAGTACGCCAACTGATTCATCTTGTGACAGGAAAGTTTCGTGTTCCTACTTGAGTGTGTAACAGGTGCATCAGTCAGTCTGTATCCAGTGCGGTTCAGTCGTTCGTGGATTGTTAATTTGTTATAAAGTGTGTATACAGTATTGTTGGTGGCTTTTATTTTTAAGTGAAATATGGGTGACAAACGAAAGAAAGTGGTAGTAACTTTGGAAGAAAAACTGCAAGCAATAAAAAGAACGGATTCTGGTGAGTCGGTAAACAAAATTGCACTGGAGTTAAGAGTTGGAAAAACTACTGTGGGTGATTGGCGAAGAAATCGCGCAGAGATTGACAAATGGTGTTCTAAGCAAGCAAGTGGCAGTGGCGTGAAAGTTAGAAAAACTATGCAAAAAGGAAAACATGTGGAATTTGAAGAGGCTTTATATCTGTGGTATGAAAATTTGAGGGGGAAAGGATTGACGGTTTCAGGCCCCTTGCTCCAAGAAAAAGCGATTCAGTTTAAAAAACAGATCGAAGGAGACGATGGTGAGTTTACTGCCAGTGACGGGTGGCTTGATCGCTGGAAGAAACGTTTTGGTGTTCGTCAGATGACGATTAATGGTGAAGCATTGTCTGCTAATAAAGACGCTGTCCCTGACTTTAAAAAACACTTTTTTGACCTCCTTGATAAGGAAGGTATTTCCGGAGAACAAGTGTACAACTGTGATGAGACGGGTTTGAATTACCGTATGTTGCCGTCTAAAACACTAGCGTCTATACACAAAAAGGCCACACCAGGGTTCAAGAAGAGCAAGGACCGCGTTACAGTTTTAGCTTGTAGTAACGCAACCGGAAACCACAAGTTGAGACTGACCTTGATTGGAAAATCTCGCAAGCCTAGGGCTTTTAAAAATCTTAAAGATTTAAGTTCTTTGCCCCTGCATTATACCCATCAAAAAAAGGCGTGGATGAATGGAGAAATTTTCAAAAATTGGTTTGAACAGGAATTTGTGCCACAAGTTGAAAAACATTTAGCTGAAAACAATTTAACAAGGAAAGCAAGCCTAGTTTTGGATAACGCTCCTTCACATCCAGCAAATGACCAATTAAAAGATGGAGACATAAAAGCTTTGTTCTTGCCTGCAAATGTTACATCTATATGTCAGCCAATGGATCAGGGAGTGCTCCAAGCTTTGAAAAAGAAATATTGATGTAGGCTAATAAGCTATATCATCGCGACAATTGATAATACAGAAGTTGCGACGGCACTACAGTCAGTAGACATGCTTGACGTCATCAGATGGGTGTCCGAGGCATGGGATGAAATTCCATCTGTAACACTTGTGCGATCGTGGAAAATTTTGCTGGATCACAGAGCCAGTGATAAGTGGGAAGAGGTAGAACAGCAATGTGATGTGGAAAATGCAACTGATAACACTGCGCTTGTATCGCTGTTAGAAAAAGTTCCCGGATGTGAGGAAGCTTCATTGGAAGACATCACAGAATGGTTGGCAAAGGACGAAATTGAAGAAATTGTAGACGAAGATATTGTAGCGATGGTATTAAATGAACAGCCGATTGAAGAGGAACAAGGTGATGAACCCTCCGATCGTGTAACCCACTCCGAAGGCCTGAAGGCGATCGAGACGGCAGTGGAATACATTGGCCAGCAAGAAGAAGCAACACCAGCAGACATCATATGTTTACATAAGTGGAAGGATATAGCGGCGAGGAGATTAATGCGAGGAAAGAAGCAGGTCTCAATTACAGACTTTTTCAAACCTTAGACAATGTAAGTTTCACTTGTTCTTTCATTGTACAGTACGTAGTTTTAGGTTATTATAATTTGATTTATATTAACAACTAATTTGGTTGAAAGCTTTCGTATAAATTAAAAATCATAGTAAAACTCATTCAACTTATTGTTAACTACACATTTTGTTTCGTCCTTCAAATAAAGGTTTTGTGAAAGATACTGTAGTTGCGAATTCTTATTTCATTTCTTTCTAATTCATTTATTACTGTACATCATTTATAAGGACAAACTGATATGACGTACGCATCCAAATAGCAACAAGTACATTCAACGCAATAGGGTGGCGGTCATTGACCTTACAGAGGCTGGTATGCCTACAGCTCCGGTGTATCCGACTTTTTTGCTATCCGACCCGGCCGACCGCCACATTAGGTCGGATAGTTGAGAGTCTACTGTATATTAAGAGCTTGTGTCAACCGTCACGTACGCTTGACCTTGGAATAGTCCCGCACCGATGTAACTGCGTTGTTTTCGTTAAACAAAGGGAAAATTGCCCTACCCATTTACATGTGTGCAAAATACAATAAAATAAAAACCATAAATATGAAAACAGGCTTTTGTCCTGTTACACATACTTCTATTTTGAAAAACAGTGAATTTGGTAAAATTGCTAGCTGCAGACAATCTGTGGCTTCTGGATATTCTGGCTATATTTGTTGCAATAATTCTTTCAAGTGAACTTGTAAATTTACAAACATAAGAAGGTTATTTAAATAATGAGAACACTTGAACTTAACATTTTTTCTAATTAATTTTATGTTATTCTGGCAACTTATCCAATTAAAAAGTATCCAATTTGTGTCCCAAAAAGTCTTCTTCAATTTTTTGTTGATTCCGATTCCTCTTACAGGAGGCTGTTTCCTCTCACTGTTACTTATATTTTTATATTGATAAATATTTAAATACATACAATAAAATATATTTTATTTGCATACCTCGTGGTTACCATACTTCCGGTTGCTACGTTTCTCTATTGCCAACATTAGTTATTTTATTCACACTAAGGGTTCCAAAGTATCGTTGAACGAGAGGCAGAAGCAGTCGGGGTTATTGAAATAAAGATTCGTACACATGGATTTACGATACAACACTAGTTTTAATATTTTTCTGTATATTCTGAATCACGTTACAAAAGGCTCAACTCAAAATGGAGTCATACTTAACAAGATGGCGGCTTTGCAATTCTGCTATTCATCATTAATTATTTTCATTGTTTCTCTACATTATGTAATTGAACATAACAAAAACAAAACATTTTATACTGCAGTTGTGACTTTAATTACTCATTTAGTTTCATATAACCCCTTTTACAACACATAAACCAATGTCTAGGTTGATTACTGCCGGCATTCTCTTTCACTCTTTCTCTCACATACTTTTGCTACATATTTTATTTTGATACATTTAATTTTGATTGTTATACTTTCGAGCTCGATGTTTTATAATTGGATATTAATATGAATTCGGACTTCCCTGAAATGTTGTAAAGTTGCAGCTCAGACGTTCTCCATGGTAGGGCCGGTGGTTGGTGTACTTAGTTGGTCGTTGTACTCTCTAGCTTTCGTCTGTCCTTTGCACTGAATTTACATGATGGTTATAATTACTTGTTAACACTATTTACTTGTGATTACATTTTGTGGATTCATATAAAACACTTTAGCTGACTATTTTAGGCCAGCGAAATTTTAACGTGTTGACACCATGACGATGTTCTGCAGACTGGGCAGACATATTGTCGTATTGTCGACAGGTGGTGGGGATTAACTGTTATTAATCCTTTGTCTAAGACAGATGACGGTATTGTTCCACATCACCATTATTACGTGTGTCATATTTTGTTATGACAATTCAGCTATGTCAATCAGTGCAACCATCGAGTGCGTTTTATTCCGCACGTACGCTCTTGGCCTTGAGACGAATTATACAGATGAAACTGCGTCGTTTATTTAGACATGGGGGAAGTTGACCTAACTTTCTTTTACATATGAAAATACAATACAAGATTCCTGAATACCATAATTCCTTACAGACGGACGTTCGTACCGTCACATGACCACCCATCAGGGTTTTGTTTGTGTTATGTATTTCTCCATGAGTGATGAACTTTAAACCATTGTTTAAACCAGCTTTGTTTTTATGATACATGTGAATGTTATGAAAACAGTGAATTTGACAACTTTGCAGGTTTCTCCTATAAGCATTTTTGACTATAATAACTGTAATTTGTAATTTATAATTATAAGTTAAGTCCACACAGAGTTTTGATTTTGTCATGATAATAATTATGTACTTGTTCCATTATATTATAAAATATGATTCATAATAGTTGTTTCAATTTTGTGGTGTGTGTAGGTGTTGACAGACATTCTAACACACATGAAATATCTGGAGAAATTAGAACTAACCTACTGTGGCCAGCGTGCTCCATGTGTGATGAATTTAAGGTCCGCTCAGTGTATTGTGTTTGATGTGGCTTTGGATCTTATACACGACAAAATAACATCTCAGCCATCTCCAGTCTCACGGATACGTACCACGGCTACTGCCTTGTTTTCTTCCGGTAAATAATTGTGCAGTTGTGTTTGTGCGTATGTTTCTTTCACGCATAGTCTTGAGCAGCTTGCAGTGCACTGATGGTAATACGTAACACTTACAAATTATTATAGACAAAGCAGCAAACTTACCAAATTTACTGTTTTACAATAAATACATAGGCCTACATGTAAAACCAACTGATTTGAAATATTTCACTCACAAACAGTTTCTCTGACATGGACAAAATATACAACACACACACACAAATCAGTGTTTTTTCTTATATGTGTATGTTTTTTTCGGGTAGCGGTAATTTTCTAAAGTTTATTTATCTTTAAACACAGTGAGTGATTGATCAGAATAATCACTGAAATAACAGACATTCACCAACATCACTAGGAACAAATAACGGTCTGACGTTTAGGCTACTGCATGTCTGTATCAGTCATTTACGTACTAAGTATTGAGAAGCTACAAATAAATGACCACTAATATAAATTTGTCCCTAGTTTGGACGCCATTGAGAAGCTACAATTACTTCTAACAAATAATAATTAACAAAAATTAAAACATTGTGATATTAATTATTTAATGCAACAATTAATATGTAATATCAATAATTTTATTCAACTTTTGTTCAGGCGCCATCTTGTGATAATACAAGAAATATGAGATCTACTTACCTTTAAGGGCAGAATTCGGTTAAGCGAACCAGAAGATAGTGGAATGTGTTACCTGAAATAATTTATGCTTGCTTGAAATTATTACCAATGACATTACCTTTTATTGTCATTATTTCGTACAAAACATGTGACTCTACCGTGCGAAACAAGCACGCTACTATATGCCATGATAGATTGCGCCATTAGACGCAGTTCCACTATACAAGTAAAAAAAAATCCCCTTCAACATTTCAATAGCCCTCCAAAATAACTATTCATAATTAGAAATTGCTGTACAACCCAGCACTTGTTATATAGTTAGACATTATCACATTCGCTCACGCTCATATTCTTGGTACAATTTTCTTTGAATTTTCCCCAAATTGAGCTCATTTTATTATTATTGAATAACTGAAAATTTTGTATTGCCCTTATCTAAACTTTTGGGTACCCCACATTGTTACTTAGCTGAAATTATTGTCCAATAGTCCTGCAGAAATCCCATCGCTGAAAACGCACTAATAGGTGTTAAAACTTTTACCCAAACTTTGTGTTTACATTTTACGTTGCACTGTTACTTCATTTTGTATAAATACTGCACTTTTACATTATATAAGCGAACGTCCAAGACTTAGTTTTTTATAGAATTTTTATATACGACCGGCCGGCGTAGGTGATGATTCGGGACTGGGAAAACGATTTGCAACGCTTCAATACCGAGGTGGGGAGTAAGTATGTCATCCGTTCCTTTGTGTAGAGATCCACACCTTTGTTGTGCGAAGCGCATATATTGCGTTTCGCATACTTTTGTATGACGTATACATGGGTGCAGCCTGTTGACACAGTTGTCTAAAAAAATGTTGTTGTTGTTTCTGGACGTATACGCTCGACCTTGAAGCAAATCCTGTCCACTCGATATTGCGGAGTTGCAAACATTCATAAAACTTTACTAGTTTTGTATATGTGACTTTGAAATAAAAATACAATTTATATCGATTATTCCCCAAATTACAGTAGGGCCAGAATTGTACTGTTACAAAACCCCCTCAATGAGAGGATTTATGACGAAGCATAAAAACTCTCATTGACACACTCATACTTCCTAAAGGGATCAGCTAGGATATGTCGCCACAACCCCCTTACTGTTTATAAAAAAATTATAATAACACCCTTGGTCCAATGATGGTGACAGTATCTGCATGACCTTACTGGACTTCTCCAGAGAGATCCCAACACCATAAGGCCAATCAGGCGCGTAACGCTCCTGCTCTGACGCGCTGGCCAGCTCAGGACCGCCGTCACAACATCACCAGACACTGAAACAAGAAATCAAAAATATCAAAATAGTGGCCTGGTATAATACCATACCCCTAACTGATCTGTTTCCCCTTAGCTATGTGCTGGTTTGTGTTAAGAAGCACTGGGTTTTCTGTAACTTATAACACCTAGGATTATTACACCTAGTACAAGAATTATTATACAGATGTTCCATTCTCTTATTTCACTACCATTTACATTTATAAAATTTTTATCGATAATAATTAATCCTTTCCTATTAACAAGAAGAAACACAAATCTTTATACTAATGCAATAATACTTTCAAAATATTCAAACACATAATCAAAATTTACTCAAATAAAATCATCTATTTCTCCCTCTTTCTACAATTCTGAAACATTTTCTTATTATTATTATTATTAACAGAAATTCTTTTATCCGGCGCTGTTAATAATCATCCCCCTTTCTCCTCCACACACACTATTTCGTAATACATAATAAACATAATACATCATAATAAACATTGTGATTATTACATTAAAATAAACAACTTACATTTAACTGTGATCAAAATTTACACACCTTACATCTTTAAATTTGCGTATAAAATTACAAACATTACATTTTAATTTCATTTAAACTTTTATTAATTAGCCATCAATTATTTATCATTTACTACCATTTAATTCTTCACAATTTCAAATTTATTATTAACATTCATGTTACATTATATTTCATTTCTTATTACCTCTCAGTTATTATTACAAACTATGAATTTTCTTTTATTTCACCTTTTCATTTTGATCATTGATTAGTCTGGGTGACTCCTGTATTCACTATGATTCAACTTATTATATGGCATTTATATTTAAATCTTACTCAGCTTCCTTCTACTAACAACCACTACTAACTAGAGTTACATATTATGACACCAATCTCTCAATTATAAACCCCTTCACTGACTCCACTTACCTCAATTTATTCTCCTCTTTGTACTAGGATGTGTGTTCCCTACCTGGCCATATACATTCCTAACCATTTGCCCCCCACCAAATATCGGCAAACACTCCCTTAAACTACTCTATCCCTTGCCACAACGCCGCACGCTGGTCCACTAGCCATGCCGCACGCTGATCACTCCTTACACCACTTCTCTTACTACAAAATATCACCATCAACAAATATATTTACCATTTACTTTACTCACCTTCTCTACATATAATCACTAACACCACTGTGTCCCTAAAATATCTAATACTCTCTTTGTGTGTTACTGGTATTTCAAAATTCTTATTTATCTAACTCCCATTAACTTTAATTGACTAACTCAAATGCATTTATTTTAATAATTATCACCCAGGCTCTATCCCTTTTTAATACTTTACATTACTGTGATCATTGACAATTTCATTAGAAAATTCATCACTCACCTACTAATAACAATACATCTCAATATTGTAACATGACCAAGTGTTACATAACCTAGACATATACCAATAGAATCAGTAAGTACACAAAAGTAATGTAAGTGAATAATATGATGATGAAAGTAGCGAAGAAGAGAAGGACCAACGAAGAAGAAAGAAGAAGAAGTACACTGCTCGACACTACAACCAATACTATAACTGACACTAACTGATGGACAAGCCAAGTTCACTATAAGCTGTCAAGCGAGCCAGTGAATGACTTAAATGTAATTTCACATGTTAATAAAAATAATTAAAGAATGACCCGAATAATATAATATCAGCAACAGTGTTTGGCTGAAAGTAAATAAACAATGACCAGTAAATATCAATGCTTATGACTAAGACTAGCTATGGCCACAATGTAAAATTGAAACTTATATTACCATCACAAATGTAATCATAAGAAATAAGGATAATTGTAAGAGGGAACCTTATATGAATAAGTTACCTCATCAATGTACCAAATGTAACTAATGACCATTATTAAGGCATAAACCTGAGGTGAAAGGTATGCCTAGGCTACGCCTAAAACGAACGATTGTCAGTAATTTGATAAGTAGAAAGGACTACTAGTGTAAATAAAATACACTGAACAATCATTATACCAAGTGTAACAGTGAATATTAGTAATATATTATAAATGTAACCAATCCATTATTAATGGGTAGCATAGAGTGAAATAGGATAGACAAAATGTAATTAGAAAGTAAGGATTATTCGTAGTAATGTATCGCCCTAGTTAGTTAAGATTTGATAATTATGTTCACTAAATAGGTTTTAAGTATAAAGACGGATGTATTAGTGTTCTGACACAGACGTTTAAATGAAAACGCGATGTGAAACACAAATAATTTATTGATAAGGAAAAATCGAGTCTGGCGTCACTAGCAGACGACAGCGCGAAGCCATGTATATGAACGTTATTTATTTAGAAATGTCAGAGAAAGTGCGAATAAAACCAGTGTCAAACTATATCAAATTAAAGCGCAAAAAATATCCTTTAATTTGATAGCGATACAACCCCAATCGCAACTATAATAAGTGCGTGACATGCGTTAGCATCATTTGTAAATAGAAAGTAAGGAATTTGTTAGTCAACACTAACAACAACGTTAACTGTCAATCATCTTCGCCAAAAGACGGTTAATGACGGTTGGAAAACAATGCGTCATTTTCGTAACGTCTGGTTGAGCCAATCAAAAAATAGCTTACTAAATGAAACACTCACCTAAGCCTCATCAAGACAGGGGGTATATAATCGGAATCCAAGCTGATCCGACACACTTTATTGTCATTAGCGAGGGCGAAAGGTTGTCTGGTTTTGGAAACCGTCTTGGCAGCGTATTAGTTATAAAAAGTGAACTTCCGAACTTCCAGAATCACGACCAGGTACGTGGAAGTGTATTTTTATTAGTTTAATTGTCCAGACGTGACTTGACTTTACGTACTTAGACGACGGTTAACCGGAAGGAGGAGTTTCGCTGCCAGAATCGACGCGACGGCTACCTTCATCAATCGACCAGCTAGTACGCTTTATTCAAATTTGAGCATCATTACTATTCAAACAATATTACTGCATTTTTATTTTTTTTAAAGAGTTCTTTTAAGATAACTATAATTTTTTTTCATCATAACTTGTAACTTTACTATTTTACTTTGATTATCAATACTAAACAATTATAAAACTTATAACACTTTTATAAACACGCAGAACCTAGTTTTCGTTACAATATCCAAATATATATTATATGCTTAATCATTTATTATTCATTAGAAGCTACATCTCATAAAATCATTTACTTCATTTGTAGCGGGTCATTTTTGGGTGTTTTTATTTTTAACCATTTGGGGCATATATTTATATTTTTATTTATTTCGTTTTCGGGCGGACTGGTATAAAGTATGGTAAAGCTGCATTATTGTGCAACGTATGTGTCAGTATAACAGTCAGTGTAACAGAACAGTGAAACAACGCTATAAGACGCAGTTGTTGTTGAGGAATGCGGCGGAGCATTTGCACCTCCACAAAATTCTAAGAACTTTGTACCTGTGTGTGGCAGCGCACATACGCAACTGCTCAATCACGCTCCAAGTGACGCTCTGACAAAAAACCAAGATGGCCAGAGAGTGAAATTTTCATCGTTCATTTGGTTTCACTACGGAAGTGTCGTTTAGACCACGCCCACTTAAATGACATCAGCAGAGCCAAGCCCAATATTAAGCTCTGGTCATCCACATATGTCAGCTCCATTCCCTATATAAAATGGTTTTACGACAGCAAAGGAACAAGGAGCGACGACGAAAACATCGTGGCATTGAAGAACAACTTCCATGCAGGAACAGGTAGATGTACCTGTTACGTACACAGACACACGGTCGACGCCATACAGTCAGCTAGAGCCGCATTCAGTAACAGACGCCTATACATTTTGTGTCGGGCCCGGTCGGTCGAGTTTTCGCCAAATGTAGTTAATCCAAGAAAACCGACCGGGACCCGAAGAATTGAACCAAGTTATAAACAGTTGCCGGGCAGTGACAGTGGCAGATTTAAAGGAATAACGAACAATGTAACTGAAAACGAAAACACGTGTTCGGTCGGCGTCGGTAACCGGGTTACCGCGGATAAAGAAACAGACTTCGTAAAACACAAATAAGGGGGAATATATTCAATTGTATGAGTGTGTGTGAGAGCAAACTGGGCTGTTATTTTGATGTTATTTTCATTTATACTTAATTATAAAACGGTAAGCTATATGTAATGGATTCAAAAGGTGTTGTAATATCTATTGTGTTGTGCTTGTAGTAAGGAATTCCAGTCATGTAAGTAAATAGTGGTATCTCATAACCAAAATGTGTTAGTCTAAGTTATTTCGTCATTGCCACTTCCTCATTTCTGTGGAAAAAATTCGTCTAACGAAATCGGGGGTTTTCTGAAATTTTATTACAGTCAGATCGCGGGATTTTTTATAAGGGCAAGAGTGTATAAGTTTTCGATATTTTACCTTCTAGAAAAATATCGTGGCGACCTTGGGCAGTTTTCAAAAGATAAGTTTTACGGGGACCATGACGGTAAGTGAAATTCTGGCAGCGGTAAGTATTGTTTTATGAAGAGTGGAGTGTATTACATGTATAGGGTAAAAAGTGAGTAACTTCACAGCGACGACCCTGCCAGGATGTTCGTATATAAATTTTATAGGAACTAGACCTATTTTAATACACAGAAAATAGGATGTGGTAATGACGAATTTATAAAAACGATTTATCGTACATAATTACGCACGTAGGTTAGGTTTGTATCATTGCGATTTACAGAGATAAAGTAAAAATTACAAAAATGGAAAATAATCAATTTGAAAATAGTGATGTAATGAGTATGTTACAATTACTTTTAGAACAAAAGAAAGAAATGAAGAGGGATACAAATATTAAATATAATGAACTGAAGAATGATTCTGACGCTAAATTCAATGTATTAAAAAATCAGAATAATGAATTGAAACATGAAATACAAGAAATTAATAAACATTTAGAAAGCACTAACGAAACAATAAGAAACAGTTTAAATAAGTTAGAACAGAAGGCTGAGAAATTAGGTGACAATGTTTTAAATATGACAAAATGTAAAAATGACGAAATAGTAGACAATTTTGAGAGTATAGTGGGGGTGAAGAATAATGTAGAAGTAAATGAGGAAAATATAATAACAAATAGTACTAATGAAAGTATAGAATGCAGTGATTATGAGATGTTAATGTGTGTCAGTGAGTTAGAGAGAGAGAGAAAAAATAATGTTGTAGTAGAGTGGGGACAGAGGGGAAATTTTCCTTTTATTATTTACGATGATTTAATGTGGTCACAAGAGTTTTTGAAGGGCAAGAGTCCCGTGTTAGTAGAAGATTTGAGTTTAGTTTATTTGTATAAGTTTATACCCTCTGTGCGGAATGATTTTATAAGTATGAGATGGTGTTATGATGAGAGTGATTTAAATAGAGAATTGTGTGTTGAGAGAGAGATAGAGTTATATGAATTAAAGAGAGATTATGAGGAGTTGAAAGAAATATTAGAAGTATATTTAAACCCGAATGATGTAATTGATAATACAAAAGTAACTAACCCGATATTGGAAATATTTACTGACGGAGAGTTAACAGAAATACTTAACGCAGACTTGGTGAATGATTATTATGGTATAACAGATAAATTGAAATTGTTTGGTTATGACACACAAGACAACAATATGTGTGTCAATACGATTGAAAAGTGTTATTTAGAACCAAGATTAATTTTTGACGATGGTGGCTGAACTAGAATATCAGTATAGACTTTGTTAGATACTGTAAATTCTGGTAATGACCTTGCTGATTTGGACATCTGAAGTGAGATACACTTGAACAGTTTTGACGTATATTTTGTAAATAATATTGAATTCATTTGTGTGTATTGTGAAATGTAATGTGTATATGTTTTAGAAAATGTTGTATTAATAATAATAATATTATTAATATTTTTGCACTCTAATTAAATAACAAAATAATTATGAAGACAATAGTTAATGATTTGTAGAATGTTGATAATAATTGAGATATGTTATTTTAATAATCAAATGAATATTTAATTTTAATAATAAATTGAATTAAATAAGTGGAGATGTTTAGATATTGTGATTGAATGTTATGTGTTTGAATTTTACAAGGTAATTAAATTGTGTGATGAGATTTTAATTTAATAATCATGAATAAATAAATAAATGTTAACTGATCTATTTTGTGGAATAACTTAATGGGTAAAAATATGTGTTAATAATAAATTTAGAATTTTTGAAAATCTGATTACAACACAGGATAAATTCATCATGATGATAAATAAAAATAAATATGTATATTCCATGTAATTTGTTCAATTTTAAGATGTAGTTTCATTGTGTTTTAATTATGTTAGGATATCAGCTGATCAGCAATAATGTCACTGGTATATTGGTTTGTAAATGTTACAAGTAATTAATGTTTGGTGTACTACAGATATTTTGAAGTAAAGATAAAAAGAATCTGAGAAATAAAGTGACAATTTATGCCAGCGAATAAGAGACGATTTTTGGGTGATGCATAATTTTATGGGACGCATTTATCTGTCCAAATTGAATAAAAAGTGAATGTGAAATAGTAGAGATGAGTATGATGTAATGCTGTTTTTGAGTTGATATGATATAACAGAATTTTGTGAAATATAGATGTTGACATGGTAGTTGTGGAGACTTTATGTAGAGTTTTGAATGATATATTGTTGTTTTTATAGTTAATGAGGTTATTTTGTGTATTTGTAGTAATGTAATGAGATTGAGATTTTTGGGGATGGCAATTTTGTATTAGAGGGTAGTGTAATGTAGGAGTCCGCAACAAGGGTTGGGACGGGATAGGGACCGATTGGCGCCGGAAAGGGTTACCTAGGGGGAGTCCAGGGACCAACATAAGGGAATGAGTTTTGGGAAGGAAACACGTATCCTATGTACAAAGGGTTAGAGAGTATTTTTTCATATATGTAGAGAAGGCGGCGAATTGTGTTAAATGATAAGTTGGGGTTTAGAATGTCCTGATTAGTAGATATTTTTGATAGAGTTGGGTGTCTTGGGAGTTGCAGTTGATAAATATTAGAGTCAGGGGGAGAAAGTTTATATATGTATAGAAATCTCATACAGAAAAACGAGAATAAATAATTTACATCACCCACAGTATATTAAGGTAAGATTGTTGAAAAGACAGAGAGATTCATGATAAAGAATATACAATTGTTTATTTTTTTTCACCAGTGACAGAATTTTGATAAAATTTGAAAATAATGTAAAGTCAAGAATTGTTTGTTTTAAATAATTTAAATGTCAATCTGTTTATTATTTATAATAATATTTTGTTTGTTTTAAATATTTTGTTTTATTATGTTTTGTATTTCAAGGTAGGATATTACAGATGTTTAAAGTGTTTTCAGAAATCATACATAACATATGTAGGTCAAGGGTTTTGGACTTGACCTAGTTATGATCAGCTGATGAGTTCATACACCTACTAAGCTTGTGTATAGTAGGAAGCCAATTGTGATTTGTTTGTTTAATTAATTCAAACCAATATTTGAATAATTTTAATAAATGTTATTTAATAAATAAATTTAATAAATATTTAATGAATAATTTTTTTGAATTTTAAAATTTTGAAAATTTTAAATTTTTTTGAAAAAAAAAAAAAATTTTTTTTGATTTTTCGCCTGCCAGCGAGTGAATATGTTGAGTAATGATTATTTTATTGTGTATGTATTAATGATGTTTCTTTTATTGTATTGCTTTATATTGGTAGGCTATAAATTGTTCTCATGCTAGAGTAAGGATGTATTTGTATTAATAGGAATGTTTAGGTTAAGTCATTGAAACAAAAATTAGAAAAAAGAGGAAGAGAATTTTTTGATAAACGATTATTTTTTGAATTTTGAATTTTTTAAATTTTTGAAAAATTTTAAAAGAAAGTTTTGTTCTTATGTGTTATGGTAATATGTAATGTTAGAGTGTGTGAGCCCAGTATTTGCCAAAGGCAGCCCAGCTTGCAAAAAGGGGATCCACATCGGCGGAGGAGCTGGAACGATTTTAGCCAGGGATTGAGGATTTTTGGGGGTAGCATGTTAGAAGGCAAGGTGGGCTGTGGTGCGAGTCTGATCGATTTCTCGGTGTTGGGATCTCTTACGGAGAAGTCCAGTGATCTCGTTCAGATGAGTCCATGGTCACTGAGCCAGGGGGGTCGTGTACCCGTGCAGATTAAGAACCAGGGGGTTGTTGGCACCAGTTCCTCACCGGTCCTCTTTGGGGTCATCGATGAGATTTCTTCTGTCGTGGACAGCAGAATTCTCATCGAGGGGGTATTGTAGCGGGTCATTTTTGGGTGTTTTTATTTTTAACCATTTGGGGCATATATTTATATTTTTATTTATTTCGTTTTCGGGCGGACTGGTATAAAGTATGGTAAAGCTGCATTATTGTGCAACGTATGTGTCAGTATAACAGTCAGTGTAACAGAACAGTGAAACAACGCTATAAGACGCAGTTGTTGTTGAGGAATGCGGCGGAGCATTTGCACCTCCACAAAATTCTAAGAACTTTGTACCTGTGTGTGGCAGCGCACATACGCAACTGCTCAATCACGCTCCAAGTGACGCTCTGACAAAAAACCAAGATGGCCAGAGAGTGAAATTTTCATCGTTCATTTGGTTTCACTACGGAAGTGTCGTTTAGACCACGCCCACTTAAATGACATCAGCAGAGCCAAGCCCAATATTAAGCTCTGGTCATCCACATATGTCAGCTCCATTCCCTATATAAAATGGTTTTACGACAGCAAAGGAACAAGGAGCGACGACGAAAACATCGTGGCATTGAAGAACAACTTCCATGCAGGAACAGGTAGATGTACCTGTTACGTACACAGACACACGGTCGACGCCATACAGTCAGCTAGAGCCGCATTCAGTAACAGACGCCTATACATTTTGTGTCGGGCCCGGTCGGTCGAGTTTTCGCCAAATGTAGTTAATCCAAGAAAACCGACCGGGACCCGAAGAATTGAACCAAGTTATAAACAGTTGCCGGGCAGTGACAGTGGCAGATTTAAAGGAATAACGAACAATGTAACTGAAAACGAAAACACGTGTTCGGTCGGCGTCGGTAACCGGGTTACCGCGGATAAAGAAACAGACTTCGTAAAACACAAATAAGGGGGAATATATTCAATTGTATGAGTGTGTGTGAGAGCAAACTGGGCTGTTATTTTGATGTTATTTTCATTTATACTTAATTATAAAACGGTAAGCTATATGTAATGGATTCAAAAGGTGTTGTAATATCTATTGTGTTGTGCTTGTAGTAAGGAATTCCAGTCATGTAAGTAAATAGTGGTATCTCATAACCAAAATGTGTTAGTCTAAGTTATTTCGTCATTGCCACTTCCTCATTTCTGTGGAAAAAATTCGTCTAACGAAATCGGGGGTTTTCTGAAATTTTATTACAGTCAGATCGCGGGATTTTTTATAAGGGCAAGAGTGTATAAGTTTTCGATATTTTACCTTCTAGAAAAATATCGTGGCGACCTTGGGCAGTTTTCAAAAGATAAGTTTTACGGGGACCATGACGGTAAGTGAAATTCTGGCAGCGGTAAGTATTGTTTTATGAAGAGTGGAGTGTATTACATGTATAGGGTAAAAAGTGAGTAACTTCACACATTATCAAACTTTCTTTTGTACAACATTAATTAAGTAATAAATCTTCAATTATTTAATTCAATTATTTCAAATTTCATCATTACTTTCATCACTTGTTTAGTCAAAAAAATGTTAATTGTTATTATTAAATCAATTAAACTATAATTTCCTGTTACATACATGGTTTATATAAAATTACCTGTAATACACAACATCAAGAATACACAAATACATTGACATTAATACACAAAAAAATATACAATCCAACTTATTATTTGTTATTGTTGACCAAAATCAGTTCATAAAACAATCCATCTCAAAACCACACTAGTCACATAATTAAATGTTCATAAACAATAAAACACTTTATCCACCATCTTCGAACAACAGTCGAATCTTAGGTCTACATACATTGTTTTTTATTAAATATATGATATTATTATTATCAATATAATACTTATTTAAATTTTTATATCTTTCCACAATGTCGTTTGAATTAATAGGCCTATCCCATATTATTTCATCATGTAACATGTCATCATAGAGTATGGTCCTGTCGCCCTTAGCATAATTTGTCATAATCATGTAAGTCATATTATCATCGTTTATAACATCATCTCTAATAACAGCATCTTTAATCCAAGGTAAGTATTCATTATAATTATACCTCATCTCTACTATCTCAGTTTCACTATAAGGTAAGTACTTGTTATTTTTATTACTTCTCTCTCCACCTAAACCTCTCTACAAACTCTTCATATTTTCTATTTACTTTTAAAATCTCTATCTCTCTCTTTCTCTCACAATACCTCTCACAATATCTCTCTCTCTCAATATATCTCTCACTCTCAAAATATGCAGGGGTCACTAACTCACAATTGCTGCACCACCTATGAGGTGCACAAAAAACCCAGGGAAATTTATTTGTAGACATATCGTCTCCCAAATATACATTGAAGGAACTCTCGTCCTCCCTAAACACTTGTGAAGCCTTTACTTCACCCCCGACTACACAATCAAGGGAAAAATCTACCCCCTGCATCCCAGCTATAAATATAATTTCTTTCCACTTTCTCTCTAACTCCATACACACTAACCTCTCATAATTATCATCTTCTACTCTCTCTAAAATTTCATCATCACTATCAATATCCACACAATCATTTTCTAACACCATATTCTTAATTATATCATTATTATTACCTGTAAACTCATTATTCAAATCATCATTGTTACTCACCTTGTTAATTAGCACATTGTTTGCACTTAAACTAACCTCTTTCTGATTTTCACTTGTATTCACCTCACCTACCTCGTTTTTTATCTTCACAGCGCTTAAACTAGCACTATTTTCTGTAAATGTATCATCATTACTACCTACACTATTCTCTACCCCACTTTTATTCTCGTAATTCTTGTTTACTTTATTCTTTGGTCTATCGAACTTCTCATTCACTAACGCTATTGTTTTTTCTTTCGTTTGATCGAAATGTGTATGCATTTCATCAATTCTTTTATCAAACATAAAATTTTGTCTTTTGATTTCATCTTTCAAATCATTAAAATTATTTTTAATTTCAGTTTTGTGTTCATTGTTCTGATCTTTCAACTCATCAAATTTATTTAACAGTAACTGCATCATGGCAGCTGTATCATCTGTTTTATTTTCGTCTCGAGTCGAGATGGGTGTTATTTGAACTGTATTTAATTCGGTGGCACTTGTTTCACCGATCTGGCTAATTGAGGTTAATTGAACGCCCATCTCACTCGTAACTGTTTCGTCAGTTATGCTGACTTCTACATTCTTATTATCATTAGTATTCATTTTGCTTTTTTATAATACATGCATGCACATAAACTTATAACCTAACCCTATTTCTACGTCTATGTTTACGTATCTTCAAATTATGTATATTACTTCAGGCAACTTCCCCGCTCTCTCCAGTATGCTTACTCCACATAAAATAACATTTTATGTAGAGTCCCTGTTCGCAAAAGCCAATGTGATATTAATTATTTAATGCAACAATTAATATGTAATATCAATAATTTTATTCAACTTTTGTTCAGGCGCCATCTTGTGATAATACAAGAAATATGAGATCTACTTACCTTTAAGGGCAGAATTCGGTTAAGCGAACCAGAAGATAGCGGAATGTGTTACCTGAAATAATTTACGCTTGCTTGAAATTATTACCAATGACATTACCTTTTATTGTCATTATTTCGTACAAAACATGTGACTCTACCGTGTGAAACAAGCACGCTACTATATGCCATGATACTATATACCCCCTGGTCCAGTGACTGTGACCACACCTGAATGACCTTACTTGACTTCTCTCTTGAGATCCCAACACCGCACGGCCAGACAGGCACTTGACGCCAATGCTCTGACGCGCAGGCCAGCACAGGACCACCGCCACAGCATCACCCGACACTGAAACAACAAATCAAAATATCACATAGTGGCCTGGTTTAAATACCATATCCCTAACTGATCTGGTTCCCCTTAGCTGTGCTGGTTTGCATTAAGAAGCACTGGTTTTTTCCTTAACTTCTAAATCCTTAAATTTTTAGTGACCGTCAATCAATGAATGTTTTAGTAGATGGTTAGTGAGGATCGGTCAATAATACAAATTTTAGCTATTTTGCGTCGACGTTTCAACAATATTTATTGTCATCTTCAGGACCTGTGTATGAAATATAATAGAAATATCAAACATAACGAAACAATTATATATTTGGGTGAACGTGTTGGTGTATGTGAGTGTGTGCGTGCATATGTATGTATCGTTTTATAAGTGAAGACTTATTGTAATCGTTCGTTTTTGTATAGCCAATAATAAGCTTTATTAACTTTATAACAACTGAGTTTTTATCTTACCTTCGGGTTCCAATCCAGGGTTCTACAGACGAACAAGTTGCAGAAGGATTATTTGGGTTTGATTGCAAAATAACATTAACACCTGTTCGAACTTTGTACTGTATTTATTATCTGTGTGCTGTAACCACCGCATGGCGGCACGAGCGGATGACGTCACTTTGCTTATCAAGCGCCGCCGGCAGTCAGCTGGGCTGACGGTGGTCAAGTTAGTTCAGTTACTTAATCGACTCCGAGCTGTACTCTCGTTAAAATTTACTCTTCCAGCCGCGGCTTCTGGATCATTATTCAATTATTTTCATGTGCAGCTAGCACTAAATTAGACAGACGACTTGCGTCTATTTACAATGGATTTCGACTTTTATCAAAACTAATTTTACAGGCGTTATGGCCTTAAAACATCCGCACATGTCGGCAATAGCATTTGAATCTTAATATTTTCAATAAATGAGTATTATTCTTCATCAATACAGTCCACTTTATTACGTTTCAAAACCAGCCCTTTCCACTTAGCGTTTCTGGAACAACTCTAGAAACTTCAAGAGCTTCCAGTACGCAACATTTTTGGTCCTCACGGGCAGGATTTCGCATTCTATGGTCCACAAGCGACCGCATTTTATTTTGGCCTTACGGGCAACATTTTTGGTCCCCACGGGACGGATATTATTTTTGCCTTACAGGCATTTTTGGTCCAACCGAACCGGATTCTTACTTTTGTCCACAGCGACAACATTAATATTTCATTTAATGGGCCCAAACGGCATTTCGTTCAAGCCCCAACATTCTCAACTTTGGATTGCTGACAGTTGCGTGCCTCTATAAACTTTCACAATTACCTTACAATCAACACTACAAGATTCTACAGAGCAGTAAACCAGAGACGACGGGACATGGCAGGACAGCATTAGTGATTCTACATCAAAAAAGTTCCACAGCTTTAAATTATGGAGAGCTGCAACATAAGGCGTCATCTAACCGGTAGAGACAAGAGGTGCAACAACTCCTAACAGGATCGAGCAGCGGGATCGAAGCCAGCTTCAGCACGTCTGGATCAACGTCCACGTGACTATGAACCTTTTACTTATATTTAATGTTCTAAGCAATATTTTATATTTAACAGTTATTTTTCAACGCCTTTGTGTAAACACACACCATCATTATTCAATACACGTTAGTAAATAGTTAGTAGCTCATTGTGAGTTCCAACATCAAAGACAAGACTATATGTATATATACGGGATATATACAATAATACGGGAGGTACAGTCTGAGCATTAAATGTATCAAGTAATTGCAAAATGTTTGCCTCAGTCGAATATAGCATTTCTTCGACCTCAACTCGGTCTTCTTGAGCAGCGCTCGTGTCTTTACTAATGAGTTTTATTTCAGACTGCACCTCGTCGTACTTTGAGGCCAAGCTTTTGAGACTTTCCAGCCTTACAGTTAAAAAATATTTTGTATTTAAAGTTACATCAAAGCTATTTATGGCAGATTGTATTCGCACTATTGCAGACTTTAAGCCGCCTCTTTTTCTGGTCAACACTTTGAGGCCTTCTTCAGCCATTGTATGCACCTTGTTACACTGTTGTTGGTGATACCTTGTTGGCGATGTCCTGCAGCGTCGACGCCTTGGTGAAGATGGCAAACACAGCTCGTAGAGATGACCGCCTTGTGTAAAGCACTGTAGGTAGCAGGCTCTTGCTAAGAGGTTATCAGAAGGCTCTAAGATGACGAGCGAAATGCTGATGAAAATCATGCCACGGTCGTATCAGCTGATGTGCTAATTCGCCCGTGATGGCCAGAAATAGTGGCAGAAAAATATTGAATGGTAATGACGCATGGAAAATCCAGGTCCGGAGTGACCAAAAAATGTTGAGTATCAGGCCCGAGTGGACCAAAAAATGGTTAGTGATGTGAGTGATCCAACAAATGTGGTGAATCCGGTCGGCGTGTACCAAAAACGTTTTGTAAAGAATATAGCTTGTAATGCGTGCATTGATTCATTAGGTATCAGAAATGATGAAAATTGTGGACTGTATTAAATTCATTTTAATGGAAGTTCCAAGTTTACATTACATGATTAGCAGTTATTTAAATAAGGTTGGCTAATGAGCGTGTTGTCTAAAGAAAGTATTAAATTTTTAAATTGTATTAATAGCGGGCCTAGTTGGCCGTAAGTGAAATGTGCTGGCCTAAGGCCTACATTAAATGTCGACAAAAAAATATGACAGTAATACAAGCGGCGAACCGACCACCGCTAGCATTTGAGACGAACTGTACAAAGTTTCAACATGAATAATCGGAAAAAGCAGTAAGCAGATTAGCCAACCTACAAAGTGAAATTATCGCGCTACCGTACACCGGGTGCAGTGGTAAAATTTACTAGTGGTCTAATAGGAATCCCCTCCTTGTGAAGCTTTGGCAGACCTGATAAAACAGGCGCTTTAGAATTAATTGGTAAATCTTCTATTAATTAATTTTCTTTAAAGATCGTCTAGTACGTTCATCAAAGAGATGTGTACACATATTTAAGCTACGATTAAGACGTTTTACATATAAATCCGTGGGGTCAGAGGTTAGCAGGGTGATATTATTATTTGCAATGAAATCGCGTATTTTATCGTCATAATCATTCTTATTTATAATAACCAGGGTGTTACCCTTATCCGCCTTAGTGACAAGGGCTTGATCGTCAGATAGTTTTTTCTTTAATGTTTTTAAAATCCTACGTTCGGCATTATAATTGGTCATAGAAGGAATAGGAGAACGTACGTTATTAAGTTGGTTACATATAATTTTGTTAAATTTGTTATTTATTATGAACCGTGCTTCATCTTGTTCTTTTTGTTCATTAATTGCTTTAATCACAGTTTCGACACTAGCAACTTCAGTTAGAATGTGCCTTGTGTTGAAGTTCGGCTTATGTAATGGGAGATTGTATTTTAATCCTTTATTTAAAAGATTTTCTTCATCAGTATTTAATTCAATCGAAGTCAAATTACATAGTCGTGTATGGAATACGTGTTTACAACTAGTATTACTGGTTTTAGGTATTTGATCGTCTATTAACCTTTGTAACTTGTTAAGCTGCGTCGTACGCATATTGTAAACAACTATTTCTTTCGTACTGTTTATAAATTCAAGATAATGATCTAGTGCAGCTGGATGTACGTTATTAAGTAGTTGTAAGTGTGCTCCATACAATTTAGAATTAATAAGTGATTTTTTAATATATAACGACCTCAATTCCTCTTTAATTCTAAAAATCTCTGCATGTTTTTTAGCTTTCATATCTGCAATAGACGAGCCTTTAAACTTTATAATAGCGTAATTTGGAATAACCTTATTTTTCAAACATGCTTTATTAAATCTAATATGCAGAATGGTCTTATGCAATTGTGTTTTAATATTCTGAAATCTGCGTACTACGTTATCACGACTATTATTATTCATTATTTATGGTGTATAAAGGCACAAATCGTCAAATTGACAATCTCCACAATTACTTGAATGGCATTAATAACAAAATACAGTTTACTTTAGAGAATGAGGTTAGAGGTCAATTACATTTTCTGGATTTGACAGTAACTAAGGACTTTGTTACTAAAAAACTATGTTTTAATATATTTAGGAAGCCCACGATGACTGACGCTGTCATACATGCCTCATCGTTCCACCCCATTTCACAGAAATTAGCTGCATTCTATAGCATGATACATCGCCTATTGTCTATACCCCTTGGCATCGAGGATTACATCGAAGAATTAAACACCATTAAAGTCATTGCGTTTAACAACGGGTACAACGAAAAAATAATAGATAATATTTTAAAAAAACAAAAGAAAAAGAAGAGTAACGCTATTAAAAATAAAACTAAAGATATAAATAATAGAAATGAGAACCTCGAAACAAAGGCACGCAAGTACATTGCGGCACCTTATACGCATTTCATGCCAGGAATTTTTAAGTCAACCATTAATAAAGTCAACAACATAGTTGTTTCCTATAAGACCAGTAATAACATCTTAAATAATCTCCGCAGCCGTGAACATACCAGTCTTGAAAATAAAACAGGAGTTTATAAGCTAGTCTGCAACGACTGTGAGGCTTTTTATGTGGGCCAGACGGGTCGAGGTTTTTTGAAAAGATTTTCTGAACATAGACACCCTACACGAGTTTACAACTTTGACAACATCAAGTCAAATTTCGCCAGGCACCTTATAGACAACAATCACAGTTACACGGATTTTAGCTCGAATCTAATATCCCTTCATTTCTGCAATAAAGGGCGTTATTTGAACGCCCTTGAAGAATATGAGATTTATAAAGCATATAACGACGCCAGTACCAAGCCACACGTGTTGAACGACCAATTACAATATAAATCAAATATACTGTACGATACCGCTATGCGATATGGTCGAGATAAAACTTAGATTTCATCAGTACGGCGCGTGTTGTCTTGCAAGGCACACCTAACATTGACGTGCTCATTTTTACAGCAAGTTCTGTACATAGTTTAATGCCATATTGTGTTTTAGTATTTTGACACATGTCATCATTGATGACATACATTAGTTTTTATAAAGTTCTGATGATGAGGCAAGTGCCTCGAAACATGTAAACAACGAAATAACATTACGGAAAGGCCATAGACAGTGAGTAACAGTATATTTGGTTAACAAACACGTGGCTTGGGACTACAATAGGAGTTATTCCATTTAAATCAACAGTTGTGGTTGTCGGGCACAGGTTGGGACGAACCTTTATCTGGGTCATTATCTAATCAATGGCTGGAACTCTACTCTCAATTAGTTTCCGACACTCATTTTAAAATTACGAGGTCGGTTAAGAGTTTGAACAATTGTCAAGTCAATTCATTACAGCTACACGGATTCGCCGACGCCTCGGTTAAAGGTTACGCGTGTTGTATTTATGTACGGGCGGTCTATTCGAACGGCGCCATATCGTCAAATCTGTTGTGTGTTAAATCTAGGGTCGCTCCGCTGAAACAGATAACGCTACCACGGCTTGAACTTTGTGCTTGTTTATTACTAGTGCAGTTAACGTATAAGGTTTTAAACGCTGTCAACTACAATTTTGACGGACTATATCTCTATTCGGACTCGATGATAGCGTTATATTGGATACATCAACAATCTTCCCGCTGGAAGGTATTTGTGGCAAACCGTGTCGCGGAAATACAGCGTCTTGTTAGCCGGGGAACTTGGCATCATGTATTATCAACTGACAACCCTGCCGACATTTTATCACACGGTTGCCTCCCTCGTAGTTTGCACAGCCATACGCAATGGTGGCATGGTCCGTCCTGGTTAGCCCATGAGTCATCATCATGGCCCACTAGCGCCTTTGACATTCGTGGGCCCTGTGCTTACCCCGACCTTGAGCAGGAACGTCGTAAGCAGGTCCAAACTTCACTAATTGTCGCCTCTTCCACCCATAGCTATGTTGAAAATTATTCATCCCTTACAAGACTCATTCGCGTCTTCGCATATTGTCGCAGATTTATTCGCAACTCTAGGCTCCCGGTTGTTGACAGGGTCACGTACTTTTTGTCTGCTCAAGAGTTGCATGACACACTTTTGTTTTTTGTTCACCAATCTCAGCATTTGCACTTCAGCTTAGAAGTTAAAGGAGCTTGAGGCACATCGCTGCATTCCTCGCAGCAGTAAAATTCTTGCACTAAACCCCTTCCTGGATGACACAGGTATCTTAAGAGTAGGTGGACGCCTACAACTCTCCTCACTTAACTACGCGAGTAAACATCAAATAATTTTGCACCCGCATTCTCATCTCACTAAATTAATAATTGAGTATGAACATATCCGTTTGTTGCACGCTGGGGTGCAATCAACCCAATCATCTCTCAGACAGAAGTATTGGATCATTCACGACAAGTCTTATATCCACTCAGTAATACATAAGTGTATCATTTGTTTCCGTTACCGTGCTAAAGGCGCGAATCAACTATTAGGTCAGTTACCCCCCTTCCAGGGTCACGCCTGCAAAGCCATTTTTCCAGTCGGCCGTGGACTATGCCGGTCCTGTACTTTTACGCCATGGCGGGCAGCGCTCAAAGTCCACGTCAAAGGCATACATCGCGTTATTTATATGCATGTGCACAAAGGTCATCCATTTAGAATTGGTGTCAGATCTCACCTCCAACGCCTTTATAGCGGCTTTAAAAAGTTCATTGCGCGCAGAGGTATTCCCGTGCAGATATTTTCGGATAATGGTACGAATTTTCGTCGTGCCAACCACAGCTTATACGATTTGTACAAATTTTTAAATTCAAAGGGAGTTGAGCAATCTTCTCAGGAGTTTTGCGGTCTCCGTGGTATCAAGTGGTCCTTTATCCCTCCTTCAGCCCCTCATTTCGGTGGTTTGTGGGAAAGCGGTGTGAAGAGTGTTAAATATCATTTGCATCGTGTAATAGGCGGTACTATCTTGAATTTTGAGGAATAGTCTACTCTTCTCTCTCAAATAGAGGCTTGCCTTAATTCTCGCCCTTTATGTGCTGTGGCCGACGATGCTAGAGACCCTGAACCCTTAACTCCCGCTCATTTCTTGGTCGGTGCTCCACTGACTGCACTTCCGGAACCTGACTATACCCAAAGTATTACGAGTCATTTGGGCAGATGGCAGCTGCTCCAAAAATTTATGCAATCCATCTGGAAACAATGGTCCAGAGATTATCTGCACCAGTTGCAGCAGCACAACAAATGGCGCACGCCGTTAAGAAATTTGAATGTCGGACAGCTTGTCCTCATTTTGGACGATAATCCCCCCCCCCCGCTTCAGTGGAAGCGAGGGGTAATTACTAATGTTTTTGCGGGTCAAGATTCCATAGTGTGCATTGCGGAAGTCCGCACCGCTCTGGGTATCTTACGCAGGCCCATCCACAAATTATGCCCCCTTCCGGCGGCAACAGACTAGTCGTATGTGTGCCATACGAGACTTACTAGGAATGTGAACTTGTCACATTGCCTGGAATATGCCCGGGACATTCCCGGGGCGATCATACAAGTCACTTGTATCATTAACGTTGTAATTATTATTACTACGTTCTGACAGCTATTATTGCAATAGCCACTGCGTTTTCGTTGTATTATCAATTATCTATATATGTTATGGGATTGTTATATGATTATATATCCAAACTTTTGAGAATTATTGTTGTTACTTATTGTACCAATTATTGTATGTATGTATTGTATTTCCTAATGGTCATGTATTATGAAATTTATCGGGGTTTTGTGGTGTCAATATTATGGTTGCAATTGTTATATATTTTATTGTATTATCGCTTATTGTGTAATGCTGTGTAAATGTTAAATGGGTACTATATGGGATAAATTCAATACGTCTAATTAAGCATTGTATTACTGTGTGTACTTTGGTGCTATGATGTTTTGGGTAATTTTATTGTCAGTTTTTTCTTGCTATGAGCATAAAGTTCGATTCTTGTATACTTTATAATTGTCACTTGAATTTATCATGTTAATCATATTATTGTTATTAATTACATAACTGTCATTGCGCTGTAGCCAATACACCAATTGTTATATTATTTTTGCCATGTAAATTTAATTATTATATTATTAACTTAATGTTTAATTTACAAAATCGTCCCGATTTTGAGCGGGCAGTATGTTCGAACTTTGTACTGTATTTATTATCTGTGTGCTGTAACCACCGCATGGCGGCATGAGCGGATAACGTCACTTTGCTTATCAAGCGCCGCCGGCAGTCAGCTGAGCTGACGGTGGTCAAGTTAGTTCAGTTACTTAATCGACTCCGAGCTGTACTCTCGTTAAAATTTACTCTTCCAGCCGCGGCTTCTGGATCATTATTCAATTATTTTCATGTGCAGCTAGTACTAAATTAGACAGACGACTTGCGTCTATTTACAATGGATTTCGACTTTTATCAAAACTAATTTTACGGGCGTTATGGCCTTAAAAACATCCGCACGTGTCGGCAATAGCATTTGAATCTTAATATTTTCAATAAATGAGTATTATTCTTCATCAATACAGTCCACTTTATTACGTTTCAAAACCAGCCCTTTCCGCTTAGCGTTTTTGAAACAACTCTAGAAACTTCAAGAGCTTCCAGTACGCAACAACACCATTTATTCTGACTAAAACAACTTACTTTTGGTTTATTATGTGAAATTTACGTTATTTTCTACACTTGTATGACAATTCTCCAGATTCTCTTCTACTTTATGTTTGACATGCTACTCCAACCCTTTTACAACATCAAATTCATCAACATACATTTGCAATCGCTTAATCGCTATCTATTTTAGACAAAATTAATTAAAATAGAGTTATTTTATAACAACAAACCAGTACTGTTAATATTTTAGTATTATTCCCCACACACTCTCTCATGCTTATGCCCATCATACTCTTACAATACTCATTTCTTATTAATAGAGCTCTTTCAAAAACTTTTAGTTTGATGAGAAAAGGTACTTTACCAGTCTGTGTTTCTACTTAACCAGTCTGTAATAGTATCCGAGCTGTTGCACCAGTATTGGAGGTTAACAACGTCTTGCACTTCACATTCCGGAAATAATTTCGGCTTTCAAAAGCTGGCGTAATTGTTCCGATCACATATCGAACTAGATTTTCACTGTAACTGAGTTGTATAGTTATAATTTTAGTCAGCGGACTGTATTTTTACTCGAGCCCTGTTTAATTTAAGACCGCGCGGTCTGAAGAAATTGCGTGGACTGCTGTATATAGCTCACACCGATTAAACAATTATACCGATCAATAGTTTTAAAAACCGCGCGCTCCCGTACTGCCCGCGCGGCTCTGCTGTCCACTTTTGCAATCTAACGATGACTGCTATCTGCTACTGTCTGATGCAAACTGGGGTGGCAATTACTCATTCTTTCTGTACTTCACAGAGACTGGCTTGCCAGCGGTTATATAATACGTCTTGAAGTGTTACAGCTTAAATAGTGATTAAGATAATTAAATTTCGCTCCTGTTAAGGGCGTCAACTGAAGCAGTACACGTGAATTAACTGTTTAAAATATCGAAATTTGTTTTACCTACCTTATTGATAATTGACCAAGGTGTTGTCTGGTGTACTTTAGCAGAGAACAGGGAATGCAATTGACAAACACATATTTATATGTTTACTTAACACACTTTTATTTTATCTTATTTTATCATCAACTGATACCAAAACTCCCACATCAACAATTTCTTTTTTATTACCTTTTTATCCGTCAGTGACTTCGTTCAGCGTTTTTTATTTAGACGCGTTTCGTGACATGTGTCACATCTTCAGTAGTCCTCGTCAAAAGTTAAAATTCACGTAAAACACATAAAAACACATTTGCACATATTTACAAAATTACAATGACGACACACACATAACACGATGTAACTACGGCTTCGCTGGACCGGTCCGACCGCGCGTGCAGTTGCCGAGCCACTAATTGAACTAAGTCAATCCTTATCACCAGTCATTACCGTCATGCGCGATTATATTTAGGGCTGTATCATATAGTGAATGAGATTGAAACCTTAACAACCTTAACAGTTTAGTATACTGTTACTGTTGATATTCTTGTCTTTAAATGATTTATAAATCTCAAACTCCTCGAGAGCGTCCATTAACCTACCCTTACCACATACATGGATTGCTTTGAAATTGGTATTGAAATCCGTGTAATTATGGTTATGCATCATTAGATGGCGCGCATAATTAGATTTGGTCTTGTCTAAATCATTCCTTGGTAGATGTTCTTTGTATCTTTTCAAGAAAGACCTGCCAGTTTGACCCAGATAGAAACAATTACAATCATCACATGATATCCTGTAAACACCTGTTTTCTCTTCTAACGGGAATGGTTGTTTTATGCGTAACAAATTAGATATATTATTATTTGTTTTAAACGCGACTTTTATATTGAATTTAGAGAACACATTGGATATAATGTTAGGTAAAAGGCTACCGTACACTGTCGTTATATACTTTTTATTATTATTTTTATTATTGTTAACTTTATTATCATCGATGGTATTATGGTGGGATCTAGTTTTATATAGGTGTCGCTTAAGAAGTCTATCTATCATCGAACTCTTGTACCCATTCGCTACTGCTATGTGCCTTATTGTATCCAATTCGTCCTGAAAGTCCTTTTGGTTAAGTGGGATCGTTACCAACCTATGAACAAAACTGTTGTAAGCCGCCATTTCCTGACTATATGGGTGATGAGAATCGGCGTGTATTGTAATATCTGTGGTGGTCGGTTTCCTATATATTTTATATTGAAATTTATTAATATACTTTGTAACAGTCAGGTCCAAAAAATTGAGTTTATTGTCAACCTCTGTTTCGAGGGTAAATTGTATGTTCTTGCTAAGGCTGTTCAAATAATGTTTCAATTTCTCTATCTGCCGTAGCGTGCCGTTAAAAATTATAAAGGTGTCGTCTGCATATCGTGCATAGAATTTAATATTATTACAAAATTTGTTATTCTCTGAGAACATGTAAGTATTTTCGAAATGATGCAAGTATAAATCCGCCAGCAGTCCTGAAAGTGGCGAACCCATTGCGAGACCAAACTCTTGTACGTAAAAATTATTATTAAAAGTGAAGTAATTCTGCTTCAACAGGACATTCAACAATAAAATTAACTCATCTATTTGTTTGTGATTCAGCTTCTCACTTTCAATGAGAAGATCTTTTACAATTGAAATTGTGTCATGAACCGGCACGTTTGTATATAAATTAACTATGTCAAATGAAGCGATTTTGTACGTAGGTAAGAGTTCGATATCCTGGACCCTTTTAATAAAGTCAATATTATTTTTTATGCTGTGATTATTTTTTAAAACGATACTATTTTTAATAATATGATATAATTTCTTTGCCGTCTTATAGCCAGGTGCAGATGTGTAATTTATGAGGGGTCTGACAGGAATATTTGCCTTATGTATCTTCGGTAGTCCCGTGAGCTGCGGGGCGCGTGCATTTATTGGTTTTATATAACGGCGATCATTATCATCAAACAGACTACCGCAACGATTAATAATGCCATTTAGCTGTTTGACGTATTCATTGGTGGGGTCGCTGTTCAATGTCCGAATGTTATTGTTATTTATAAAAGTACTTTGTTATTATATACCTGTATATCTAATATGACAATCGTGTTCACCTTATCGGCTTTAGTGATCACGGCATTATTAGAAGTAAGTTTGTCTTTAATTTGTCCTAATATTTTGGTTTCTGTGGCATGTTTACGGTATGTTGTCAGTGGTTTATTAAGCTTAATACGTTTATTTAGTTTGACATTCATTAACGCTCGTAATTCGTTTTGTATTTGATGGTCGGATACAGTTTTAATGGCTGCTTCCATATTGGCAATCTCATTGATAAAGCGGTTATTATTACGTAAGTTGGGTGGAATGTTATATTTCAAACCCTTGTTGAGTACGTCCAATTCTTCCTTATCAAAGACGATCGAAGTTTGATTAGATATGCGTGTGTAAAACTTATGTTTGTGCTCAATATTGATCTTACTATGTCCTTTGTTCGCTAAGTTTGAAAACTTCTTATTCTGGGTTATATATTGTAACGTAACAGAGTTGAGGTCCCCAACGTTACATAAAAAATTGAATGAACCATGGTCAAGGACCATACCCTGAATTAAGGTTACTCAGTAGTTAATGCATCTGAGAAGTACCTCAAGTCAAAAGAGGCAATAATTAATGTTGAATATAAAAAACCATACCAATTAATAGTTAAATATAATAAATTATGATTGTTTTTATACTGTAACATGTTAATGTTCACAGAATATTTATGTTATGTTTTGAGTATGGTAGGAATGAACTGATGTTGTTTAATAGGAATACTTCATCAATGATTATGTTTGTATTTATGTTAAATTTGTCTTTAGACAATCAAGTATAGTTACCAGTGTTAGGCATTATACTAAGTTTTAAGTATTGTCTAAAATTGAATAATGCTGTTGTGTTAATTAATGTTTATAAAATTGGCCAGGGGGGCAATCAGTGTTTAAGGTTTGACAAGTAGTTCTGACAATTATATTGTAAACTAATGAAGGGTTCCAGGACCAGTTAATTAATGTAATAAAGTAAACACCAGGAAATTAAAATTAATGTAATTAACCATTAACCAATAATTAATTGTACAGTAGGTCAGGTAAAAGAAAATTAAGTTAAAAAACCAAATAATGTTATAACGGTTGTAAGAAAACCTATAGGCCTAAATTCCATATTTGTGAAAGGAAATTAATACCTTTTTAAGAAGTCCAGTCCAACGAAACTATGGTAAAACATTTACTGTTTAAGAAGGAAGGTTAGGTGAGAATTTTAGGTAATTTAATATTAATCCAAGCATGGAGTATTTTATTGAAAAAGAGTAGTAATATTCTATAATTCTGGCTCTAGGATATCTAGTTTCACCCAATGACAGGAAAAAGTGGTTGTTAAGGCAACTAAAATGTACATGAGTTGTTTATATTGATTCATTCGTTCTGATTGTTACAAGCTATTAAGTTGAGATGGGCAGATGTATTTAAAAAAAATGAATAATAAATTCTGAAGAAAATATAAATCAAAATTGAAAAACCTCTTTGAAACCTATTTCTATCATAATACTGATGAGTAATAAAACTAAATAGACTTCCAAATTATAATTGAATACATGTAAAAAGAGTTGAAAACCCCTCACCTCATTCACCAGAATAATTCCGCTGGATTCATTATTAAACCGATTTCTCCTATAACCAGAAGATTAATTAAGAGAAATAAAGGCCGAACTAACAGAATTATTGAAAAGACGTACGAGGATCTCGTTTTGCAGAGCTAACCTTCACTGGCAGAGGAAGCTGGGATATTATTTTCATTCCACCAGGACCGACAATTATCAAGATCATAGTAGAAGAACAGCGGTCAGAAGAATTCCTGTGAGCTTCCCAGTATACTCCACAATCAAGTTTATTAAAGGCCAGAACACTTTTACTGGATAAAGATGAGTTAAGCTGAGTCTTGTCAACTGTTTACAGACGTCCACGGCTAGTCAGAGTTTTCGTCGACTTGGTAAAAAACAACCTATTTTAAATTCAATATATTTAGAGTTAATAATTTTGTTTTGTAATACTTGAGTAACCTTAATTATGCATTTTACCTGGCCAATGGTTACTAATGGTTCCAAGAACCTTACGAACCCTGGGATAAGAACTATTTATTATTATTTTTCATTTGTATAAGTCTATGGAATTTGATTAATTGATAATCGATATAATTTTGTGTGATCGATTTGATTATATTATTATTTTGGAGATAACGGGGACTGTGAATTAATAGATAAAATTAATAAAGGATCTTTATTGTATGAGATAATGTTTGAAGTTATTGCAGAATAGATATTATATGTAGTGGGTGGAATAATTTACAATAAAAGGTTGATTCAAACCCGATGATCAGATAACCTAGAAACACGATTATTGCAAATAACAGCGCAAGTGCTTACAGTGTTACTTTCATTTTCATTTTAAATATATAAAATACAAAAATACACCTACCTGCAAGGTTTCTTATATTCGGGTCCAGAATTCGATCACATGTACGTCAGATGCAAACCTGTGTTAAAGGTTATCGAAATAACTAACTCGACACATTTTGAAGAGAAATTACGATTTTTAATTAATCAGAATCATATTTAAATTTTGTTCAAAAACTTTTGCTCATTGTTTTACAGATTAAGTTACAATTTTCTTTGTTCGGTTAGCCTCTGCTACATACTACTTATTCTAAGATCTTACCTTAGTGATCACAATTTAATACGAATATGTATAGACAGAGCCCAGCCTGCAACTTCGCACACTCTCACATACCTAGAATTTAACATTTTAGAAGCCCCAGACCATTTTAAAAACCCACAGACCTTACTCTTTTGTTATAATGAAACCCGCCGGCAACGTGGTTTTCGCGCGCACCCATTGTTCTTTTAGATTTCTTTTTTTTAGTGTCCGAAAAATATCTGAATATGTTCTACACCTTTAATTGACCGCAGTCACCTAATTTGTTACTGTTATTTCACTGTTGCTTCAAAAAAAAAAACTGATAAGAGTTAGCAGAGCGCACTCGGCGCTGTGTCGGCCGACACGATCAACGACTAACTGGGCAGGAAAACGTCGCAGGTGTAGCTAACGTGATCTCATACTTTTTGATGGAAATCACAGCCTTGGGCTTCGTCGCCGAAGCTTCGGCCCATGCTATGCATGTTGTTTTTTGAGTCAATGTCGCATATGATCTTCTACAGGCATTGGCTGACGTCATTTAAGTGGGCCGGACGTTTAAGTGAAGCCAAAGGGACGATGAATAATTTTACGCTCTAGCCATCTTGTTTTTTCAACATCGCTTGGGTATGCGCTCATGCGCGAGTAGTGACGTGTGTGCACTGCCACACCAGTACAGATTTCTGCGAATTTTGTGGAGATGCAAATTCCTTTGCCGCATTACACAACTGAATTTGCGTCTTATTGCTTGGTTTCCAACTGTTCTGTTTCACTGACTGTTATACGGACAAATACGTTGCACAATAATACATTTATTTTGCAATATTTTCCAAACCCGCCCGAAAACGAACTGAATAAAATTATATAATTGCCCCAAACGATTAAAATAAAACACCCAAAATTTGACCCGCTACAACACCCCCTCGATGAGAATTCTGCTGTTCACGACAGAAGAAATCTCATCGATAACTCCGAAGAGGACCGGTGAGGAACTGGTGCCAACAACCCCCTTGTTCTTAATCTCATGGGTACACGACCCCCCTGGCTCAGCGACCATGGACTCATCTGAACGAGATCACTGGACTTCTCCGTAAGAGATCCCAACACCGAGAAATTGATCAGACTCGCACCACGGCGCACCTCGCCTTCTCGCATGCTACTCCCAAAAATCCTCAATCCCTGGCTAAAATGATTCCGGCTCCTCAACCGATATGGTTCCCCTTTTTGCAAGCTGGGCTGCCTTTAGCAGATACTGGGCTCACACACACTCACGTTACAGGTTACCATAACACATAAAAATAAAACTTTCTTTTAAAATTTATCAAAAATTTAAAAAATTCAAAATTCAAAAAAAAATAATATTTTATCAAAAATTCTCTTCCTTGTTTTTCTAAATTTTTGTTTCACATGACTTAACCTAGACATTTCTACTAATATAAACACCTCCTTACTCTAACATGAGAACCACTTATAGTCTACCAATACAACACAATACAATAAAAGAAACATGGTTAATGCACATATAATAAAATCCTTATCTGAAATAGTCATTCGCTGGCAGGCGAAAAATCAAGTTTTCTTTTTTTTTTTTTTTTTCAATAAAAAATTAAAATTTTCAAAAATTTTAAAATTCAAAAAAAAATTTAAATTTATTCATTAAAAATTTTATTAAATTTATTTATTAAATAACATTTATTAAAATTATTCAAATATTGGTTTGAATTAGTTAAACAAACAAATTAAAATTGGCTTCCTACTATACAAGCTTAGTAGGTGTATGACCTCATCAGCTGATCGTAACTAGGTCAAGTCCAGAACCCTTGACCTACATACGTTATATATAAGTTCTGAAAACACATTGAACATCTGTAATATTCTACCTTGACATACAAAACATAATAAAATACAACATTTAAGATAAACAAAATATTAATATAATAATCAAGTGGACATTTAAATTATTTAAAATAAACAATTCTTGACTTTACATTATTTTCAAATTTTATCAAAATTCTGTCACTGGTTTAAAATAAAAAGTTTATATCTTTATCATAAATCGCTCCTTTTGCTTAACAATCTTACTCTATTCTACCGTGGGTGATTTAAATTATTTATTCTCATTTTTCTGTATTAGACCTGTATGCATATATATATTCTTTCTCTTTGACTCCAACACCTACAACTTTCAGTAACATGACACCCCTCTCTATCAAAATATCTATCCCGAAACACTCTAAGCCTCAACTTATCATTTAACACAAAACGCCACCTTCTCTACATATAAAATACTCTCTAACCCTTTGTACATAGGATACGTGCTTCCCCTACCCCAAAAAACTCAATTCCCTTATTTGGCGGCCCGGATTCTACCTAAGGCGGCCCTTCCCCACTAAAATCTATTTCTATCCCGTCCCAACCCTTGTTGCGGACTCCCCAAATACACTACCCCCTAATACAAAATTGCCATCCCCAAAATTCTCAATCTCATTACCTCACTACAAATACACAAAATAACCTCATTAATAAACATAACATAAACATAAATATATATCATTCAAAACTCTACATAAATTCTCCACAACTACCGTGTCAACATCAATATTTCTCAAGATTCTGTTACATTACATTAACTCGAAAACAACATTGCAGCATAATCATCTCTGTCATTTCACATTCAACTTTTAATTCAATTTGGACAGGTCTACGTGTCCCATAAAACATTTATCACCCATGAATTATCTTTTATTAATTTGCATAAATTACTGTTATTTTATTTCTCATATTCTTTTTATCTTTACTTCAAAATATCTGTAGTACATTAAACATTAATTACTTGTAACATTAATAACTGGTAACCTTTATAACTAACCTACCAGTGACATCATTGCTGATCAGCTGATCTCCTGACATAATAAAAACACATCTCAAAATTGAACAAATTACATGGAATATACATATTTATTTTATTTATTCTCCCTTCTCACCTCATTGTTTCCCATTTCTCTGATTCTGGTTATTTATGTTAGCCTGCCAGACGATTTACTTATGGGCAAAAAAAAAAATACACACATAATAAAATTATATATTCTTATCAATGCTTATCTAACAGACAACAATAAAACAATACACTTAAAATTATAGCATGAACACCTTATTTTTAAACATCTAAGCAGCTAGTTACCTGAACAGAGCACAAGCAGTTTTATTTGATCAAACTTTGAATAAAAAAAAAACTTTTATGTCATAAAATTTTAAATTCGTGACTCCTTTGCGTCACCTCCCAGCCACACACACTATTTCAGATTATGGAGGACTGTCTCGCCCTTTCGCTTCCACAGAGACTGTATATTTTGGAGCAGGTTTTTACCTCTCCGTGTCTCTGCTTCCGCTATTAAGTTTTAAAGTTTTGAACATCAACATGTTCTTGTTATAAAATCATGCACCCTTAAAACGGATCTGCCACCTGGCTCTGCTGTTCCTCCTCGAACAGAGTGGCAGCCGCTGTTCCATAGTTTCCGGGAGATTTCCTCTAATTGTCCCCCCATTGAATTTCAAATATATACCAATTTCAAGTCAGCTATGGTCAAGGGACTTGGTATGACCATAGCTGGCCGCTAGCCAAAACCACGGTTAGTGCTGGTAAGACAGTAACCGCCCGAAAAGTCGAGGAAATCTGAACTTTCATTTCACTGCCTGTTTCACATCAATACCATTATGTGCGACACGGTCATTTAGTAATGTGTGTAACATTTTTATTTTTACACGGATAAGGTGTGCCGCACATTTGTCGCCAGTTTGGCCTCCGATGGAGGTAACACTCACTGCTACCCCCAACCCATTTCACTATTTGTGAGAGCACAGGCCACCCCCTTAATAGCCACATAATAACTAATTACAATTGACAACTAATTAAAATTTGTATATACATTATCATATAATATTTGCATCAACACTCATTTAACCCATTCATAACCTTTTACCGTTTAATTTTCTTAAACTTTTCAAAATTTATTATTAATAATCATTAAATATCATTTTTCATTTATTATTAAAATTTTTTAATTATCTTTATTTCTTGAACCAACTGATTTCCAAATAACATCTTATTACTGAATTAGAATCTCAATTACACCTGTAAATATTTCTATTACACCTGATTATAAAATTTCTCTACTTACAATCCATTTAGCATGATATGCCCACAAAACATAATCACCACCATCTCTGAAACATTTCACAAAATTTATTAATTTAAATTAAATAATTTATCATTCATTACCAAATTTCCATCTCGTAAAACAAACTGAATTTAAAAAAAAATTAATTATACAACATTTACATAGTCAATTAAAATATTTAAAATATATCAAATTGTTTTAATTAAATTAATTATTAACAATATAGAATTCATTACCATCCAAACAATTATAATTCTCTGATTACTTGTTTTCAAAATTAATTTGTTTTATTTATTTAAATTGCAAGTATTGCAATATTATTATCGCAACAATCATCTTACATACACACATATAAATTCACTATATTTTATTTACAACTCTTGTTAATTATTATTCCATTTTTTCCACACTTCTGTCCAAATCTGCCATGTCAAAAAAACCATAAAACATAATGTTTAATTGTCTTTTATTGTTTTACAGTCTACCCTCCATCGTCAAAGATTAATCTTGGTTTTGTATAACACTGTTCAATTATATTGACATACATATTGTTGTCTTGTGTGTCAGAACCAAATAATTTCAATTTATCCGTTATACCATAATAATCATTCACCAAGTCTGCCTTAAGTATTTCTGTTAAATCTCCGTCAGTAAATATTTCCAATATCGGGTTAGTTACTTTTGTATTATCAATTAAATCATTCTTGTTTAAATACACTTCTAATATTTCTTTCAACTCACCATAATCTCTCTTTAAATTATATATTTCTAATTCTTTCTCATCATAACACCATCTCATACTTATAAAATCATTCCACACAGAGGGTATAATATCATACAAATAAAATAAACAACTCCAATCTTCTACTAACACGGGACCCTTACCCTTCAAAAACTCTTGTGACCACATTAAATCATCGTAAATAATAAAAGGAAAATTTCCCCTCTGTCCCCACTCTACTACAACATTATTTTTTCTCTCTCTCTCTAACTCACTGACACACATTAACATCTCATAATCACTGCATTCTACACTTTCATTAGTACTCTCATTATTTATTTTTACTGTATCAGTTTCTGATATCAATTTCTCAAACACATTATTATTCTCAATATTACATTCATTATTTTCAACATTGTTATTATTTGTTAACTCTTTATCTGGTACTACATTTTTGTATTTGTCATTACCATTTTCATTTGTATTATTCCTATCTGGATTCATCACATTCGCTCCCATTCGCTCCACACTCTGTTCTAACTTACTCAAACTAGTCATTATTGTCTCATTAGTGCTTTCTAAATGTTTATTCATTTCTTGTATTTCATGTTTCAACTCGTCAAATTTGTCATTCAATTCTCTAAAATTACTATCTTGTTTTTCTAAAGCGTTATACATGCTGTCTTGTTTTTCTAAACTATTGTACATCATATCATACAATCTTGCTAACATAGTATCATTATCAGATTTCTTATTTTGATTTCCTAAAATAGGGGTTGAATGAATCTCAACTGTCTGTATTATTTTTGACTCCTCAAGACTACTGTCAGTTGTTTGAATTCCGGAGTCGCTACTTATTTGATTTGCTATCTGACTATCAGATAAACTAATATCATTATTATCTGCCATTTTTCCTTTTTTATAATACTTGTGCGTATATATACTATAATCAATATGTAATCTATTATATAGCCAATTTTGTGCGAATGACGCACTTTTTATTTTATTCCGCTAACCTAACAACACACGTTTGCATCTTTGTAGATGTTGAATTTAATTAATTTATTAAACTCGTTCCTGTCACGGGCGCCAATGTTACTTTCATTTTCATTTTAAATATATAAAATACAAAAATACACCTACCTGCAAGGTTTCTTATATTCGGGTCCAGAATTCGATCACATGTACGTCAGATGCAAACCTGTGTTAAAGGTTATCGAAATAACTAACTCGACACATTTTGAAGAGAAATTACGATTTTTAATTAATCAGAATCATATTTAAATTTTGTTCAAAAACTTTTGCTCATTGTTTTACAGATTAAGTTACAATTTTCTTTGTTCGGTTAGCCTCTGCTACATACTACTTATTCTAAGATCTTACCTTAGTGATCACAATTTAATACGAATATGTATAGACAGAGCCCAGCCTGCAACTTCGCACACTCTCACATACCTAGAATTTAACATTTTAGAAGCCCCAGACCATTTTAAAAACCCACAGACCTTACTCTTTTGTTATAATGAAACCCGCCGGCAACGTGGTTTTCGCGCGCACCCATTGTTCTTTTAGATTTCTTTTTTTTAGTGTCCGAAAAATATCTGAATATGTTCTACACCTTTAATTGACCGCAGTCACCTAATTTGTTACTGTTATTTCACTGTTGCTTCAAAAAAAAAAAACTGATAAGAGTTAGCAGAGCGCACTCGGCGCTGTGTCGGCCGACACGATCAACGACTAACTGGGCAGGAAAACGTCGCAGGTGTAGCTAACGTGATCTCATACTTTTTTATGGAAATCACAGCCTTGGGCTTCGTCGCCGAAGCTTCGGCCCATGCTATGCATGTTGTTTTTTGAGTCAATGTCGCATATGATCTTCTACAGGCATTGGCTGACGTCATTTAAGTGGGCCGGACGTTTAAGTGAAGCCAAAGGGACGATGAATAATTTTACGCTCTAGCCATCTTGTTTTTTCAACATCGCTTGGGTATGCGCTCATGCGCGAGTAGTGACGTGTGTGCACTGCCACACCAGTACAGATTTCTGCGAATTTTGTGGAGATGCAAATTCCTTTGCCGCATTACACAACTGAATTTGCGTCTTATTGCTTGGTTTCCAACTGTTCTGTTTCACTGACTGTTATACGGACAAATACGTTGCACAATAATACATTTATTTTGCAATATTTTCCAAACCCGCCCGAAAACGAACTGAATAAAATTATATAATTGCCCCAAACGATTAAAATAAAACACCCAAAATTTGACCCGCTACAACAGCTGGTGGAACGGGAGATCGCTGAACTAGCGTGTTTTCAGTGTAAAATTTGAATAGAATTTCCTAACGTCGAGTGACTAGGGTTGACAAGAATATTCATTACATTCAGTTAATACACGATATATATCGTTAATATTACCCAACTACTGAATACTAAGTTAGACCTATATCGTAGTACGATTATAAGTTAAAAGAACATTATTCTAATTATATTTGTCTAATAATATATTTTCAGGAGGTTTCATCGGTCACAACTGAATAGATATATTTATTAATAACACATTAATTAAAACAGGTAACAACATTTTAATTGTTACAAATTGTCACCTTCAAAGTTATTCATAACAAATTGGCGCATACCAACGTGGAGCTTGATTGAACCCCAGTACACACCCTCATATAACTAAATAAAGTAACAACATCATATTTATTAGAAATTGACAACTCCAATGTGGGGCTGAATTAAGAAGGACTCACTTATTAACTAATTATTACAAATTGACGCTCACAACGTGTGGCATAATCGTCTTCTCTTAACACCGTATAACGTGTATTTATTACAAATTGGCTAGCCCAAACAGTGAGGCTTTTGATTAAAAAGGAAGATCAGAATTCAGAATTTGTAATTTTATTACAAATTGGCGCTCAACGAGTGGGCTTTAGTTAAGTAAAAAATCATATCAATTGTTACTTAACTTGAGCAGGCAACCATTAGAGGCACAGGAATGCATAATACCAGAGGCAGATCGAAGAAGGGGTCAGAAGAGAAGGAGAAGGAAGAAGGTGGACAGGAACGAGAGATAGAAACATTTACGGACAGTGAAATGGAACAAACAATGGGTGATAAAGAAGAAACAGAGGTAGGTACAGATACTGAAATGGAACAACAGACGAGCAATAAAGAGGATGCCCAAGGGGACCAACCAGATAAAGCGGTAGCCAAAGAAGAACCTAATTGGCAAGACATGATGAAGTTCATGGCAGAACAATTTAAGAAACAGGAGGAAAACTCAAGACAAACTACAGAAAAGCTGGAAAATAAAATAGACAGTATAAATGAAAATTCGGAAAAGCTGGAAAATAAAATAGACAGTATCAAAGAAGATAATAGACAAACTAACGAAAAAATAGACAGTATCAACGAAAACTCAAAGAAACAAAATGAAATTTTAATTGAGAATTTGATCAAATTAATGAACGAGAAGTTTGACAGAAATAAAGAGGAAAATGATGAGAATAACCGGCTGATAAATGAAAGCTTAAACCAAATCAATGAAAGGCTTGACAGAAACGATGAGAGCTTAAGGCAGATTCAAGAAAATCACAAACAAATTGACGAGAAAATTGAAAATAGTAATAAGGAATTACGGCAAATTATAAATGAACAAAATCAAGCGCTGAGGGAAGTCATCAATGAAAGGGTTGCAAATGTCAATGAAACTATTAACAAAAGGGTAGATAATAATGAAGAAGAAGTAAGACAGCAAATAAATGAAATTAAGGGGAGTCTGGAAAAGACAGATGAAAACATAGTACAACTTGCAATGGAAGTAGAGGCCAAAATTAATCGTGGGGAAAATACCAACAAAACTATGATAAATCAAGTACAATTAGAAACAAGAAAAATTGGACGGGGTGCAAATTAATATAGCTGGGAGAATTGAATTGGTAAATAATGAAATGACACAAATAAAAACCCAAGTAGTTCAAAATAAAGAGACTATGGAAAATATAAAAAATCAGGAAATAAGTAATATAAAGGAATCAATAGAGATTTTACAAAATAGACCAATGTATCTAGCACATCACATAGCCCCTGAGCATAAAGATAATATCAATTTTAAAATTTATAGGGGAAATCCCATAGAATTCCTGGAGAGAGTAGACGAATGGTTTAACCGAATTAAAGTAACTCGATGGAACGTAATAAAAATTTATTTAGATGAATGCTTCAAAAGTATAAATGATAATTGGTGGTCAGCTGTCCGAAATGAACTTAGTGATTATGAGGAATTTAAAAGGACTTTTAAGTCAAAATACTGGTCAGATTCTGTACAGAACATGATTAGAGGTAACATTACTAACGGGAGATTTAATGTTAATCAAGAACAGTCCCCAACTACTTACTTTTTGGGAAAGGTATGTTTAGCGCGTCATTTGGAACCGCGGATACCAGAGGAATGTTTGGTAAATACTTGTCATACCATTTTGAAGAAGAGATAGTTCGTGCCAGACGCAGTGGACAAGTAAAGACCGTAGAAACAATGGAAACCTTATTAGCCAGTTACGAAATGGAAGACTATTATCAAAGGTCCCGACGGCAAGGTGAATATTACCACAATAGAAGGGAAGAGACAAATCAAGAGTCGCGTCCAGGGACAAATCGATTTAACAATAATAATTATCACCGAAGGGTGAATGACCAATTAATGAACAATCGTTATCGTAACAATTATTACCCAAATAATCACTATACTAATCATGAGAATAACAGATACAGAACAGGCCGCAGGAATTGGGACAATGGGAGAGAGTATTGGGACAATAATCGTGCCAACAACGACCAACGAAATCAACCCAATAATCGAAGTCGAGAGGAGGATCTGCCTAGACACCAAGAAACCCATAGAGATTTTAGACCCGATGATGGCAACCCAGGAACCACTGCAAGGGACGATCGTCCGCAGGATAGGATGGAAAACTAAGTACAGCAGTGGAAGTATCTAGTAACCCCTCGCTGCTGGGATTGGAAGGGTATGTACAAAAGCATAAGGAAAATAATCAAATTATAAAAATTACAAGGAACAATTATTTAAAGGACATACGAAATGATTTAACGGAAGAAGTGTTACCGTCAGAGAATAAAACTGACAATCAAATTATATACATTATGGCTGAATTGCAGGGAGTTATGACAGAAATAGTAATTGATACTGGCGCGAACGTGTCGCTACTGGACAAGGTAGAATATAACCGAATAAGGGAGAAGTATAAGAAAAATATACCAACATTACCAGTTAACAACATGGTTATTATAGGTGCTACTGGCAGACCAAATAAAACAATACGGCAGCAAGTATTGATGGAAGTATCTAGTGGAGGTAAAACTATTCCTGTGGTGTTTATGGTAGCCCAAGGACTACCATTTAAAGCAATGCTAGGGTGTGATACGCTGCGGCGTCACTCAGCTATTATTAATATGGGCAGAGGAAAAATAATCCTGTACCATCAAAATGGAGAATGGTCAAGTGAAATAGTGGATCATAAAAATGCCACTCACCAAAGACATTCTTTTACTTTGATGCGTGATGATGAAATGGAATATAAAGCACCTTTTAAGGAATTAACCTGTACTAAAGAGAATAAATGGAAGGAAAAATTGCAAGAGATTTATTTGTTTAAAACTGTCAATAATAATAATAGAGTAACACCTGAACAAAGAAATCAATTAATAAAGATTTATAACAGATATAAACAAGTATTTTCGGATTTGCCAGGGAAAGCCAGGAATTTTATTTGTGAATTGTCATTTAAGCAACCTATTAATTTTAACCGTAAATCAAATCCTATACCCCAATCCCTAAAACCAGCAGTGAGAAGGGAAATACAGAGTATGATGGAACAGGACATAATTGAATATAGTTCATCACCATACACCAGCCCTACAGTAGCTATAAAGAAAAAGGATGGTACAGTACGTTTATGTTTAGACGCCAGGGAAATAAATAAAAATATAATCAATGATAGAACCTCACCAGGAGAAATTGAAGAGTTAATGAAAAAATTTAAGAATTGCAGATATATGAGCATTTGGGATGCTGTTTGTGGATACTGGCAGGTGGAGTTACATCCCAACAGTAGGAATTATGTTGCCTTTATATTTGAAGGAAGAAATTATCATTTTAAACGTCTTCCTTTTGGGTTAGTAAACTCTGTGGCGGTTTTTATTAAGTGCATGGACCAGGTTCTGGGTGAAGAAGTGTTGGCCTTCACAACAGTATATGTAGACGATATACTAGTAACTTCAACCACATGGGAGGAACATTGCCGACGTGTGGAAATGGTGTTAAGCAAGTTAGAAAAGAGCAACATTACATTGAAATTGAATAAGTCGAAATTAATAACAAATCAGTTACAATTCTTAGGGTTCATACTCTCTGAAAATGGAATATCAACATCCCCTGAAAAAGTGGAAGCTATTCAAAACTTCCCCAAACCTAAAAATATTAGACAGCTACAATCATTCCTAGGATGTGCAACTATTACAGGAAATTCCAAAGGAATTATTCCCAATTAACAGCAAGATTTAAACACTTGCTGTCATCTAAACATAAATGGAAGTGGAAGGAGGAAGATGATGAGACATTCATTTTAATTAAAGAGAAATTTTTACAAAATATCCTGCGCCATCCTGATTTTGATAAACCATTTTTTATAAATTGTGACGCCAGTGATGTGAGCCTGGGTGCTGAGCTATATCAGGAAGATCCAGAAGGAGACCACCAAGTAATAAGTTTTGCCAGTCGAGTCCTGAATCAATGTGAAAGAAATTACAGTGTCACGGAAAAAGAATTATTGAGTGTTGTATTTGCCTGCAGTAAATTCCGCACATATGTATTAGGTTATCCTTTAACCATAAGGTCCGACCACAAATCCATATCATTTATACAGAGATGCAAACTAAACCACAGCAGATTAACTCGTTGGATATTGGCTCTCCAGGAATACAACATAACATGGGAATATGTGCCAGGAAAACAGAACACTGTCGCTGACGCTCTATCTAGGGTAAACCTGGAAAATGGTACGTTTGAAATTGAAAGAGAGGATGTTGGAAAAATATACCTTATAATATCAGCTAGAGAAGAATTGGCAGAAGTGCTAAACAAAATTCAGGAAGAACAAGCAAAGGATCAGAGATTGTCCACTATACAAGAACGCCTCCGGAATAATGATAATACAGTTATGCAATATTATCAAAATTATAAAGGATTAATCTTCATAAAGTCTCCTGTTGAAAAGAATAAATGGAAATTAGCCATTCCCAAATCTACAGAACCATTAATAATAAAAATTTATCATCAAATGTATGGACACATGGGTTCCATCAAGGTAGTGAAGGCACTAGAGGAGCATGTATATATTAAGGGTTTGAACAAGAAGGTAAGGGAATTAATAAAACGATGTGGAATATGTCAAAGGGTTAAGGTAAACAATGAACGAAAGGAAGGAGCTTTAATAACTATTACTTCAGAAAGAAAATTGGAAAAAACGTTTCTTGACATTTGCGGACCTTTCCCACGTAGTGGAGGCAGGCGCCGATATAAATACATTGTCATCATCTTGGACCATTTCACACGTTATACGAAATTGTATCCCATCAGCAAGGCATCCACCAATGTTATCATCAAGGTCGTCGCCGAAAGGTACATTATAGACGTAGGCACTCCATATTCCATAATAACGGACCATGGAACCCAGTTCAAGGGTCGAAGATGGAAGTTAGAGATGTCCAATCAAGGAATTAAAACATACAAAACTTCAATTTATCATCCTAGTAGTAATCCAGCAGAAAGGGTACTCAGAGAGGTAGGATGAGTACTTCGTACTTATTGTTATGATAATCATAGTAAATGGAGTGAATTCTTAAATGAAACCGAAACCTTTTTAAATATTGCTCATCACGAAACCATTGGTGTTACACCATATCAGATGATGTTTTCAAAACCACCACCTCAAGAAATTACCAATTTAATACCATTCCCTGAAGGACGTGAAGAAGAATTGGACCTTACCCATGTGTATAATAGGCTACTTCACAAACTGGAAACCCGAAGGAAAAAACAGGACGCTACCCGGAAAAATATTATTAAATCCACCATCGGAGAAAAAATTTTGATAAGAAATCGTCAGCAACCAAGCAGTTTCGAAGGAATAGCAAAGAAATTGTTGCTATTATATGTTGGACCTTTTATAATAAGCCAGGACAATCAGAACAATACTTACGTAGTATTGGATCCCGCAAATAATAGGGTGAAAGGTACATACAACCAGTCGGAAATAAAAAAGTATTATGAATAGGGGAACCAATTGGCCAGATACAAGTTGTGCGTTTATTTTTTACTAAACTTTGTTAAGACAAAATAAACTTCTTTCGAAGGGGGGGTGTTATGTAACGTAACAGAGTTGAGGTCCCCAACGTTACATAAAAAATTGAATGAACCATGGTCAAGGACCATACCCTGAATTAAGGTTACTCAGTAGTTAATGCATCTGAGAAGTACCTCAAGTCAAAAGAGGCAATAATTAATGTTGAATATAAAAAACCATACCAATTAATAGTTAAATATAATAAATTATGATTGTTTTTTTACTGTAACATGTTAATGTTCACAGAATATTTATGTTATGTTTTGAGTATGGTAGGAATGAACTGATGTTTAATAGGAATACTTCATCAATGATTATGTTTGTATTTATGTTAAATTTGTCTTTAGACAATCAAGTATAGTTACCAGTGTTAGGCATTATACTAAGTTTTAAGTATTGTCTAAAATTGAATAATGCTGTTGTGTTAATTAATGTTTATAAAATTGGCCAGGAGGGCAATCAGTGTTTAATGTTTGACAAGTAGTTCTGACAATTATATTGTAAACTAATGAAGGGTTCCAGGACCAGTTAATTAATGTAATAAAGTAAACACCAGGAAATTAAAATTAATGTAATTAACCATTAACCAATAATTAATTGTACAGTAGGTCAGGTAAAAGAAAATTAAGTTAAAAAACCAAATAATGTTATAACGGTTGTAAGAAAACCTATAGGCCTAAATTCCATATTTGTGAAAGGAAATTAATACCTTTTTAAGAAGTCCAGTCCAACGAAACTATGGTAAAACATTTACTGTTTAAGAAGGAAGGTTAGGTGAGAATTTTAGGTAATTTAATATTAATCCAAGCATGGAGTATTTTATTGAAAAAGAGTAGTAATATTCTATAATTCTGGCTCTAGGATATCTAGTTTCACCCAATGACAGGAAAAAGTGGTTGTTAAGGCAACTAAAATGTACATGAGTTGTTTATATTGATTCATTCGTTCTGATTGTTACAAGCTATTAAGTTGAGATGGGCAGATGCATTTAAAAAAAATAAATAATAAATTCTGAAGAAAATATAAATCAAAATTGAAAAACCCTCTTTGAAACCTATTTCTATCATAATACTGATGAGTAATAAAACTAAATAGACTTCCAAATTATAATTGAATACATGTAAAAAGAGTTGAAAACCCCTCACCTCATTCACCAGGATAATTCCGCTGGATTCATTATTAAACCGATTTCTCCTATAACCAGAAGATTAATTAAGAGAAATAAAGGCCGAACTAACAGAATTATTGAAAAGACGTACGAGGATCTCGTTTTGCAGAGCTAACCTTCACTGGCAGAGGAAGCTGGGATATTATTTTCATTCCACCAGGACCGACAATTATCAAGATCATAGTAGAAGAACAGCGGTCAGAAGAATTCCTGTGAGCTTCCCAGTATACTCCACAATCAAGTTTATTAAAGGCCAGAACACTTTTACTGGATAAAGATGAGTTAAGCTGAGTCTTGTCAACTGTTTACAGACGTCCACGGCTAGTCAGAGTTTTCGTCGACTTGGTAAAAAACAACCTATTTTAAATTCAATATATTTAGAGTTAATAATTTTGTTTTGTAATACTTGAGTAACCTTAATTATGCATTTTACCTGGCCAATGGTTACTAATGGTTCCAAGAACCTTACGAACCCTGGGATAAGAACTATTTATTATTATTTTTCATTTGTATAAGTCTATGGAATTTGATTAATTGATAATTGATATAATTTTGTGTGATCGATTTGATTATATTATTATTTTGGAGATAACAGGGACTGTGAATTAATAGATAAAATTAATAAAGGATCTTTATTGTATGAGATGTTTGAAGTTATTGCAGAATAGATATTATATGTAGTGGGTGGAATAATTTACAATAAAAGGTTGATTCAAACCCGATGGACAGATAACCTAGAAACACGATTATTGCAAATAACAGCGCCAAGTGCTTACAGCTGGTGGAACGGGAGATCGCTGAACTAGCGTGTTTTCAGTGTAAAATTTGAATAGAATTTCCTAACGTCGAGTGACTAGGGTTGACAAGAATATTCATTACATTCAGTTAATACACGATATATATCGTTAATATTACCCAACTACTGAATACTAAGTTAGACCTATATCGTAGTACGATTATAAGTTAAAAGAACATTATTCTAATTATATTTGTCTAATAATATATTTTCAGGAGGTTTCATCGGTCACAACTGAATAGATATATTTATTAATAACACATTAATTAAAACAGGTAACAACATTTTAATTGTTACAAATTGTCACCTTCAAAGTTATTCATAACAAATTGGCGCATACCAACGTGGAGCTTGATTGAACCCCAGTACACACCCTCATATAACTAAATAAAGTAACATCATATTTATTAGAAATTGACGACTCCAATGTGGGGCTGAATTAAGAAGGACTCACTTATTAACTAATTATTACAAATTGACGCTCGCAACGTGTGGCATAATCGTCTTCTCTTAACACCGTATAACGTGTATTTATTACAAATTGGCTAGCCCAAACAGTGGGGCTTTTGATTAAAAAGGAAGATCAGAATTCAGAATTTGTAATTTTATTACAATATGTACTGTAAGTTATATCTGATGTATATTTATTCACATAATCTAAAATATTTTCGATTATAGCAGGATGGACGCTATCAAGTAATTGTAAATGTAATTTGTACAACCGGTTATTCAGCATTAATTTCTTCCTATACAAGTATTTAATTTCCGATTTTACCCAGAAAAGTTCTGCATGTTCTTTAGTTTTTCTTGCAGTTGGTGAGGTATTATTAACGTATATCCTGGCGTACTTCGGAATCAGGTTATTTTCTAAGCATTTCTTATTGAATTTAATGTGCAAGTTAGTTTTGAATAGTTTGATTTTAATGTTTTGGTATTTAAATACTATCGATGCCTGACTGGCTTCCATTTTATTTGGTTTTTATATAGTATCCAAGTCACTTTTTCACAATAATTTATTACCTTTTTATCCGTCAGTGACTTCGTTCAGCGTTTTTTATTTAGATGCGTTTCGTGACATGTGTCACATCTTCAGTAGTCCTCGTCAAAAGTTAAAGTTCACGTAAAACACATAACACATTTGCACATATTTACAAAATTACAACGATGACACACACATAACACGATGTAATTACGGCTTTGCTGGACCGGTCCGACCGCGCGTGCAGTTGCCGAGCCACTAATTGAACTAAGTCAATCCTTATCACCAGTCATTACCGTCATGCGCGATTATATTTAGGGCGGTATCATATAGTGAATGAGATTGAAACCTTAATTGTTCGTTTAGTGTACTGTTACTGTTGATATTCTTGTCTTTAAATGATTTATAAATCTCAAACTCCTCGAGAGCGTCCATTAACCTACCCTTACCGCATACATGGATTGCTTTGAAATTGGTATTGAAATCCGTGTAATTATGGTTATGCATCGTTAGATGGCGCGCATAATTAGATTTGGTCTTGTCTAAATCATTCCTTGGTAGATGTTCTTTGTATCTTTTCAAGAAAGACCTGCCAGTTTGACCCAGATAGAAACAATCACAATCATCACATGATATCCTGTAAACACCTGTTTTCTCTTCTAACGGGAATGGTTGTTTTATGCGTAACAAATTAGATATATTATTATTTGTTTTAAACGCGACTTTTATATTGAATTTAGAGAACACATTGGATATAATGTTAGGTAAAAGGCTACCGTACACTGTCGTTATATACTTTTTATTATTATTTTTATTATTGTTAACTTTATTATCATCGATGGTATTATGGTGGGATCTAGTTTTATATAGGTGTCGCTTAAGAAGTCTATCTACCATCGAACTCTTGTACCCATTCGCTACTGCTATGTGCCTTATTGTATCCAATTCGTCCTGAAAGTCCTTTTGGTTAAGTGGGATCGTTACCAACCTATGAACAAAACTGTTGTAAGCCGCCATTTTCTGACTATATGGGTGATGAGAATCGGCGTGTATTGTAATATCTGTGGTGGTCGGTTTCCTATATATTTTATATTGAAATTTATTAATATACTTTGTAACAGTCAGGTCCAAAAAATTGAGTTTATTGTCAACCTCTGTTTCGAGGGTAAATTGTATGTTCTTGCTAAGGCTGTTCAAATAATGTTTCAATTTCTCTATCTGCCGTAGCGTGCCGTTAAAAATTATAAAGGTGTCGTCTACATATCGTGCATAGAATTTAATATTATTACAAAATTTGTTATTCTCTGAGAGCATGTAAGTATTTTCGAAATGATGCAAGTATAAATCCGCCAGCAGTCCTGAAAGTGGCGAACCCATTGCGAGACCAAACTCTTGTACGTAAAAATTATTATTAAAAGTGAAGTAATTCTGCTTTCAACAGGACATTCAACAATAAAATTAACTCATCTATTTGTTTGTGATTCAGCTTCTCACTTTCAATGAGAAGATCTTTTACAATTGAAATTGTGTCATGAAATCATACATAGTTTGTATATAAATTAACTATGTCAAATGAAGCGATTTTGTACGTAGGTAAGAGTTCGATATCCTGGACCCTTTTAATAAAGTCAATATTATTTTTTATGCTGTGATTATTTTTTAAAACGATACTATTTTTAATAATATGATATAATTTCTTTGCCGTCTTATAGCCAGGTGCAGATGTGTAATTTATGAGGGGTCTGACAGGAATATTTGCCTTATGTATCTTCGGTAGTTCCGTGAGCTGCGGGGCGCGTGCATTTATTGGTTTTATATAACGGCGAACATTATCATCAAACAGACTACCGCAACGATTAATAATGCCATTTAGCTGTTTGACGTATTCATTGGTGGGGTCACTGTTCAATGTCCGAATGTTATTGTTATCTATAAATTCAAGTACTTTGTTATTATATACCTATATATCTAATATGACAATCGTGTTCCCCTTATTGGCTTTAGTGATCACGGCATTATTAGAAGTAAGTTTGTCTTTAATTTGTCCTAATATTTTGGTTTCTGTGGCATGTTTACGGTATGTTGTCAGTGGGTTATTAAGCTTAATACGTTTATTTAGTTTGACATTCATTAACGCTCGTAATTCGTTTTGTATTTGATGGTCGGATACAGTTTTAATGGCTGCTTCCATATTGGCAATCTCATTGATAAAGCGGTTATTATTACGTAAGTTGGGTGGAATGTTATATTTCAAACCCTTGTTGAGTACGTCCAATTCTTCCTTATCAAAGACGATCGAAGTTTGATTAGATATGCGTGTGTAAAACTTATGTTTGTGCTCAATGTTGATCTTACTATGTCCTTTGTTCGCTAAGTTGGAAAACTTCATATTCTGGGTTATATATGTACTGTAAGTTATATCTGATGTATATTTATTCACATAATCTAAAATATTTTCGATTATAGCAGGATGGACGCTATCAAGTAATTGTAAATGTAATTTGTACAACCGGTTATTCAGCATTAATTTCTTCCTATACAAGTATTTAATTTCCGATTTTACCCAGAAAAGTTCTATTTTAGATTATGTGAATAAATATACATCAGCTATAACTTACAGTACATATATAACCCAGAATAAGAAGTTTTCCAGCTTAGCGAACAAAGGACATAGTAAGATCAATATTGAGCACAAACATAAGTTTTACACACGCATATCTAATCAAACTTCGATCGTCTTTGATAAGGAAGAATTGGACGTACTCAACAAGGGTTTGAAATATAACATTCCACCCAACTTACGTAATAATAACAGCTTTATCAATGAGATTGCCAATATGGAAGCAGCCATTAAAACTGTATTCGACCATCAAATACAAAACGAATTACGAGCGTTAATGAATGTCAAACTAAATAAACGTATTAAGCTTAATAAACCACTGACAACATACCGTAAACATGCCACAGAAACCAAAATATTAGGACAAATTAAAGACAAACTTACTTCTAATAATGCCGTGATCACTAAAGCCGATAATGTGAACACGATTGTCATATTAGATATACAGGTATGTAATAACAAAGTACTTTTATAAATAACAATAACATTCGGACATTGAACAGCGACCCCACCAATGAATACGTCAAACAGCTAAATGGCATTATTAATCGTTGCGGTAGTCTGTTTGATGATAATGATCGCCGTTATATAAAACCAATAAATGCACGCGCCCCGCAGCTCACGGGACTACCGAAGATACATAAGGCAAATATTCCTGTCAGACCCCTCATAAATTACACATCTGCACCTGGCTATAAGACGGCAAAGAAATTATATCATATTATTAAAAATAGTATTGTTTTAAAAAATAATCACAGCATAAAAAATAATATTGACTTTATTAAAAGGGTCCAGGATATCGAACTCTTACCTACGTACAAAATCGCTTCATTTGACATAGTTAATTTATATACAAACGTGCCGGTTCATGACACAATTTCAATTGTAAAATATCTTCTCATTGAAAGTGAGAAGCTGAATCACAAACAAATAGATGAGTTAATTTTATTGTTGAATGTCCTTTTGAAGCAGAATTACTTCACTTTTAATAATAATTTTTACGTACAAGAGTTTGGTCTCGCAATGGGTTCGCCACTTTCAGGACTGCTGGCGGATTTATACTTGCATCATTTCGAAAATACTTACATGTTCTCAGAGAATAACAAATTTTTTAATAATATTAAATTCTATGCACGATATGTAGACGACACCTTTATAATTTTTAACGGCACGCTACGGCAGATAGAGAAATTGAAACATTATTTGAACAGCCTTAGCAAGAACATACAATTTACCCTCGAAACAGAGTTTGACAATAAACTCAATTTTTTGGACCTGACTGTTACAAAGTATATTAATAAATTTCAATATAAAATATATAGGAAACCGACCACCACAGATATTACAATACACGCCGATTCTCATCACCCATATAGTCAGAAAATGGCGGCTTACAACAGTTTTGTTCATAGGTTGGTAACGATCCCACTTAACCAAAAGGACTTTCAGGACGAATTGGATACAATAAGGCACATAGCAGTAGCGAATGGGTACAAGAGTTCGATGATAGATAAACTTCTTAAGCGACACCTATATAAAACTAGATCCCACCATAATACCATCGATGATATTAAAGTTAACAATAATAAAAATAATAATAAAAAGTATATAACGACAGTGTACGGTAGCCTTTTACCTAACATTATATCTAATGTGTTCTCTAAATTCAATATAAAAGTCGCGTTTAAAACAAATAATAATATATCTAATTTGTTACGCATAAAACAACCATTCCCGTTAGAAGAGAAAACAGGTGTTTACAGGATATCATGTGATGATTGTGATTGTTTCTATCTGGGTCAAACTGGCAGGTCTTTCTTGAAAAGATACAAAGAACATCTACCAAGGAATGATTTAGACAAGACCAAATCTAATTATGCGCGCCATCTAATGATTCATAACCATAATTACACGGATTTCAATACCAATTTCAAAGCAATCCATGTATGCGGTAAGGGTAGGTTAATGGACACTCTCGAGGAGTTTGAGATTTATAAATCATTTAAAGACAAGAATATCAACAGTAACAGTATACTAAACGAACATTTAAGGTTTCAATCTCATTCACTATATGATACAGCCCTAAATATAATCGCGCATGACGGTAATGACTGGTGATAAGGATTGACTTAGTTCAATTAGTGGCTCGGCAACTGCACGCGCGGTCGGACCGGTCCAGCGAAGCCGTAGTTACATCGTGTTATGTGTGTGTCGTCGTTGTAATTTTGTAAATATGTGCAAATGTGTTTTTATGTGTTTTACGTGAATTTTAACTTTTGACGAGGACTACTGAAGATGTGACACATGTCACGAAACGCATCTAAATAAAAAACGCTGAACGAAGTCACTGACGGATAAAAAGGTAATAAATTATTGTGAAAAAGTGACTTGGATACTATATAAAAACCAAATAAAATGGAAGCCAGTCAGGCATCGATAGTATTTAAATACCAAAACATTAAAATCAAACTATTCAAAACTAACTTGCACATTAAATTCAATAAGAAATGCTTAGAAAATAACCTGATTCCGAAGTACGCCAGGATATACGTTAATAATACCTCACCAACTGCAAGAAAAACTAAAGAACATGCAGAACTTTTCTGGGTAAAATCGGAAATTAAATACTTGTATAGGAAGAAATTAATGCTGAATAACCGGTTGTACAAATTACATTTACAATTACTTGATAGCGTCCATCCTGCTATAATCGAAAATATTTTAGATTATGTGAATAAATATACATCAGATATAACTTACAGTACATATATAACCCAGGATAAGAAGTTTTCAAACTTAGCGAACAAAGGACATAGTAAGATCAATATTGAGCACAAACATAAGTTTTACACACGCATATCTAATCAAACTTCGATCGTCTTTGATAAGGAAGAATTGGACGTACTCAACAAGGGTTTGAAATATGACATTCCACCCAACTTACGTAATAATAACCGCTTTATCAATGAGATTGCCAATATGGAAGCAGCCATTAAAACTGTATCCGACCATCAAATACAAAACGAATTACGAGCGTTAATGAATGTCAAACTAAATAAACGTATTAAGCTTAATAAACCACTGACAACATACCGTAAACATGCCACAGAAACCAAAATATTAGGACAAATTAAAGACAAACTTACTTCTAATAATGCCGTGATCACTAAAGCCGATAATGTGAACACGATTGTCATATTAGATATACAGGTATGTAATAACAAAGTACTTTTATAAATAACAATAACATTCGGACATTGAACAGCGACCCCACCAATGAATACGTCAAACAGCTAAATGGCATTATTAATCGTTGCGGTAGTCTGTTTGATGATAATGATCGCCGTTATATAAAACCAATAAATGCACGCGCCCCGCAGCTCACGGGACTACCGAAGATACATAAGGCAAATATTCCTGTCAGACCCCTCATAAATTACACATCTGCACCTGGCTATAAGACGGCAAAGAAATTATATCATATTATTAAAAATAGTATTGTTTTAAAAAATAATCACAGCATAAAAAATAATATTGACTTTATTAAAAGGGTCCAGGATATCGAACTCTTACCTACGTACAAAATCGCTTCATTTGACATAGTTAATTTATATACAAACGTGCCGGTTCATGACACAATTTCAATTGTAAAAGATCTTCTCATTGAAAGTGAGAAGCTGAATCACAAACAAATAGATGAGTTAATTTTATTGTTGAATGTCCTGTTGAAGCAGAATTACTTCACTTTTAATAATAATTTTTACGTACAAGAGTTTGGTCTCGCAATGGGTTCGCCACTTTCAGGACTGCTGGCGGATTTATACTTGCATCATTTCGAAAATACTTACATGTTCTCAGAGAATAACAAATTTTGTAATAATATTAAATTCTATGCACGATATGTAGACGACACCTTTATAATTTTTAACGGCACGCTACGGCAGATAGAGAAATTGAAACATTATTTGAACAGCCTTAGCAAGAACATACAATTTACCCTCGAAACAGAGGTTGACAATAAACTCAATTTTTTGGACCTGACTGTTACAAAGTATATTAATAAATTTCAATATAAAATATATAGGAAACCGACCACCACAGATATTACAATACACGCCGATTCTCATCACCCATATAGTCAGAAAATGGCGGCTTACAACAGTTTTGTTCATAGGTTGGTAACGATCCCACTTAACCAAATGGACTTTCAGGACGAATTGGATACAATAAGGCACATAGCAGTAGCGAATGGGTACAAGAGTTCGATGATAGATAAACTTCTTAAGCGACACCTATATAAAACTAGATCCCACCATAATACCATCGATGATATTAAAGTTAACAATAATAAAAATAATAATAAAAAGTATATAACGACAGTGTACGGTAGCCTTTTACCTAACATTATATCTAATGTGTTCTCTAAATTCAATATAAAAGTCGCGTTTAAAACAAATAATAATATATCTAATTTGTTACGCATAAAACAACCATTCCCGTTAGAAGAGAAAACAGGTGTTTACAGGATATCATGTGATGATTGTGATTGTTTCTATCTGGGTCAAACTGGCAGGTCTTTCTTGAAAAGATACAAAGAACATCTACCAAGGAATGATTTAGACAAGACCAAATCTAATTATGCGCGCCATCTAATGATTCATAACCATAATTACACGGATTTCAATACCAATTTCAAAGCAATCCATGTATGCGGTAAGGGTAGGTTAATGGACACTCTCGAGGAGTTTGAGATTTATAAATCATTTAAAGACAAGAATATCAACAGTAACAGTATACTAAACGAACATTTAAGGTTTCAATCTCATTCACTATATGATACAGCCCTAAATATAATCGCGCATGACGGTAATGACTGGTGATAAGGATTGACTTAGTTCAATTAGTGGCTCGGCAACTGCACGCGCGGTCGGACCGGTCCAGCGAAGCCGTAGTTACATCGTGTTATGTGTGTGTCGTCGTTGTAATTTTGTAAATATGTGCAAATGTGTTTTTATGTGTTTTACGTGAATTTTAACTTTTGACGAGGACTACTGAAGATGTGACACATGTCACGAAACGCATCTAAATAAAAAACGCTGAACGAAGTCACTGACGGATAAAAAGGTAATAAATTATTGTGAAAAAGTGACTTGGATACTATATAAAAACCAAATAAAATGGAAGCCAGTCAGGCATCGATAGTATTTAAATACCAAAACATTAAAATCAAACTATTCAAAACTAACTTGCACATTAAATTCAATAAGAAATGCTTAGAAAATAACCTGATTCCGAAGTACGCCAGGATATACGTTAATAATACCTCACCAACTGCAAGAAAAACTAAAGAACATGCAGAACTTTTCTGGGTAAAATCGGAAATTAAATACTTGTATAGGAAGAAATTAATGCTGAATAACCGGTTGTACAAATTACATTTACAATTACTTGATAGCGTCCATCCTGCTATAATCGAAAATATTTTAGATTATGTGAATAAATATACATCAGATATAACTTACAGTACATATATAACCCAGGATAAGAAGTTTTCAAACTTAGCGAACAAAGGACATAGTAAGATCAATATTGAGCACAAACATAAGTTTTACACACGCATATCTAATCAAACTTCGATCGTCTTTGATAAGGAAGAATTGGACGTACTCAACAAGGGTTTGAAATATGACATTCCACCCAACTTACGTAATAATAACCGCTTTATCAATGAGATTGCCAATATGGAAGCAGCCATTAAAACTGTATCCGACCATCAAATACAAAACGAATTACGAGCGTTAATGAATGTCAAACTAAATAAACGTATTAAGCTTAATAAACCACTGACAACATACCGTAAACATGCCACAGAAACCAAAATATTAGGACAAATTAAAGACAAACTTACTTCTAATAATGCCGTGATCACTAAAGCCAATAAGGGGAACACGATTGTCATATTAGATATACAGGTATATAATAACAAAGTACTTGAATTTATAGATAACAATAACATTCGGACATTGAACAGTGACCCCACCAATGAATACGTCAAACAGCTAAATGGCATTATTAATCGTTGCGGTAGTCTGTTTGATGATAATGTTCGCCGTTATATAAAACCAATAAATGCACGCGCCCTGCAGCTCACGGAACTACCGAAGATACATAAGGCAAATATTCCTGTCAGACCCCTCATAAATTACACATCTGCACCTGGCTATAAGACGGCAAAGAAATTATATCATATTATTAAAAATAGTATCGTTTTAAAAAATAATCACAGCATAAAAAATAATATTGACTTTATTAAAAGGGTCCAGGATATCGAACTCTTACCTACGTACAAAATCGCTTCATTTGACATAGTTAATTTATATACAAACGTGCCGGTTCATGACACAATTTCAATTGTAAAAGATCTTCTCATTGAAAGTGAGAAGCTGAATCACAAACAAATAGATGAGTTAATTTTATTGTTGAATGTCCTGTTGAAGCAGAATTACTTCACTTTTAATAATAATTTTTACGTACAAGAGTTTGGTCTCGCAATGGGTTCGCCACTTTCAGGACTGCTGGCGGATTTATACTTGCATCATTTCGAAAATACATGTTCTCAGAGAATAACAAATTTTGTAATAATATTAAATTCTATGCACGATATGTAGACGACACCTTTATAATTTTTAACGGCACGCTACGGCAGATAGAGAAATTGAAACATTATTTGAACAGCCTTAGCAAGAACATACAATTTACCCTCGAAACAGAGGTTGACAATAAACTCAATTTTTTGGACCTGACTGTTACAAAGTATATTAATAAATTTCAATATAAAATATATAGGAAACCGACCACCACAGATATTACAATACACGCCGATTCTCATCACCCATATAGTCAGAAAATGGCGGCTTACAACAGTTTTGTTCATAGGTTGGTAACGATCCCACTTAACCAAAAGGACTTTCAGGACGAATTGGATACAATAAGGCACATAGCAGTAGCGAATGGGTACAAGAGTTCGATGATAGATAAACTTCTTAAGCGACACCTATATAAAACTAGATCCCACCATAATACCATCGATGATATTAAAGTTAACAATAATAAAAATAATAATAAAAAGTATATAACGACAGTGTGCGGTAGCCTTTTACCTAACATTATATCTAATGTGTTCTCTAAATTCAATATAAAAGTCGCGTTTAAAACAAATAATAATATATCTAATTTGTTACGCATAAAACAACCATTCCCGTTAGAAGAGAAAACAGGTGTTTACAGGATATCATGTGATGATTGTGATTGTTTCTATCTGGGTCAAACTGGCAGGTCTTTCTTGAAAAGATACAAAGAACATCTACCAAGGAATGATTTAGACAAGACCAAATCTAATTATGCGCGCCATCTAATGATTCATAACCATAATTACACGGATTTCAATACCAATTTCAAAGCAATCCATGTATGCGGTAAGGGTAGGTTAATGGACACTCTCGAGGAGTTTGAGATTTATAAATCATTTAAAGACAAGAATATCAACAGTAACAGTATACTAAACGAACATTTAAGGTTTCAATCTCATTCACTATATGATACAGCCCTAAATATAATCGCGCATGACGGTAATGACTGGTGATAAGGATTGACTTAGTTCAATTAGTGGCTCGGCAACTGCACGCGCGGTCGGACCGGTCCAGCGAAGCCGTAGTTACATCGTGTTATGTGTGTGTCGTCGTTGTAATTTTGTAAATATGTGCAAATGTGTTTTTATGTGTTTTACGTGAATTTTAACTTTTGACGAGGACTACTGAAGATGTGACACATGTCACGAAACGCATCTAAATAAAAAACGCTGAACGAAGTCACTTACGGATAAAAAGGTAATAAATTATTGTGAAAAAGTGACTTGGATACTATATAAAAACCAAATAAAATGGAAGCCAGTCAGGCATCGATAGTATTTAAATACCAAAACATTAAAATCAAACTATTCAAAACTAACTTGCACATTAAATTCAATAAGAAATGCTTAGAAAATAACCTGATTCCGAAGTACGCCAGGATATACGTTAATAATACCTCACCAACTGCAAGAAAAACTAAAGAACATGCAGAACTTTTCTGGGTAAAATCGGAAATTAAATACTTGTATAGGAAGAAATTAATGCTGAATAACCGGTTGTACAAATTACATTTACAATTACTTGATAGCGTCCATCCTGCTATAATCGAAAATATTTTAGATTATGTGAATAAATATACATCAGATATAACTTACAGTACATATATAACCCAGGATAAGAAGTTTTCAAACTTAGCGAACAAAGGACATAGTAAGATCAATATTGAGCACAAACATAAGTTTTACACACGCATATCTAATCAAACTTCGATCGTCTTTGATAAGGAAGAATTGGACGTACTCAACAAGGGTTTGAAATATGACATTCCACCCAACTTACGTAATAATAACCGCTTTATCAATGAGATTGCCAATATGGAAGCAGCCATTAAAACTGTATCCGACCATCAAATACAAAACGAATTACGAGCGTTAATGAATGTCAAACTAAATAAACGTATTAAGCTTAATAAACCACTGACAACATACCGTAAACATGCCACAGAAACCAAAATATTAGGACAAATTAAAGACAAACTTACTTCTAATAATGCCGTGATCACTAAAGCCAATAAGGGGAACACGATTGTCATATTATATATACAGGTATATAATAACAAAGTACTTTTATAAATAACAATAACATTCGGACATTGAACAGTGACCCCACCAATGAATACGTCAAACAGCTAAATGGCATTATTAATCGTTGCGGTAGTCTGTTTGATGATAATGTTCGCCGTTATATAAAACCAATAAATGCACGCGCCCTGCAGCTCACGGAACTACCGAAGATACATAAGGCAAATATTCCTGTCAGACCCCTCATAAATTACACATCTGCACCTGGCTATAAGACGGCAAAGAAATTATATCATATTATTAAAAATAGTATCGTTTTAAAAAATAATCACAGCATAAAAAATAATATTGACTTTATTAAAAGGGTCCAGGATATCGAACTCTTACCTACGTACAAAATCGCTTCATTTGACATAGTTAATTTATATACAAACTATGTATGATTTCATGACACAATTTCAATTGTAAAAGATCTTCTCATTGAAAGTGAGAAGCTGAATCACAAACAAATAGATGAGTTAATTTTATTGTTGAATGTCCTGTTGAAAGCAGAATTACTTCACTTTTAATAATAATTTTTACGTACAAGAGTTTGGTCTCGCAATGGGTTCGCCACTTTCAGGACTGCTGGCGGATTTATACTTGCATCATTTCGAAAATACTTACATGTTCTCAGAGAATAACAAATTTTGTAATAATATTAAATTCTATGCACGATATGTAGACGACACCTTTATAATTTTTAACGGCACGCTACGGCAGATAGAGAAATTGAAACATTATTTGAACAGCCTTAGCAAGAACATACAATTTACCCTCGAAACAGAGTTTGACAATAAACTCAATTTTTTGGACCTGACTGTTACAAAGTATATTAATAAATTTCAATATAAAATATATAGGAAACCGACCACCACAGATATTACAATACACGCCGATTCTCATCACCCATATAGTCAGAAAATGGCGGCTTACAACAGTTTTGTTCATAGGTTGGTAACGATCCCACTTAACCAAAAGGACTTTCAGGACGAATTGGATACAATAAGGCACATAGCAGTAGCGAATGGGTACAAGAGTTCGATGGTAGATAGACTTCTTAAGCGACACCTATATAAAACTAGATCCCACCATAATACCATCGATGATAATAAAGTTAACAATAATAAAAATAATAATAAAAAGTATATAACGACAGTGTACGGTAGCCTTTTACCTAACATTATATCCAATGTGTTCTCTAAATTCAATATAAAAGTCGCGTTTAAAACAAATAATAATATATCTAATTTGTTACGCATAAAACAACCATTCCCGTTAGAAGAGAAAACAGGTGTTTACAGGATATCATGTGATGATTGTGATTGTTTCTATCTGGGTCAAACTGGCAGGTCTTTCTTGAAAAGATACAAAGAACATCTACCAAGGAATGATTTAGACAAGACCAAATCTAATTATGCGCGCCATCTAACGATGCATAACCATAATTACACGGATTTCAATACCAATTTCAAAGCAATCCATGTATGCGGTAAGGGTAGGTTAATGGACACTCTCGAGGAGTTTGAGATTTATAAATCATTTAAAGACAAGAATATCAACAGTAACAGTATACTAAACGAACATTTAAGGTTTCAATCTCATTCACTATATGATACAGCCCTAAATATAATCGCGCATGACGGTAATGACTGGTGATAAGGATTGACTTAGTTCAATTAGTGGCTCGGCAACTGCACGCGCGGTCGGACCGGTCCAGCGAAGCCGTAGTTACATCGTGTTATGTGTGTGTCGTCATTGTAATTTTGTAAATATGTGCAAATGTGTTTTTATGTGTTTTACGTGAATTTTAACTTTTGACGAGGACTACTGAAGATGTGACACATGTCACGAAACGCATCTAAATAAAAAACGCTGAACGAAGTCACTGACGGATAAAAAGGTAATAAATTATTGTGAAAAAGTGACTTGGATACTAAAAAAAAAAAAAAAAAAAAAAAATCAACAATTTCATCTTTCTTTTACGTTACATTGATAATAACTGCTGGAATATTCTTTCAACTTTAATTTATTTATTATTCATTTTCTTCAACAAAAACTACTATTTATCTGAATCACTTTGTTTCATAGATTATTAAAATATTTAGACTATCGTTACATAACAAATATTTTCATAGTTAGCTTCACACTCTTATGTGAAGAAAAAATATCAACTTAAACTAATTACTCTATACATGACAAACCAGCTTGCTCATACACTCACTCACACAATATTTAAATTATTCCCCATACTTTAGAGATCTCATTTTATGTTGATTATTTAAATTTGCATGATTTTGATTGGTTTATTTATAATTCTGGGTAATTTCTTTATCTTACGTAATCCTTGGAGGTACATCCATAAAGAGTCTCCTCGTGCACGCGCACTAGGTTGCGATCTCTTCGTTTTTCACTTTTAATTTTATGACAGTTAAAACTGTCACTTCACCTTAAAACTGTCACTGCATTTATCTCGCTATTCAAATGACTGGTTTCCACACATTTTTGACGTCTAAAAAGATTTTTTGGTTCGGGAGTCTTTCTGTATGTCTGGCCAGACGTATTTTGTTTTGTCGACTGAGGGACGCTAAAAGTTTTTCAAGATGGCTAGCCGCTACACCCCACGGCTAGTTGGTATCTGATTGGAGCACAGCGGCACCACGTGACATAGCAAATATTCACCGCCGCATATAGTCTACTTACTGTAACTGGTCAAACAGCCGCGGACGTGATAATTCAACTGTAGGCACACGCATCCGCGCAATAGCGCACATTCCATTGTACCTTAAAACTGTGCTTGTTGACAACTTTTCGAGTCCAATATGCAGATGGGCGTCACCTACGGGTGTTTCTATTGTTATACATTGAGGCCTAGTGTGGGTAACTACTGCGTTGTATTCTCAATTAAAATGGTATTCACAAATGAAAATCTATCGCACAATTCTGTCCCATTACAGTCTAGCCTGTCTGAGTCCAGAGACAAAACTCAGACGTGTTGTTTTGTAATAACACTGCATGCATGGTTGGTTAATACACGGTGCCCCACAGGTGAACACTGACTACTTTAAAATTATTTTCAGTTATTAAAATTTATCCCCGTCCCGGATATTTCCCGTTACATTATGACAGTTTGTTTACATCTTCAAATTATCTTTAAGAAAACGAGCAAATTACAGATAACTTCTAACATATATTGTAATGGTACAGAATGGGGCAATGTCGAACTATAATATTTATTCATTGTGTGTAATAATCCTTATTGTTAAATTACATTGGAATTTCTAAGTGGCAATTGCGAACACGTGGCAGTGAATCAGCGACTATTTTGAGACATAGAACTAAATGAGCCAAGCGGATCGAGGGGTGGCTATCAACCAATCAAAGAACACGGAATTCGCCATGGCCATATATGGGCCGCGGAACATCGCAAATTAATGACGTACATCTCAAAATAATGACAGGTGACAGACATACAGTAATATCATGTTAATGCGTCACGGAGGCTGTGGAATTGTTTCTAAAACGTTCACGGTGACGATATCGTTGAGATAAAATACAAATTTTTTGATGTACGTGAAAATAGATGTACAAATCTAAGGTTATGATATGATTGTATTATAAATAAGTAAAAACCTATATAAGCAAAATGAATACTAATAAAGATAATGATGAGAATGTCAGTTTCACTGATAGTCATACTGAAAGTCAAATAAATAGCGATTTAAGCGAGACTGAATCGAGAATAATGGAAGGCGTAACGAGTCAATTGACGCCTACCCCAGTTAAAAAAGACTGAGAACCTACAGATTATTAAGAAAATTATATTTAATAAACAATATGCGTAACTCCCTTACCTTTATCGGGGCTCAGAGTCTTCATGTGAACTCTTACCTATAAGTGATTTAGGGTTACTTTATAATAATTACTCTCTCATAGCATGTTTTAACTATCTCAATTTTATTTAACATTTCTTTGTATACTCTTTTTTCTTTTTTAAATTTCTTTACTGATTCTTATGTAACCAAGAAAAACTAATATATTTACTTATTATAATTAAATGAAATATTTCTCTTATTTTATAAGACAGCCCAGTATTTGCTCGCTCTCACTTTCACACATTTTACCCCCCTTTTTAATTAAGAAATCGCTTCATTTTTTTATGACTTTTGTTTTGCGTTATTTTAATAGCAATTGTGGATTTTTAATGAAGAAATTTGTGTTAGTGGTTGAAATCACAATCAGAATGATCACAGTTGCACACCACTATATAAAAATTATCCCGATTAGCGCTTTCAAGCCTCACAGCCCATCGTCAGATCAGAATAGGCAGAAATTATTTTAAAAACAAACCCTTCACCCCTCTCCCCCACCCTGCTCACACACAACAAGCTATAATATAAATGACCCTTCCCCACCCCCTAAACCCTGTCCACACCATCTGTACAGTTACATATTTTTCTAGCAAATTCCTTGTGTGTGTGTGTGTGTGTGTGTGTGTGTGTGTGTGTGTGTGTGTGCGCGCATCCTTTTAAACTTACCCTACTTCCTCTCCACACACATGGGTCAGTCACACACCCTTATTTTAACCATCCAATTAGTACTATGCAAATAATTCTTAATCTTATCTATCTGTCCTCTATCATTTACTTCTTAATCATGTTATAAAATATTTCTTCATTATCAAATTTAATTTTAATATTAATTAAATTGTCTAACCCTTTTTCTCTTTCTTTTAATATTTCTAACTCCTCTCTAAGCTTCCTTTCAACTGTGTTATTTACTACTTTTACAATTTCGTATTCTTCCAAAGGATTAACAAACTTATGGTTGTCTTCTATGAAATGTCTTGCATATAACGAATTGGTTGTTCTATTACCTTCTCCACGTTTGTGGTCAGACAACCTGCATACGAATTTTCGTCCTGTCTCACCTAGGTACACTTTGTTGCAGTCTTTACATTTTAAATTATAAATTCCGCTTTTCTGTAATACTGGAATTTTTTCTATATTCTTATTCCTTATCTTATCAAATACCGTTTCACATTTTTTAATAGCTATATCTACTCCATATTTATTAAAACATTTTATAATTTTTCTAGTATGTGAACCTATGTATGTCAATGACCCTGCATAATTCTTTTGTTCTGGTTCTATTTTAGCTTTTTGTATGTTAACCCTTTTCATAACTTTATCCACTATGTTGGTGTTATAATTATTATTCCTTACAATTCCCTTTATCGTTTTTAACTCCCTAACTTTTGAATCGGTCTCTTTTAAACACTTCTGAGCTCTGTAACAAAATGTATTGATTGCCGCCATTTTATATCTATATGGGTGGTAAGACTCTCTTGGTATAATTATATCAGAATACGACTCTTTCCTAAATATCCCAAACTGTAGTTTCTCATTATCCTTAATTTCTATGTTCAAATCTAAGTAATTTATTTTCTTACCTCCTATCTCTTCTTTAAATTGTAAGTTTTTATCCTTATTATTTACCTCATTTATAAACTCATGCACTTCTTCTATGCTTCCTTCCCAAATTACTAATACATCATCAACGTACCTAGACCATAATTTTATATTGTCTTTATACTTAGTGGAAGTTATTAATTGCTTTTCAAAATCATTCATGTATATTTCAGCAAGAATAGGGGATAATGAAGACCCCATAGGTAAACCTTTTTTCTGTATATAAAACTTGTTATTAAACCTAAAATAGTTCTGATTTACACATTCTTTAATTACTTTCATCAACTGCTTTTTATACCTGTATTCTCCCATATTATTATCTTTTATTAACTTAATAACTTTATTTACTGTGATATTGGTAAACATGTCCTTAACATCCAGTGATATCAATTTTGTATTTACATTAATCCTAATATTTTCTAATTTTTCTATCAATTTTACATTATTCTCTATGTTGTATTTTGTCCCAAATTCATATTTCTCTCTCAGTACTCTGCTAACTTCCTTTGATAATTTATAAATAGGTGCATTAATAAACAAAATTATGGTCTAGGTACGTTGATGATGTATTAGTAATTTGGGAAGGAAGCATAGAAGAAGTGCATGAGTTTATAAATGAGGTAAATAATAAGGATAAAAACTTACAATTTAAAGAAGAGATAGGAGGTAAGAAAATAAATTACTTAGATTTGAACATAGAAATTAAGGATAATGAGAAACTACAGTTTGGGATATTTAGGAAAGAGTCGTATTCTGATATAATTATACCAAGAGAGTCTTACCACCCATATAGATATAAAATGGCGGCAATCAATACATTTTGTTACAGAGCTCAGAAGTGTTTAAAAGAGACCGATTCAAAAGTTAGGGAGTTAAAAACGATAAAGGGAATTGTAAGGAATAATAATTATAACACCAACATAGTGGATAAAGTTATGAAAAGGGTTAACATACAAAAAGCTAAAATAGAACCAGAACAAAAGAATTATGCAGGGTCATTGACATACATAGGTTCACATACTAGAAAAATTATAAAATGTTTTAATAAATATGGAGTAGATATAGCTATTAAAAAATGTGAAACGGTATTTGATAAGATAAGGAATAAGAATATAGAAAAAATTCCAGTATTACAGAAAAGCGGAATTTATAATTTAAAATGTAAAGACTGCAACAAAGTGTACCTAGGTGAGACAGGACGAAAATTCGTATGCAGGTTGTCTGACCACAAACGTGGAGAAGGTAATAGAACAACCAATTCGTTATATGCAAGACATTTCATAGAAGACAACCATAAGTTTGTTAATCCTTTGGAAGAATACGAAATTGTAAAAGTAGTAAATAACACAGTTGAAAGGAAGCTTAGAGAGGAGTTAGAAATATTAAAAGAAAGAGAAAAAGGGTTAGACAATTTAATTAATATTAAAATTTAATTTGATAATGAAGAAATATTTTATAACATGATTAAGAAGTAAATGATAGAGGACAGATAGATAAGATTAAGAATTATTTGCATAGTACTAATTGGATGGTTAAAATAAGGGTGTGTGACTGACCCATGTGTGTGGAGAGGAAGTAGGGTAAGTTTAAAAGGATGCGCACACACACACACACACACACACACTGAAACACAAGGAATTTGCTAGAAAAATATGTAACTGTACAGATGGTGTGGACAGGGTTTAGGGGGTGGGGAAGGGTCATTTATATTATAGCTTGTTGTGTGTGAGCAGGGAGGGGGAGAGGGGTGAAGGGTTTGTTTTTAAAATAATTTCTGCCTATTCCGATCTGACGATGGGCTGTGAGGCTTGAAAGCGCTAATCGGGATAATTTTTATATAGTGGTGTGCAACTGTGATCATTCTGATTGTAATTGTGGATTTATATAATTTTTTACTTTCCTGTGGTCGCCTCAGCCACGTGTCGAACTCAGTCCGGTTTTTTGTTCACATTTGTTCCGAAATTAGTTCTCACTGGTTTAACTTTGATGCCAATGAATTATAACTGTTCTCACTGGTTTACATCACTTTAAATTACGATTTAAATCATGTTTTTCGCAAGTTTTACTAGACTTCGGCTCGCGAGCCTTTTACGTTCAACCGGCAACGAGCCACAGCTGTAGACGACAGACGTTTACCTACTTTCACATTTTATGTGCGGGCGAGATGAAAATGTGCCCAGCCGGCGGACGCACACAACTGCTCGCATCCATTGGCTTGAGATGTTATTTTCCAACTGCCTTTGTTCTAATGCACACCAAGCGCTAAGGAATATATCTGTACGTGCCGTTTTTGTGAGAAACCTGGCCGACCAGTGCGCGCGCTTGTTTGTGAGTGCGCACCCTTGTTGATAACCTGCATACTAGTGACAGGCCGCGACACTCTCGACGCTATAGTCCGTTCACCAAATATACTTGGGCGAAATAAAATTGACAAGATTTAATTTACAAATCCCCATAGGTTTGTATCGTTACAAGACGATAGTAATGACATAATAAATATGATGAAATTCCTTATGGAGAAGCAAAACATAATGATAAGTAACAAATTTGATGAAGTGAACACTAACATGAATGAACAAAAGAATGATTTTAATGACAAATTAAAAGAGCAACATAAAGAAATAAATAGTAATCTAAATGAAAAGTTTGATGAAATAAATACTAAATGTGACAAACGGAATGAGAATTTAATAGTTTCAAAAATGAAATTAACGGTAAATTTGAAAAAATTGATAACAAATTTGTAACAATGACTGATAAAATATTAGAAGCAGTCAATACGCAAGTAGACAGTTTAGAAAGCAGAATGATTAAACTAGATGAAGTATTTAAAAATAATATAATGAAAATTAATAGTGACGATAATTATGAGAGTATAGTGAGGTTAGAAAGTGGTGAAAAGTCCGATAAATTAAACGAAAATAAAGACGATCAGTTAACATATAATACGGTAAGTAGGGGTGAGAAAAATAATGATATAATTAATAATGTGGTGTTAGAAAGTAAGGTTGTGCATATTGAGAATGCTGATGAAGTTTTAGTGGGAGTAGAATTTAATAATGGAATGTTAGTGAGTGTTGATGAGTTAAAGAGAGAGTGTAGAGAGAGTTTACAGATAGAGGGGTGCAGGGGGTAAATTTTCCCCGGGTTTATTGTGAACCAAGGTGTTCACTGTTGTTGTTGAATTTCCCTTAGAGGAGGACATGGTGTCTTCAAATTGTCCTTTGAATTTTAGTGTGGTTCCTGGAAGAACCAGGAGGTGTTTTAATGTAACAGTACCCTCTGCATGGATTAGTAGAAAAAGTGTGAAATGGCATTATGATGGGAGATATTTTGAGAGAGTTGTGTGTTGATGGGGAGATAAAGTTATTTGAGATTGGTAGAAGGTATAAAGAGTTAGTAGAGAGGTTAGGTATAGAGAGAGCTGGTAATTATATTGACTGAGTACGTACCTTGTGTTGAAACTGATGTAGCAGCAGTAGATGATGATAATGTAGATGATACTATAACTTACCTGACTTTAACGGAAAATACTAAAGGAGAATTTACCATACCCAATGTCAACAGGAATTTTGAATTGATAGTATGCAATAGTATTTGTAGTTACTATATTGATACAATGGAAAAAAGTAATGATGATGACTATTATAATTATAATAGCAATATGTATTTAATTGTAAGTGATTTGTGTAGACGTAAGATCCGATTATTATTCGATGATGGTGGTTAAACAGTGTTGTTCATGAACATTTAATTATGTGAGTACGAGGTTTCGAAATGGACTGTATTGTGAAATGATTTATGGTAAACAATAATGAATAATAATTTGGATTGTATATACTTGTGTAGTGATGTTAAGTGTATTTGTGTAGTACATTATGTTGTACCTTGTATTTTAGATAAACAAATGTATATATGGAGTAGGAATTGATTTAATAATAATAAAAAATAATAATATTTCGCCAAACTAAGTAAATAACGAGACTAATTGTGTTTATAATGAAATTAACTGATTTGGAATTGTTTGACTATTGCAATTAAGAAATTGAGTGTTTTTGAAAAAGATTGAATTAAATAATTTGAGAGGAATTAATTAATGTTGTATGAATGAACTTTGATAATAAATTTAAATGATTTTCTGAGATTTGAACTTTATAATAAATAGTAAATGATGAAAAATACCATGTGCTTAGGTATTGAGTTGTATTGTTATAATGTATCAGGAAGTACATATGGTAATGTAAGTTATATTTGTGGTGATAAAGGTTTGTATTTTTGAATTTATGACAGAAATCATGTTGTATTTGATTACATGAGTGACCATATCTAAGTATGAATTTTATAATGAATTGAAGTAATGTAAAATGTGGTAAAAGATGGAGTTTGGGTGATAATAATTATTTCAATAAGGCATTCAGTCAAAATTAATTTTAAATGGGTGTTAGACAAAATAAGAATTTTGGAATAAAAGTAATACAGAAACAAGTCAGTAGTAGGGATACAGTAGTGAGAGTGATTGTATGTAGAGAAAGCGAGAGTGATGTAAATGGAGAGTAAAAGGTGAGAGCAGGGTACATAAATTTTGTAGTGAGGGTGGAGGTGTAAGGAGTCCTCAACGCAAGGCGTTGTGGCGGGGGGAATAGTTTTAAATGGGGTTTGGCGGGGTTACCTGGAAGGGCCAGGAACTGATAAGGGAATGAGCTGGTAGTGCGGGAACACACATCCTATGTACAAAAAAGGGTATCAGGTGCTTTATTATAAGAGGGGAAGGATTTAAGTAAAATTAGAGAAATTAGTGGAGGTAAATATTATTGAGAGATTGGTGTCACCCTATGCAAATCTGTTAGTGGTTGTTAGAAGGAAGAAGGTGAGTAAGGTTATATATATAAATGCCCATTCAATAAATCAAATCATTGTGAATGACGGAGAATCACCCAAACCAATTAATGATGAAAATGCTTAATAGAAATTCATAGTTGAAATGTAAAAATAAATGTAACCAGTGAAAGATTTAATAGAATTTGAAACTAAAGTAAAGCTGTAAGGTGTGTAATTTTTGGTCAAACTTAAATGTGAATTGTTTATTTTAATGTAATAATCGCAATGTTAATTATGAGTGTACTATGTTTTATTATGTTGATTATGTTAGTGTGTAGGAATCTTAAACATGAATTGTATTTATGTATAACATGTTTTTAAATACGATTCCCTACATTTCGGGCGATCTCGGCCTTACCAACCCAGATCGTGGTTTTGGATGACAATCAGCTATGGGCAGTATTAATGTATGCTGACCATAGTTGGTTGCCTTTGAAATTGGTTTAGTTTGGAAATTTAATGGGGTTTAATCAGGGAATCTAAGTTTATTTTGAACACAGGCTATTTTCACCCAAATAGGGGTGGTAGACCTTAGGGGCATATAGTAAGATAATGAGTAGGGGTACCTACCCTGAAGTTTCTTGTAACGCTGAAGCAAGGATGGGGGTGAGAGAAAAGAAAAAAGTGCTCACTCCTTCCGCCTCAGTCCTTGTGGAGGCAACTGGACCCAGCAGTCCAGGGGGGGGCAATAGTGTGTGTGGAGGAGAAAAGGGGATGATTATTATTAACAGCACTGGATAAATAGAATTTTTTTATCTGTTAATAATAATATTTTATAATGTGTAAAATGATTTTGAATAGTTTTAGATATAAAAGGGAAAATGGTTAAGAGTTGTAGAAGAAGGGAGACATAAATAAATTGTATTTGATTGATTAATTTTTAAAGATTTTGATAATGTGTTTAAATATTTTGAAATATTATTGTGTTAATGTAAGGGTTTATACTTCTTCTTGTAAAATGGGAAAGGCTTAATTATTATCGATTGGAATCGAAAAATTTTATGAAATGTGGAACGAATTAAGTGGATGAAAGTCTATGCAGTATATATAAGATTATCTCTTACTAGTTCAAGAAAACCAGTGCTTCTTAATGCAAACCAGCACAGCTAAGGGGGAACAGATCAGTTAGGGATATGGTATTATACTAGGCCACAATTTGATTTTTTTGATTTGATGTTTCAGTGTCTGGTGATGCTGTGGCGGCGGTCCTGTGCTGGCAAACACGTCAGAGCAGGAGCGTCAAGTGCCTGTCTGGCCTTGCGGTGTTGGGATCTCGAGAGAGAAGTCCAGTAAGGTCATTCAGGTGCGGTCACAGTCACTGGACCAGGGGGTAAGTTAACCATGATTTTTCTATAAAACGTAAAGCGGGTTGTGGCGACATATTCTGGCTGATCCCTTTAGGAAGTATGAGAGTGTCAATGAGAGTTTTTATGCTTCGGCATAAAACCTCTCATTGAGGGGGTTTTGTAATGGTACAGAATGGGGCAATGTCGAAGTATAATATTTATTCATTGTGTGTAATAATCCTTATTGTTAAATTACATTGGAATTTCTAAGTGGCAATTGCGAACACGTGGCATAAAACCTCTCATTGAGGGGGTTTTGTAATGGTACAGAATGGGGCAATGTCGAAGTATAATATTTATTCATTGTGTGTAATAATCCTTATTGTTAAATTACATTGGAATTTCTAAGTGGCAATTGCGAACACGTGGCAGTGAATCAGCGACTATTTTGAGACATAGAACTCAATGAGCCAAGCAGATCGAGGGGTGGCTATCAACCAATCAAAGAACACGGAATTCGCCATGGCCATATATGGGCCGCGGAACATCGCAAATTAATGACGTACATCTCAAAATAATGACAGGTGACAGACATACAGTAATATCATGTTAATGCGTCACGGAGGCTGTGGAATTGTTTCTAAAACGTTCACGGTGACGAAATCGATGTGGTAATGTATGGCAAGAGCAACGCAATGAGACGCCGAATATACACTGCTTCCGCCCAGTCTTCCAGCAATCGTCCACCAAGCCGGACGTTTTGTTAACCAGTTTTTTGAAACAAAATTTCAGTTTCAGTACAGTAAAAATGTAACACCAAGAATAAGCATTCAACATTTCCACCGGTAACAGCAATGAATGGCTAAAAAACAAATCAACCTTACAACCGTTTTGGAGCAGTTTTAGGCGAACATCAAGAAAACTACACACAACATGGAGGGGCCAGGTACCTGGTGATGCGTATCACCACAAAATTTATATTGTTTTATTAAAATGAGCTCACGGGGGAAAATATAAAATATGTAGCAAGTGTGGGTGTGTGTGAGTCAATATATATGTATATTAAACCATGAAGCGCTGGTTTGTGTTATATGGGATTTATTTTATGTTTTAAATTGTTTCTAGTTTCTATTTTAAGGGTAAAAAAGAAAACCACTCAGGCATAAAAAATGTTATTATTGTATATCTAAAAGATCGTAACAGAAAGAAGAAAGGGAGGGGGAATATTTGTTTATATAAAATTTGCAATGATGTTAATGGCTATATTTTCATGTTTTCTTTTGTAGTGTAAAAATGAATTAAAAATAGGTGTGATGGTAATTCAGTTGTACTTTCTTAAATAACCAGTTCTGATCTTCCTGTTCGCTGATTCGAACCCTGGTGAGTAGAATTTTAAGTTGGGAGTAGACAACATGGCGGCTACAAGAGCCTAAAGATGCATAGTAAACAAATAAAGTTTATTCAGTAATTTATTAAAAAGTAAGTACATGTACAATATATATGGATACATATTTAACATGACATAAAACATTTAAACTTCAAATATTTAAATTCATTATCGAAAATCTCTTAAACATTTTTAAATCAACTTTCAACATCTCAATTTGAACATCTCAACATTTCAACACGAATGATTACTGCTATCATTAGCTAATACAGAACATAATTAATAAAAAATACAAAGTTATTCGATACAACAGATACATGGATAATCAAAACAACCTCCTTCAATACTTCACTGTTCTCGCACCATTACAATAATCATCAATTTGGTTTAATGTTTCACAATTGTTTAAATCCTATTTTACATTTTTACTCATAGTTTAAACCCATTTCTTAACACTTTTATTAATTTCTTCGGCTCGAAAGCCTACTTACTGAACCGGCCGGTCCTACTGTGTGACGCTAAGTACTTTCGTCGACTGAAGTTTATTTCTTGTTACAATTAACACATTTTCACTCTTTTGGCCGGTCAGTCTACATTTTAGCAGGTAAAAAGCGCACCAACGCACCTGCGCGGTTTTTAGTTTGGATGCCGACTGACGCTTACTGGCTCGTTTTCAAGATGGCCAGAGTCCTGAGAGCAGCAACTTGACTCGAGATAGGCTGGGCGAGCATCACATGATATCTCATTAGACGAGAGCATTTTATCGTAGACTCGCGCTGGTCGACCAGCGAAATCGTACGTGATGTACACTCTGTCCAGACGGGCATCTGCGCGCTCTGACACATTCCAATGCTCCAGGATTTGTCGCATGTTGCTGGGCTTACAGGACAAACCGACATCTGGGTGTTTCAAAAGTACACTCTGCTTTAAAATTGAAACTCTGTCTGGGCGATTCCCCGTTATTACCATGGATAAACTAATAAAATAAATCCCCTGGATTCTGTACCGTTACAATATATAAAAAAATGACATACACAAATAACAGTTTCTTGTTTGTGGAATGTTCTGTTTGAAAAGCTTATACATGAATTTGTGTCCAAGGATTACTTTTTAAAAATTGTATGTTGTTGAATTTTTTTTATATTTTTAGTATGTAAGCTGTCATTGGCCTGAAGGTAGCTCATACATTCCAAAGACAAAACATCGCATTATTGTATGTTCTCAGTTATGGCTAGTGTTCGTTGTTTTCTAAAGTATAATGATGCCCAGTGCTCTGTCCTAATATTAGTAGTTAACAATAATAGTTACTCATTTATTCATAAGATTTGCAGGCCCCTGATGTGCACCATCAGTTTAATATGCATACCACAAGTGTGTTTGTGTTGCATTTTTTAATGTTGTGACAACTTCTACTGAGCGATAACACCTGGTGATGAGACCATATATCTCGCCTGAAATGCATAGTTAACTAAATGAAGTTAGAGGATGGATAAAACTGGTAAATTGAAAATTTTATTTTCTCCATACTCATGACTTGGGTACTGGTTAATATGAATCTTTCATATTAAACTATTTCTTCATACTATATCAAGAAAAGAACTGTAACAAAAATATTTTGAATAAACCATCTCTATATGATATTACACTTAGGATACATGGGAAACACTTGAGTACAGCATTTATTTTCATTGTAACTGTCAGGAGTTGTATATTCAAATGATTAGGAATGCTTTACTGAAATATGAGAGCCTCCCAGTAAGTTTCCCTGTCATAAAAATCATGAACAGGTAAGGGAGATTTAACACTAGAGGAGGAAAGTTTAGTTGGATTGTTGTGGTAACATTGGAGGAGCATTACATACACCTAGAAGCCTGTTTCTCAGTTCCAGCTACATAGCCATGGCAGTAACATTGAATGATATGCATATTTGTGAGCTGAGTATTGTCATTTGAGTTTCAAGCATTCTGCTGGTAGACTACTTGCCAAAAGAGATAATATCAATGCTGAAAGACACTGGTAAACACCTCTAAATCTCAGAACTGCAATCAAACACATAAGACCTGGCTCATCAAAAACAGTATTTTTGTGCACAACAGTGCTTGTCCTTATGCTGCTCATTAATGTAAGAACTTATAAACAAATTTGGATGAGAGATTTTTGAATGTTCACCCTAGTCTTCATGTAGAGATTAATACCTTTACCCTCAGCCGAAGGTTCATTTAGGAGGAAAGACATTAGAGCATGATAAAAGGGTTATGTAAGAGAAAAATTCCTGGCTGCAGAATCAGGACACTTTTCTGTAAGATGGGTTTGTAAAAATTGGTGGCATGCTTTGGTAAGTGCCTAAATAGGAGTGGGGGCTACGTAGAGAAATAGTGTACACTTTATGTAAATGAATATTTTTCTATTTATCCAAGTTACACTTTCTGGGTGCCCGTGTAATTCAAATTTGTATACTTCAAGTAATGTGTCATGTCAGAAATATTTGTTGTAACAGTCATACAACTTGCCCCTGGACTGCACCCATCAGTACCATTCTAGTTGATCACAGCAATCGGCCAGATCAGTCTCTAATTCACAAGTGTCAGAACTCAGAACATGAACACATTTTTTTCAATTTTTTAATCTATATTTTTAAGTAAACTGAGTTGATAATGTTTACTTCAGCTATTTCAGTAGTCATGTGATCATTATGTTTTCAGTTTTATCTCCTGGCTATGAAGATCTGCTAGGTGAATTACAGAACATACAAGGCAGCAACAGTGCTGTATCAGCAGTGACCAAAAGTTCTTCCAATTCTGACAGCGTAACAAGTCTCACAAGTGGTTCAAACACCACTGCTCATACCGGAGGTTCCAGCACTTCGGCAGGAGGAGCCACTAGTAAAGTTAACAAGGTTCCTCGTAGTGAAATCATCGACAGATTTAAAATGATTGTCAGCAAAGCTGTTGAATTTTTTATTTATTCAGGTAATTCATTGTATCTGCAAAGTATACCTTTCAGTTATTTAGTAGCATAACTGTAGTATATGCATAACATGGAACATGCATATTATTCTTGACACATCAATGCTTAATTAATTGTCGTTATTAAACATATAGTAGTATGAAAATGAGAACCTTGCTCAATTGAGTTGATGAGAATATATGGAAATTGCACTGTACTAATAAAACACACACACACAGCAGCAGCAGTTATTCATATTTATATAAGAAGTTCCCAGTAAAGAAGTAGATGAAAGTCATACAATAAGATAGTTGTAATCTATCAAAGTGATTACAGTTTTGAATAAGTTTTTAATAAATACGAGGCTTATCCAGAAAGTAAGTACAGTTTGGGCATTAAGAAAATGATACAAATTATTTTCAAATTAATTTATTTTTCAAAAATTCTACATACCTAAATGTACGTTTCTACATAGTCACCATGCAAGTTGAGACATTTGTCGTATCTTGGCACTAATTTTAATATGCCCGCTTCAAAGAATCCAGCCACCTGCAACTTCAACCATTGCTGGACGTTTCCCTTTATCTTATCATCACTTTCAAACTTCTGGCTGGCAAGAAATTTCTTCAGATGCAAAAACAAATGGAAATCGCTCGGAGCCAAATCTGGACTGTAAGGAGGATGACTGAATTGTTCCCAGCGAAATGAATCAACAAGCGCCTCGTTACACGTGCGGTATGCGGTCGCGCGGTGTCATGCACAAACACCACTCCGGAAGTCAGTAGTCCACGCCTTTTGTTTTGTATTGCTCGCCATAACTTTTTGAGTGTTTCACAGTAAACTTCTGTGTTGATTGTTGTGCCTTGTTCCATAAATTCCACTAACAAAATTCCCTGACAGTCCCAAAAAACGGTGCACATGATTTTTTTTGCAGAAAGAGGTGGCTTTGCTTTCTTGGCTTTCGGGGAACCAGTATACCGCCATTGCAGTGACTGTTGTTTATTTTCTGGTGTCTGTAAGAAACCCGTGTTTCATCACCAGTGACAATTCTTTTCTAAAAACAATTTCCATCTCTTTCATAACGCTGCAAAAGTTCCACGGCTGCTCCCATGCATTTCGTTTTGTGACCGTCCATTAGCATTTTCGGCACCCATCTTGAACACAGTTTTTTGTAGTGTAAATGTTCAGTCACAGTTTCGTGTAATAAAATCTAGAAATGTTTGAAAAATCCATTGACAAATCAGAAATTGTGAATCGCCTTTTCAGAAATTGGAACGAACCTTCTCGTCAACACTGTGCAGCAATTCTTCGTTGACTAAGGACGGGCGACCACTACGCTCCTCGTCGTGAACATTTTCTCTTCCATCATTAAACATCCTAACCCACTTTCTCACCATACCTTCACTAATCGCATTCTGTCCATAAACTTCACAAATCTGACGATGAATTTCATAAGGATGAAGATTTCTCACATTCAAAAACCTAATAACTGTTCTTATTCCTATTTGTTTGTTCTTGTTCTTACAACTGGCGGGCCGATCGATATTTTTAAATATGATTACCAATGTGTAGTAAACGTAAATCGGAACGTAAACAAACAATATAGCTTGGCTACTTCATCGTCAAATAGAAGGAAGTAACTACGCATGCGCAACCTTCGTACTACAATATGCGCAGGATATATGCTCAGACTGTACTTATTTTCTGGATAAGCCTCGTAGTTAGCTGAAATAATAAGAAACAGGAGAATAAAGTCACCCTGTGGAACATATTGATCAGAGAGCAACCCAAGACTCAGGCTGGTAGAATTGCCCAGCTATCTGTAAAGAAAATACAACTGTTAGTTGAGCAAAATAATGTTGCCATTCAAATTACAGTGTCTTATTAAAGGAAAAATGTTTTCAGCTAAGAAACACAAAATTATCACTTAAAATGTTAGAAAAAACTAATGAAACTTGTTTTGTCAATCCCTTTTTATAGTATTGAATTTCAAGAGTATTAGGGCCCATTTTATATTGACAAGTGTTAGTGGAAAATATGTATTAGGCATCAGATTGCCCACTCCAAAATCGAAATGTCAGGGTGATAATTTGTTTAATGTTAATTATTATAGTTATTTGTTAACTATTTAATGTGTTAACACTATTGATGCCAAGCCGTGTGTACCACAGACTTTGTGTTTTAGTCAGCTGTGCTGTACCCATGATTGTCACAGGCTATTGTTACGCCATTATAGAACATTCTGGGTGTTTCTCGGCTATTCCAATGGAAACCAGCTATAACGTGTGTGCGCGTACATATTGCTGCTACTTTGAGATGAAGGACAATTACTTGACACTTGTCACGTGTCCGTAGGAGAGACTGGTCCAGATTTCACCAGTCCGCGCACAGTGTGTTCAAAGCGGCAAGCAATTACACTAGTGTTTTCTAGTAGCGTTGTTGACGCATAGTACGGATTATTCTGGACGCTTGTGCTATCTATTTAAACAACAAAAGCTGCGCTTAGCAGTCAGTTTTAGTGGTGATTTATTCCAGTGCGGTTCGAAGTATTGTGGTGAAGTGTTATGTGTTTTATAATTGTGCGGGACTCTATTAGTTGACATTTTTATTGTGTGTGAACAGTTTTTATTTGATTTGTTATAAGATCTTGTTGATAACAGACTGTTTAATTTTGATAATTGATTAGTGGCTTAATTGGTGTCTTGTATTTTGTTTTCCACTGTACCATACGATGATCAGTAGACCGTCATAACACTATCATATTCAGTCTTCTATACAATCCATTTGTGGCTGTTTGTGGCCAGAAAGCATTCAGTACAATCCTTTTGAATTTATTTGCAAGATTGTGCACTCTATTGGCTAGTGAAAGGAATTTGTAGTTCAATACAATCGGTATAATTGTGTGGTATTTGGTGTTCATATTTATAGGTTATATACCGGTAATTTGACATGTATCACACAGTGGCAAAATACTGTTAAAACAATAAGCATTGACAAATTTTTCTTCTTTTTTCATGATAGTGAAATATAAACTACACACCTCATTTAGGTATAAAACTGGTTTGTAGGTATAAAAAATAATAATGTACGTTCATCATCATAATAAAACATGCGTTATACTGTTTCAATAAATAAAAAAGCATGGTTTGGTATAAGTGACAGTAAGTAATTATTTATTATTGATATGTGTACATTTTTCATACAGTTCCAAAATTGAAATTATGATTATTTTGTGTTGCGTTAAGATCATTAACGTTGACCAAAAATTATATGAATTATTAATTTTCAAACTGCCCAATTTTCTGGTATTAATAGTCTTCTATTAGAGTGGCACTGATAGTGTAACGTTGACTTTTGAATCTGTTGTATCTTTTGTGACCATTAGCATGAACAATTGAGGGTTGGCTGTATATAAGCAAAACTCAAGTTAATTTAGAACCTGCTGTAAAATTTAGTATATTACACTAGTTTCAAAGTATACATAATATTTTTATTTAACAGGTGTAATATACTCGTATGTAATGGTCTGACACTATACAGCATCTTTGAATTAACTCATAAATGTGTATGAGCCTTGAGACCTGGCTTTGAATATACTCATAACAAATAGATATAAATTATTGGCTGAAATAGAATAAAAATCACCCATGTGTGACAGAAATGAATTTTTTGTGTAAAAAATAGTAAATAAACTGTTTAGTGGAAACAGTATTAAAAAGTAATAATAAAATAAAATAAATAAATAAAAGTTATTGTTTTTATTTAAGATAATTTTTAAATCACTCTTCCATATAAATAGTAAACTTCTACACCAAAAAATTCTTATCAGAAGCTGGACTTTTCATAAAATATGTTTTTGACTTTTTTTTATGTACACACTTGGTGAGGATATTTTTATCCAGTAGGCGGTACAGACACAAAATAATAAAGTGTATTTTTGGGGGGCCTATTTTTTCTCTGAATTTAGCAAAACTGAATTTTGCAGTGTTTAAACAAAAAATGTACAAGTTTATGTTATTCGTAACAAAATATGGGTAAATCAGAATGGAATTGGAAAGAGTTTCAAAATTTTTCTTGGCAGTCAGAAAAAAGTACATCCTTCCATGAATATTTGTGTTTGAAAATAAGGGAATTTATTGATGTTCAGTGCAGCAAATAAAGATAATTTATGGAAGAATTTCATAAAATTAATATTCTATTAATTTTGTTTATGTGTGCAGAATCGATAAGCACAGGACATATTGCTCTCAGCACTAAGGAGACAAACTTGGTTAAATATTTACTTACTTCACTGCTGGCTGGTTTGAATGTTGTGGTGGAAAAGAAGTCAGGCCCAAGGAGTACATTTGCTACTATCATGTGGAGCTGTAGGGATGTCATTAGGTAAGTTTTGTGTCATAATTATCATCAGCAGTTGTCAGCCCAATGCTTAGGAAATCTTCCCAAGTATTGTTGCCCAATTTGCTGTACCATTGTATTCATGTTTGATGTCATTTCTGTCCTGACCAGAGTGAAATATAACCGGTTTACCAAGTAATCAAGCCTCCCCCTCCTCTACCACCTACAGTCACATTACTTTATGGTGGCCGATTCAGTGCTGTGCAAAAAGCTGCTGTAGTGGGGAGACTGTTAAGTTCTTGTCCCTGTTCTTTCGGGCGCAAATTGTTAAGTTCTACTCATTTTACAATTACAAATACATAAATTTATATACTCCCACTTACCTTCAGAATGTATTTCTGGTCCAGGGTCGTCATACGAACGTTAGGATACAAACGTGATTTTAGGTTGTGTGAATGATTTACGCTACACATTTTTTATGAAGAGAAATTATTTGATCTTTATTTTTTCATTCTTTATACTTTGTCTCAAATTATGTGTTATTCATCTGCTGTATGTTTACAAACCATCGATTATTTTAAATTGACTTTTAAATGGAATTTCCTTGAAATATGTTCTTACACCATATTGACTTATATGCTATAGCTTACCTTATTTACATCACACATAAACATAAACAACCCAGCCTGCCTTTTTTATACACACACACACACACACTTTATTAAAAAACCCTTAACATTTTAACAAAAATACCCCTCCCTGCCGGCACGTGGTGATCGCTCGAGCAACTTCTCATATTTTGTATTTGGTAGTGTGTCCGAAATTAATTTGTTGATGTTCTTTGGTTGATTATAGGTTTCACTTCACTGTCTCATATTCGTTGATAACCGAAACTCACTTTTGACTGGTAATTATAACATTTTTTGAAGAGCCCACTTGGCTCTGTACCTGCAGGTACGGTCGCTAGGCTAAACTGCGCAGAGCCGCTATATGTTCGCGGCCAACTCAATTTTGTCGTTCTGGGTGGAAACCAAGGCCTCATGGTTCGTGGTCGCTTGTTAGTTTCTATTTTAACCATGCAAGGGTTTCTGTGCTGATCGTATAGGATATTCGCTCGGCACTGGCTGACGTCACAAGATAGGCGGTACTTAGGCTGTACATCCGGCCGCATGTTAGACTAAGTGAACAGAAATTGTTCTCTTAGCCATCTTTACTATTACAGTTCAGCGTCGGTCCGCGCGCATGCTCGTGTGATGCATACCGGCGCACTGCCACACTCTCGCAAAGTTCTTGGAAATGACGACTTGGTACATTCCTTGTGTACTGATTGCATAACAGATATTGCGTCTGTGCCTTTGTTAGAAACTGTTCCATACACTACGACATGTGGCCGGGTCACACTTGAAAAGTAAATTTACAAATATTTTAATAAAACCCCCAAAAATTTAATAAAATGAAATAACCCTCAAATTTGTCACGTTACAATACCCCCCCAATGAGAGATCTTCTGCCCAAACAGAAGAAGTCTCATTGCTAAAACCCCTAAGAGGACCGGTGAGGAACTGGTGCCAACAACCCCCTTTTGCTCTTACACTTTATGGGTAAATGACCCCCCTGGCTCGGCGACTATGTACGCATCTGAACGAGATCACTGGACTTCTCTGTAGGAGATCCCAACACCGAAAAATCAAATAGATACGCACCACAGCGCACCTCACCTTCTACCATGCAACCCCAAAAAAACCAAATCCCTGGTCTTATATCATGCCAGATCCTCAACCGATATGTTCCCCCTTATATGCAAACTGGGCTGCCTTTAGCAGTTACTGGGCTCACACACACACTTATACCATATACTGTAAACATTGACATATTCTTAGTTTTAAAATTTTGTTTAAGTTAAATTCCACAGTTATTTTCTCGAAATCAACATAAAATCGTTTATTTAAATTGAATAATTCTCTTCATTAGTTTTTTGTTATTAGAAAATAAACCAATTGAACATTTCTTAAAATAGGAACATCCTTAACCTAACATGTGATTACACCTAGAGTCTAACAATACAATTCCATAAAAACACTAATAATACACAAACAGTAACAAAAAAATTCAAAACTATCAATTAGATGGCAGGCGCAAAATCAAGAAATTTTTTTTTTTTTCAAAAAATTTTAAATTCAAAAATTTAAATTTATTAAAATATTTTCTTTTTTCAATCTTGAAATTATTTAAAATTATTCAAATTAATTAAAACCAAAATTGGCTTTACTTCCTTGCTAAACGTCTCCAGTATAGACCTCACCTATCAGCTGATCAAAACTGGGTCAAGTCAAGAACCTTGACCTACATAGATTATACACAAGTTATATCTGAAAATACATTGAACATCTGTAAAATTCTATCTTGAAACACCAAAACGCAATAAAATAAAACATTTAAAATAACAAAATATTATTATAATTAACAATCAAATTGATATTTAAATTACTCAAAATAAACACTTTACATTATTTCCAAACTCTATCAAAATTTGTCACTGGTTGCAATAAAATTTTATATTTTTATTATAAATCTCTTTATTTAATCATCTCAATTTCCATTACTTTGGGTGATTTAATTACTTATACTCATTTGATTTACTACTTGACATTTATACATATATCATCTTTCCCCCTCTGACTCTAATACTCATCAACAACTATAACTATCAGGACACCCATCTCTATCAAAATATCTATCAACCAATCTCTAAACCCAACTTACTATTAAACTCAATTCGCCACATTCTCTCGATATATAAAAAAATATTCTCTAACCCTTTTTACTTAGGATAAGTGTCCCCCCCCCAAAAAAGCTCATTCCCTTATGTTGGTTCCTGGATTCTACCTAAGGTAACCCTTTCTGGCGCCAAACGGTCCCTTCCCGTCCCAACCCTTTTGTTGCGGACTCCACCATTACACTATCCCCTCTTACAAAATTACCATCCCCAAATCTCCATTCTCATTACCTCACTTCAACTACAAAATAACATCAACATTTATAAACATCAATATATCAATCAATACTCTACATATATTCTCCATAACTACTGTGTCAACATCAATACTTCTCAAATTCTATTACATTAATTCATAACAACATTTTCTCTGTACTACCACTTTAACTTCAACTTGGACTGATCTACATGTCCCAACAAAACATTAATCACCCAAAATCTATCTTTTATTATTTTTCACAAATCATTTAAAATCTTAACTTTATCAAATTACTTTTCTCATCATTTGAAATAGCATCTTTAACACATTAAACATTATATTTGACATTAACTACCTTGAACATTTATAAACAATTTAACAGTGACATTTTACTACTGATCAGCTGACATTCCTAGCCGAGTGAAAACACATTTCAAAATTATACACATTCTATGAAATACATATGGTTATCAATCCTTACATCTACCATACTACACATCATTGTTTCCCCTCTTTCTGACTCTGGTACTATTGTGTAAACCGCCTGCCAGTCGGTCTAGTTATTTACTTTATTTCAAAATTACAAGTTATATAAGACACATACTTTTTATCAATTCTTATATCTAACCTACTACAATAAAATAACACATTGCTAAAATAGAATGAACACAGTATACTGAATGTCTGAACCTCTATTTATCAAAGCAGAATACAAGTGTTTAATTAGAGCAAAATTGATTTATCATTTTTAATTTACAAAATTTAAATTCGTTGCTCACCTGAGCAACCCCCTAATCCACACACACTATTGCATTTTATGTTGGACTGTAGCGCCCATTCGCGTTCACAAAGACTGCATAGTTGGAGGAATTGAACGTCTCCGTGTCTTTGCTTCGGCTTTACATTTTAACATTTTAGGTATCGACATACCTTCGTTCTATAATTGATAAGCCCTTAAAACGGGTCTACCACCTGGCTATGCTGTCCCTGCGTGGACAGAGTGGCAGCCGCTGTTCCATAGTACCGGGGATTTCCCCTAGTTTCACCCCCTATTAATTTCTACTATCAACCAATTTCAAGTCAGCTATGGTCAAGGGACTTGATATGGCCATAGCTAACCGCTAGCCAAAGCCACGATTAGTGCTGGTAAGGCAGTAATCGCCCGAAAAGTCGGGGAAATCTAAACTTCACTTTAATGCCTGTTCTATTCATCATCATTATGTACGGCACGATAGTCTATCATGGCACAAATTAAACTTGTACAAAAAAAAGGTGTGCCGCACATTTTCGCCATGTCGGCCTCCGATGGAGGTAACACTCACTGTTACCCCTAACCCATTCCACTATCTACTGGGGCACAGGCCACCCCAGCAATAGCAAATTAATAACTGAATTAAAATTTTTATATACAACATTCTAACGTGACATTTTCATTAGTCATTAATCATTTTATCCATCATCACTTAAATCTTTCATCACTTTCTACAATTGAATTTCTTAAAATTTTCAAATTTAGTATTAATATTTAATTTTCATTACATTTCAGTTATCATTATTTTTTAAATTATTATCTCAAATTACTTGCATTATTAAAGTTAAAATTCTTTTCAATTGAGTTAAACATCTGTACCCATTTTATTATAGCTGACTGGTGTTATTATAAATTTTTATACTTACAGTCCATTATTCACATACTGACATACACAAAATATATACACCATACACCCATATCTCCAATTTACCTCTGAAACATTTAACAAAATGTTAGTTCAATTCTAACAATTTAACAATTAATTACCAAATTCACATCTCGTAAAATAATTTAAACTCATTATCAAAATTCAACTGTATACCATTCAAATCAATCAATAGTTAAAACATCTCAAATCATTTTAATTGACTTAGTTACTGATAATACAAGTTCCATTGCTACCAAAACAATTACAATTCGCTAATTAGTGTCTTCAAAATTAATTTTGTTATTTATTTAGACTGGAAATATTAATATTATTATTTCAACAATTACCTGCATACACATTGTTTACTTAACATTTTACAATACACACAAATAAATTTATTAAACACTTATTTACAAATCGTCATCATTATTACTCAGTTATATCACACTTCAATGTCCAAGGTTGCGAAGTCAAAAACCACAAAACAAAGCATTTAAAATTGTCCATTGATTGTTTTATAGTTTAGCCTCCATCGTCAAAGATTAGTCTTTGTTTTAAATAACACTTCTCGATTTTATTGATACACATATTACTATTTTGTGTGTCATAACCACAGAAATCAAATTCGTCCGTTTTATCAAAATAATCATGAACCAAGTCAACATTAAGTATTTCTGTCAAGTCTCCCTTAATAATAATATTCAATATCGGGTTAGTTATTTTTTCCTCATCAATCAAATTATTCTTGTTTAAATACACTTCTAACATTTCTTTCAACTCACCATAATCTCTCTTTAATTCATATAATTCTATCTCTTTATCTACATACCATTCTCTATCGAAATTTCTCTCCTCATAACACCATCTCACTCTTTCAATACTACTCCAGACAGAGGGTACAAACTTATACACAAAAAATAAACAACTCAAATCTTCTACTAACATGGGACTCTTGCCCTTCAAAAACAACACTTGTGAACACATTGAATCATCATAAATAAGGGGAAAATCTACCCTCTGCCCCCATTCTACCACTATATTATCTTTCCACTCTCTCTCTAACTCATAAACACACATTAACATTCCATTATCACACTCTACAACTTCATCAGTACTCTCACTATATATTTTCAACGCATCACTCTCTGATACTACCTCTTCAATTACATTACTATTCTCACTATCATCATCATCATTTGTTAACTCGTTATCTAGTACCACATTGTTACACATGTCATCATAATTTTCATTTGTATTACTATCTCCCACACACACACACTCTCTTGACTCATTTGTTTCTCTTTTTGCTTCACTACATATTTCATTTAACTTACTCTCAATACTACACAGTGAATTAGTTAATGCGTCAAACTTAGCATCATTAGTGTCAAAACGTTTATTCATGTCGCTACTTATTACATTGAATTTGGTCTCAAAAATTATTTCATTATTGTCAAAACGACTATCAAATTTACTATTCATTCTCTCTAATTGACTGAGTATGATACTCATTATCAGTGGCGGCTTCAGACCATCTTTTTGGGGGGGGGCCATACGGGGAAGCCTGGGGGTATGGAATATTCTCCAGCAGAGGAGGGGCAGGGGCCCTCCCTCAAAATTTTTGCAAATTTAGACTTTAGAAGTGGCATTTTAAGGTCATTTAACTCCTGCAAATATGATTTAAATGAGTTACTTTTTGAAAATATTTCCTGATTCGATGGCGTTTTTAAATTATTAATTCAGTGAAATATATCGTCATTTTGTTATGTAATGAAACATATGTATAAGCAAATTTGGTACTTTTTATATACAACTTCGCCTAATTCTTTCTCCTATAAATACATAGAATGTGCTATAATCAGTAAAAAAGTCTGGATCAGTTTTGTAATTCGTCCAGGCATTTTTTTCATTTAAAACATATTTTAATTTTAAGGGCAGTTTACCCCTAAAACCCTCAAAATTAAATAAGCTAATAAACGGTCAAACCCAAAGCTTGGATATAGGAATTAAACTTGAAATACATGTTTATAATACTATTTATTTATTTCAAACACGAGAATAACAATACATAGTAATACCTTAATAAAAGTTTGTTAAAAGCTTAAACCTAAACAACAAAATCTATTCTCCTCCTATTTCCACTGTTTCCAAATCGTTCAATCACTGAGTATACGTCAATTTCAATGTCTCTGTGAGTGTGTAACAAGCATAGTCCGGACAATCTTTCTTCACCCATCCTTGCCCTTTGCCACGTCTTCAAACGACGCAAGGTGGAGAAAGTTCTCTCAGCAGACGCCATGCTAACGGGAAGAGTTGCCAGGATTTTTAACAAGGAGTAAATCGATGGAAACATGTCCTTATCACGAGCATCCATCGCTTCAATAGCGGTTGCAGGAAGTTTACGCTTACATCTGTTTTCCCTTTCCCATTTTTCCCGCCAAAGTTCGAATTCACTATTTACCAGATACCCATCGCTTTTCCTTAGCCCAAGTATGGGTGCGAATTTGTCGATCAAGTTTTGGAGCTGCATATTTTCTTCGTCCAGGTCTTTGTGTACATCACTGGCACCGTCCTTGGGATTGTCCTTAACAACAACAGTTGGAATCAATACACGAAGTCCAAAACAATCCAATGAGTCTTTGGGAAATCTTGAAATGAGATCTGCAATCACTTTGTCAAGTAGGGGAATGTATGTAGATTTCTTGTAATATTCTTCTGGCGTGTTTGATGTGTAATTTGGTCTATGTTGTTGCCGTGCTGTTACGTGAGGAAGTTTTATTTCAACTCCGAGTTCACAGCACAATTCCTTGACTTCACAAAACACCTCAGAAAATGTCTCGTCACACTTTTGCCTTTTCTTTTTGAGTACAAAAAGTGTATCCTGAATAGCGTCAGAAGCTTTTCTTAAATCAAGGGACGGAGTCTGGAGCCTTCTGCTCAGTGGAAGTGTATGTTTCAATACATCGATCAAAGAAATCATTGCCGAAATGAACTGTACATCACACAGGGAGGTGATCAGTGCAGTTGCGTTGGAGGAAGTAGTCAAATCTGTCCAGCCAGAAATTGATTCCAGAGCTTCAATCAGATAAGGAAGAGCTTCACGAAACTTGAGCACAGTATCATGCCTCTCACACCCAATGTGTTTCACAAAGCCCCGGTAGCTGTTTCCCCAAAACCTAAATCATCGTTTCTCTTTTCCAAAAACTTACGTAAAACGCCATTTCTCTTTGCAGACATATTGAAAAATGATGTTACTGATTTCATTATGCCGATCGAGTTTCGGACACTTGCTACGTTGTTTGATTTAGACAGCGAGTTATTCAATGCGTGATTTAAGCAAGGACACCAGCATGCATGCGTTGCTTCATGACGTATTTCACAGACAGCGCCAACGAGCTCAGATGACATTACACTGCAACTATCTGTCCCAATGCCTACACAGTTGTTGACGTCAAGGAGCAACTCTTTGACGATATTTACAACAATTTTTCCAAGTACCTCACCTGTTAGTTTGCGTTCAAGTTGTACGCCATTTTCATTTCCCTCCTTATCTTGGATGGCATCATATGCATCAATAAATGTGATGAAGTCTTCACGAATACAACCATTATAAACATACCTCAAAGTAAGAGACAGTTGTTCAGTGTGGGATATGTCTGTGGTTTCATCAAATAGTATGCTAAAACAGCCAGACTGTCGCACTCTATTTAATAAGACACGTGTGATTTCCTTTCCACAACATTCAATCAGGCTATTTTGGGTGTTTTTCCCAATGTATGTTGCCCGTGCAGATGAGTTATCAAGGTGTTTTTTCAGTATGTGGTCACCTGATGAAATACGAAACCTTAAGAGCTCCCTAAAGTTTCCCTCATTTACGGGACTTGGATCTTCTTGGAGGTGGAGGTTACCATCGTCTCGATGTCCACAAAGGGGGATATTTTGTCGTCCCAAAAAGATAATACTTTCAATTATGGGACGCAACCGCTCACGGTTTTCTTGAACTTGCTGTAAGCGCTGAGTAATCACTTTATTAACAACAGCTTCTTCTGGAGATGTATAAGTTTTAATGAAGTTTTTCCCAGCTTCCACACTCTCTCTGTGGTATGCATTTTTCTCGTGTGTCTCCAGGCAGCCATCTTTACCAAGTAATTTCACAAATGAGGTCACAGACTTACCGGTAGTCACAAGAGATTGCAAGTGCACTCCTTTATTATGGCCACAATACTCATGCGCAAAAAGTACGCAGTATTTACAGTAGAGACCCTTCTGTATATCAGAAAACACAAGCCAATGTTTGCTTTCTAAATGATTTCTCCCTAAAAAACGCTTGACAAATTTCCCATTGTTAATGTGGACTGAAAAAGGAAAACTGTAGTCTTTGGGGGGCTCCCAATGGTGTTGTAAAAGACCAAATTTCGTAAATTTATCCACAGATTTTCTAACGTAGAGTCCTATGTCGTAATCGTGAGTTACTAATTCGCCTGCTAGGTTAGAAGTAATATCTTTGATTTTGGTATGAGCTACTCCTTTCAGAACAGGATGGCTACTACCAGCTTCAGTTCCAACTGGCGAGACACTTTTGGTAGTCAAATAGTTTTCACTATTGCTGAAGACGTCCATAGCTGAAGACGTACGGTGGAGCACCAACCACACCAGTCTGAGTTGATTGCTTTGACAACTTTCCAAAGAAGGAGTCAATTGGTCTTGTGCATCTCCGTTTCTTAACTCCTGTAGATATATTCTGAAAATATAAAAATGCCACCTAGCATAATCCTTATTTATACCTAATTGTATCCTTCCTAATTAAAAAAAAAACAAATAAAAAATTTAAAAATGAAATGATAGCAATAAAAAATAAAACGGATTGATTAATGGAAATAAGACTGACAGTGTGTGGAACTGTGAATGCACAGTGTAGGCGGCTTAACTACAGTACACTTTCATAAATCCGAATGTCGGTAGGGTAGAGACCACAGTGAATGTCTATTCGATAACACAGTTATGGCCACCAATTTTTACAAAAATATAAAGGAATAGTACATGCAGAATTATTATTAACTTAAAGTTTATTTTATGTTGAACACGATGAAAATATTTTTACTATCATAGCACTGCTTATTTCAATAAATTTCACAAATTACTTACCAGGTTTCCTTAGTATCCAAAATAAGAAAATGCAGGTTTCAGAGCTGTTTGTTACTAAAAAAAATTTTATTTCTTTTAAAATAAGAATATCTCAAAAAAATTTTTCGCGTAATGCGAGCAAATAGGTAGCAGAATAAGCTTCTGAAATTTTCAAGTCTCTAGCGTTATTCGATATTTTTTTAATTAACGAAATACTCACAGGTGGCATTCACTATAGAGGTGGCCTTCACTGTGGTCTCTACCCTACGTATTAGAAATATTATGCATACCAATACCACGCCCACTACGGACATATAGTTTTAACCGTAATAACTTTTGTCATATCCACTAATATTTTTACCCATTTGGATCGTCTAAATAATGAGTTAGGAAAAGTGTCTCAGGTTCTCAGGGGGGGGGCATGGCCCCCATGGCCCCCCCTGAAGCCACCACTGCTCATTATATCGTTATCGGACCTATTACATTTTGTTGAGGTCGGGGTCAATTGCACGCCCGAATCTTCAGTTACATTATTCTGATCAGTTACGCTTAACTCTGTTTTATTTTGACTCGCACTTGGAGTCGAATGTATCTCAAAATTACTCATATTTGACTCGTCCAAATTTTCGACACTAGTTTCATTTATATTGTTTTCGTTATCTGCCATCTCATATTATTTATACTTGATACTTAGAATACTTTAATTAATTTTATTTTTTATACTACACTTTCTATTTCATGTCAATTTTGCGTAAATGACGCACTTTTATTTTATTACGCTAACCTTAAACACACGTTTGTATCTTATTTGTAGGTATGGAATTTTACTTTTAATTCATTAAATTCGTTCCTGTCGAGGCGCCAATTGTTAAGTTCTTGTCCCTGTTCTTTCGGGCGCAAATTGTTAAGTTCTACTCATTTTACAATTACAAATACATAAATTTATATACTCCCACTTACCTTCAGAATGTATTTCTGGTCCAGGGTCGTCATACGAACGTTAGGATACAAACGTGATTTTAGGTTGTGTGAATGATTTACGCTACACATTTTTTATGAAGAGAAATTATTTGATCTTTATTTTTTCATTCTTTATACTTTGTCTCAAATTATGTGTTATTCATCTGCTGTATGTTTACAAACCATCGATTATTTTAAATTGACTTTTAAATGGAATTTCCTTGAAATATGTTCTTACACCATATTGACTTATATGCTATAGGTTACCTTATTTACATCACACATAAACATAAACAACCCAGCCTGCCTTTTTTATACACACACACACACACACTTTATTAAAAAACCCTTAACATTTTAACAAAAATACCCCTCCCTGCCGGCACGTGGTGATCGCTCGAGCAACTTCTCATATTTTGTATTTGGTAGTGTGTCCGAAATTAATTTGTTGATGTTCTTTGGTTGATTATAGGTTTCACTTCACTGTCTCATATTCGTTGTTAACCGAAACTCACTTTTGACTGGTAATTATAACATTTTTTGAAGAGCCCACTTGGCTCTGTACCTGCAGGTACGGTCGCTAGGCTAAACTGCGCAGAGCCGCTATATGTTCGCGGCCAACTCAATTTTGTTGTTCTGGGTGGAAACCAAGGCCTCATGGTTCGTGGTCACTTGTTAGTTTCTATTTTAACCATGCAAGGGTTTCTGTGCTGATCGTATAGGATATTTGCTCGGCACTGGCTGACGTCACAAGATAGGCGGTACTTAGGCTGTACATCCGGCCGCATGTTAGACTAAGTGAACAGAAATTGTTCTCTTAGCCATCTTTACTGTTACAGTTCAGCGTCGGTCCGCGCGCATGCTCGTGTGATGCATACCGGCGCACTGCCACACTCTCGCAAAGTTCTTGGAAATGACGACTTGGTACATTCCTTGTGTACTGATTGCATAACAGATATTGCGTCTGTGCCTGTGTTAGAAACTGTTCCATACACTACGACATGTGGCCGGGTCACACTTGAAAAGTAAATTTACAAATATTTTAATAAAACCCCCAAAAATTTAATAAAATGAAATAACCCTCAAATTTGTCATGTTACAAGACTCAATGCAATCTCTCGTTGTACTGACGAAAAACATGACACTGTGCATGTTGGTATCGCTGAAGTTGCCAGCCATCATAAAGTAACACGATTGTACAGATCCGCTGTGTCACAGACTGGCTAACCAGCAACTGCTAAGAACACAATTATACAATCTTGTTTTAACTTAGAAGATAGTCCCCGTCACAAATATCATAGACTTCTCACCCACCACCATAAATCTTATTGAAATTTTAATGATTTTTAATTATTATTTACATACTGCATTATAAAAAAGGACTTGTTTAAAATTACCACCTGTATTTACTGGAGTCAGGTTTTTTTAAGCAGACAGTGTCTATCAACTCCTCATTCTTTGTTTTTTTATTAGTATGATGATACAATGTAGATTATAAATTTGTATGGATTTTTAACTGACAAAATGTAGGCTTCATAAGAGCATATATCAGTGATTCTGATGGTGCCCCCTCCATCAGTGACAGAGATTTATAGGCAGAATCACAGACTGCTAATTAGAATTGCTGGTCTGACCACACTTAACTGAAGTACAATACTCAGTATGTATCAGAACTATTTGTGTGTGTATGTGAGACCCCATCATGACTTACACTAACACTACCATTGCTACCATTTCAGTGTTTCATATGTGTTGTCTTTTTTACAGATACTTGTTCTACAGAATTATTTAGTAATTAATTTCATTTGTTTTGCATTAAATAGTTGTTGAACTATGTTTCAGGGTGATGTGTAGCCAGCTATTTATTTGGCTGTTGTCTCCAATGCAGACAACCAAACTACGGATGTATGTGGTGAATACCATAAGGAATGAGCCTCATGCAAGAGATGTCCTTTCCAGTATTCTCCTCAGCAATAGCCAGGTACTACTTGTGTATTATGCTGTGATTTATTACTTTCTTCATGTAATGTCAATCAATACTATACATAGCCGGTATTAAAATTGAATGGCATAACTTTCAGACAACAATAAAAATGTAAGAATTTTAATGCGACAGCTGTTTGTTATAATTTGTTTTTTATTGTTTTTTATAATTGCATTTGTTTTTAACAGTCATTGGTCTTTGTTGTAACAAGCTAAATTGATGCTGTGTATTTTCATAGGTAGTGTAGTACTTAAGGCAAATTTTTAAAGGGTGCCAAAAGCCATTACTCTGTGTACTTACCAATAGATGTGGGGATGTATTTACCATAGTTCTTCAAATTTATCCAAATGTGAGAAAAATAATAATTGTCTACCAAAAAAGAAAGAAAAACATTTAGAATGGTAATTAAATAAGCAAAGCGAGAAACTCAGGTACTTGGCATTTGTCTGTTGTCTGTTATGGGAGGATCTGTCATGGTAGCTTTTGAATGCACCAACCAGTTTTCGTAAAACTTAGCATATGTATCCATACTTTTACCCCGGCGTTTCTCATTGCTCCACCAACAAATAGGGAGGGATGGAAAGCAAAAATGTAAGAGGTCAGAATTTGGAAAAATTGTGAAAATTCATGTGGTGTATCAAATTAAAGAGAATTATAACCATAAATATGAATATAGTATTCGGTTTTGAAATTTTCAAGATTTTGGGCACAAGGGCTCACAGCTATTGCTTAAAAGTGGATCAAATGTTTGTAAAAATTGTACAAATCCATGACAATTATCAAATTCAAGAGAATTTTAACCCGAAGCTGAATGTAGTGTTTACTGTGAAAATTTTGTTAACTTTAGTTAGGGGCACCACAGGCCAAAAATATAAATAAGAATTTTAAAAAATTGTAAAGGCTGGGTTGGAAATCAAATTATGAGGAATTTTTTCATTAAATATGAACGTGGTAGATTTAATAATTTCATACAGTTAATATCTGCCACCTGGGTGCAGTTATATTGCATTAACACAGGTCATGAAGTTTCTGGACATACTTGTTAATAAAGCCTTTCAACTTCATGTGACTCCAATGGATTAAGTCAATGAAACTGCTTATCTTAAGTTTATGAAGGAAACACAAGTACAGTAGCTTCCATAAGGTTTGGTTTGTATATAAAATACATGGCATTGAAACTTAGCATTTTATTTGTAACCTTCATTTGTTACATGTGATTACAAAAGCATATAAAAAGTAAAAAAAATAAATAAATAAAAAAGCTATGAGAAACAGTGGGTGGCTACATCCTCGTTGTATTTCTTGGTTAATTTTAAGAATCACATATACGAAGAACTTAACTTACAGCTTTAAACATTAATGTTTATTAATTTTATTTTTATAATAATAAATGTACTGTATATTGTTAAAAATAGTGAGGGAGTTGTACAGCTTGGATACCTTACTACTGTACTTTAATTAAGATAAATAAAACCTATTATAATAAATAACATAATGTCTAGATAGAACAGCAGTTTGCACTTTACCTGTGGGAACTAATGTACGGCCCAGAGAGCACATCATTGTCAGCTATTGACTTGAGAACATGCGAGTATCTGTGTGAGTCGGTGCAAGCATGGGGTATCATGCCTCCTCAAGCTATGGGCCACAAACACGATCCGTGGTCTGATGATGTTGCAAAAATGTTGAACACTGTACATACTCAGAGGAAACTGTGGGCCAAACAGCAGGAGTCTGTTATTCAGAGGTAATCCTGTTTGACTCATTTACCTCAAATGATATTATTTTTAAAAAAGAAATCACACGGTGAGTGCAGGATAATGATATGAATAATGTGTATTAAATAATGATCAATAACTTGCACACAAGAGGTTCTCATTAATATCTCTTCATTTTTCAATTTTTCGAATGTAAATGTATTTTACCTTGTGTTGTAATGCAGCATTGTCTGTTTGCACATTTGGCACATAAAACTTAATACCATTGCATTTTTAAAATTTTGTTTATTTACTTATTTTTAAGTCTGCTTCATGTTCATCTTATCTAGCAGCTCCAACAGATCCTAGTCATCGTGTTGGTCACAGACTTCATTTCCAGATCTCTTTGAAGGACACTGTTCATGATGAACAAAGCCTTAATACAGTATTTTGAAAGTAAGAATGTTAATATGGCTGTTATTAATGTAAAGTCAGACATTGGATGTCTACATGGGTTGTAAAATTTGTTTATACAATATGAGTTTATTGCAACTTGATAAAGAGGGAATTCTTCTCATTATTTGTAACAGTAGAAAACAAGGAGATACCTTTAACAAATTCACCATTAACAAAGGAAGAAAACCCACAAAAAAAACAAAAACCCAGGGTTGCCAACCAATGCTTGGACAGGTGGTGTGTGGTAACCACTTCACTATTTCCACAAAACAAACTGAAACATTAAGTAATCACAACAATTCCCTTATAGAAGATGAACTAATTCCAAGCCATTAGCGAACCTGTCAACAGGTTAGGTCAAGTAAGATGGCAAACAGACAACACATATTTATGCTAATATGTAACCTTTATTAACATGATTGTTCAACTCCGTAAACGTAATTATCTAATTTTACAGTGATTGCTAATATTATGATTTGATAATTATGTCTTCATGTACCATCTTATATAAAAAGTTTGAAATAAGAAAATGTAAAGGAGTTCGTAGAATACAAAACTGATTTTACATTTCCAAAAGAACATACAAAATATTATTTAAATTGCGTGTGCGTGGGTGCGTGCGTGCGTGCGTGCGTGTGTGTGTGTGTGTGTGTGTGTGTGCGTGTGTGTGTGTTATATAATGATAAAATTTGTTATTTTATTTTAGATCAGACCTGACTAATCAGCGCTTTTCTTATATTTGTAATAATTCTTTAATTCTTTTTATTGTCCCTTTTTTCGATTATTAATTGCACACACGCTCACACCACTGTTCATAATTTTGAATCAAAAGCTTTCATCTAATTAATGCCTTAGAAGTATGTTATGCGTATACGGACATGATATTGATAACAAAAGCGCTCATGTCTTCACCTACCTCTTCTGATGAGAGAAGTACCTATTCAATAACAGCGTTGTGGCTTGGAGAATCCATTATTAGATGACTACACGCGGATAGACCACTTCCATTCCTCACTCTGTCATCATTGGAATTACATCAGCCTGGTCATGTCAGGGCCAATGCCCGTGGCGTGACTTTGCTTCGTTCCAGAATTTTCTCATACACCACGGCACAATTTAATAATTTTCAATCTTGTGTTTCTCAAAAATTATATTTCTCACAATTTTGGGATTAGAGGTTCTGATCAATCTAGTTTGGTTACTGTGTATTGTAACGGGACAAAACCAAGGGATTTTTATAATGGTTAGTTAGTTGTAATGGTAACTACACTGTTATATAAAATACTCTTGATCAATGTCACAGTTTTAATTATGTTGAATTATTTTAGTATTTACATTTACCTTAGATACTTCTTTAGTGATTTCTCCATACTAAAAAACCTATTCTATGCTTTCATATAATATACAACTTCGTGTAACTTTCAGTCATGTGCTATGTATCGATACAAGGTTTTGTTCGACTTTCGGTACATCTGGCATACCAGTACAAACCATTGCAGATTTTTATGTTAGATTATATTTCATCTCCTTTCTACATTTCATGGGCCTTCTGTGTAAGTTTAGTTTCTGGTGTCAGTTCAGTCTTCTTATATGGTATTATTTTGTTATTTTTAGTTACCTGCATATACTCAAGATGTGTAGTTTTGCAAAAATATTGTGAATAGGTATTTTATTAATTAAGATTTTAGTTGATAGATTTTGATTTTAATGTATTTATACACTGTTTTTGAGTTTTAATAGCAGCTTGCAATAACTCTATAGCTTCTCTATTGTTGCTATCCACTGCCATTTTATTGCTTTTGTCAGAAAAAGTTCCTACAGTATTATTTTCAGACTTGGGAAGGTCAATGGGAAAACAGAAACGCTGAAAAGATTGGTTTTTAGAGTTGTCATGTGAATTGTGTTGAGTAAAATGAAGTAATCTGTTGGAAATAATCAATATCATTTGTACTATTCTGTCTACTGTTGAACTATGCCAGCTCAGTTTTTCTCTAGTCATTCTATGTATAGTAAATTATGTCATGTTAAGGGACAGTAGTTAATTTGTTTGTGTATCTATCTTGGAAGATTGAAATCGTTGACTTTCTTAGTCAGTTTTAATGCAGTCTAGCAACCACTTGGATCATTTAACAAATGTTTTGCTTATCTTTATTATATGAGGAGGTGTACCTGAAAAATAAAGTAACAAATAGCTTAACAATTTTTAAAGTATTGACAAGTCTTTAATGGACAATTTCTTAAATGAGTGTGTCTTTATTTTTGGCCATATTCACCACTGTTATCCAAGCTTTTAAGCTTAGGAACCAGTTTTTCTATCTCATAGTCACAGAAGTCTGTCACTGGTCCTTTGAATTGGTGATGTCTTCTTTCACCTCATTGTCAAACTTTGTCCAGTCAGACGTCTTTTCAGGTAAAGAAACAAATGAAAATCACTGAATGTGACGTTTGAGCTGGATCTCAAATGACTAAAATATGCCATTTCCAAGTGTTGAACAGCACAGAAGTATCATGCTGTAGGGGCCCACGATTATTATGCACTAGGCAGACACCATGTGTTGGCATTTCCCTCATTTTCTTTTGAATGGCCTATCGAAGACACCTCATTGTCTTACAATATGTGTCAGCAGTAACTGATATACCTTGTAACAGTACAACGATACTGATATAGTGTAAGAGTGTGTAGAAGTAGATAAATATTTTGTAATTCTTCGAAGTGTGATCATCAATCAATTCTGCCCTGCGATGGAGCGCCACGTTGTAACACAACGATTGAAGATATAGATATTGTGTAAGTGTTTTGATTGTATGTGACTGTAGATACGCTCCGGTATCCACGACAATGTTGTATAATAAAATTTCCAAAAATGTAATTATTATTAGCGGTTTGATTTGTAACCCCTCTTTCCTTTTATGTCTTTTTATGAGTATAGAAACAACTTATTTTATTTTAATATTTTTTTTTTTTGAAAGAGAAGCCACAAGTCAATTAGGACTAGGCTGGAGCCTAGAGAAGCAAAAATTGTGCTGGGTCCAGTATGACGGGACTTGCAATGAAACTCAGCCGTAATGTAACAATAACAAATTTATTGTTTTCCCAGAATTCATACATGCATAATTTAAGCCCTGCTTCAACAATATTAAAGAAACAACAGGTGTATAACATAACAAAGTGTGTAAATTCAGTTAACATATGTATATAAATATAATAGCATAACCAATATGTATAAATGCAGGAAACAGATATATATATAAATAGAACATTCCCCCCCCCCTTCTTGTGGCTAGCTAGACACAGACAAACAAATACATACAGAACATAAGGCACACAAACTCACAATTACATCAATTCGAACACAAATGCCCCAGGAATGCACCTGCCTAGCAGGCCGTGTAACTACAATCTTATAACCCAGCAGTGAAAAAATATTTGCCAATCAACAACCCGTTTTGTAGAATTACATAAACGCCACCCCAGAAAGATGATAATAATTCATAACGCATGAATAAAACCGGACCGCCCATTTGTCTAGCATTCCACTGATCAATGACCCCTCATGAGCGTATGAACCTTAAGTTCCTTTCACCGTATTAAATAAAAATTGACAGAACTACATCACCTGATTTCAAACAGTGATTATAGAATTCTAAACGGTTATTTTACTTCACAATTCCGAAGGAATCAAAATCCTTATGTACTTTAACAATCAGAAATTAATCATTCGAGGCTTTACAATTTCAGAAAATTTTGACAATATATGTTTTACCAAAAATAATGAGTACATGTTTTATAGTTAAAGAAAATTAAACAGCAGATACTACCAGTGAAAGTCAATCAATATGTGTTGCCAGTTAAGAAAAACAATCAGTATAGCCCTTGTGCAAGGGGCAAAATCAACTAATATATTTCCAGAAAAATAGCAAATTATTTCTATTAACCCCGAATGGCTATATACATATAATAAAAATAAAAAATACAATAATGTGGTGGTGCTCCAACATCTGTGGCAGCGCGCCAGCATGTCGTTGACAAAATTTGACCGGCCTCCAACCTGTCTGAGGTTGCACCAGCATGAGTCAGAGAAAAAACTAAGTCCCCATTTTAAACCCCAGAAAACGTCCAAAAAAAAACCCCCAGGAAAACCCCCAGCCCTTAAATGTGAAACCAAGGTGAAGTTAAATATATTCCTCTCTGTTCCAGCCGGAACAGAGATACTAACCTGTTCAATACCTTTTGTAAAACTAAAATGACAATGATGAGCAAACAGTACAATGTGCAAGTGTGAAAATATCTCTGGCACGCTCCCCCAGTGCAGCACACACTTACAGGCCGTGCACTTAGCGTTATGTAATTCAATTATAAAAAAGTGTACTTGAATTTAACTAGTAAAGTTCGGAGTCATGAACAGCGGCTTCCCATTCTAGCAGAGAGTCTGCACACGTGGGCCCATGGATGTAATGATAATTGATAAGAAAATAATAGAGTGCATATCACCTTATCACAGCTGGCAAGTGTAACATTGAGAACGAGTCACCATCTCCCTCTTCCGACAGGATCTTGTTCATGGTTCACGGCTTAGGCAGGTGTACGGCCATCAGCAAGCCAGGTATCCGGCTTAGTTCAAGAACCCGGGAGTCGTTTAAGCCTTAGCCAGTCATAAGGAGACAGAAAACTGCGTCGTAATATTCGAAGAGAGAGACGGTTAATTCTCTGAGCCAGGCGGAGTGTAGTCTGCCGCTGCACCCGACCTGGCAAGTCGACCCCAACCATAAGCTGCGCGCGCAACCGTCCCTTTATCTCGTCGTACAAGGGTCGGCTTAGCATACTCGCGTTCTCGTTATATTACAATAAAAAAACTTTAACTAAAATCTTCGATAGCCGGATTCACACCGGCACAGATTGTTATTAATAGTTGTGTGGGTATTCCCGTTTAAATCCTTCAATTTAAAAAGTATTTTCGCACTCCACTGATCACCTCCCCACTTACCATATGTGGATATTACTGTTCTGTTGGGTGACTGCTTCTGCTGTAACATACACTCTATACATACAAGTGGATATTCTATTTGAATATCATACGTGATAAGCATGCACAATAAAATAAAATAAAAACTGAATTATGATTTGAATTATAAGGAATATTCAAATTCTGCCGCCACCTTTTGATAGAACTAGCTATGAAAACTAAACTATTTTTATTTTGAAATTAAACACTTTTTCCACTGGTAAAAAATAATTGAGATTTATTAACAGTTCTGGAATGCCATTAACTCTTTTAAAATCAACAATCAATCACTAATAGTTTTACAGAAAAATAATTATTATGAACAATTTTTAAAAAGAAACTCTTTTTAACCTCAAGGCTGGTAACACTGTAGGTTAATACAATAATTTTAGTTAGAGAGGTTATGTCCTCTTTACATAGTTAAATTACCAAGTTCGTGTGATCTTTGAAGTGGCATGATACCAGATACAAGATGTTGTGGTTTATAACAATATTTAATAAAGAATTAATAGAAAACAAACAAACAAATATTAAAATTGAAAGTCGGTACCATATAATCGATAACTATCGTATTATCGTATGCAGGATACAGTACACAGTAGTTACTTTAATAAACACGTGCGTTTAGTTGCACTGCTAAAAATTACTATTATTATTTAATAGTTGGCTATAAAAATTATTTATTGACAAGAGAAAAAGTTTATAATAAAAAAAACTCTTGTGATAGCTTTCATTTGGTTTGTATTACTTGAGAACAGACTTATGAAAAAGGTTTTTGTTGTTATTATTTCTAGGTTAGCTAATAACGTAAGTAGTTATTGTGGTTAAATGTATTATTCATTGAGTTCTTAATAATCTAAACATATATATACTATTCATAATACATCTGATGCGTAACTATCAGTTAATTAGAATATTTTTTCGCAACAATTAAAAATATTTATTTTCATTAGTCAAATCAAAACGACATGAGTCAATTGAGCGACTATTCGTGACACTCATATCTTGTAATATTTAAATTAATATTGACTCCTTTAATTATGATAAGTCGTAAAAACATTTATTTCTTAAGTTAATGAATGCGAAATAATTCTTTTATTAATTCTGATAACTTTCATCAGAATTATTACACTTCGATACTACTGATTAGAGTAGTACCCCAAACAATAATTAACAGAAATTCTTATTTCTGTTTTATTTTTTAAATAATGAAAATATAGTACTCCCTGGTTTTTTATAAACACAAAACTCGAAAATACGACCGATATTATACACTGGTCGTATTTTATTATTAAATTCACTCCGCACTGTACAGTCGTTAATTGTTTGTTATGTGTAGGTTAGGTGTGTGTAGAGTGACTCATGTATATGTCGCACACAATTCAAATAAAACTTCTTCATCGACCTTGCCCGTCGAATTATGCATGTTGACTCCTTGATGATTGAAAGATGACTGTGACGCTTCTCCTAAGCGTCTCTGGCTTGTCTGCCAGTTTTCATTCATTTGATTGGTTCAATTTTTCGAACTCTCCGACCCAAAACACCTTGGTTTAGTAAAACTTTTAATTTTTTATCAATTTCGTATATGGGTTTGAGACTATAGTGACGTAAACGTTGATGCACTAAATGATTAAAAAGTTTATAATCGTTATAACTTTTTTATTAGTTGTCATATCGTTGAATAGTTGGTGTCAATAGATCGCGGACATCCTGGGCTTTAAATAAAGTCCAAACAAGAATAGAATCCGTCCATTATTAACTCACTACAACGATTTCACAAATTCTTATGGTGAATCTTAAAATTAATAAGTTTATTTCACCAAATCTTATCTAATTACACAATAACACTTCTGATTAAACGTTTTGAGTCCATTTCTCAATTGCTTAATACAAAAATTGGGAGTAATTATTATTCAAACAATGTTTGATAATGGCGTCTCAAGCGTCCATATTCGATTATTTATAATCGCCTATAATACTATTATTCCTTATCTAATGACATTTGTTTTGTATTCTAATAATAATATAAATATCTATTTACATCGGTTTACACTTTAGTATATGCACAATGTTGTGTTTCATATACTAGTAGTCTTATCTAACTACCTTCTGATCTCTTTTCTTTTAAATTGTCACTTTGTTTTTGTTTTTCCACATAATGTATATAATGTTGAAAATGCAAATAGTGTACAACTATAGTACCTAGTTTATTTAATATATTTGTTAGTCTTTCGCTATCTGAAAACCTTTCAATTCCTAGTATTGGGTTTGTTTACATCAGATTATGACATGGTAGTCAGTTATTTTTTAATAAATCAATAACTAAATTGTTATTATTACATTTGATATATATTCTCATAGTAGTATCAGATATCCTTCTGACTACTGATAACATTTTTATTTTCCTTTGAACAAGTTTGGATGGTGCATTGTGCTTAAATAACTTGCTACATAGTGTTTGTTTACATTCTGATTCCACCATCATGGTCATTTAGTTTTCAATAATTTGTCTATAAAATTACTATTCTTATGCTTATGGTCTGTTCTCATAGTAGTATTAGATGTCCTTCTAACTACTGGTAACACTTTCATCAATCTCTGTGTAAGTTTTAATAAGGTATTTTGCTTAACTAGTTTGTCACATTGCCTTTGTTTACATCTGGCTATTCATTCATAGTCAGTTAGTTTCCAATATTTTGATCATAATACTATTATTATTACACTTATAATCTGTTCTCATAGTAGTACTAGATGTTTTTCTAACTACTGGTAACACTTTCAGTGATCTTTGTACAAGTTTTAATAATGTATTTTGCTTAACTAATTTGTCATATTGGGTTTCCTCTAGCTTTGTGCTATCATATTTAATCTGCTTTATGTGCAGTGCATTTCAGTATAAGACATTATTTATTAGCGTGCATCATTATTTATAATGAATCTTTGATTGAAACAATTGTTGATGATTGCTTGGTTTAATTAACATATATGATTTTTTTGTTTTATAGGTGCATTTCCTATGGGGTTATGTATCAATGTACAACATATTCTTATGCAGTATTTGCTACTACTATTATGACTTCATTATGGTATTCTATTACAATGGTTTAATTGTTGATTAATACACATGTTTACACTATTTTTTCTAAACAATAACACAAATATTCTTAAACTAATGGTAATACATTTCTTGTTGTGCTTTGTACCTAATTTCTGTTACGTTGTTGTTTGATACTTAACAAACTAGTTTGTTTGTTATTATTTTTTCTGGCCTTTCTTTATATTGTATTCTGTTTTGCCGTGGCATTCAGTTATATTTCCTTTAAAATTTACAAAGTTTTTTATTATCAGGTTCTATGAACAATGATTTTACTGTTCTATCTTACATTTCTTGGTGGTCTTATGATTATCTATTTGGATTACAATCTTCATTAAATTAGTCACACTAACTGGCTGTGTATTTTTAACTATTTAATCTTCGATGTTTCCACTATAAAGGTAACCCATTTTCTTCTGTTATAAACCTTATCACTTGAATTGTCTGTGGGGTTTATTAGGTTAAAATTGGTTAACTGGTCACAGGTTCTCACACTTACATTAAGTATTCACTATTACTGTTTGTGATTTCTTAAATATGTTAAACACTGTTTCTTCATAGTTGACAATCGCTATTCTTCTTCCGGTTTCTAGTATTGTCTCTAGTATACTTGGTGAATGGTGATTTCTTGTATTGTCTATCCATTATCTTCACTCTTCATGTCATGTTTCCTTGTCCTTCTTCTTCCTTTCTTCTTTAGGTTTACACGTCTTCTCCAATATTTCTGTTGTAGTAGTCGTCGTTCCATAATATTTATATTTATAAATATATTGGTTTGTCTGCCATCATTGTGGTTGCTCTTGAGTTGTCTCTTCTTTTTATTTTACATAGTTATTGTTTTGTTAGTTCCCCTTACTGTTGGAATCCTGTTGTCTTCTTCTTCATTTTATTGTTTTGTTGGTTCCCCTCACTGTTGGAATCTATTGGGCCTGGTTTCTAACATTTTATATTGGCTCATGGTCATTTTCTTTCTCTATTTTGTGTACGATGCTGCTATGTTACACTTCCTTCTTCTTTGTTGGAATTTTACAATAATATATCTGTAGATACACACTTTTTGTTTACATAATTTTACTTACTTAGAAATATTTTCATGCTTTCCCGTCACTTCACGTAATAATTGCTTACTTTATGTAACTACCAAATTTGGTAACGTTACAACCTTCATTTATGAAGTCAGCTGGGAGAATATTTCTCCTTTCCAAAAAGCTGAATTGTAATTTTTTAAAGCTGAAATCAATGTTTTGAACATCTTGGGAAACTGTGCAGTGCCATTGCAATGATTGCTATTTCAGTTCAGAACTATGGTTATAAATCCATTTTTTATCCATGACTAATCTCATTCCCCCTGACAATGTTCTGAAGTTAAGAGAACGCTGAACTCACAATTTTTCTTTAGCACATTTGTTTATATTTTGGTCACCCAATGTGCATATAATTTTTTATAGCCTAATTTTGGCTTCAGAATTTCATTAACACGTAGTCTTTGACATCAGGTCATGTACAATGCTTTCATAGTGAAGCATCAAATTTACAAATGGTTTATTCAGTTTTATGAAGGAGATTAAAGACTGCTACAGCCCCTTTGTTTTTCTTAAACATAAGTCCTCTTTGTTCCAAGAATTCATGGCAAGACTTCACTATAAACTGTTGTAATGTGTATTTGAATTTCTATTGGACATTCATCTTTTGCATTTAGAAAACGTATTACAAAGAAAACTTATATTTGGTGGGATTTTGGATCATTTGTACTAGTACTTACTTTTACAAATTAATAAATTAACTTGATTTTATTTGTTTACTAATTTTATACCCTTACAGCCGCCATGTTGTCTATTACCAACCTAAAGTTTTACTCACCAGGGTCCAGGTGTTCGAATCAGCGAACGGGAAATTCAGAACTGGTTATTTGAAATTAAACATATTGGCTACTCTTGTACACATCTTATTCTTTATTACCTCAAAACAATTCAATTGCATTTAATCAAACAACAGAAAAACTTAGATTCCTTTACCATCCCATCATAAATAAAATCTCCCTTCTTCTACAATTTTGATATTACCCTTTACGGTAAAATTACAATGATTCCTTATTCAGAAAATTGGTATTACCTTGATTACAATAGACACATTTAAAATAACATAGAAATAGTTATACCCCATTTATTCACAAACCAGCGCCTCTTACTTTTATTACATGATTATTACACACGCCCATCCACTCTCTCACAATACATATTTAAATTTCCCCTATGAGCTCATTTAATTTTTTTTTAAAGGTTTCAATTTTGAATGGTTATAGTTTTTTGTTTTAAATTTCTTCTTTTCATAATTTATGAGTATAATTGAATATAATATAATTTGTTCTCTTATCTGCAATTGCGTCCCTAACATTCAGTCCAGCCTCCGTATGTTTTCTATTTCTTTCATCACGCTGCCCATTTCGTTCTTTTGTTGTAATTCTCACCGGATAACTAGAAACTGTCACTTCATTTCACTTCATATCACGTCATGACTGTAAAATTTATTAATTTGAATTAAAATCACATTTTATTTATACGGGCCCGCATTTTCGTTCCGGAACTTTTCTTTACAACCGGCCGGTTTAAGAGTGTAATTTCAACTGGGACGGATTGTACTGCGTTGAGTTCCTTGTTTCCATCACATGTTTGGCTCTGGAATGTTTCATACATGACATTTTTCGTGTGAACGCTGGCTGACCTGTGCGCGCGTATGTGTGAATGCGCACCCTCGCTGATAACTTTTACATTCCCAGACTCTTTAATTGCTTTTGTGCGACACGTACGTACGGCTTGGTCCCGCACTGTCTGCAAGGTGTTAAAAAAATGTCAAGCGTTTGTGATCAAAATGTTGTTCAGCTTGAGTGGCTACTATATTTTCCAATTATTTAAGAATAAAATAAACCCCAATAGTTTGTCCCGTTACACATTGTTGCCATTTAATGGGTTACACAAATTACTTGACTGGCATCAGCTAATGCTAGTGTTACCATCACTACCAAAAAATGTCTTCATAACGTAGATACAATGTTATCTTCAATTTCTGAACATGTCTCAGAGTTCATTATTCTGTAAGTAGTATCATCTTTACATTACAGTTACAAATACATTGTCGTCTTCTTTCCTCTCTTACATTACTAAAACAGTTTGTTATATTTTTTTGCTAGATGGGATATAAATATATTAGTGAGTCTATTAAGATAACATTTATTTTTTATAACAAATGAATAACGATTAGTATGTATCAGACTAACAGGTTGTTGGGGTATGTTTCATCCAACTAATTTGTTAGAACTGAAAATTAAACAGTGTTGAACACCCAGTATGAAGTTGTTTTGAATAACATTCATTACAGAATTGTTATAATTACTGGACGCGAATTGTTGTATATTAGTTTGCTTTTTAAATTTTTCACAGGACTGTAAATAAAATGGAACTGACAGTGAAAGTTGTGATTGAAGCTGGAATGGCTGTAACAAAGGCTGTAGTTGAAGCTCAAAACATTGAGCGTAAAACGTTAATGGAACAGATCAAAATGAAGTTCAGTGACTGTATTCATTCTCAGCTGCAGTGGAAATCTCTGGTGAAGCTGTTGACACATGAACGAGCCATTTGGCATTTTCCAAAATCATACCCAAGGTAGGAGAAAACTAGAGTTTGTTTACTTTGATCATTTTATTTATAAAAGTGGTAGTGATGTTTTAACAACGTTTACAAATGAAATCTTAATGATCATTCCATTATTTTTTCTTCATTGTCTTTTTCACTTTCTGTATTGCCTGTTGCAGTACTTATAGCTTTCTTGGTTCCCCAATTTGAAGTTTACTTTAGATACTGAAAGTAAACTTATATGAGTTTTGGTTACCAACTCCTTCAGCCTGTGGATCAGAACCTTGATTTCAGGGAGGGTGTGTCATAGAGAATTGGTGTCTGTCTTGAATGACAGCATTAGCTGTTGGTTGGAGTAGACTGCTTATGTGAACCCATGTTCAATTGTGGTTATACATCTGTATGTGGTCTGCTTCTACGTAAGATGCATACTGTACTGTGCAACATCTTTCAAGCTTGGACTCACATTATCAACCCCCTCGTCTCGTACCTGTTTGCTGAGCTACTCCACAGAAGAGATTGGTTACCACAACCTTAGATTTGGTTATTTAGCATGTCATGTAGGTTGGAGTGGAGTTGAGGCGAAGAAGAAGGTAATTTGTCTTCTGTGTAAGTGTGCAGTCACATTACACCTTCATTCAAGTCCCATTGCTATTCTTCCTACATTTAAAACCTCTTATGTTTATTTGTTATGAAAGAAAACTTTGATGAACCGTTATGTTGGGAATATTGAATAACATAAAAAGATTTGCTATATAGACATGTTTTCTACATGTGAAATAACAACAACAATATGAAAATTCAAAAAATATGAAAACTCAAATAGTAGAGAACAACAATAACAACTGAACATAACTTAAAAAAAAGGAAAAAAACAGTATAGAAAAATGTATTTTAGGTTTATTTGTTAAAAAAGATTTAAGATTTTTCCAAATTCGTAAGAAATAGATAATTAAATATGTGTATAATGCATCTTACTACACAGTTGATACATAATTATGCCATTTATATCATTCATTAAAGAGAAAGTACACATGATTTGGATGTGACAGAGTTGCCCATTCAATGCAGATTCCTGTGATTAATTCGTCAATTCTATTATTTTTAGTAATTTATGCTGTGATACAGATTTTCTGTTTCGTTTCTGGATATTTAATATCACATAATTAGATACAATTAAATTTAAATATTTTTCAGACAAGCCTATGGAAAATTTGTAATTGAATTATGGATACAATACATATGTTTAAGTATGAAATTTATTAATTACTTCTCCATCTCCAAGCATCTGAAACTGTTAACTAAAGTTAAAAATTTAAAAAAAAATGCATTTGTAAGTATCATTGAATATTTCAAATATATTAACAAATAAAATAGCGCTAGTATTGAAAATTATTTTTTTAGGCTATATGGAAATGGCCTGCTTGGCATGGAATGACCATTAGATAAATCTGAGTAAATAAAAGAAAATTTTCAAAATATTAAATTTATCATATGAGTACTGTACAGGTCATGGCAGCTGGATCAAACAGAGGGGCCAGCAAGGGTGAGAACAAGAGTGCAGCGCTGTCATCTGACCATGAGCAAACGTTTCCTGAAACCAGAATTTAGAGATAAATTAGGTAGGTTAAATGAAATATAGTTCACCAAGTACCAAGAGTAGGTTTTTTTAAACATCAGTTAGAGATGTTGTTAAATAATCATTGAACTCAATTTTGTTGTTGTTTGTTTTTAAATATTTACAGTCAGCTCAGAAAGTAAATTTTATTAATTTCTGAACTGCAGTGCATGTGATGGATCATCAGTCTTAATACCTTAATGGAAACAGTGAAGGAAGGAAGGCAAGCAATGTTGGATCAAAAATATAACTCTTATCAGTCAATATGCAGTTTATTGACCTTATCTTGGTCTTGTGTAAAAATTACGTGTTTGTTTAGCAAACCCTATTGTAAATTTAAGATACCCCACAGTGTATTGTATCTTCGGAGATAGAGTGTACTACAACTGATACCAAAATTCATGCCTTCTAGTTTAAGGCTGCAGCCGTCATTGCTACTTGAAGTGAATGTTTTCTGCTTGTATTGTGTTTTTCAAGTTGTTTTTATTCCTGAGTATAGCAATCCCAGAGCACAACGTGTCAATATGTTGTTAGTAGTGGTTTCGATTAACCATATTATTCTAAGCCACATTACAAGTCTGAAGTTTTGCGATTGATATTCAAATGTAGTCTGATCAACTGTATACATTTGCCTCCACACAATGTATACAGCCATGAATGCTGGATTCTCAGTTGGAGTTTATATTTGATCCAGCTATCTGATTGGTGATTGACCTTTTGATCTGTTGCTACCAATGGGTCCTCATACAAAAGTCATCCAATAAGTTTCACTGTTGTAAGTATTTGAACTGGTGAGGGAATTTTAGTTAGAAGTTTTGTTGAACTATTGTAGTAATACTGCAGTAACCTTACTAATAACCTAACGCTAGTTTCTCAGTTCCATCTACATAGCCATGGCTTTAACAGTAATATGCCTGAGTGTCAGCCACTTGATTTTGGGGTGTTGAAGCATTCAGTGGGGATAACCTTCAATGCTGAAAGACACTGCGGAACACCTCTAAAACTTAGAACTGGAATAAAATTGAAAGGAAATGGCGTGTGGTCAAAATCAGTCTTTTTCATGCACAATAATGCTCATTAGACACAAGAACTTCTAAATAAATTTTTGAACACCCATCCTACTCTCCTGAGCTTGCACTTGGAGATTTCTACATTTCCCTCAGCTCATAGTTTGTTGGAAGGAATGACATTTGAGAATGATGAAGAGTTATGTCAATTCCTGGATGTGGAAATAAGATATAGTTTTCTATAAGACAGGTTTGGAAAAATCGGTTCCACGCTTTGACAAGTGTCTAAATAAGAATGGGGGACTATTTGAGGAGTAGTATATACATGATTTTATGTAAATAAATACTTTTTTTTATTAATCAAGTTATCTGAATTTCATTATAAATTAGGAAAAATTGGTAAACTTCATCTACCTTCCCTTGGGGTAGGGATAAGTACCTTTTTCCTTTTCTTTCTTTTTTTAGCTTATCTCCTTGTTATGTGACCAAACTAACTAAAGATTTTTAGCATTGATAATTCCTTCAAGTTGGAAGTATTTGTTCAACAAGCTACCCAAGGGAAGTGAAGTAGTTGTCAGCACATTTTGAAAACATTGAGATTTCTGCCATGCTTGCTGATAACGTCCAAGTCGCTGCCGTGTCTGGCAATACAGAGAGCTCTAATGTATGAACAAATCTTTTTTATTAATCAATTTTATGATGGTGTTATCCTTCCATATTCTTATGGAGTGATTCATAACTGTTTTTACCATTCTGATATCTTTGTAATTTTTCTGAGTAACCTCCTTATTTAAAACAAGCCGACCCATCCTGTTAAAATGCTCCCACTTATTATGCTGTCCCATATTGTAAGCATTTTTTGTTGACCCTGCAGGTCTCATTGCACATTTATTGCACTCAAGTCCTGTATAGTATGTTTTTGGTTTTGTTTTAATTTCTATTTGTTTTTATCACTGTTTGAAACAGGTAACATTACTATAGCAATGTTGTGCACTCACCAGTGTCATCAGTTACAAGTGTCTGCTAGACAAATTAGACTTTTTCAACAGGGAAAAGTATTGTGACAGAAAAATTTACAAAAAGAGTATAACAGTGTTTTTGCCAAAAAGCTGTATACAGTCATGGCATGAAAAATCAGCTACACGTCAATATTTTAAACACTTATAAAAACATATTCTGTGTTTATAAGAACCCAGCATACATACAGACGACTGTTGATTTCTTGCTATGTGGTTAAAGGTTTGACAAAAAAATGACAAAGGCTGGACATAAGATTCTTTTGTTCATAGACAACTCCCAAGACTACCACAAATTATGGAATTTAAAATGTAGAGGTTCAGTTCATTGACCACAGATTAAGTGCTCAAATATTTATACCACAAAGAAATTTGTGTAGCAAGAAGTAAGTGAATGCATAATGTAACCTAACGTGATCCCCCTCTTTTTAAAATTAATATATATAACTTAATTTAAATATCGATTGTAGTGTAGTGGATTCTCGTGTTACAATTTAAAATGTTAATATGAACTCTCTTTACTTTATTTATATGCAGTATTTCTCTTTGGTGAAAAAAAAATGGTAAATCTTGTTTATGTAATTAAAGTGTGATAATTTAAATGGATAATATACTAATCGCTGGTCGGTAAATGAATGTAGCCGTAGCATCGATCTTGCAGTGGAACTCCTCTTCTTGGTTAAATGTCGTCAGTGTACGTACCGTCAAGTCTCGTCTGGACAAATAATTTGAAATAAAAACACTTTCACGTACCTGGTAGTAGTACTGGAAGTTCTGACGTTCACTTACCCAGAATAAACTGTCAAGATGTTCTTATGACCAGCTTACACTTTATAAACAAGGTTATACTACTCCTTGTATGCAATATGGGCGCCACATGGGTTTACTTTAGGAAAAGTTCCCATGAAAAACAAATCGATAAATTTTAAAATTGTATAGGTTCACTTTATGCTTCGTTTAAATGCTTAGGGCATTTACAACAATTCAAATATAGTATGGTAATATTTCTGCTCAAAGTTATTTCACTGTACTCTATACTGCATTTACTTATCTAAATGAAATAAATGTAACCAAAGTTTATACTGTATAAAATTGTGGGTTTATTTTACCCTTTAAAAACAACTCAAAAATAAAAATACAATTATTACGTTAATACAATCTTGATGTTAAGTTGCCCATCTACAATACGGTCTAGCTCAGTTTAGAACCATAAAACTCTTATAACTATTAACAAATTTTACTTTTAATATATAATTTACCTCACGGGTAGGTTCTTTGAAATACAAATAGAATATTATTAATTGCCTTGACAGACGTTAATATAATGATAATTCATATTTGGCCTCTTTTTAAAAACTCGTAATTATTTTTAAGGTTAGCGATCGTTGCGCATACTTATATACTAACAAATATTATGATGCTTAATTCTAACACAAATATCTTACGTTGGATTATCTAATCCTCTAAATAAATTGATTCTGTGTATGTTATTAAAAGTTTTGTTGTCCTTGCGTCAGTACAATGTAGTTGAAAATTATGATCAGTGCAAACAGATAAACAATATAAATGGTCACTGTGTTACCTTATTTCTTTTTAATCATATAGATTAAAAATTTTAAACACTTCAGTGATCAGATTATAATGATCACTGGTTAATTACACTTTATACGCACTTGGAACGAGGAATCTGCCCTCTTCTTAATAAAACTGGGCTATTTAACTTACTGGTTAATATACTCTCACTCGTTCCGAACACACGCACGAATTAAAAATATTCACTTATTACTGTCGAAGCACTTTCCGTGTGGTTAATCGCTGTATGGTTGACTGTTTTGAAGAATTTTGAAATATTTACTGTTATTAAACTGTATTAAGTCATAAAAATGTATGACGCTGGCGAGCGGCGACTGTATAGCTCGAGGTGAGGTGGCGAATCTCACGAATTTCTCCGCGTTGCTGGTTATATACCCCTTCGCTGCATCGCGCTTAGAGAGAAAAGTCGTTTAGTAAACTCTTTTTTGATTGGCTCTGATAACCGTTACAATGATGTATTGTTTTTTCTAACGGCCACCGGAGCGAGCGTTGTACTCAACTGTCGATGTTGTCCGTATTACTTTGACAATTTCTTAATTTTAATAACAAATGATGCTAACACGCACTATGCACTTATTACAATTCCAATCTCGAGGTTATTACCATCAAATTAAAGTTTAGTTTCTGTGCTTTAATTTGATATGGCTTAACACTGGTTTTAACCTTGTTTTCTCTGACAATGTATACAAATAATGTTTTGAAACATGGTTTCTCACTGTCGTCTGCTAGCAATGCATAATGCGATCATTTCCTATCTTTTTACATTTAGTTATTTACACTGCGTTTTCTTTAGAACGTCATTATTTGAACACTAATACATCTATGATTACAATTAAAAGCTATTTATATCTGTACAATATTAATTCTTAACATAATTATGGTAATACGTTATTATAAAAAAAACCCTTATTCTCTAAATACATTTTGTCTGGCCTACTCAATTTAAAGTTATACACTAGTAATTGAGTGGTGTTATGTCACATCTCGTTTAATTATATTTAATGTTCAGTAAATTTAATGTTCACTAGGAGTCCTGTTTCCCTATCAACTTATTGACATAAATTTGTTTAGGCATGGTCTAGACACATTCTTAGCACCATGTTTATTCCTTAATAATTATTACTAATTACATTGTTTTTAGTAAGGAAGTTGCTCATCTATATAAGATTTCCTTTTATAACTATCTTTATCCACTAATGTTACATCTGGACTTGTAAAGCTAGTTTTAATATACATTGTGGCCATAGCTATTCTAGTCATAGGCTTTGTTATTTACTTGTCATGGTTCTTTTACTTTCAGCCAAAATGCTGTTATTGTTATTACATTATTTCAGTCATTATTTAGTTAGTTTTACTTGTACATGACTCTACACTAATGTCATGGACTGGCTCGTTTGACAGCTTATTGTGAACTTTGCATGTCCATTAGTTAAAGTCAGTCATGGTGTTTGTTGTAGTGTCATGCAGTGTATTCATCACTGCTTCTTGGGATCCTTCCTCTTCTTTCTTCTTTGCTGGTCCTTCTCTTCTTTGCTACATTCATTATAAATGATTCACTTTTATCACTTTAGTGTAATTATTTACCCTTCTGGTGAGTGTCTAGGTTATGTAACATTTTGTGGTGTTACAATAATAATAAATGAAATAAGTAATACTACGGAGTAACTACAGAATAATATAGGCCTAAAATCCTTTACTTAACAATAACATGTTACAATAGCAAGGTTTTGAGTAATGCTAATTTATATGTGAAAAATATGAATATACAATAGTGCTGTATGAATATACAATAATGCTATATGAATTCAATTGGTTGTTCCACTTGTCTAATATGCAGTCCCATTTATTATGTAGCTTCCAATGAGGTTTATTGAGATCCATGTAGGTTGTTTTTAATGAGGTTTTCCTGTACATATAATTGTTAATGATGCCATTTTGATTCAGTTATACAGTGGTCCATAAATTATTTGTACATCTGAAGACATGACGTGTTAAGTTAAATTTGTATACAGTACAGAAGTTCATGAGTTGTTAGTTCAAACTTGAAAATTAGTTGATAAATAATTTACATGTAAGTGTATAACAATGTGTGGTGTTTGTTTGCAGATGCTTCAACTGTTCTACAGCCTCTGTCATACTTGTTTGACTCTGAAACCAGCACAATGTCATCAGTATCTGCTGTTATGATTGAGAAACTACATACAGATGAGAAAATCCGCCACATGGCAACAGCTCGTATAATCACACCTTCCATTGAGGTGCCTGGCGAATTACTGATAGGCGAGTCATGTTTGTACTTTGTTCCCAGCAGTGAGGGCTCTATGCCTGAGGTCTGTACCACTTACAGTCATTAACTTTCAGTACATGTTGTAAGGTAGAAATTTTTATTTATAAGGACTATTCATGAAGTAAAAAACTTAACATATTGAGGCAGATATAAGCAGTCCAACAGTGCATGTCTGTCAGACTTTTTGTCTGTCCCCAGGCTCATTCTAATTTGGAAGTATGTGAATGTTTGCATATTCTGTGTAGTTCTTAAAGATGAGTAACAAAAATCAAACAACCTCCTGAGGGAAGGGATATGATACATTTTGATTTCCAAAATTAATACAATTTTTAATTGGTATGATGTACAAAGTAATTATGAATGGATTGAAACTGTTATTGAATGGCTGCAGAGTTCAGCGGAAAATGAATACAATTATGGAACAGCAAAACTGAACCATGTACTTATAAGTCAGTGAGTTTATCAGAAAATAAGTCATATGTAAATTACTGTAGAAAAGTTAGAACATTAGATTTATTACATCCGTATGTTATTAATTCTGTTGATGACATTCATATATAATGAATAATAAAACAAAGCTGTTGTAAAAAAAGAAACAATGAAAATCTATTAAAAATGTTGTAGTAAATGTGTGGTTAAAGTCATGTTCATTAGACATACTGACCATAAGTACAGCTGTGTATAAAGCATCTGGCAAACATTTACAGACATTTCAGACATCACATATATAGCCCACACATGTTTTAGTAGAACTGACAACACCAGTTAGAAAATTTGAATGATTTGAGAAACTCGATTAAAATGTATTTAACATATTTCAAGATGTCAGATGGCTGGATAACAAGCTGCACTAAATGAAGACATTAAAAACTTACTGTCAGAACAAACAAAGAGAGTCTGCATATTAGAAAGATTGGCAGGAGTACATGGGGAAGCAACATGGAAGTATTAAATAAAATGTATACAATGTACATCAAAGAAATGCTTAAATATGGGGGAGAAAAACTATCAGCTAACAGTAAAAAAATTAGTTCTGCTTAGAGTGTTGTCAAAACTAAATGCTTTATGCAAGTGGTATAAAAACAACACATATTATAGCACTCCAAGCTGCAATAAACAATGTCCTCATAACAGCTGATCACAGTGTACAAGCTGTGCGGTTAGAAACCTGATGATAGAAATTGAACAGTGGCTTAGAGATGCACAGTGTACAAACACCTCGTTGCGAAGATATCAAATTTTCATTTATTTTGCACATGCACACAGCAGTCTTGTAGAGTATTTCATGGTGTGAACATCAGCTACAACAATACTGGCAAGAGCTGTGAAAGGATGTGAGTAACAGAGAGGGAAATAATATGGAAGTGAAACAGTGAACTGTTTCGTGTCGTCTCCCCTCTCTTCTCTCTAGATAAGTTAGCTATACTTAGGCGTAAAATTGTAAATAGGCGTAATTCATTCATTGGGTCGGAGCAGCTTACTGTTCAGGAATAAATGTTGGACCTATATATCTAACAGAAATAGCAAACTGAGAAATGAATGGTTCCATAAAGTTAGGGACAAGATAGACTAAAAACGCAACACTACTTCAAAACCAAAGAGAAATACCTTTGATGTAACTATAAAATCTGCTCCAAACAATTACCAACAAATCCATTTGATCACACAGTATTTATATAATAACAGAAGCCGTTTCCAAAACAGCAGACACATCAGAGATACTTCTGTAGGCATTATTGGAAATAGTTAACACCAGGTGTCACAAAATGCTTGGCTCAGACTGTATACAGAAGCACATCAGTAGTAGGAGCCCTAAATAAGAACTGTGTAGGTCTGTAATAAATAACCATACAATAAGAACAAAAACAAGTAAGATAAAATTAAACGCACACACAAACAACTAACAGCTCAAGGTACAACAGTCATCCTGCAATGAATACCATCTCACATTCATCTGCAAGGAAGTGAATATGCTGATCTTTGGTAAGGTTGTGATGTTCTAATTCATTAATAAATATATAAAAATACATAAATACAACTCCCACCTACCTTCAAAGTTTCGTTTCTCTGGGGTCAGGATTCTTTCGTACGAACGCTAGATACAAACATGTGTTTCATGGGTTATCGAAATAAATAACTCTACACATCGTTATGAAGAGAAATAATTAGTTTTAATGATCAACTATTGAAATTATTGTTTACCAAATGCATTTACATGTCGTCAGATGTTGTGCAATTCTGGTTCCTACATTTTACTTTTATATATTTAACTAATACTAATTACTTACTCAAGATAGCCCAGCCTGCCTTTCACTCACTACTCACATTCTAATATAAAACCCCATTACCCTGATCACTCGAGTTAATACATGATATAAAGTCCCCGCCGGCAACGCGTTCTTCAGTGACCTCGTGGCCACACCGCGGTGAGTTGTAAGCGTCCCGAAAAACAAAAACTGAATCAACAAATTTGTATGAGATGTTCTGTAACTATTCCTCCATCACTGTCACTTGTTTAAAGAGATTGATTCACTTTTATATCAAAAAAATGATGAAATTTAATAGAGCATATTTAGCTCTGGTGTCGGCCGACACGTACAGAGTAGGACTGAGACGGCGTCTTGGTTGAGCGGGAGGAACTGTGTATTCACTGCCAACAGATTTTCGTCGCCGTGCATAGCTGATTTGCGGTGGCGTATTCACTCTATGCATGGAACATAGTCGTTATATCAGCCAAATGTGTAGACGATATTTGTCTCTGCTAGACTGAGGCTACTAGCAGTAGGCGTGGCTTAACGATATTTCCTGTAGTTCGTCTTGCTGATATCACAAACTGTTCGTTCATGCGCCATTTTTTTACAGCGCCGTTGGAGTTTCACGGCGTCCCTTCAGCGCACGTGCTCGAGAAGTTAAGTGCGTGCGTCGTCACACATATACCGAGTTCTGAGAAAATTAGGGTGGTGCGAATTCCTTGCCGTGTTACACCACAGAAACTGCATCTCACTGCTTTGTTTCAACACTGTTTCTTACCACGGTTTCCTTGCCACGTGGTTGTGATGTTACTCACTTTTTACCCTGATATTCAATACATTCCACTCTTCATAAAATAATACTTACCGCTGCCAGAATTTCACTTACCGTCATGGTCCCCGTAAAACTTATCTTTTGAAAAACTGCCCAAGGTCGCCACGATATTTTTTCTAGAAGGTAAAATATCGAAAACTTATATACTCTTGCCCTTATAAAAATCCCGCTATCTGACTGTAATAGAATTTCAGAAAACCCCCGATTTCGTTAGACGAATTTTTAACACAGAAATTAGACGGTGGTAATGACGAAATAACTTAGACTAACACATAATTATAGTGAAGCAAGTAGTTTTAATTACTGTTAAGATGGATCAAAATCATTATGACACAAACATGAGAGAAACAAATTCTGAAATAGATACAGATATGCCTTACATTTAGATATTTCTTACCCTATACAGGTCAGCCCAGCTGCTCACACACACATTCACACGATTTAGAACCATTTAATTGAAACACCCCATTTTACTTTAAAACTGTATATATCTCGAGACACCACCCGGGTACACGTTGCTTCGTTCGTTAGTTCGCGTCACTTTGAATAATTTGCCCGCAGTTCACTACACTTCTTCTGTATAACCTCCTTATTTCCTTGGGTCCCGGTCGGTAATACGTCGGTATTACACTGAGTTATTCATATTTAGAAAGTTTCGACCGACCGGGGCCCGCGGCTCACTAACTACATCTACACGCTGTTGTACAATCTGCTGCTTAGCGTCTCTGACTAATGTCGACTGTCACCGAGAACGTAACAGGTACATGTTGCTTTCTCTGGAGGGAAGCTGTGTTCACTGCCACTATTCTTTCGTCGCTCATTGCTCATTTGCTGATAGGTAACCATTTTATATATGGAATGGAGCTGATATATGTGTGTGACCAGAGGACAATATTGGACTTGGCTCCGCTGATGTCATTAGTAGTAGGCGGGGTTTTGACGCTGTTTTCCGGTATTGAGCTGGTAGCTGCGACAAACGGTTTGCTACATCGCCATGTTTCACAGCTTGGGTTGTGTTTTCCAAGCGTCACTCCGGCGCACCGCCCATCAATGTTGCATACGGGCGTGATCACACACACACAAAGTTCTGCGAAAAATTGGGGTGGTAAATTCTTCGCCGCATTACTCAACAACAACCTGCGTCTCTGCCTTTGTTTCAAACTGTTGCTTAACACTGTTCTGTTATATGGACAAATACGTTGCACAATAATACAGTTTTACAATATTTTATACAAGCCCGCCCGAAAACGAAATAAGTAACAATATATAAATGCCCCATATGGTTAAAATAAAAAATACCCAAAAACGACCCGCTACAATACCCCCTCGATGAGAATTCTGCTGGTCATGACAGAAGAAATCTCATCGATAACCCCGAAGAGGACCGGTGAGGAACTGGTGCCAACAACCCCCTGGTTCTTAATCTCATGGGTACACGACCACCCTGGCTCAGCGACTATGGACTCATCTGAACGAGATCACTGGACTTCCCCGTAAGAGATCCCAACACCGAGAAATCGAACAGACTCGCACCACGGCGCACCTCGCCTTTTAACATACCACCCCCAAAAATCCTCAGTCCCTGGCTAAAATTATTCCAGCTCCTCCGCCGATATGTTTCCCCTTTTTGCAAGCTGGGCTGCCTTTAGCAAATACTGGGCTCACACACACTAACATTACATGTTGCCATAACACACTAAAAATAAAAAATTTCTTTTAAAATTTATTAAAAATTTAAAAAAATTCAAAATTCAAAAAAATAATATTTTATCAAAAAATTCTCTTCCTTGTTTTTCTAAATTTTTTTTTTTAAATGACAACCTAGACATTCCTATTAATATAAACACATCCTTACTCTAACATGAGAACCACTTATAGTCTACCAATACAATGCAATATAATAAAATAAACATGGTTAATGCACACATAATAAAAGAATCATTATCTAAAATATTCATTCGCTGGCAGGCGAAAAATCAAAAAAAATTTTTTTTTTTTTTTTCAAAAACAATTAAAATTCCCAAAAATTTTAAAATTTAACGAAATTAAAATTTTTTTTTTCAAAGGTTTCATTTATATTTGGAAATTATCCAAAACTGGTTTAAAATGATTAAACAAACAAGTAAAATTGACTGCCTACTATACAAGCTTAGTAGGTGTATGACCTCATCAGCTGATCAAAACTAGGTCAAGTCCCAAAACCCTTGACCTACATATGTTATGTATGCTTTCTGAAAATACACTGAACATCTGTAATATCCTACCTTGAAATACAAAACATAACAAAACAAAATATTTAAAACCAACAAAATATTATTATAAATAATAATCAAATTGGCATTTAAATTATTATGAAAATTAAATTATGAAAATAAACACCTTAATTTTATATTATTCTCCAATTTTATCACAATTCTGTCACTGGCTTTACAAAATGAAAATTTTATATCTTTATCATAAATCACTCTCTCTATTTAACAATCTTACTTTATTCTACTGTGGGTGATTTGAACTATTTATTCTCATTTGTTCTGTCTACATATATAATCTTTATCTCTTTGACTCCAACACCTACAACTTTTAGTAACATGACACCCATCTCTACCAGAACATCTACTAATCAAGACACTCTAAGCCCCAACTTACCATTAAACACAAATCGCCACCTTCTCTACATATAAAAAAATATACTCTATCCCTTTGTACATAGGATACGTGTTTCCCCTACCCAAAACTCAATTCCCTTATGTGGCGGCCCGGATTCTACCTAAGGCGGCCCCTTCCCCACTAAAATCTATCCCTATCCCGTCCCAACCCTTGTTGCGGACTCCTACATGACACTACCCCCTACTACAAAATTGCCATCCCCAAAAATCTCAATCTCATTACATTACTACAAATACAACAAAATAACATCATATTCATCTCTATCATTTCAAATTCAACTTTTAATTCAATTTGGACAGGTCTGCATGTCCCACAACATATTTATCACCCATGAATTATCTTTTATTAATTTGCATAAATTATTGTTATTTTATTTCTCATATTCTTTTTATCCTTACTTCAAAATATCTGTAGTACATTAAACATTAATTACTTGTAACATTTACAAACCAATATACCAGTGACATGGTATTGCTGATCAGCTGATCCTACTAACACAATGAAAATACATCTCACAATTGAATAAATTATATGAAATATACCTATTTATTTATCATCACTCCTCACCTTCTGGTTTCCCATTTTCTCTGATTCTGATAGTTCATATTGACCGCCTGCCAGACGATTTAATTATTGGCTTAGTTAAAAAATATACACACATGATTAAAACACATATTTTATCCATAACTATATCTATTTACTACAATAAAATAATACACTTAAAATTATGGCATGGATAACTTGTATTGAAAATATGATCATCTAGTTATTCGAGCAGAGCGCAAACATTTTTATTGGATCAAACTTTGAATGAGCAAAAAATTTCTTTATTTTATAAAATTTAAGTTCGTGACTCGTTTGAGTCACCTCCTAGCCACACACACTATTTCAGATTATGGTGGACTGTGGCGCCCATTCGCTTCCACAGAGACTGTATATTTTGGAGCAGGTTTTTACCTCTCCGTGTCTCTGCTTCCGCTATTAAGTTTTTAAACCGAGTGAACATCATCATGTTCTTGTTATAAAATGATACACCCTTAAAACGGTTCTACCACCTGTCTTGCTACCCCAAGGCGGGCAGAGTGGCAGCCGCTGTTCCATAGTTCCGGTAAGATTTCCTCTAATTGTCACCCCCCAATGAATTTCAAATATATACCAATTTCAAGTCAGCTATGGTCAAGGGACTTGATACGACCATAGCTGGCCGCTAGCCAAAACCACGGTTAGTGCTGGTAAGGCAGTAACCGCCCGAAAAGTCGAGGAAATCTAAACTTTCCTTTCACTGCCTGTTATACGTCAATACTATTATGTGCGACACGGTCATTTAGTAATGTGTGTAAAAATTTTTTACTTTACACAGATAAGGTGTGCCGCACATTTATCGCCAGTTTGGCCTCCGATGGAGGTAACACTCCCTGTTACTCCCAAACCATTTCGCTATCCAAGAGAGCACAGGCCACCCCCTCAATAGCCACTTACTAGCTAATTAATAGAATTTTTATATACAACATTCTAATGTGACATCTTCATCCATCATCAATCATTAATCATCCTTCATAACTTTCTACAATTAGATTACTTAAAATTTTCAAATTCATTATTAATATTTATTTTTCATCATATCTCAGTTATTATTACCCTTTAAATCATTATCTCAAGTTATTTTCATTATTGAAGTTAAAATTCGTTCCATTAAGTTCAACATTTGTGTACATTTTATTATATTTGACTTGTATCATAAAAATTTTATACTTACAGTCCATAATTCATATACTGACATACACAACTATATACACCATACACCACTACTCCAAGTAACCTCTGAAACATTTAACAAAAAGTTATTTCAAATCAACAATTCATCATTTAATTACCAACTTCACTTCTCGTTAAACCATTTAAATTCATCAGAAAATTCAATTATATAATCTTTGAATTAATCAAAACATTTAAAACATTTCAAATTATTTTAATTAAATTAATTAAGCATTTACAATTAGCCAATTAGTTTTCAAAATTAATTCGGTTATTTGTTTAAATTGCAAATATTAATATTAGTATTACAACAATCATCTACACACATATTGTTTACTTAACATTCTACAATACACACAAATAAACTTATTAAACATTTATTTACAAATCTGCATCCTTATTTGTTTAGTCATATCACACTTCAATGTTCAAGGTTGCGAGGTCAAAAAACCATAAAACAATATATTTAAAATTGTCCATTGATTGTTTATAGTTTAGCCTCCATCGTCAAAGGTCAATCTTTGTTTTAAATAACACTTTTCGATTTTATTGACACACAGATTGCTATTTTGTGTGTCATAACCACAAAAATCAAATTCATCCATTTTATCAAAATAATCTTGCAACAAGTCAACACTAAGTATATCTGTTAAGCCTCCGTTAGTAAATTTCTTCAATATCGGGTCAGTTACTTTTGTATTAAAAATCAAATCATTCTTATTTAAATACTCTTCTAATACTTCTTCCAACTCACCATAATCTCTCTTTAAATTATATACTTCTAATTCTCTCTCATCATAACACCATCTCATACTTATAAAATCATTCCACACAGAGGGTATAATATCATACAAATAAAATAAACAACTCCAATCTTCTACTAATACGGGACCCTTGCCCTTCAAAAACTCTTGTGACCACATTAAATCATCGTAAATAATAAAGGGAAAATTTGCCCTCTGTCCCCACTCTACTACAACATTATTTCTCCTCTCTCTCTCTAACTCACTGACACACATTAAAATCTCATAATCACTACATTCTACACTTTCATTAATACTCTCATTATTTATTTTTACTGTATCAGTCTCTGATACTAACTCTTCAACCACATTAATATTCTCGGTATTACGTACATTATTTTCAACATTATTGTCCTTATTTGTTAACTCTTTATCTGGTATCATATTCGTACATCTGTCACTACAATTTTCATTTGTGTTATTTTTCTCTGTACTTGTCACATGTACTCCCATTCGCTCAACACTCTGTTCTAACTTATTCAAATTAGTTCTTATCGTTTCATTAGTACTTTCTACACATTTACTCATTTCTTGTATTTCATTTTTTAACTCGTGAAACCTGTCATTCATTTTATTGTATTTGACATTGGAATCTATTTGTTGCTCTTTATAATTGCTATTTATATTTTCAGACATGGTTTTCATTAGATTAAACAGATCGTCTATTGACACCTTTTTTTCTTCCACCCCTACGCTAGCGTTAGGTCTATTCTTATCTTGTACATCGGTCATTTTCAAAATTTATTTATATCATACCCTTTATATAACGTCCCCTTAAATCAAAATACCCCATACAGAAAACAGTTATTAATACGTAAAAGTAAACACCCGCTCGCTCTACCTAAACATAACCTTATTTAGCGTAATTATATACGATAATATTACATAAATACGTCATTACCGCATCCTATTTTCTGTGTATTAAAATAGGTCTAGTTCCTATAAAATTTATATACGAACATCCTGGCAGGGGCGTCGCTGTGATGTTACTCACTTTTTACCCTGATATTCAATACATTCCACTCTTCATAAAATAATACTTACCGCTGCCAGAATTTCACTTACCGTCATGGTCCCCGTAAAACTTATCTTTTGAAAAACTGCCTAAGGTCGCCACGATATTTTTTCTAGAAGGTAAAATATCGAAAACGTATATACTCTTGCCCTTATAAAAATCCCGCTATCTGACTGTAATAGAATTTCAGAAAACCCCCGATTTCGTTAGACGAATTTTTAACACAGAAATTAGACGGTGGTAATGACGAAATAACTTAGACTAACACATAATTATAGTGAAGCAAGTAGTTTTAATTACTGTTAAGATGGATCAAAATCATTATGACACAAACATGAGAGAAACAAATTCTGAAATAGATACAGATATGCCTTACATTTAGATATTTCTTACCCTATACAGGTCAGCCCAGCTGCTCACACACACATTCACACGATTTAGAACCATTTAATTGAAACACCCCATTTTACTTTAAAACTGTATATATCTCGAGACACCACCCGGGTACACGTTGCTTCGTTCGTTAGTTCGCGTCACTTTGAATAATTTGCCCGCAGTTCACTACACTTCTCCTGTATAACCTCCTTATTTCCTTGGGTCCCGGTCAGTAATACGTCGGTATTACACTGAGTTATTCATATTTAGAAAGTTTCAACCGACCGGGGCCCGCGGCTCACTAACTACATCTACACGCTGTTGTACAATCTGCTGCTTAGCGTCTCTGACTAATGTCGACTGTCACCGAGAACGTAACAGGTACATGTTGCTTTCTCTGGAGGGAAGCTGTGTTCACTGCCACTATTCTTTCGTCGCTCATTGCTCATTTGCTGATAGGTAACCATTTTATATATGGAATGGAGCTGATATATGTGTGTGACCAGAGGACAATATTGGACTTGGCTCCGCTGACGTCATTAGTAGTAGGCGGGGTTTTGACGCTGTTTTCCGGTATTGAGCTGGTAGCTGCGACAAACGGTTTGCTACATCGCCATGTTTCACAGCTTGGGTTGTGTTTTCCAAGCGTCACTCCGGCGCACCGCCCATCAATGTTGCATACGGGCGTGATCACACACACACAAAGTTCTGCGAAAAATTGGGGTGGTAAATTCTTCGCCGCATTACTCAACAACAACCTGCGTCTCTGCCTTTGTTTCAAACTGTTGCTTAACACTGTTCTGTTATACGGACAAATACGTTGCACAATAATACAGTTTTACAACATTTTATACAAGCCCGCCCGAAAACGAAATAAGTAACAATATATAAATGCCCCATACGGTTAAAATAAAAAATACCCAAAAACGACCCGCTACATGGTCTGTTATAATGGGAATAGCGTTCGCCGGAAAATCAAACTTTCACGATATTTTTATAAAATCCCACAAAATGAAATAAATGAAATACCCTATATTTTAGACACGTTACAATACCCCCCCAATGAGAATTCTGCTGTCCAGAACAGAAGAAATCTCATTCATAAATCCCGAAGAGGACCGGTGAGGAACTGGTGCCAACAACCCCCTTGTTCTTAATCTTCATGGGTACACGACCCCCCTGGCTTGGCGACCATGGACGCATCTGAACGAGATCACTGGACTTCTCTGTAAGAGATCCCAACACCGAGAAATCGAACAGACAAGTCCCACAGCACACCTCACCTTCTAACATGCTACCCCCCAAAATCATCAATCCCTGGCTTAGATTACGCCAGATCCTCCACCGATATGTTTCCCCTTGTATGCAAGCTGGGCTGCCTTTGGCAGATACTGGGCTCATACACACTCACATTACATATTGACATCACATATCCTAAAATTGAAAAATTTTCAAAAAGTTCTTTAAATTACAACACGTTGATTTCAGGTAAAATTGATTCCTAAATTTTTTTATAAATTCTAAATTATTCTCTTCCTTGTTTTCTGTTTTTATCTAAAATAAGTGAATTTAAACATTTCTTATAGTTAAACGTATCCGTAACCTAACATGTGAATACTTAGAGTCTAACAATACAAATCAATACAATAAATCAATAGAATTAAACATGGTTAATACACAAACAATCAAATCATCAATACTTAAAATATTCATTAGCTGGCAGGCGAAAAACTCATTTTTTTTTTTCCAAAAAAAATATTTTCCCAACAAATTTTAAAATTAAAAAAAAATTTAAATTTTATTTAAATGTTTTCTTTACCTATAGAAATTGTTTAAAATTTGTTTGAATTGGTCAAATAAACAAAAGTTGAACTAATCTCCTTACTAAACAAGCTTAGTATGTGTGACCTCACTGTCAGCTGATCGAAACTAGGTCAAGTCCCAGACCCTTGACCTACATATGTTATGTACAATTTCTATCTGAAAATACATTTAACATCTGTAACAACCTAACTTGAAACACAAAACATAATAAAATAAAACATTTAAAATAGCCAAATATTAATACAAATAATAAGCAAACTGACATTTAAATTATTCAAAATAAACACCTTACTTTTACATTATTTCCAAATTCTATCAAAATTTTGTCACTGGTTTTAAAATAAAAATTTTATATCTTTATTATAAATCTCTCTCTTTGCTTAACAATCTTATTCTCCATTACTGTGGGTGATTTGAATTATTTATAACAATTTAACTTACTACTTGATCTGTATACACATATAATCTTTCTCCCTTTGATTCTAACCTCTAACAACTTTAGCTCACATGACACCCATCTCTATCAAAATCTCTATCAAAACACTCTCTAACCCCAACTTATCATTAAACTCAAATCGCCACCTTCTCTCGATATATAAAAAAAATACTGTCTAACCCTTTGTACATAGGATACGTGTTTCCCCCCCCCCCCAAAGCTCATTTCCCTTATCTGGCCCCTGGATTCTACCTAAGGCGGCCCCGTCACACTAAATCGGTCCCAATCCCGTCCCAACTTATCATTATGTTGCGGACTCCTACATTACACTACCCCCTACTACAAAATTGCCATCCCCAAAATCTCAATCTCATTACCTTACTACAAATACAACAAAATAACATCATCACTTATAAACAACAATATATCACTCAAAAACTCTACATATATTCTCCACATAACTACTGTGTCAACATCAATACTTCTCAAAATTCTATAACATATATTAACTCAAAACAACATTACATTATTCTCCTCTCTACTATTTCAACTTTAACTTCGACTTGGACTGATCTACTTGTCCCACAAAATATTCACCACCCACAAACTATCTCTTATTAGCTTTCACAAATTATTACTTTACTTCTCACTTTATTAAATTATTTTTATCATTACTTTAAAACATCTGTAATACATTAAAACATTACATTGAACATTGATTACTTGGAACATTTATAAACCATTTTACCAGTGACATGTTATTGCTGATCAGCTGATCTTACTAACACAATGAAAACACATCTCAAAATTGAACAAATTACAGGAAATATATACATATATTTCTTTATCATTACTTCGCACCCCCTTGTTTCCCCTCTTTCTGATTCTGATCATTTATGTTGACCGCCTGCCAGACGGCTTAATTATTTACTTCGGTTCAAAATACACACATAATGAAAACACATATTTTTATCAATACCTATATCTAACGTACAACAGTAAAATAATACACTTAAAATTATACTGAACACCTTATAGTGAATGTATGAGCAGCTAGTTATTTCAACAGAGCACAAGCATTTTTATTGGATCAAATTTGAATTAGCAAATTTTGTATGTTGTAAAATTTAAATTCGTGACTCATCTGAGCCACCTCCCATCCACACACTCTATTGCAAATTCTGGAGGACTGTATCGCCCTTTCGCTTCTGCAAAGACGGCATATTTTGTAGTAGGTTGACCTCTCCGTGTCTTTGCTTCCGCTATTATATTTTAAAAGGTTCAGATATCAACATACCTTTGTTATATAGTTACACGCCCTTAATGCGGGTCTACCACCTGGTTTTGCTGTTCCTACGCGAACAGAGTGGTAGCCGCTGTTCCATAGTACCTGGATTTCCCCTACAATTCACCCCCCATTTAATTTCTACTATATACCAATTTCAAGTCAGCTATGGTCAAGGGACTTAGTATGACCATAGCTGGCCGCTAGCCAAATCCACGATTAGTGCTGGTAAGGCAGTAATCGCCCGAAAAGTCGGGGAAATCTAACTTGCATTTCAATGCCTGTTATATTCATCATTAGTATGTGCGACACGATCGTCTATCAGTGTGCAAATTTAATTTACACGAAAAAGGTGTGTCGCACATTTTCGCCATTTTGGCCTCCGATGGAGGTAACACTCTCTGTTACCCCCAACCCATTTCGCTATCTACGAGAGCACAGGCCACCCCCGCAATAGCAACTTAATAACTAACTAATTACAATTGAAAACTAAACTTTCTACAATTGCAGTTCCACACTCCATTGTTCTATCACTTCATTGAGCACCAATCTACCCCCCAAAATTATCCCCACTTCTTGTATTGACACCAAGTCTTTATTTTATTACACATCTTTTCAAAACGTTCCCATACTCACTGATACTAAAACTTGACAATTATATTTGGTCACTTAATTCTAAAATTTATTTAAATTTAAAATTATACACATCCAAAATTATTTTGGGATATTTTTTTTTTTTTTTTTTTTTTAATTCTATTTCCACTGAAGGCTGACTCTATCTTAACTTTCACCACTGAAATGGGGGTGTTTTGCGGTGAAAGATACAGAAATTTCAACACAGATCTACTTTGTGCAGTTACTTCCCCTTGTTTTCAACTGTGCTACCTTATCTTCTCATCTCTACTAACCCGTCGTCTGAGCCGAAATTTCCCATCTTTCTCCGCAAAACTCTTCGTTTCTGGCTTAAGCAAAACTATTGTCAATGGCTCAACTTGAATTTTGCCATTGACACTGAAATATTTAAGTTTGTATGCACTGCCCTGTATTTAGGTGCAGCCTCCATTATGTACAACACTCTAAGGCAGTGCAGGCACGTGACAGGTACACCGAGACCGCTGCACCTGGAGTGTATTAAAAAAAATTTAATGCGTGTCACGTACCTGTTGGGGTCCCCCTCCCCGTTCAAATGTGTAGTTAAATTTCTACTTTGTACCAATTTTGGTGGAGCCGGACCATCGTTGCTTTCACCGCCCGAAGGAAGATCTGCCAACCATGGCCCGCCTCCGAGTTCCGAATTCCACGGCCAGGACTGGTAAGATCGTGACCGCCCGAAAATGGGGGAGGATCCCTTCTATAAACATATAGAAAAAACAATTAAATTACATTCATACACTTAATCATTGATAAAAATCCTTATACTGACCAAAATAATTTCAAATTTGTAGCGTTGTGCGTTCCAACTATCTCCCTCGTTTCTCTATCCTGTAACACATATGAATTCTTCATTTTTACCTCTATTATCTCGTACGGCCCCTCGTAGAGTAAGAAAAATTTCTTGATCTCCTTATCCTGAGCACTTGATAAATCATGCCGTCGTACCAACACCAGCTGTCCAACCTCGTACTGCGTCCACTTACCTTTCATATCATGCTTCTGTTTTCTCTTCTCCCCTTTGGTCAATAAACTTTCATTCGCTAGCCTAAGTTTTACCTCGCGACCAATAGTGTTGGTTTCTGGTGGATACTCAATTAATTGCTCCAAAATTCTCTGCGGACGCTTTCCTCTTACCAACTCATAAGGTGTGAACCCTGTCGACTCGTGGGTGGTGCAGTTAAGCCAACTTTCAATCTTCTGGACATAGAGTGGCCACTCGCTGTGTTTGGCATGGCAGTATGTGCGGAAAATTCTGCCCAACTCCCTCATGACGCGCTCCGCCTGATTTGACTGCGGATGATACACTGCGGTGTGCTTAGGGATGATACCTTCCCATCCGAGAGTCTGGCGCCATCTCCCGCTGATGAACTGCGGCCCACGGTCGGATAAGATCACCTTCGGCTTTCCCACGTTGATCATGTAGTCGCGTGTGATCTTCTCACTCAGCACCTTACTTGTTGCTCGCTTCACGCTATATAACCTTACATATTTGGAAAAAGTGTCAAGTACAACAAAAATATGCATCACTCCACCCCTACCCTTTGGCAATGGGCCGTACAAGTCTACAGCTACTAAATCGAATGGTTTTTCTACTTTAATGTAATTTAGTTCTCCTTCTAACCTGTAATTCACAACTTTGGATTTCTGACATAGCTCGCAAACTCTTAAGTATTTTTCGGACGCGTTTCTCCATATTTTTAAATAGACAGGATTCCTTTAACACATCACACACTTCCGTGCCCCAAAATGCCCATATCTAAGGTGACAGTCCCACACTATTTTCTCTATCAGCCCTTCAGGTATGACTAACCTCCAATCCCTCTCTCTCCCCTTCACTTTTTTGAACAAACTCCCTTTAAACACTTGAAAATATTGTTTATAACCAAACTCATCTACATCTGATTCTACACTAGTAATTATTTTATTTATTTTATTATCAGCTCTTTGCATTACATTTATATCCTTCAACTCTTCCCCAAAAAGTTTATCTTCCCGGGATAGTCTATAAATCTCTATTTCTTTAATATCTTTACCCGTTCTATTTCTGTCTGTGTCTACTCGTGATAGTGTGTCTGGCACCCTGTTCTCTACACCCTTAATGTATTCCCAAGAAAAATTATACTCTTGAAGAGCTAACACCCACCTGGTTATCCGGCTGTGTGTGAGTTTACAAGTATTCAGGAACGACAGCGCTTTATGGTCCGTCCTGATGATGGTTTTGTTACCCAGCAGATACGTACGGAACTTCTTCACGGCGAACACTATACTGAGGAGCTCCTTCTCAGTGGTAGTATAGTTACGCTCTGCGGCTAGCAACGTCCGACTGGCGAAAGCAATGGTTTTGTGTTCTTTCGCCTCGTCCTCTTGGTACAATTCCGCTCCAAGTGCTATATTGCTTGCGTCTGTCTGTAAGTAAAAGTTATCATTAAAATTGGGGTGATTCATTAAAATCATATCAGCGAACTTATTTTTGATTTCGTTGAACGCTGCTCTTTCGTTATCTCCCCACCTCCATTGTTTATTCTTTTGCAGCACTGCGCTGAGTCGGGCCGTCATCTGGGCGTAGTTCCGCTGGAATTTCCTGTAAAAATTACAGAGACCAAGAAAACTTTGCAATTGTTTTATATTTTTGGGCTCCGGAAACGTCAGGATGGATTCTACTTTATCCGGATTGACACGTATCCCTGTAGGTGTTATGATGAAACCCAAAAAATGTATCTCAGTTTGCAAAAATTTTGATTTGTCCCAATTCACTGTCAAACCTCCCTGGTATAATTTCTCCAATACATATTCTAAGTGTTCTACATGCTCATCAAATGTTTTAGAAGCTATCAGAATATCATCAACGTATATGGTTAAGAAATCTAAGTTATAGGGTTGCAAAATTTCGTCAAGACACTTGATAAAACTAGTTACACTTGTGTTCAATCCAAACGGTAGTCTCTTGAACTGATAATTCTTTCCATTGAATAAAAAGGCTGTATATTTTCTACTATTCGCTGCCAACGGAACTTGCCAATACCCGGCGGTTAGGTCTAAAGAGGTCATATATTTTACGCCGCTGAACTTCTGAAAAATTTCTTCTATCGCTTCAGGTGACTCCCGGTCGGGAATGATTATTTGATTGATTTTGCGGGCATCTAAACATAACCTAACTCTACCATCTTTTTTAATCACTACTACTAAGGGGTTAGAATATGGTGATACAGATCGCTCAATTATATCTCCCTCTAACATTTTCTCTAACTCAATCTGAACCGCTCTTCTCTTTGCATATGGCACCGGATAACTTCTTTGCACATAGGGTGCGTGTTCCCTTACCTTCAACTCGCATTCATAGTTTCTTGCCCTCTCTGGTATATCGGCAAACACTTCTCTAAAATTCTCTACTACCCGCCACAACGATTCACGTTGAGAACTCCCTATTACGCCACCCTCACTACAAAATTTACGTGCTCTCTCATTCCATAAGTGATCCACATTCTCCTCGCACTCTATCTTACTCTCACTACATACATTCATACTAACTTCCATTTCTTGTTTATTACCCCGATTATGTATCACCCTTACCCCTGAAATTCTTACCACATCTAACACCCGCTCAAAATTAATACGGACTGGTTCCCCTTCACTATTTAATTCTAACACCCGTTTATGAAAATCAATCACCGCCTTATGTTTAATCAGAAAATCATTTCCCAGTATAACCTCAAGATTTAATCCCCGTACGACTAGAAATGTATTATCGTACCCTACCCCGTTAATTATCATATTTAAATGTACTTGTTTCGTGACTCTTTTACTTCTAACTCCCGTAATACCTACAATCGTCACCCCCGCTACTGGCAAAGATGGAATATTTTTATTTATTTCTCTTAATTCGTCTAGTACGTGTTCAGAAATAACAGAGATTTCGCTACCTGTATCTATTAAAGTTTTAATCTCCTTACCTTCTATGTTGATTTTCACCTCAGTTAGTCCGTTCTCCCGTCTCACTGCTTCGACGTCTTCTTCCTCCAATAATTCCTCAGCTAAGTCAGTTATAATACTGTTATTTTGGTACATGTCGTTCATTTGGACCCCAGAATCTTCCGGCGACAACGGTCGGGTCCGGTGTTCCATTGTCCCTCGTAGTTTCCCGCAGATGTGCTCGCCACTGCAGGGTTGTATCCTCGTTCGTGCTGGTTTCCTCGCTGTTCATGAGCGTGGCCTCTCGGCGCTCCTCCTTGGCCCTCTCCCCTTCGTTGGTATGCATGCTGGTTCTGTGCGGGTTGTGGTCCCTGTCGCTGCCCCGGCCTCTCTCTCCTGCATCTAAAACAAAATTTCTGTGAAGCATAATTCTCCTGTGAACACGCTGGACAAGTCCACATTGGTCCTCGATTATTTTGTTCTCGTCTAGGGTATGCCGGTCCGTTTGTAGGTCCCCTCGGCGGTCCCTGGTTACCTCCATTATGCATATTCTGCTGGTTCTGACGGCGACTCAATTCTTGGTCCCGGATATTCTGAAACACATCTAAAATATTTTCTAGTTCGCTAATATTAGCTACCTCCCGCGTCATAAGTGTTATTTGTACTTTCCTTGGCAAATGCTTGCTTATATGCCTCACGAAGGATCTAAATGGCAATGGCGGTTCTAAGTATTTCGCCTCATTAAATATTCTCATCACATACCTGGTTATATTATTATTGGGCCCCCCAAAATTCCCGGTTCCCATAATTCTACTTCGTAATACTTCTTGATCTTCTTCGGACCAATATTTATTTCTGAATGCGGACTCAAAACTTTCAAAACACCCCCATTCCGTTTTGTGTACTTCGGCCCATATCTCCGAACTACCCTTGAAACATTTTAGAATTTTCAATAGTTGTACCTCCCATCTATTTGTATTAAATTTATTAAACTCTCTCACTCTACTTATGAACTGCATAGGATGCACTCTTTTATTATCACAACTAAATGTTTCCAACTCAACTTCACTGCTTACGTCACGAGTCATAATTACTCGCTCGGTAACAGTGTTTACTTGTTGGCTGATGGCCATGCTCAATTCATTTTTGACATTCATGATATTTTGCTCAACGTTCATTAATTTAAGGTTACTATCAGATTCAAGGTTACGTATTGTATTATGTATTGTCTTAAATTCGATCTTACACTTGTTTTCTATTTCACTTATTTTAAGGTTATTATTTTCAGTCTGATTCATGGCATAATTAACCTTACATTCAGTATTGGTGTTGCATTCACTTATTTGTTTTTCAACAATTGTGTTTATTACACTACATTGTTCAGTGATCTGTTTCTCTACTTTATTAGTTATATCATTGGTTATATCAGAAACACGGCACTCTAATTGCTCATTTATGGACTCTGACAATTGTGATTTCATACTTTCACAACGTTCATCAATATGTCTATCTAGTACACGACTCAAATTATCAAATTGTACATTAATACTCTGCTGCAACTGAATATTCTGTTGTTCGAATTTTATATTAAAATTGCTATTCTGAACGTCAAAACGACGGTCTATTTTATCGAATTTTTCGTCACTAGAGTTAAAACGGCTCTCAAATTTTTTGTCAATTGCATCAAACTTGTCATTCTGCACGTCAAATTTTACGTTAATATCGTTAATATCACTAGACATGTTTCTCATGAAATTAAATAGATCGTCCAGTGACAACTCTTTTGCTTTACTTGTTACAGGAGTTGATATCGCTCCCGGTGTGCTAAGTACAGATGCTTCTACGTTATACTCATTTATTGACGTTAATTCTGTTTGAATACCGGAGTCAGCATTTACTTGACTCTCGGTCTGACTGTCAGATAAGCTGACTTCATTGTTATCTGCCATTTCTTATTTTATACTTGATATTTGTGTATAAATATAATATAATCAATATAATGTATTATATAACCAATTTTGCGTTAATAACGCACTTTTGTTTTATTCCGCTAACCCCAAAAACATGCTTGTATCTTTTCTGTAGGTACGGTTTTTACTAATGTAGTTTTTTAATTAATAAAAACTGTCCCTGTATCGGAAGCCACTTGTGATGTTCTAATTCATTAATAAATATATAAAAATACATAAATACAACTCCCACCTACCTTCAAAGTTTCGTTTCTCTGGGGTCAGGATTCTTTCGTACGAACGCTAGATACAAACATGTGTTTCATGGGTTATCGAAATAAATAACTCTACACATCGTTATGAAGAGAAATAATTAGTTTTAATGATCAACTATTGAAATTATTGTTTACCAAATACATTTACATGTCGTCAGATGTTGTGCAATTCTGGTTCCTACATTTTACTTTTATATATTTAACTAATACTAATTACTTACTCAAGATAGCCCAGCCTGCCTTTCACTCACTACTCACATTCTAATATAAAACCCCATTACCCTGATCACTCGAGTTAATACATGATATAAAGTCCCCGCCGGCAACGCGTTCTTCAGTGACCTCGTGGCCACACCGCGGTGAGTTGTAAGCGTCCCGAAAAACAAAAACTGAATCAACAAATTTGTATGAGATGTTCTGTAACTATTCCTCCATCACTGTCACTTGTTTAAAGAGATTGATTCACTTTTATATCAAAAAACTGATGAAATTTAATAGAGCATATTTAGCTCTGGTGTCGGCCGACACGTACAGAGTAGGACTGAGACGGCGTCTTGGTTGAGCGGGAGGAACTGTGTATTCACTGCCAACAGATTTTCGTCGCCGTGCATAGCTGATTTGCGGTGGCGTATTCACTCTATGCATGGAACATAGTCGTTATATCAGCCAAATGTGTAGACGATATTTGTCTCTGCTAGACTGAGGCTACTAGCAGTAGGCGTGGCTTAACGATATTTCCTGTAGTTCGTCTTGCTGATATCACAAACTGTTCGTTCATGCGCCATTTTTTTACAGCGCCGTTGGAGTTTCACGGCGTCCCTTCAGCGCACATGCTCGAGAAGTTAAGTGCGTGCGTCGTCACACATATACCGAGTTCTGAGAAAATTAGGGTGGTGCGAATTCCTTGCCGTGTTACACCACAGAAACTGCGTCTCACTGCTTTGTTTCAACACTGTTTCTTACCACGGTTTCCTTGCCACGTGGTCTGTTATAATGGGAATAGCGTTCACCGGAAAATCAAACTTTCACGATATTTTTATAAAATCCCACAAAATGAAATAAATGAAATACCCTATATTTTAAACACGTTACAAGGTCTTGGTACCATAGTATAGAAATCAACATTTGGTACCCTTCTTTTAAAATGTAGGATGTTTAATAAAGTTGGAAAATCAAGTAGAACCATACACTGTTAACAATCTTCTTGTTCTATTAATAAAATATATAAATAAATACAATATTTACTTACTTCGTGGTTTACCATACTTCCGGTTGCCACGTGGTTTTGTAGTCAATGTCAATTTGCATATCTGGGTCCAAGGTTCGTTTAAACGAGATACAGAAACAGCTTTGGGTCTCGAAATAACGACTCTAACAACTATTCTTGTGATATAAGACATTCGTTTAATAACTGAACTGGCATAGTTTACATTTACAATAAAACAAACATGGCGTCTTGTAAGACTCAATATGACATGGCGGACCTCTACTTCTGCTTTATTAGTTATTAATTAATTTCAATTATCTGTTTCATATTTATTTTGGATCCCCAAAATATTTTACTACTAAAATACATTTAGTATTATCATAAAATTGTATTATTTCAATATAAACCAGCACCTCATTTTAATAGAAATGCCGGCATCTTTCACTCACACATTTGCTCTGTATTCTCCCCTTTTCTCATTTCTGGTACATTTATTAATCAAAACATTTTTGAGCTCAGTTCTTTAGTTACTTTATAATTATTAATTTTGTCACTTCCCTGGGTTTAAAGATGTAGTCTCCCAATCATGCGTTCATCTCGGCCAGTTGTTCGGCGAACTTTTCTCGTTTTGTTGGTCTTTTCGTGCACTGAATTTACATTGTAACTGACTGTTTACTGAATACAGGTATATACTACCTTTGGATTACGTTTTGGTTGATTTAGAACACTTCAACTGGCGATAATCTGCCAGTTAACAATCGAACGTGTGTACGCTCTGAGGTGATGATAGAGACTGAGAGCAGGTCATACTCAAAATCTGCGTATGTAGTAGTGTCATGTTGTCACCGTCTTTTGTTTCATATGGCTGACGCCTTTGTTTTGTGTCATTCTTATGGCGTTTTCACTTGTTTTATTACGTCTCATTATTGTCTTTCCATTGGTTTTATATAACGTATGCGGCGGAACGCACGTAGGCTATGACCTTGGATTCGATCTACACTGATGAAACTGCGTCGTGTTGTTAGTTATTGGGAGAGTTGTTCTAACCATGTTTTATATATGGAAATACAATAAAAATACAATACAATATTTCCTTTTACCATAATTCCTTAAGACGGACGTTTGTACCGTCACAAAACCCCCTCAATGAGAGGTTTTATGCCGAAGCATAAAAACTCTCATTGACACATTCATACCGCCTAAAGGGATCAGCCCAGATATGTCGCACAACCCCCTGTAGTGTTTACACAACAACAAAAATACAATCACTTACCCTTGGTCCAATGATGGTGACCGTACCCATCTGACCTTACTGGACTTCTCAGGAGAGATCCCAACACCGTAAGGCCATTTGGCACTTAACGTTCCTGCTCTGACGCACCGGCCAGCTCAGGACCGCCGTCACAACACCATCAAACTCTGAAACATGAAATACAAACATTTAAAATAGTGGCCTTATCTATTCCCATATCCACAACTGATATGCCTCCCCTTAGCTGCGTTGGTTTGTGTTTTGAGGCATTGGTTTGCTTAACTCTAAAATTCTTTCATAATAAAAACGAACAAGATTTAAAATAGAAAATCCATTTCCCTTTTCAACATTCCTACATTTATTAAAATTTTCTGATTCCAGTCAAGGTTACTTTACTCTCTCACCACAAGAAAACATATTCTTATACTAAGCATAACACATAAAACAATATTTTACTTTTCAAACACAACAACAACTATTCATCTTCATTATATCAAAATAAAAAAAAATATAACTACTGTGGCAAACACTTCACATATTTTAAACTTTCTTTACTCATCTTTCCTGATACTCATATTTCTTTGCAACAGAATCAGAATGATATTTGTATATTCAATATCAATATCAATATTATTTCTTTAATACTTGAACTTAGTTACCGTTGCTACCACTAACAATAAAACAAGAAATCCAAGAATTTAACTCAGCAAGACGAGCCAACGTCCAAGCGTACAAGTTCACAACTTTGAAGGTTAGAAAGATTGTAGCTCACATAAATTTCAACAAAACATGCATAAACAATTCACTAACACCTAAATATGCCCAAATCAAAATTAAACATAACAACCAGGCCGCCCGAATAACACAAAACATCGCACAAAGAACATACATAAAAGAATCAATTAAACAACTATATAAGAAAAAAGACGCCCTTAATCGCAAAGCATTAACACTACACCTACAAATCGCCAACACATACGGACACAATTACATGACTGAACTAATACATCACACAAATGAATGGACAAAAAAACAAATACATAACATACAGACAAAACACGACAGAAAAATAAAAAACCTGACACCAATCAAAACAGATATAATTCCCTCGCACAAATTCTACCCACGTACAGTAAACCTCACGAACGTCACACTCACAAAAAACGAACAAACACTCCTTGATAAAGGCCTAAAACATAACATACATTACAAACATAACAACCAAACACTAACAAAGCTCATAATTGACACAGAAACAAATATACAAAACACAGCACCAGAACATCAAGACACATTAAGACATAATATAAACAACACAATAGGAGTACATAAGACACCAGACAACAACAACCACAACTCAGAAATACACACAGCCATCAAACTGAGGGAAAAGGCACACAAACACAACATCACATTTGTAAAAGCTGACAAAGGCAACAAGACTGTAATTATCCCCACAGACAACCTACACAAAAAAGTACAAGACTTCATAGAACAGAACAACATCACAGAACTAAAACACGACCCCACCGACAGATACCAAAACTCAGTAAAACAAATAGTCAACAAAGCCAAACACATTATGACACATAAACAAAAGCCCTACATGAAACAAATCCGACCATCAGCACCTACACTCCAAGCGCTTCCCAAAATCTATAAAGAAGACATTCCGATCCGCCCCATTATCAACTACCGTAATGCCCCTGCACACAAACTGGCAAAATATCTAGACAAAATTATTAGACAACACACACAAATAGACAACAACATTGCAGTAAAAAACAACACTGACCTAGTAACAAAAATAAAAGACATACACATCCCCCATAACGCCACATTAGCCTCCTTTGACATTAAAAACCTGTACACAAACATCCCCATCTCTGAAACAATCACCATCCTACAAAACAAACTCAAACAGAACAACACACCAGACGAACTTATCAATGAAATAACAGAAACTCTGAACATTATCACAAAACAAAACTACTTTACTTATAACAATAAATACTACACACAGAACGATGGCCTACCCATGGGCTCCCCCATATCCAGCATTCTAGCAGAAGTCTTCCTCCAACACTTAGAAAAAACAAAAATACTCACAAACAATGACAGACACTCACATAAAATACTATATTGGCACAGATACGTTGATGACATTCTAATACTATACAGGGGAAACAAAAGACAATGTGAACAGTTACTAACGCACATAAACAAAATACATAAAAACATAACCTTCACTGCCGAATACGAACACAACAATACCATAAACTTCTTAGACCTCTCCATCACAAAACTAGAACACAGGCACAAATTCAGTATATACAGAAAACCAACTACAACTGACACACTAATACACAACACCTCCAATCACCCAATACAACACAAACTAGCTGCTTTTAGAACCATGATACATAGACTTAACAACATCCCCTTAGATGAAATAGACTACAAAGACGAACTAAACACGATAAAATATCTAGCAGAATCTAACGGTTATGACAGAACAATAGTCAGTAAACTCCTACACAAAACAAACAACAGACAAAGACAGAAAACAACAAATTCATAACACTAACATACATCATCAAACAAACAGAAAAAATTGCCCACAAATTCAAAAAAGCAGGATACAGAATCGCTTACAAAACTAGTAACAAAACAGAACACACACTATCAAAACGCATGCCCAAAGCACAAAACAAATTCGATCTACCCGGTGTATATAAACTAAATTGTTCAAATTGCAGTAAATTCTACATAGGCCAGACAGGACGTAGCTTCAAACAGAGATACATTGAACACACAAAAGCACTCCACACCACTACAGAATCTACCTTCGCAAACCACCTCATTGAAGCAAACCACACATATAAAAACATCGACAATAACATGAACATACTACACGTACACACAAAAGGCCGAAAACTAGACACTCTAGAACAATTAGAAATATACAAACACACAAAAACAAATAAAAACGACATCGTAAACGAACAGACACAATTCAAATCGCACGCATTATTCGAACACATCTCACCACACACACACAGCTTCAATCTTTCGAAACACTATCTCGTCGCCAACAACAAGACGAGCAGCGCTACTAACGACAGCCTCTGATGAAGCCTTCTATAGGTGAAAGCCGGTTTAGGCTGTAAGGTAAAACTTTACGTTTTTACTTATAAAAAACTTAGTGTTCCGAGTCGTCAATATTATAGTGATATTTAATAAAACATAATAAAACATTTAACATCAAACATTAACATTGTTACCTTTACATTACACAATTCACATTTAAATAACTTGTATTAAAACTTTATAACATTATCATTATCAACTCTCTATTAACTTTTTACCATTCTTTTATATCAACTTTTAATTATTTAACATTTAACTATTTAACATTTGTTACAATGAGGTTCTATAAAAAATTTCAAGTTTATTATTAACCTTTCTGTTACATCACCTTTCTACTATGAATTTTCTTTTTCTAACCTTTTCATCAATACTTATCTAGTTTGGGTGACTCTCTATTATTCACTATTATCCATATCTTATTTTGGCATTTATCTATCTAACCTTACTCACCCTTTTTTCCTACTAACAACCACTACTAATAACCAAATTTATATATTATGACACCAATCTCTCAATTATAAACCCCTTCAACACTAATTCTATTTATACCGTTCACTTCTTTAAGTGAAATTTCTATTACCTCTTTGTACTAGGACGTGTTTACCCTACCTGGCAATGTACACGTTCATAACCTTTTGCCCTCCACCAAATATCGGCAAACACTCTTACCCTTCTCTAATTACGGGAACTGCCATAACGCCGCACGCTGATCACTCCTTACACCACTATCCTTACTACAAAATATAACCATCAACTATTTACTCTCTAATTACATATTACTCATCTTCTCTACATATAATCACTAACTACTGTGTCCCTAAAATATCTAACACCCTCTTTGTGTATTATCTGTATCTCAACTTCTTATTCTCTCTAACTCCTAATAAACTTAATTCTAACTAACTCAAATGCCTTTATTTTAATAATTATTACCCAGGCTCTATCTCTTTTTAACACTTTACATTACTGTGATCATTGACAATTGCATTAGAAAATTCATCCCTCACCTACTAATAACAATACATCTCAATATCCAAGTATGTTACATGCTTACTCATTTACTAATCATTAGAATCTAGATCTCGTAATTATTTAAATTCATCATCACAATTAATTATTCTTCAGTTATTTAAAATTCTACAGTTAACAAAATAAACATTATAAGTATTATTAAAGCCATTTCTGTTACCTACATGGTTTACATAAAAATACATATAATACACAACATCAAAAGTACATCAATACCTGGACATCAACACACAAAATATACAATCCAAATTATCATTTAATACTTATCTAAAAATGAAACTTTTTCTTGTGAAACTTACTGTTTATTCTCTTCTCGTTGAACGCGTTTCGGCGTACGTATTCGCCTTCTTCAGCTTTGAGACAGACTGCCATCATTTAGTAACGGTTGTTGTGTGGAACGTGTAGTGGGGGTGGTGCATGGAGGAAGGGGATTGGCGCGGGGATTCAACTTAATGTTTGTTTTTTGTATAATTGTGTCAAAAAGTGTATGTGCTTTATATTGTAATTGATCGTTAAGTATGTTGTTTGGTTGTGTTGTGTGGTGTTTATATATTTCGTATTGTTCAGTTGTGTTGAGTTTTCGACCTTTGGGTAAGTAATGTAAAATTTCAAGATTAGTGTCTATGTTGGTGTAACTGTAGTTTTCTGTGTGTATGTGTGTGGCAAATGCGGAGTGTATATTGTTGTTGGTTAAAGCTTTTAAGTGTTCAGAATAACGGGATGAAAAAGATCTTCCTGTCTGGCCTATGTAGAAACTATTGCAGTCATTACAATTTAATTTGTAAACACCTGTTTTGTTATATTTGTCTATGTCTGTGTTTGTATTATTGATGTGTTTTTTGATGGTATTGGTTGTTCTGTATGCTATTTTGTATTTGTGTTTTCTGAATGTGTTGGCGATTTTGTGTGTGTAGGAGTTGTGGTATGTGAGTGTGATGTATTTATTGTGTTGTGTGTTGATGGTATTTTGTGTTTTGTTGTTTTTGTTTTTGATGCGTTTGTGTACTGTGTTTATTAAATTAGGGTTGTAACCGTTTTTGATTGCTATGTATTTTATTGTGTTGAGTTCGTCGGTGTAATCTTGTTTATTTAAGGGTATTTTAGTTAGTCTATGGAGCATATGGTTGAAGGCCCCATGTTTATGTTGTGTTGGGTGGTTTGATGTGTTGTGTATGCTCCATGCTCCCTCAACACACACTAACATTCCATCATTATCATATTCTACTCCCCTTAAAATCTCATTATCACTACCAATGTTCACATAATCATTTTCTAATATCATATTTTTATTTTTATTATTATAATTCTCCCCACTACTTACCTTGTCGTCTTTGTTTATGTTTAATTTGTCTATTTCTCTACTCTTAGAATTGTCATATACTTTATTCCTTTTCATGTGTAGCTCATCAAAACGTTTAGCAAAATTGAAATTTTGTCTTTTGATTTCATTAATATCACTTTTCAAATCGCTATTTTGCTCTTTCAGTTCGTTAAATCTCTCGTCAAATTTGTTATTCTGTATTTCGAAAAGTGTTTGCATTATCTTTACTATATCATTCTCTTCAGTTCTTTTGCTTATGACTGGTGTTGAGTGAACAATTTCTTCACTCATTATTTTTGATTCCGTCATACTCGTTTGGCTTTCATTCGCAGTGAGGCTGCTATTTTCACTATTGTTTGCCATATTGAATAAAATATTTTGTCAAACTCTCTTTATTTTCAATTGTTGCTTTATATCTTAACTCAACAATAACATAACCTATAATTGTAACATGTTATTTGCGTGTTGTGCTATATTTTATTTCGCTGCCCGTCTGTTTCTGAATCTGGCTTATTTTTATATAAAATAATTTTTATATAAGGTCACTAGTTCGGGCTGCCAATTGTTAACAATCTTCTTGTTCTATTAATAAAATATATAAATAAATACAATATTTACTTACTTCGTGGTTTACCATACTTCCGGTTGCCACATGGTTTTGTAGTCAATATCAATTTGCATATCTGGGTCCAAAGTTCGTTTAAACGAGATACAGAAACAGCTTTGGGTCTCGAAAAAACGACTCTAACAACTATTCTTGTGATATAAGACATTCGTTTAATAACTGAACTGGCATAGTTTACATTTACAATAAAACGAACATGGCGTCTTGTAAGACTCAATATGACATGGCGGACCTCTACTTCTGCTTTATTAGTTATTAATTAATTTCAATTATCTGTTTCATATTTATTTTGGATCCCCAAAATATTTTACTACTGCAGTATGTTTAGACTTTAGTATTATCATAAAATTGTATTATTTCAACATAAACCAACGCCTCATTTTAATAGAAATGCCGGCATCTTTCACTCACACATTTGCTCTGTATTCTCCCCTTTTCTCATTTCTGGTACATTTATTAATCAAAACATTTTTGAGCTCAATTCTTTAGTTACTTTATAATTATTAATTTTGTCACTTCCCTGGGTTTGAAGATGTAGTCTCCCAATCATGCGTTCATCTCGGCCAGTTGTTCGGCGAACTTTTCTCGTTTTGGTGGTCTTTTCGTGCACTGAATTTACATTGTAACTGACTGTTTACTGAATACAGGTATATACTACCTTTGGATTACATTTTGGTTGATTTAGAACACTTCAACTGGCGATAATCTGCCAGTTAACAATCGAACGTGTGTACGCTCTGAGGTGATGATAGAGACTGAGAGCGAGTCATATGCAAAATCTGCGTATGTAGTAGTGTCATGTCATCACCGTCTTTTGTTTCATATGGCTGACGCCTTTGTTTTGCGTCATTCTTATGGCGTTTTCACTTGTTTTATTACGTCTCATTATTGTCTTTCCATTGGTTTTATATAACGTATGCGGCGGAACGCACGTAGGCTATGACCTTGGATTCGATCTACACTGATGAAACTGCGTCGTGTTGTTAGTTATTGGGAGAGTTGTTCTAACCATGTTTTATATATGGAAATACAATAAAATATTTCCTTGTACCACGTTTGTAACGGGGCTAAAATGAGGGGTTTTTTATTTTATTGAGATAATTTTAAATTCATTTTCCACCTGTGTGACCAGCCACATGTTAAAAGTTTTGTTCAAACAAAGAACGCATAATGCGAAGTTAATACAATGGAATGCGTCAACGTGCGACCACGCCATACCATTCTGAGAATTTTTGAGACTGTGTGACACATACCCACAAACGCGCAAGCACCAACATCTGCGGAGCGCCTAAATGACGCCAAGAAGCGAAAAACAAAATGGCTTGAAGAAGAATTTTGCTAAACACGTGGTCTCAACACGACGGAAACGAAATTAAGTCCTGCCCACATTTGTGACGTCGACCAGTGAACACTAAATATCGTCAACGTCCAACACACGAAAATCCCATGTGTCATGTGTGCAACTGATGAGACTTTGACAACGAAGGCTGTGTGCAGCGACGAAATTGTTGGCAGGCAAGGCAGTGATGTCTGCCCGCATGTAACGGTAGTCGGAGAATAACATCTTAACCCGCCGGACGCTAACAGTAGTGCGTCCCCCGACTGGACACAAATTTTCGTATTCGCTATATAACAAAATGTAAATCGGTAGTGGCGTGGTTGCGAGGCGGCAGCGGCCGTTTGGAACATAACGGGCTGGCGGGCCGAAAGTTATTAATAATGTAAATATACAAACATGTGCACAGTGCGACGTAGCCAGGGAGGCGCCGTGAGTAAATCAAATACCAGACAATATTTGACTTTTATTTTTTGTACAGAGCTCTGAATAAGGGAAATTTTAAAGATTGAATGAATGAATGTGTGTATGCAAATACTGGGCTGTTTTGTTTTGTTTTAAAAAATATATCTATACAATATAAGTAAACGTTAATTATTTGTATCTTCTATTGTTGTATTGCTCGAAGAAAAAGTAAATTATCCTGTAAGATGTTAAAGTTGCTAAGATGTTAACTGAGTTGAATCAAGATAATAGTAAAATATTTGTTTCGTAGCATAACCATGTGTTAGTGTAGTTATTACGCCATAACCATTTCCTAGTATTCTGTGCTGAAAACTTGTCTAACGTAATTGGGGGTTTCTGAAATTTTAAAATACAGTCAGATAGCGGGATTTTTATAAGGGCAAGAGTGTTTTTTAAGTTTACATGTTTATCTAAAAAATATGTTGGCGACCTGGGCTGTTTCTAAAGGTAAGTTTCACGGGGAATATGATGGTAAGTAAAATTCTGGCAGCGGTGAGTATTATATGATGAGTGTAGTATTTAGTAAAAAGGGTAAAAGGCAAGAACCTTCACACGTTAAAGTTTATCTTACTTTAATTATTTAATTATTTACTTTCACATAATCACTTGTTGGCGTCTTTTTTGTTCAGCCGTCATCTTTAAAGTGTGCCAACTATATATATTTGTTACTTACCAGGGCTAGGTTCTTTTCAGCGAACCCAGGAGAACAGAATTATGGCTGTTTGAAATAAAGAAAGCTTTACTTATTATCCATAATTAAGTTTTATTAACATTTAATTATTTTCTTTCATCATTATTTACTTTTTAAAAGATCATTGACAGACTATCTCTTCACATAGAAAAATTGAAACATGGTATAAAATTTCAAATAATAAAATATCAAGAAATTAAATACAACTAAATTTTAAAACACAAACCAGCCTTCTTTATATATCTACTTTCACTCACGCATATACACACATACGCTTATTTTATGCCCTTAGAGATCTCATTTCTTTTTTAAAATATAATAATAATGTTAAATTTTGATTTCCGCTTTTATTCAAATTTGATTTATTTCTTTGCTACTTAGCTGATTTTGAGTCTTGAAGACGTCGCTTTGCTCTACACGCACATTTTATTTTCACTGATAATTTGTTCAATTAATAATCGCCGAAACTGTTATTGAATAAAGAAAACTGTCATTCACCTCATTTATGTATTATTTTATATCACTTTTTTAAACTGTTAATTACATTTCTGTTGTTTTGCATCACATTTTATTATACTGCGGGCGACGAAAACTTCGCCTAGCCGGCGGACGCGACGATTACATGCGTCCGTATTTGTTGGTTGTGGCTTGCCAACTGCTGAGACGAACGGCACTATTTCGTGAAACGGCTGCTGCTGTTCATCAACTTTTCCATTGTGTTAAGCTCTGGTATCACTACGCCAGAAGTAGTTCCGTCTAACACTCCTACATTCCACAGCTGGGCTCGTCGCTGACGTAATATGGTTCGATGTTGTTACATAATTTGTTTACAATTTGCAAGTCACTGGAGCTGACCTTGACACTTCCTCGCTTGTTGTTTACTGCGTTGTTATAATATTCATGAATAATATTTAAAAGCAGTCCTACCACTTTCGCTACCAATAAAATTTACCTTCTCATCAATTTGTTTGTTTCCCAAAATTATTATTATTACGTCGAAAAAAAAAATGCTATTTGCTTTTATGAAAATACAGATTTATTTATTTTACCCCGGGTAGGCCAAAATGTCCCGTTACAACCATAATTCCTTAAGACGGACGTTTGTACCATCACAACACATTGCAGTATTTGTTAACTAAGTCAGCTATACCCATGAGTTAGTGCATGTGCGTCCATGCGTGCGCGCTCACGTGTGTGTGTGTGTGTGTTGGGTAATAAGCCAGGAATGTTTTATAAGAACTGTAACTAACAAAGAATTGTTTTATACTGTTGCTATGAAGTCCTAAAGAAGATATTTACGACGTTTGTCCATACAATTTCTGAATTTTTGTAAATTGTGCAACAGATAGTGCTACTAATGGAATGTGTAATGTGCTATGACATAGCAGCAACATTGGGTAGCAGCCCAGTGAAAACCACACATAATAATTTCTTTAGTCATTGTAGTATGCCTGTTTGTGTCAGCAAGTAATTATGAACGTGTGCCAAATTTGAAAATGAGTGATTTTCATAAGCAACAAATTAATATGAAATTTTGTGTTAAACTTAGAAAATCTTTCATGGAAATATTTTGAATATTACAACCAGCATATTGGGATGAAGCTTTAAGCCACCACAAATGTACGAGTGGTGAATGTAGACACCAGCCTTGCACAAGGTTGCACCATGGAATATTTGAAATTGTTCATAATTGTGTGTTGTTCTGAAATACTTTCTAAAATCATTTCTAATTGTTTTCTGGCCCTTTGATTAAAATACTGACTTGATTAGAAATGTTTAAAGCCAGACATACTGCCATTGTGGTCTTGCCCCATGTTGTGAAATACGGCACAATGTAATGTTTTATTTTTTCATTTATTTTGTGAAAGTCTAAATTTATTCTTGATTGTAATTTAAGCACTCATCCATTAAAATAAATAAATAAATGATCCACTCATCATTAAAATTTTCTCACCTCAATTGTAATTCAAAGGTTTTTTAAAATATATAAAAACACTTGGTGTTTCACAGATTTTATTTAACTCTGACAGCTGTTTCGACTTCCTAAGCCATTGTCAAAGAGATGAATGAATTAAAAACCTAAACACAGGATGTGTGAGTAAAGGTGGTGATTATATTTAGTTCAGTTAATTTTATATTTTACATTCAGATTATATTTAGTTTAGTTAATTTTATATTTTGCATTCAGATTGTATTTAGTTTTACAGACACCTGACCTTCCCTTAGGTCCTGCACCCCCTCTCCATCTTAACACCCTCACAGATGGTCCAATACACGCCCTAAACAGATGGCCGCCACCACCACCACCTTTACTCACACATCCTGTGTTTAGGTTTTTAATTCATTCATCTCTTTGACAATGGCTTAGGAAGTCGAAACAGCTGTCAAGAGTTAAATAAAATCTGTGAAACGTACCAAGTGTTTATATATTTTAAAAAACCTTTGTATTAATATGTTTCACCAAGTGCCCAACGAGTCATCAATTAATATCACGACAATTGTAATTTCTTGCACTAGCACAGGCATCTACATTTTCGGCAACATGGCAGTCCCCGCCTTTTGACTTGTCGTTTTTTCATTTGAAGCCCGTTTTTGTTGCCGAATTTATACTGTTTGTATTAAATGGAACTTGTTCTTGACTTCACTCATGCACTCATTTTAGATTTTGGATTTTAATTGATTATACGGTGATTTCTTTTGCCATGCACCTGGCAAGTGGTGTTACTTTCATGGCTGACAATGAACAAGACCTAAATCAAATGGGACTATTCGCGAACTACTTTCAGTATCAATGCGTGCAGCTTTTGGTATCAACTACACTCACATAACACTATGCTTTTATTGTCTTCTCTAGTTGTATTGTCAATATAAATATCATTCATTTTTTGTTAGCTTCTTGTTACATAGAAATATAGTACAAACCTATATAATACAAATATATTTTCGACCTAGTGATTTGCATTGAGGGTGCCAGTTGGCCTAATGAATTTCTTCCTCACCTGAGTCAATACTTATATAAAGCTATCTACTGCTCTATATCTAATCTGTATGATCTTCTTTGAAAAATTCCTTAATCATTTTGTTGTCTGTCATTCTCTTCGTGTTTTCCAGTCTTTTATTTAATCCACAGTACCAGAAAAGCACTCATCATTTGTATTTTTCCGTATCTCAAGATGTCAGGTTTCTGTTACACAAGTAGCTTCTTTACTACTTTTTGCCCCAAGTGTCATCAGTCAACTTTCAGTTCCTATGACACTCAACTATAGTCGGGCAACTGGAAATGTAAATTCCAGCATAAAACACCTTACTCTACAGATCAGAGAGTGGAGTATGTAGCTAACAGATCAACCCTATAAAAATCTTAATTTTTATAAATGGTGTTTGTAATTCTGTGAATAGGAACGTTATTAATCCATAAATTTTCATTAAGATTTTTCTTTTAGATGTATCTAACACATCACTACTCTTTTTGGTTTAGCACCCAAGTTTCTTAGGAATTCAGCAGCACTAGGAATATTAGGTTTATGTAAAGCTGAATTATACAAAAATATCGGTATGGAGAACCATACATGACTTCCGTGTTCTAAGATTTATATTTAAAATCATATTCGAAACGAAATATTTCCATAGATTTTACTTCTTTCAACTTACTGCTTCAGCCTTAACCACAGTACTGTGGTCACTAACGTATACCACCTCACGTTATTGCACTCGATTTTCACTGATGATGGAAGTCGATGGCATTGGCGAAACGTCTGGTTTTGTAGAAAACGTTGGACTACGACCAAACATCCCGGGAAGGAATTTTAACAAAAACTACTTCTTTGTTGCCGATAACGTTATACAAACATATATAAAAAATATGCATAAAATTAATGGCTTGTTTAAGTTAATGTTTGCTCTCCATTAAGTAGTGCTCAAGTTTCCAAAGTTTTAATATGATGTCCGTAATTAAAAAATCAGAGCAGGTTTAGTGTGTATAAGGGTACACCGTGGACAAAAATTTTCAACATTTCCTATTGAGCGTTGCTTAGAGTAAAGCTGCGAATCTACAGTGTCTACGTTTCACAGAACAAACACGCGGAAAAGAAGGAGCGCTCCGAAGTCACTCATGGACCCTCAGCATCTTGCAGAGGGTTCATTCCCTAAAGACGAAAATTCTGTCTATGAATCGTTCCTCTGTAAACATGTGCAGTTACACTGCCCAGTGATCCACAGGAAGCAAATCGCTATCCACGCTGGACAATTTTTCGGCTTGCACGCGTTATTTTGGTGTGGGTTTCGGCACTTTCCATTTAAAAAGCCTGCAAATGTAAGAAAATAAACATGAGTGAGGCCAGAAATAACGTGAATTGTGTGTGTGTGTGTGTGTGTGTGTGTGTGTGTGTGGTGTTCCCTGCCTTTTTATTGCAGTAATCATAATAATAAAATGGAAACGTAAACATTACCGGTACATAATTGAGATATGCTTGCCTGCCACGAATATATTTTCTCTCATACATGATTTACATTAAAATGAAAAAATTATAATTTTATTGCCTGGCAACAAAATTATTTTATTTTTAACAATTACCATTGTTTGAAAAAGTTTAAATGAATTTTCAAGTGCTTTACTGTTGTTAAAACGTAAAAGGTTGCAGGTAAACTACCCCTTCCCCTTAACCGATCTTCACCAAAATCAAAAGGCCTTGAGATCACTACAATTCAGGGATGTATGCAAAAAATTATTTGATTCTGTTTGAATATGCAGCAGTTACCGTTCGTCATAGAAAAAATTACCCTTGTTAAAACATAAAATGTTGCAGGTAAACTACCCTATTCCCTTAACCGATCGTCACCAAAAACAATAGGTCTTGAGAACTCTAAAATTCAGGGCTGTATGCGAAACATTATTTGATTCTGTTTGAATTTGCGGCTATTCTGTTTGAATTTGCGGCTATTATCGTTTAAACTAGAAAATATCGGTATGGAGAACCATACATGACTTCCATATTCTAAGATTTATATTTAAAATCATTTTCAGCCAAACAGCCAGGGAAGGAATTTTAACAAAAAAATACTTCTTTGTTGCCAATAACGTAGTACACATATAAAAAAAATTATCCCCTCCCCCTTCAACTATAATTTTGATTTATAGAAAATTACCCCCAGCCCGTTCAACTAGCCTCTTCATTTATAGATATTTCATCTACGTTTCTACAGTGGATTATTAAGATCTTATCAGGATACTTTATCAAAATTAAGTACTTTACTCATGTTACAACAAAAAATGTTTCAGGTAAACTGCCCTTTCCCCGTAACCGATCTTCACCAAAATCAACAGACATTGAGTTCTCTATAGCTCAGACACATATGTAAAAAATTATTTGATTCTGTTTGAATTTACGGCAGTTATGGTTCGTCATATAAAAAATTACCCATGTTAAAACATAAAACATGAGATTTATAAAACATATCTAAGATTTATATTTAAAATCATTTTTGAAATAAAATATTTTCATAGAACCTACTAACGCTGGGGAAATCTGAGGAGCCAATCAGAGTTGGGCCTACCTGTCACTCTGCTGAATTTGGTGGAAAGCCCTGTCACTGTCGTCAAAGTATCAGCCTTGACAGGGTCCTCTTTTTCTGCAAAATGGGAGAGGCTTGAGATGGAGTGAGTGACATGGTCCCCACCTCAATGAAGAACCCATTGTTTTATAAAAATATATTTAAATTTTGAAAACTGAAAATTCTTTTCTTGTTGTAAATATTTATATTTTATAATCAAAATGACTTTATTTTTGTTACCTGGCAACAAAATTATTTTATTTTCAACAATTACCATTGTTTCAAAAAGTTTAAATAATTTTTCAAGTACTTTACTCTTGTTAAAACGTAAAAGGTTGCAGGTAAACTACCCCTTCCCCTTAACCGATCTTCACCAAACTCTAAAGGCCTTGAGTCCTCTACAATTCACTGATATATGCAAAAAATTATTTGATTCTGTTTGAATTTGCGGCTGTTATCGTTTGCCATAGAAAATACGCTTGATAAAAAACGTTGCAGGTAAACTACCCCTTCCCCTCAACCGATCTTCACCAAAAACAATAGGTCTTGAGTACTCTACAAATCAGGGCTGTATGCAGAAAATTATTTGATTCTGTTTGAATTTGCGGCTGTTATCGTTTGCCATAGAAAATACCCTTGTTAAAAAAACGTTGTAGGTAAACTACCCCTTTCCCTTAACCGATCTTCACCAAAAACAACAGGTCTTGAGAACTCTACAATTTAGGGCTGTATACAAATAATCTTTTGATTCTGTTTGAATTTGCGGCTGTTATCGTTTGCCATAGGAAATACCCTTGTTAAAACATAAAACGTTACAGGTAAACTACCCCTTTCCCTTAACCGATCTTCACCAAAAACAATAGGTCTTGAGAACTCAACAATTCAGGGCTGTATGCGAAACATTATTTGATTCTGTTTGAATTTGCGGCTGTTATCGTTTGCCAAAAAAAAAAATTTCCCTTGATAAAAAAAAACCGTTGCAGGTAAACTACCCCTTTCCCTCAACCGATCTTCACCAAAAACAACAGGTCTTGAGAACTCTACAATTTAGGGCTGTATACAAATAATCTTTTGATTCTGTTTGAATTTGCGGCTGTTATCGTTTGCCATAGGAAATACCCTTGTTAAAACATAAAATGTTACAGGTAAACTACCCCTTTCCCTTAACCGATCTTCACCAAAAACAATAGGCCTTGAGAACTCAACAATTCAGGGCTGTATGCGAAACATTATTTGATTCTGTTTGAATTTGCGGCTGTTATCGTTTGCCAAAAAAAAAAAATTTCCCTTGATAAAAAAAAACGTTGCAGGTAAACTACCCCTTTCCCTCAACCGATCTTCACCAAAAACAATAGGTCGTGAGTACTCTACAAATCAGGTCTGTATGCAAAAAATTATTTGATTCTGTTTGAATTTGCGGCAGTTATCGTTTGCCATAGAAAAAAAATCTACACACAGATAGACAGCAGACACACAGACAGACACACAGACACTTTTCGGAAAACGAATTTTTTTCATGTTTTGAGTGTAGTAGAATCAGAATCTGCAATAATCTCGAACACGACTTTTTTTGCCATTACCATACTTCCATTCCTTAAGGAATATGGAAGTAAAATATCGGTATGGAGAACCATACATGACTTCCATATTCTAAGATTTATATTTAAAATCCTTTTCGAAATGAAATATTACGATAGAAACTACTTCTTTCTACTTACTGCTTCAGCCTTAACCACAGTACTGTGGTCACTAACATATACCACCTCACGTTATCGCACTCAATTTTCACTGATGATGGAAGTCAATGGCATTGCCGAAACATCTGGTTTTGTAGAAAACATTGGACTATGGCCAAATATCCCGGGAAGGATTTTAACAAAAACTACTTCTTTGTTGCCGATAACGTTGTACACATATATATAAAATATATGCATAAAATTAATGGCTTGTATAAGTTAATGATTGATCTCCATTAAGTAGTGCTCAAGTTACCAAAGTTTTAATATTATGATGTCCGTAATTAAAACATCAGAGCAGGTTTAGTGTGTATGAGGGTTCACTGTGGACAAAAATTTTCTCAACATTTCCTATTGAGCGTTGCTTAGAGTAAAGCTGCGAATCTACAGTGTATGTTTCACAGAACAAACACGCGAAAAAGAAGGAGCGCTCCGAAGTCACTCATGGACCCTCAGCATCTTGCAGAGGGTTCATTCCCTAAAGACGAAAAGTCTGTCTATGAATCGTTCCTCTGTAAACACGTGCAGTTACATTGCCCAGCGATCCACAGGAAGCAAATTGATGTCCATTTTTTCGGCGTGCACGCGTTATGTTGGTATGGGTTTCGGCACTTTCCATTTAAAAAGCGTGCAAATGTAAGAAAATAAACATGAGTGAGGCCAGAAATAACGTGAATTGTGTGTGTGTGTGTGTGTGTGTGTGTGTGTGTGTGTCTTACTTGCCTTTTTATTGCTGTAGGCATAATAATAAAATGGAAACGTAAACATTACATAACTGAGATATACTTACCTGCCACGAACGATATATTATTTTATACATGGAGGAGTTCAGTGACATACACACGTACAGAAGTCATCTTCAAAAATACTAGAAGTCGTCCACGCTTTTATGTTGGCAGTGTAACTTACAGGAAGTTTTTTGATGTTTTTAAAACATCTAGGATGCAAACTTTTCCCGATAACTAAACGTTTCCTTTTTTCGGTTCCCGTCATGTTCGCACAAACAAAAACTGTAACTCTTTGTTTAGAGAGCTTCCCACCAACGCACTTTTCATTTTTAAATTTGAAAGTCTTATCTGGAGTTAATTTATAAAAAATTCCAGCTTCATGTCCATTAAAGATGTCTTCATCTTTATATGATCGTCTAATTTCTGGCCAAGTGTTACGCACCCAATCGCCTGTAACGTTCAGATCTACGCATTTTGCCTCGCCACAAATTTTTCCATAGGAAATCGAGTGTCGGACCTTAAATCGATCTCATCCGTTGGAGCACGTAAAATGGCTGGCGCCGGCAGTCCTGTTACAGTGCTTATCGCTTGCATACAATGTATGTCTGTAGCCATGGGCTAGCGCGCGCGCGCGCGCACATATATACGATTATATGAAATTTAGAGTAAAATATTTGAGAAATATTTGACGCTATAACAGAGTAGTACAATATTTAGTGACGTTAAAACCGGGAATTTTTATAATGTTAAAGATATCAGTTTGACCGGACTTATGACAAAATAACGCTACACCCGAGTTGACGTAACAGCCGAGGCCGTAATAACCAAGTTCCACTGTATATATAAAGATATTAACTCAAACATAATTTACATTAAAATGAAAAAATTATAATTTTATTGCCTGGCAACAAAATTATTTTATTTTCAACAATTACCATTGTTTGAAAAAGTTTAAATGAATTTTCAAGTACTTTACTCTTGTTAAAACGTAAAAGGTTGCAGGTAAACTACCCCTTCCCCTTAACCGATCTTCACCAAAATCTAATGGCCTTGAGTCCTCTACAATTCACTGACGTATGCAAAAAATTATTTGATTCTGTTTGAATTTGCGGCTGTTATCGTTTACCATAGAAAATACCCTTGTTAAAAAAACGTTGTAGGTAAACTACCCCTTTCCCTTAACCGATCTTCACCAAAAACAATAGGTCTTGAGAAATCTCCAATTTAGGGCTGTATGCAAATAATCTTTTGATTCTGTTTGAATTTGCGGCTGTTATCGTTTGCCATAGGAAATACCCTTGTTAAAACAAAACGTTACAGGTAAACTACCCCTTTCCCTTAACCGATCTTCACCAAAAACAATAGGTCTTGAGAAATCTACAATTCAGGGCTGTATGCGAAACATTATTTGATTCTGTTTGAATTTGCGGCTGTTATCGTTTGCCAAAAAAAAAAAAATTTCCCTTGATAAAAAAAAAACTGTTGCAGGTAAACTACCCCTTTCCCTCAACCGATCTTCACCAAAAACAATAGGTCGTGAGTACTCTACAAATCAGGGCTGTATGCAAAAAATTATTTGATTCTGTTTGAATTTGTGGCAGTTATCGTTTGCCATAGAAAAAAAATCGACACAGACAGACACACACAGACACTTTTCGGAAAACGACTTTTTTTCATGTTTTGAGTGTAGTAGAATCAGAATCTGCAATAATCTCGAACACGATTTTTTTTGCCATCACCATACTTCCATTCCTTAAGGAATATGGAAGTAAAATTACCCTAGATAAAAAACCGTTGCAGGTAAACTACCCCTTTCCCTTAACCGATCTTCACCAAAAACAATAGGTCTTCAGTACTCTACAAATCAGGGCTGCATGCAAAAAATTATTTGATTCTGTTTGAATTTGCGGCTGTTATCGTTTGCCATAGAAAATACCCTTGTTAAAACATAAAACGTTGCAGGTAAACTACCCCTTTCCCATAACCGAGCTTCACCAAAAACAAAAGGTCTTGAGAACTCTACAATTCAGGCCAGTTTGCAAATAATCATTTGATTTTGTTTGAATTTACGGTTGTTATCGTTTGCCATAGAAAATACCCTTGTTACAACAAAAAACGTTGCAGGTAAACTACCCCTTTCCCTTAACCGATCTTCACCAAAAACAACAGGTCTTGAGAACTCTACAATTCAGGGCTGTATGCAAAACAGTATTTGATTATGTTTGAATTTGCGGCTGTTATCGTTTGCCATAGAAAAATATCGGTATGGAGAACCATACATGACTTCCATATTCTAAGACTTATAATCTGAAATATGCTTGCCTGCCAAGCACGATATATTTTCTAATATATACATAATTTACATTAAAATGAAAAAATTATAATTTTATTGCCTGGCAACAAAATTATTTTATTTTAACAATTACCATTGTTTGAAAAAGTTTAAATGAATTTTCAAGTACTTTACTCTTGTTAAAACGTAAAAGGTTGCCGGTAAACTACCCCTTCCCCTTAACCGATCTTCACCAAAATCTAATGGCCTTGAGTCCTCTACAATTCACTTATGTATGCAAAAAATTATTTGATTCTGTTTGAATTTGCGGCAGTTATCGTTTGCCATAGAAAATACGCTTTATAACAAACGGTGCAGGTAAACTACCCCTTCCCCTCAACCGATCTTCACCAAAAACAAAAGGTCTTGAGTACTCTACAAACCAGGGCTGTATGCAGAAAATTATTTGATTATGTTTGAATTTGCGGCTGTTATCGTTTGCCATAGAAAATAACCTTGTTAAAAAAACGTTGTAGGTAAACTACCCCTTTCCCTTAACCGATCTTCACCAAAAACAATAGGTCTTCAGAACTCTACAATTTAGGGCTGTATGCAAATAATCTTTTGATTCTGTTTGAATTTACGGCTGTTATCGTTTGCCATAGGAAATACCCTTGTTAAAACAGAAAACGTTACAGGTAAACTACCCCTTTCCCTTAACCGATCTTCACCAAAATCAACAGATCTTGAGAACTCTACAATTCAGGGCTGTATGCGAAACATTATTTGATTCTGTTTGAGTTTGCGGCTGTTATCGTTTGGCAAAAAATTTCCCTTGATAAAAAAAAACCGTTGCAGGTAAACTACCCCTTTCCGTCAACCGATCTTCACCAAAAACAATAGGTCGTGAGTACTCTACAAATCAGGGCTGTATGCAAAAAGTTATTTGATTCTGTATGAATTTGCGGCAGTTATCGTTTGCCATAGAAAAAAATACCCTTGTTAAAAAAACGTTGCAGGTAAACTACCCCTTTCCCTCAACCGATTTTCACCAAAAACAACAGGTCTTGAGAACTCTACAATTTAGGGCTGTATGCAAATAACCTTTTGATTCTGTTTGAATTTGCGGCTGTTATCGTTTGCCATAGGAAATACCCTTGTTAAAACATAAAACATTACAGGTAAACTACCCCTTTCCCTTAACCGATCTTCACCAAAATCAACAGATCTTGAGAACTCTACAATTCAGGGCTGTATGCGAAACATTATTTGATTCTGTTTGAATTTGCGGCTGTTATCGTTTGCCAAACAAAAAAAATTACCCTTGCTAAAAAAAAACCGTTGAAGGTAAACTACCCCTTTCCCTCAACCGATCTTCACCAAAAACAATAGGTCGCGAGTACTCTGCAAATCAGGTCTGTATGCAAAAAATTATTTGATTCTGTTTGAATTTGCGGCAGTTATCGTTTGCCATAGAAAAAAAATCTACACACAGATAGACAGCAGACACACAGACAGACACACAGACACTTTTCGGAAAACGAATTTTTTTCATGTTTTGAGTGTAGTAGAATCAGAATCTGCAATAATCTCGAACACGACTTTTTTTGCCATTACCATACTTCCATTCCTTAAGGAATATGGAAGTAAAATATCGGTATGGAGAACCATACATGACTTCCATATTCTAAGATTTATATTTAAAATCCTTTTCGAAATGAAATATTACGATAGAAACTACTTCTTTCTACTTACTGCTTCAGCCTTAACCACAGTACTGTGGTCACTAACATATACCACCTCACGTTATCGCACTCAATTTTCACTGATGATGGAAGTCAATGGCATTGCCGAAACATCTGGTTTTGTAGAAAACATTGGACTATGGCCAAATATCCCGGGAAGGATTTTAACAAAAACTACTTCTTTGTTGCCGATAACGTTGTACACATATATATAAAATATATGCATAAAATTAATGGCTTGTATAAGTTAATGATTGATCTCCATTAAGTAGTGCTCAAGTTTCCAAAGTTTTAATATTATGATGTCCGTAATTAAAACATCAGAGCAGGTTTAGTGTGTATGAGGGTTCACTGTGGACAAAAATTTTCTCAACATTTCCTATTGAGCGTTGCTTAGAGTAAAGCTGCGAATCTACAGTGTATGTTTCACAGAACAAACACGCGAAAAAGAAGGAGCGCTCCGAAGTCACTCATGGACCCTCAGCATCTTGCAGAGGGTTCATTCCCTAAAGACGAAAAGTCTGTCTATGAATCGTTCCTCTGTAAACACGTGCAGTTACATTGCCCAGCGATCCACAGGAAGCAAATTGATGTCCATTTTTTCGGCGTGCACGCGTTATGTTGGTATGGGTTTCGGCACTTTCCATTTAAAAAGCGTGCAAATGTAAGAAAATAAACATGAGTGAGGCCAGAAATAACGTGAATTGTGTGTGTGTGTGTGTGTGTGTGTGTGTGTGTCTTACTTGCCTTTTTATTGCTGTAGGCATAATAATAAAATGGAAACGTAAACATTACATAACTGAGATATACTTACCTGCCACGAACGATATATTATTTTATACATGGAGGAGTTCAGTGACATACACACGTACAGAAGTCATCTTCAAAAATACTAGAAGTCGTCCACGCTTTTATGTTGGCAGTGTAACTTACAGGAAGTTTTTTGATGTTTTTAAAACATCTAGGATGCAAACTTTTCCCGATAACTAAACGTTTCCTTTTTTCGGTTCCCGTCATGTTCGCACAAACAAAAACTGTAACTCTTTGTTTAGAGAGCTTCCCACCAACGCACTTTTCATTTTTAAATTTGAAAGTCTTATCTGGAGTTAATTTATAAAAAATTCCAGCTTCATGTCCATTAAAGATGTCTTCATCTTTATATGATCGTCTAATTTCTGGCCAAGTGTTACGCACCCAATCGCCTGTAACGTTCAGATCTACGCATTTTGCCTCGCCACAAATTTTTCCATAGGAAATCGAGTGTCGGACCTTAAATCGATCTCATCCGTTGGAGCACGTAAAATGGCTGGCGCCGGCAGTCCTGTTACAGTGCTTATCGCTTGCATACAATGTATGTCTGTAGCCATGGGCTAGCGCGCGCGCGCGCACACATATATACGATTATATGAAATTTAGAGTAAAATATTTGAGAAATATTTGACGCTATAACAGAGTAGTACAATATTTAGTGACGTTAAAACCGGGAATTTTTATAATGTTAAAGATATCAGTTTGACCGGACTTATGACAAAATAACGCTACACCCGAGTTGACGTAACAGCCGAGGCCGTAATAACCAAGTTCCACTGTATATATAAAGATATTAACTCAAACATAATTTACATTAAAATGAAAAAATTATAATTTTATTGCCTGGCAACAAAATTATTTTATTTTCAACAATTACCATTGTTTGAAAAAGTTTAAATGAATTTTCAAGTACTTTACTCTTGTTAAAACGTAAAAGGTTGCAGGTAAACTACCCCTTCCCCTTAACCGATCTTCACCAAAATCTAATGGCCTTGAGTCCTCTACAATTCACTGACGTATGCAAAAAATTATTTGATTCTGTTTGAATTTGCGGCTGTTATCGTTTGCCATAGAAAATACCCTTGTTAAAAAAACGTTGTAGGTAAACTACCCCTTTCCCTTAACCGATCTTCACCAAAAACAATAGGTCTTGAGAAATCTCCAATTTAGGGCTGTATGCAAATAATCTTTTGATTCTGTTTGAATTTGCGGCTGTTATCGTTTGCCATAGGAAATACCCTTGTTAAAACAAAACGTTACAGGTAAACTACCCCTTTCCCTTAACCGATCTTCACCAAAAACAATAGGTCTTGAGAAATCTACAATTCAGGGCTGTATGCGTAACATTATTTGATTCTGTTTGAATTTGCGGCTGTTATCGTTTGCCAAAAAAAAAAAAATTTCCCTTGATAAAAAAAAAACTGTTGCAGGTAAACTACCCCTTTCCCTCAACCGATCTTCACCAAAAACAATAGGTCGTGAGTACTCTACAAATCAGGGCTGTATGCAAAAAATTATTTGATTCTGTTTGAATTTGCGGCAGTTATCGTTTGCCATAGAAAAAAAATCGACACAGACAGACACACACAGACACTTTTCGGAAAACGACTTTTTTTCATGTTTTGAGTGTAGTAGAATCAGAATCTGCAATAATCTCGAACACGATTTTTTTTGCCATCACCATACTTCCATTCCTTAAGGAATATGGAAGTAAAATTACCCTAGATAAAAAACCGTTGCAGGTAAACTACCCCTTTCCCTTAACCGATCTTCACCAAAAACAATAGGTCTTCAGTACTCTACAAATCAGGGCTGCATGCAAAAAATTATTTGATTCTGTTTGAATTTGCGGCTGTTATCGTTTGCCATAGAAAATACCCTTGTTAAAACATAAAACGTTGCAGGTAAACTACCCCTTTCCCATAACCGAGCTTCACCAAAAACAAAAGGTCTTGAGAACTCTACAATTCAGGCCAGTTTGCAAATAATCATTTGATTTTGTTTGAATTTACGGTTGTTATCGTTTGCCATAGAAAATACCCTTGTTACAACAAAAAACGTTGCAGGTAAACTACCCCTTTCCCTTAACCGATCTTCACCAAAAACCACAGGTCTTGAGAACTCTACAATTCAGGGCTGTATGCAAAACAGTATTTGATTATGCTTGAATTTGCGGCTGTTATCGTTTGCCATAGAAAAATATCGGTATGGAGAACCATACATGACTTCCATATTCTAAGACTTATAATCTGAAATATGCTTGCCTGCCAAGCACGATATATTTTCTAATATATACATAATTTACATTAAAATGAAAAAATTATAATTTTATTGCCTGGCAACAAAATTATTTTATTTTAACAATTACCATTGTTTGAAAAAGTTTAAATGAATTTTCAAGTACTTTACTCTTGTTAAAACGTAAAAGGTTGCCGGTAAACTACCCGTTCCCCTTAACCGATCTTCACCAAAATCTAATGGCCTTGAGTCCTCTACAATTCACTTATGTATGCAAAAAATTATTTGATTCTGTTTGAATTTGCGGCAGTTATCGTTTGCCATAGAAAATACGCTTTATAACAAACGGTGCAGGTAAACTACCCCTTCCCCTCAACCGATCTTCACCAAAAACAAAAGGTCTTGAGTACTCTACAAACCAGGGCTGTATGCAGAAAATTATTTGATTATGTTTGAATTTGCGGCTGTTATCGTTTGCCATAGAAAATAACCTTGTTAAAAAAACGTTGTAGGTAAACTACCCCTTTCCCTTAACCGATCTTCACCAAAAACAATAGGTCTTCAGAACTCTACAATTTAGGGCTGTATGCAAATAATCTTTTGATTCTGTTTGAATTTACGGCTGTTATCGTTTGCCATAGGAAATACCCTTGTTAAAACAGAAAACGTTACAGGTAAACTACCCCTTTCCCTTAACCGATCTTCACCAAAATCAACAGATCTTGAGAACTCTACAATTCAGGGCTGTATGCGAAACATTATTTGATTCTGTTTGAGTTTGCGGCTGTTATCGTTTGGCAAAAAATTTCCCTTGATAAAAAAAAACCGTTGCAGGTAAACTACCCCTTTCCGTCAACCGATCTTCACCAAAAACAATAGGTCGTGAGTACTCTACAAATCAGGGCTGTATGCAAAAAGTTATTTGATTCTGTTTGAATTTGCGGCAGTTATCGTTTGCCATAGAAAAAAATACCCTTGTTAAAAAAACGTTGCAGGTAAACTACCCCTTTCCCTCAACCGATTTTCACCAAAAACAACAGGTCTTGAGAACTCTACAATTTAGGGCTGTATGCAAATAACCTTTTGATTCTGTTTGAATTTGCGGCTGTTATCGTTTGCCATAGGAAATACCCTTGTTAAAACATAAAACGTTACAGGTAAACTACCCCTTTCCCTTAACCGATCTTCACCAAAATCAACAGATCTTGAGAACTCTACAATTCAGGGCTGTATGCGAAACATTATTTGATTCTGTTTGAATTTGCGGCTGTTATCGTTTGCCAAACAAAAAAAATTACCCTTGCTAAAAAAAAACCGTTGCAGGTAAACTACCCCTTTCCCTCAACCGATCTTCACCAAAAACAATAGGTCGCGAGTACTCTGCAAATCAGAGCTGTATGCAAAAAATTATTTGATTCTGTTTGAATTTGCGGCAGTTATCGTTTGCCATAGAAAAAAAATCTATAGACAGACAGACAGACAGACACACAGACACTTTTCGGAAAACGACTTTTTTTCATGTTTTGAGTGTAGTAGAATCAGAATCTGCAATAATCTCGAACACGATTTTTTTTGCCATCACCATACTTCCATTCCTTAAGGAATATGGAAGTAATAATTACCCTTGATTAAAAGAAATGTTGCAGGTAAACTACCCCTTTCCCTTAACCGATCTTCACCAAAAACAATAGGTCTTGAGTACTCTACAAATCAGGGCTGCATGCAAAAAATTATTTGATTCTGTTTGAATTTGCGGCTGTTATCGTTTGCCATAGAAAATAATCTACAGACAGACAGACAGACACACACACACAGACACTTTTCGAAAAATGACTTTTTTTCATGTTTTGAGTGTAGTACAATCAGAATCTGCAATAATCTCGAACATGATTTTTTTTGCCATCACCATACTTCCATTTCCTTAATGAACATGGAAGTAAATAGGCATACACATTTTACTTCCATATTCCTTAAGGAATGGAAGTATGGTGATGGCAAAAAAAATCGTGTTCGAGATTATTGCAGATTCTGATTCTACTACACTCAAAACATGAAAAAAAGTCGTTTTCCGAAAAGTGTCTGTGTGTGTGTCTGTCTGTCTGTCTGTGTGTCTGTCTGTAGATTTTTTTTCTATGGCAAACGATAACTGCCGCAAATTCAAACAGAATCAAATAATTTTTTGCATACAGCCCTGATTTGCAGAGTACTCGCGACCTATTGTTTTTGGTGAAGATCGGTTGAGGGAAAGGGGTAGTTTACCTGCAACGGTTTTTTTTTAGCAAGGGTAATTTTGTTTGTTTGGCAAACGATAACAGCCGCAAATTCAAACAGAATCAAATAATGTTTCGCATAGAGCCCTGAATTGTAGAGTTCTCAAGATCTGTTGATTTTGGTGAAGATCGGTTACGGGAAAGGGGTAGTTTACCTGTAACGTTTTATGTTTTAACAAGGGTATTTCCTATGGCAAACGATAACAGCCGCAAATTCAAACAGAATCAAAAGATTATTTGCATACAGCCCTAAATTGTAGAGTTCTCAAGACCTATTGTTTTTGGTGAAGTTCGGTTGAGGGAAAGGGGTAGTTTACCTGCAACGTTTTTTTAACAAGGGTATTTTTTATGGCAAACGATAACAGCCGCAAATTCAAACAGAATCAAACAATGTTTTGCATACAGCCCTGATTTGTAGAGTACTCAAGACCTATTGTTTTTGGTGAAGATCGGTTAAGGGAAAGGGGTAGTTTACCTGTAACGTTTTATGTTTTAACAAGGGTATTTCCTATGGCAAACGATAACAGCCGCAAATTCAAACAGAATCAAAAGATTATTTGCATACAGCCCTAAATTGTAGAGTTCTCAAGACCTATTGTTTTTGGTGAAGATCGGTTGAGGGAAAGGGGTAGTTTACCTGCAACGTTTTTTTAACAAGGGTATTTTCTATGGCAAACGATAACAGCCGCAAATTCAAACAGAATCAAATAATGTTTTGCATAGAGCCCTGATTTGTAGAGTACTCAAGACCTATTGTTTTTGGTGAAGATCGGTTAAGGGGAAGGGGTAGTTTACCTGCAACGTTTTTTTATCAAGCGTATTTTCTATGGCAAACGATAACAGCCGCAAATTCAAACAGAATCAAATAATTTTTTGCATACGTGCCTGAATTGTAGAGGTCTCAATGACTTTCGATTTTGGTGAAGATCGGTTAAGGGGAAGGGGTAGTTTACCGGCAGCCTTTTACGTTTTAACAAGAGTAAAGTACTTGAAAATTTATTTAAACTTTTTGAAACAATGGTAGTTGTTAAAAATAAAATAATTTTGTTGCCAGGCAATAAAATTATAATTTTTTCATTTTAATGTAATATAATATTTTTCATTTAATACAGCAATAAAAAGGCAGGTAAGACACAGCCTGGCTGTTTGGCTGAAAATGATTTTAAATATAAATCTTAGAATATGGAAGTCATGTATGGTTCTCCATACCGATATTTTATTTTGCACGGTTGAAAATTCTTACATTCTGATCATAAGAAAAGAATGAGTTATTTATGTTTATAATTTCCAATCAAAATTGTTTCAGTTAAGTGCTGGGTCTCTGGACATATGCTCACAAGCATGGCTATTTGAAGAAGTCAAAGAAGTACACAATCGTAGATTTCAACTGCAAGAACGTGGTCTGGAGATCTTCCTTTTGAATGGGAAAACATACCTTCTTGCTTTTGAAACATCAACGGTAATTATTTTGTACTTTTTTTGGCAGCTTTTAGTGTTATTATGCAGTTGTCATCAAAAGCTGTAACAAATTACTTTCTTTAAATGTTAGTAACAAGAATAACATAGAATTTGCTATATATGGAATAACATAGAAAATATTTGAATGGGTGAGAAGAAGAAGGAAAACATTCCACAGATCATCGTTCTCAGAAAATGATGAAAAAGTGATTTGTGGTTAAATGAGTGACATTATGGAAAAACATGTAATTATAAAATTACTCAATAACACTGTAATTAAAGGTCCCAAGTTACAATATTAGCATAATTTTAACAAGAAAACTGTTATATGATAGTAAAGTTTGTGGAATCTTTTCCTTTTTGATCTCAATTCCAACTGACAGCAGATAAAATTGAAAAAAAAATAGTAATTAAATATTTTTTATTAATAACACTCTAATCACTTAGTAGTTCACCATTTTCTTCTTGTGTATTTGATGGAGGCCACGACATAATATTTATATAAAATTCTTTATGCTCAAATGTGTATAATTTTAGCCACATATTGTATCTTCTTGTCATTTATAGGAACTTTCCTATCCTAAACATTGCTAACAGGAAGTAAAATATCACCCCCTTGTATAGCTTGAACACTTCACTGTGAATACTATCAATAAACTCATGTGTTAGCATAATTCCCGTTCTTCCTTGTAGATGAAATGTCGATATTTGGTTACATTGAACATATCTCTACCCTGAAAGCTTTTAGTACTTCTTTTCAAAAATTTAAGCCACCACTCATTAACACTGAGTACCACAGTGTTTGTACATAGACCATCCCCTATGACCAGCAGTTTAAAAAAAAACACTTGTTAATACTCAATACACTATAAATACACTATACACTATAAATACTCAATACAATTTAATACTAAAAAAATTATATCACAGTTTTTCCCAGACTTTCCTCTTATGAGGAAATATTTTTGTTACTGATTTTAGATATTTCAACTGAAGCTGTTTAAAAGTACGACATTTCGTGCAATTTTAACCAACAAAATTCTGTCAAATATTGTTTATCGATTTTGTAACTAATAATATAGTAATTAAAACAAACACATTCATTACTATCAATAACATGCAAAATAAACACGAAATAACATCAGAAAACCCGCAAACCTCGTGTAAACAAAAACCGTAACTTCCACCTTGAACACACAAAATGTAAACAAAGTCATGACACTTGCCAACTGTACAAATTATTTCCTAAAAAACTATTTTCTTCAGTTAGTGCTGCAATCTGATGGCAGAAACAAGAAGTAAAATGTCAAATAAAACTTCTGCATTCGTTCTGTGGCGTAATAGTAAGTGCGAAGCGTTTCAAAGCACTGAAAAGTGAGCAGCGTAAATGTGCGCTGTCTGTCAAAATACCAAGTCCACTGGTGGCACAATATTATGACGTTGGTCCTCAAAGTGTTAAAATTGAATATTTGTTGACTTTGTAACGTGTCAAAATTGTGGGTATTTTTATTTTTTTGTTTCGGGGATTTATAAAAAATATTGTGTAAGTTTTATTCCATTGTGACAGACCAAGTGTATGGAACAGTGCTGAAACGAAGCAGCAACGCAATATTACGTTGTGAAACCAGTCAAAGAATTTGCACCACCCTAGATTTCTCAGAATTTTGTTTGAATGTGACAGCGCGCACGCACGCGCTACACAGGTATAAGCTCGGGGTGACGCTACTTCAAAAACCAACATGGCCAGGAGCCCAATTCTATTCACATTCATTGAGTGAAACGGCGGATACGAAGACTTAAGAACCGCCCATCTCGTGACGTTAGCCAGTGCCTCACTGAGATCGTGTACTGTCGTCACCCCAACAACTACATGAATTGCATGGGACGAAATTCCTGCGACGAAAACCAAGGCAGTGATTTCCACCAAAAGTATGAGATCACGTTAGCTACACCTGCGACGTTTTCACTCCCAGTTTGTTAACTGATCGCTCCGGTACCGGACCGAGCCAAGTTAGGCTCTGTACAAAATTTCATATTATACCAGAAAAAAGTGAAATCACAGTAAAAAATTATGTGACCGCGGTCGATTAAAAGTGCAGAACATATTTATATATTTTTTCGGACACAAAAAAAAAGAAATCTAAAAGAATAATAATGAGTGCGCGCGAAAACCACGTTGCCGGCGGGTTTCATGCCAACAAAAGTGTAAGGGCTGTGGGGTATTAAAATGGTCTGGGGCTTTTAAAAAATTAAATTGTATGTATGTGAGGTCGGCAGGCTGAGCTGTTTGTGTTTGTATGTATTATAAATAAGGTAAGGTAATTGTTATGTTTTCGTAGCTATCACCATACTCTTCTAAAGTTGTAATGCAGAATTTAAAAAACCAAAAGAGAGAGTAACAATTTTGTTCTGATTCTATACATGTTTTTAAATGTTTCACAATAATAAAAAATAAAAACCTTTATCTTTCTAATGATAAATTTTGGTATTTAACTTCATTCAAAACCTTATTTCATTTGATGTGCTGTCAAGTTCGTCGAACGAACGGGGTTCGTCTCCACTATGCGATCCGGCCAGATCGAAGATTGAAGGTAAGTGGCAGTGTCAATTTAGTTAATTAATCAATACCAGAAAGTAAAGAAAGTTACAATTGTTGCCGTGACGCCAGGATGTAATATAACAAAAAGGTTGTATTACGCCGGCCTACATTTTGACAGTACATTGAATGAAGTACGGTTGCGAAAGCATAATTGTATTGATGTAAACTTACGTAATTATGATAGAAGGTTGATTTTATATATGTTGTAATATCAGCTTTGAAAAGAGATTAATCATTGGTAGTTGTTACGTAAGAAAAAAATAGATCAAGTAAAAATGTCTGAGAACACAGAAAAAAGCAGTATAATAGATTCAGTTATGAGTGAAAGTGACCTTGAGTCGCAGTCGCTGAATGAAAGTGGTATGCTGACAAGTGGGCTGAGCGCTGTTACAGAAACAGCTGTCGGCGGTAATGTAATCGTTCATTCCACTCTGATTGCGGCTCAAACACAATTAAGCGAAACAGATGTTGATTCTGGGATTCAGTTGACCCCAGTTTCAACCAATAAAAATAAACAAGCCGAGGAAATGGATATAATGAGTTTTTTATGAAAGATGGACAGTAAATTAGATCAATTAACTAATGATTTTAATGAACAGAAAATAAAATGCGAACAGCAGAATATTCAAAACGAGATTATTAATTTTAAAGAAATTAAAGACCAGAATACTCAGTGTCAGCAGAGTATTAGTGTAAAATTTGATGGTTTGATAAATGATATACAAGAAAAGAATAAATGTCTTGAAAATACTAATGAAATGATAAGAAATAATTTGAATAAAGTAGAACAGAGTAAGAGTAATACAAGTGTAAGTTGTAATGGCAATGTTGTATTAGATAAAGAATTAACAAATAATAATGATGATGTTGAAAATAATGAGAATAATAATGTAATCGAAAGTGTAGTATCTGAGAGTGATAAGGAGAGTACCGATGAGTTTGTAGAATGTGATTATGAGATGTTAATGTGTGTTAATGAGTTAGAGCGAGAGTGGAAAAATCGTATAGTAGTAGAATGGGGCAGAGGGTAAATTTTCCCCTTATTTTTTCTGAACCAGAGTGTTCACGAGTATTGTTTAAGAAGGGCAAGAGTCCCGTGTTAGTAGAAGATTGGAGTTGTTTATTGTTGTTGTATAATTTTGTACCCTCTGTCTGGAATAATATTGAGAGTGTGATATGGTATTGTGATGAGAGAGATTTAAACGGAGAATTGTATGTGGAGAAAGTAACAGAATTGTATGCATTGAATAGAGAGTATGATTAGTGGAGAGTAAGGTTAGAAGTTTGTCTAAATAATAATGAGTTGATTGATAATATAAAAGTAACTAACCCGATAATGAATATATTTACTGATGGCGATTTAACAAAAACACTTAATGTAGACTTGATGCAGGATTATTTTGATAAAATGGATAAATTGAAATTGTTTGGCTATGACACACAGAGTAACCATTTGTTTGTCAATAAAACTGAAAAGTGTGATATAAAACAAAGATTAATCTATGACGATGGAGGGTAGGCCGTAAACAATAAAGGACAGTTATAAATATTTTGTTTTATGGTTTTGACCTGGCAGACTTGGACATGTAACAGTTAATAACAAAAGTTTGTAAATAGTTGTAGTGAATTTATTTGTGTGTATTGTAGAAGGTCAGATAAACAATGTATGTATGTAGGTAAGTGATAATAATAATAATATTAATATTTTGGCAATTCAAATAAATAAACAGAATTAATTTTGAAAACAGTAATTGGTTAATTGTAATTGTTTTGGTAGAAATGAAACTTGTATTTTTCAGTAATTAATTTAATTAAAACAATTTGATATGTTTTAAATATTTTGATTGATTATTTAAATGATGTATAATTGAAAATTTTTTTATGAATTTAAATTATTTTATGAGAGATGTATTGGGTAATTAAATGAGGAATTGTTTGATTTAAACTAACATTTGTGTTAAATGTTTCAGAGGTGAGGTGAAAGTATTAGGGTGTATGGTGAATATGTTTTGTGTAGGTCAATTTATTAAATGGACTGTGAGTATGGAAATTTTATAGTACGAATCATGTATAATAAAAGATGTTTACAGGTGTAACTCAGATGAAAAAATTTTAATTTAATAATGAGATGGTTGAAATAATGGTGTTAAATAAAAATGATAATTAAAAAATTTAAATAATAACTGAAAGATGATATATAATAATTATTAATAATAAATTTGAAAAGTTTTGTGTGTGGACCAGGGGGTTGCTCAGATGAGCCACGAATTTAAATGTTATATCATAAAAATTGCTAACTCTAATTTTGATCTGATAAAAATGCTTGTGTTCCGTTTAAATAACTAGATGCTCATACATTCACTATAAGGTGTTCATTCTATATTTTTAAATGTAGTATTTTATTATAGTAGGGTAGATATAAGAAGTGATAAAAGGTATATGTTGTAACGGTACAGAATTGTGAGCCACCCCAGATTAATTTTATATTAATTTAAATCATCATTTTAAGCACTTTCCAAATTGCCAGACTTTCACCTGTGGGGAGCCCCAAGCAGCAGTGCAACATACATACAGTCAGCCAAAACAATTGCCAGACGCATTGCGTAACCGCCAGCAGTAGCCTTGTGACACAGTCTACAGTCTGCTGTGTGTCATTAGAGAGTGCACAACAGACAGCCAGCCTCAGACAGTAAAGTTTTGTGAATTGAAAAATAGTGGCCTCGGGAGTGTAAGATAGGCTGAAATAATTAGTAGGCCTATCTATCTATCTATACATAAAAACAGTATAACGCGCGGCCAGCCTACAACAATTTCTAAGTGCGAATAAAATTACGTCGGCCGACTTAATCATAATGTATAATGTGGAACCAATAAAACAGTAAGGGCCTTTAAACACAAACAGTAAACGTATTAAACGAGTACCGGAGTGCGTGAGATCGAAGCAAGTATTCAACACCAGTTCGCGCAACCAACCCTAGGAGTACGCTGCGTATGGGTAACTAGAAACATTTAAAATGCATATTAAAACCAATGCCAACTAACCGGTGATTATTCGTTATAAAAGGAAAATATATAACACCAATACTTTGTACGATAGTTCTCTCAGGGGCAGAGTTTATTTAAAGATCAATGTAACAGAATGAGTGTGCGTGTGCTAAGATAGAGGTTATCCACTGGTTCATTTTCAATGTTTTAATTATTTAACAATATCACTTATAATAGTAACCAAAATAAAACTCAATAGAGATAAGAAATAATTTCAACCAGTTGTACTATAGTTGAAAGATTGTAATAACGTAAAAGAAAGGCGAATTTTTGATAAATAAAACTAAGTATGTGTTTTAGACAGTATCTCATGTGTTAACGTAATTATTGAACATATCAAATCCAAGTAATCCTTTCTGCAGCTGTTTTCGTCTGAAAGACTCTGGAATAAAAACCCTAAGGTAAGAGATGATAATAATTTAATTAATTGAGTAGTTTCAATGTTTTATATAATTTGTGTATTTTTGAAACTGAGTAGATAAATAAACCGACTGGCAGGCGGTTAACATAAATTATCAGAGTCAGATATAAGGGGAAACAAGGATGGTAGATGTAAGTATTAATAAGCATATATATTTAATGTAATCTGCACAATTTTTTGAAAGGTGTTTTCACTTTATTAAGAACATCAGCTGATCAGTAGTGAAATGTCACTGTTAAATTGTTTATATATGTTCGAGGTAATTAATGTCATAGGTAATGTTTTAATGTATTACAGATGCTATTTAAAGTAATGAGAAAAGTAATTTGATAAAGTGAGAATAAAGTAATAATTTGTGAAAGCTAATAAAAGATAGTTTTTGGGTGATAAATATTTTGTGGGACAGGTAGATCAGTCCAAGTCAAAGTTAAAGTTGAAATAGGAGAGAATAATATTGTTTGAATTAATGTAATGTTGTTGTGAGATAATGTTATAGAATTGAGAAGTATTGATGTTGACACAGTAGTTATGGAGAATATATGTAGAGCTTTGAGTGATATATTGATGTTTATAATTGATGATGTTATTTTGTTGTAGTTGAAGTAAGGTAATAAGATTGAGATTATTGGGGATGGTAATTTTGTAATAGGGGTAGTGTAATGTGGGAGTCCGCAACATAATGGTTGGGACGGGATGGGACCGATTTAGGGGGAAGGGGTCGCCTTAGGTAGAATCCAGGGACCAGATAAGGGAAATGAGCTTTTTGGGAGGGAACACACGTATCCTAAGTACAAAGGGTTAGAGAGCATTTTTTTTTTATATGGAGAGAAGGTGGCGATTTGAGTGTAATGATAAGTTGGGTTTAGAGATTGTTTGATAGATATTTTGATAGAGATGGGTGTCATGTTAGTTAAAGTTGGTGAGTATTAGAGTGAGGGGTAGAGATTATAAATGTAGGCCTACCAAACGGTAAATTAAATTGTTATAAGTATTTAAATCACCCAAAGTAATGTAGAATGAGGTTAATAAAGAAAGAGATTTGTAACAAGAATATAAAATGTTTAATTGAAACCAGTGACAAATTTTTGATAGAATTTGGAAATGTAAAGTTAGAAAGTGTTTATTTGAATAATTTAAATGTCAATTTGATTGTTATTTATAAGAATATTTTGTTATTTTAAAGGTCTTATTTTATTATATTTGGTGTTTTAAGAGAGAATTTTACAGATGTTAAGTGTATTTTCAGATAGAACTTGTATATAACGTATGTAGGTCAAGGTTTTTGACTTGACCTAGTTTTGATCAGCTGATAGTGAGGTCATATACATACTAGGCATGTTTAGTATGGAAGTTAATTCAACTTTGGTTTTTAATTAATTTGAACAAACGGCAAATAATTTCTATATGGGAAAAAGAAAATATTTTAAGAAAGTTAAAATTTTTGGAATTTAAGATTTTCTTTTTGGAAATTTTGGAATTTAAAATTTTCTTTGAAAAAAAAAAAAATTTTCTTGGTTTTACGCCTGCCAGCTAATGGATGATTTTAAACTTTGATTATTTTATTGTTGGTGTTCTAACCATGTTTATTATTCGTGAATTATTTTGTATTGAATCGTATTGTTAGACTCTAGGTGTAATCCATGTTAGGTTAAGGATGTTCTTAATTGTAAGAAATGTTTAAATCGATTTATTTTAAATAACAGAAAAAACCAATGAAGGGAATAATTCAAAATAGATACAAAATTTGTGATTTGATTTTAAATGAAAACAACCAGTGGGTTGTAATTTAAATAAATTTTTAAAGAATTTTTCAATTTTCAGTATGTAATGTGAGTGTGCGTGAGCCCAGTGTCCGCTAAAGGCAGCCCAGCTTGCATATAAGGGGAAACATATCGGCTGAGGATCTGGCATAATCTAAGCCAGGGATTGAGGATTTTTTGGGGTAGCATGATAGAAGGCGAGGTGCGCTGGGGTGCGTATCTGTTCGATTTTTCGGTGTTGGGATCTCTTGCAGGGAAGTCCAGTGATCTCGTTCAGATGCGCCCATAGTCGCCGAGCCGGGGAGGGTCGTGGACCCATGAAGTGTAAGATCTATAAGGGGGTTGTTGGCACCAGTTCCTCACCGGTCCTCTTAGGGGTTTTATCAATGAGATTTCTTCTGTTCTGACAGAAGATCTCTCATTGAGGGGGTATTGTAACATGTCAAAATTGTGGGTATTTTTATTTTTTTGTTTCGGGGATTTATAAAAAATATTGTGTAAGTTTTATTCCATTGTGACAGACCAAGTGTATGGAACAGTGCTGAAACGAAGCAGCAACGCAATATTACGTTGTGAAACCAGTCAAAGAATTTGCACCACCCTAGATTTCTCGAATTTTGTTTGAATGTGACAGCGCGCACACACGCGCTACACAGGTATAAGCTCGGGGTGACGCTACTTCAAAAACCAACATGGCCAGGAGCCCAATTCTATTCACATTCATTGAGTGAAACGGCGGATACGAAGACTTAAGAACCGCCCATCTCGTGACGTTAGCCAGTGCCTCACTGAGATCGTGTACTGTCGTCACCCCAACAACTACATGAATTGCATGGGACGAAACTCCTGCGACGAAAACCAAGGCAGTGATTTCCACCAAAAGTATGAGATCACATTAGCTACACCTGCGACGTTTTCCCTCCCAGTTTGTTAACTGATCGCTCCGGTACCGGACCGAGCCAAGTTAGGCTCTGTACAAAATTTCATATTATACCAGAAAAAAGTGAAATCACAGTAAAAAATTATGTGACCACGGTCGATTAAAAGTGCAGAACATATTTATATATTTTTTCGGACACAAAAAAAAAGAAATCTAAAAGAATAATAATGAGTGCGCGCGAAAACCACGTTGCCGGCGGGTTTCATGCCAACAAAAGTGTAAAGTGGCTGGGGGGTATTAAAATGGTCTGGGGCTTTTAAAAAATTAAATTGTATGTATGTGAGGTCGGCAGGCTGGGCTGTTTGTGTTTGTATGTATTATAAATAAGGTAAGGTAATTGTTATGTTTTCGTAGTTATCACCATACTCTTCTAAAGTTGTAATGCAGAATTTAAAAAACCAAAAGAGAGAGTAACAATTTTGTTCTGATTCTATACATGTTTTTAAATGTTTCACAATAATAAAAAATAAAAACCTTTATCTTTCTAATGATAAATTTTGGTATTTAACTTCATTCAAAACCTTATTTCATTTGATGTGCTGTCAAGTTTGTCGAACGAACGGGGTTCGTCTCCACTATGCGATCCGGCCAGATCGAAGATTGAAGGTAAGTGGCAGTGTCAATTTAGTTAATTAATCAATACCAGAAAGTAAAGAAAGTTACAACTTTCCACTGATCTTACTTTGAACAATGGCTGTGTTGTTTTAGAACATTAAACTGAAGTGGTGAGTAAATCCAGTCATCCAGACTAATAACTCTTTTTACAACTGCGAAGTTTTGGTCACAAGGAAGAAAGTTATGACTGTGGATTGGAAAGGAGGCGTGCATTATTATTTGAAACCGCTTATTTATAGTTAGATTCATCAGTAATCTTACCAGCATGTGGTTTCGGTTTTGTCCTGGACATGAATCGCTGAACACATGTAGTTCTTTCATTTTAAGTGGAATGTAATTAGCAGTATAATCACTTACAAGTGAAGAAACTTCATCACTTCATCAGGACCTTTCTGCGCTATCCTTTCATGATATGCATAAAATGTGGCTTTCTGACTACCTAAATTATGAATACAAAAGACAAAAGTGCTACAACTTTCATAGGTAAAACATTTCTTGCATGGGCAGGCAAGGCAGTGGCAGGTTTTACATGAAATCGAAAACAACGCATGCTACATTTTATCAGAAGCTGCATAAGTTTTTAACCTCTTCAGTTTTTTATAAAACTTACAAACTCTTCTGTTATGGTCAAGTAATTCTGCAACTGCAGTGTGCTTAGCATTATTATTCAAAGGTATAGATTTAATTTTAGTTAGAAACTCACATGAATAATTAAGACGACTATTAATTTTAGTATTTAAATCTTCACATTTTGAACACACATTAATTTGCTGTCTACCAAAGCTGTAGCTATAATTTTCTGTATAATAATTTAAGAAATATTAATATTTTATTACATTCTGCAGATCTGGATGTTTTTGAGAAGCATATGTATAGCTTTACAAGACAAGCCAGCTTCCAAATAGGTCATAGGATGAGATGAATAATTGGAATTCTTTATATGAATTCAACTGAGTATGAGCATCCAGTTTGATTATAGCATCTTTTAAAATTTTAGTTTGGTTGCTATGTTTGCCTATTGTAACTTTTATTTCTTTTGGTATTTTTTTATTAGTCATATTGAAACTCCCACTTACCTTGAATCTTCGATCTGGCCGGATCGCATAGTGGGGACGAACCCAATTCGTTCGACGAACTTGACAGTACATAAAACGAAATAAGGTTTTTGAAAGAATTTAGCTCAAATTTTTTCTTGGAAGAGAAATTATTTTTTTTTGTTTATTAATCAAGAGTGTTGAATTTATAAGTTTTCTCCAAAATAGGTTTTTACATGTTTTTTAAAGGTTGTGCAACTATTATATCTTACTTCCTATACTTACTTCCTATTACTTACATACTCTAAGATAGCCCAGCCTGCCATTCACTCATTCTCTCAATTTATACACCCTCCCCTGAACATTTTTTATTACCCCGAACCCTTAAACATGTTGTGAAATTCTATAGTCGGCAACGTGGTCTTCATTCGCACTCACTATTTAACGTTTGGCAATCACTGGTATGTCCGGAACTAAACTTAGATATTCTTCACTGAATGGTATTAACTGTGGTTACATGGGTTTAAACTGTTATTTCACTTTTTTATCGGTGAAACAAAATTTTATACTGAGCCTAACTTAGCTCTGTACCGGCCGGTACGCACAGAGTATGACTGAGAATCGTCCTTGGTTGAGCGGGAGGAACTGCATATTCACTGCCAACAGATTTTCGTCGCCGTGCATAGCTAGTTTGCTGTGGCGTATTCACTCTATGCATGGCACATAATGTGTTTTTTGTGAGGTAACCGTGGACGATATTTTTCGCTGCTATACTGATGTCACTAGCCATAGGCGGGGCTTAAATACATTTCCTGTAGCTGGCTGGTTGGTTTTACAAATTGTTCATTCCAGCGCCATTTTTTACAGCACCGTTGGAGTTTCACGGCGTCACTACAGCGCCCCTGCTTGAGATGTTAAGTGCATGCATCGTCACACATATGCAAAGTTCTGAGAATTTAGGGTGGTACAAATTCCTTGCCGCGTTACACAATAGAAACTGCGTCTTGCCTTTGTTTCAAACTGTTCTACTTGCCACGTGTTCTGTTCCAATGGAATGGACGTTTGTACAATATAAAACTTTCACAATCTTTTTATAAAATCCCGCAAAAATGAAATAAATAAAATGCAATTATCCCATAACTGTAAGAAATAAAGTGACCCAAGTTTTGACACGTTACAATACCCCCCCAATGAGAATTCTGCTGTCCAAAACAGAAGAAATCTCATTGATAAACCCTGAAGAGGACCGGTGAGGAACTGGTGCCAACAACCCCCCTGTTCTTAATCTACCTGGATACACGACCCCCCTGGCTCGGCAACTATGGACGCATCTGAACGAGATCACTGGACTTCTCCGTAAGAGATCCCAACACCGAGAAATCGAACAGACAAGTACCCCAGCACACCTCACCTTCTAACATGCTACCCCCCAAAATCCTCAATCCCTGGCTTAGATTATGCCAGATCCTCCACCGATATGTTTCCCCTTGTCTGCAAGCTGGGCTGCCTTTAGCAGATACTGGGCTCACACACACTCACATTACATATTATACATTGAAAAATTCTTTAAAATTTACTATTCCATCTAAGAAAAAAAATTCAAAATTCAAAATAAAATATTTTATCAAGAAATTCTCTTCCTTAGCTTTCTTTGCTTGTTATCAACAAAAAATTACACCAATGGAACACTCCTTAAAATCAAACAAAACATATTTAGTCTAACAGGTGATTACCTAAAGTCTAACAGTACAATTCAATACAATAAATCAATAAAATAAACATAGTCAATACACAAACAATCAAATAATCAAAGCTCAAAAATATTCACAAGCTGGCAGGCGCAAACTCTTTTTTTTTTTTTTTTTTTTTTAAGAAAAAAATATTTTTTTAAAAATTCAAAAATTCAAAAGAAAATTTAAATTTATTAAAATGTTTCCTTTACATATAAAATTATTTAGAATTTGTCTGAATTGACAAAATAAACAAATTAAATTGACTTCCTACTACACCAGCTTAGTGTGCATATGACCTCATCAGCTGATCAAAACTAGGTCAAGTTCAAAACCCTTGACCTACATACAATATGTACAAGTGACATCTGTGAATACATTTAACATCTGTAACAACCTAACTTGAAACACAAAACATAATAAATCAAAACATTTAAAATTAACAAAATATTATTATAAATAATAAGCACATTGACATTTAAATTATTCAAAATAAACAATTCTTAATTTTACATTATTTTCAAACTCTACTATTTCTTTAACCTTGACTTCAGTTTGGACAGATCTACTTGTCCCATAAAATATTCATCACCCAAAACTATCTTTTATTAACTGGCATAAATCATTACTGTACTTCTCACTTTATCAAATTATTTTTATCATTACTTTAAAACATCTGTAATACATTAAAACATTACATTAAACATTAATTACTTGGAACATTTATAAACCATTTTACCAGTGACATGTTATTGCTGATCAGCTGATCTTACTAACACAATGAAAACACATCTCAAAATTGAACACATTACATGAAATATTTATATATATTTATCTCTCCGCACTTCTCACCTCCTTGTTTCCCATTTTACTTCCATATTCCTTAAGGAATGGAAGTATGGTGATGGCAAAAAAAATCGTGTTCGAGATTATTGCAGATTCTGATTCTACTACACTCAAAACATGAAAAAAAGTCGTTTTCCAAAAAGTGTCTGTGTGTGTGTCTGTCTGTCTGTGTGTCTGTGTGTCTGTCTGTCTGTCTGTAGATTTTTTCTATGGCAAACGATAACTGCCGCAAATTCAAACAGAATCAAATAATTTTTTGCATACAGCCCTGATTTGCAGAATACTCGCGACCTATTGTTTTTGGTGAAGATCGGTTGAGGGAAAGGGGTAGTTTACCTGCAACGGTTTTTTTTTAGCAAGGGTAATTTTGTTTGTTTGGCAAACGATAACAGCCGCAAATTCAAACAGAATCAAATAATGTTTCGCATACAGCCCTGAATTGTAGAGTTCTCAAGATTTGTTGATTTTGGTGAAGATCGGTTAAGGGAAAGGGGTAGTTTACCTGTAACGTTTTATGTTTTAACAAGGGTATTTCCTATGGCAAACGATAACAGCCGCAAATTCAAACAGAATCAAAAGATTATTTGCATACAGCCCTAAACTGTAGAGTTCTCAAGACCTATTGTTTTTGGTGAAGATCGGTTAAGGGAAAGGGGTAGTTTACCTGCAACGTTTTTTTAACAAGGGTATTTTCTATGGCAAACGATAACAGCCGCAAATTCAAACAGAATCAAATAATGTTTTGCATACAGCCCTGATTTGTAGAGTACTCAAGACCTATTGTTTTTGGTGAAGATCGGTTAAGGGGAAGGGGTAGTTTACCTGCAACGTTTTTTTATCAAGCGTGTTTTCTATGGCAAACGATAACAGCCGCAAATTCAAACAGAATCAAATAATTTTTTGCATACGTCCCTGAATTGTAGAGGTCTCAATGACGTTCGATTTTGGTGAAGATCGGTTAAGGGGAAGGGGTAGTTTACCTGCAACTTTTTACGTTTTAACAAGAGTAAAGTACTTGAAAATTTATTTAAACTTTTTGAAACGATGGTAATTGTTAAAAATAAAATAATTTTGTTGCCAGGCAATAAAATTATAATTTTTTCATTTTAATGTAAATCATGTATAAAAGAAAATATATCGCGCTTGGCAGGCGATATTAAGATTTAAATATAAATCTTAGAATATGGAAGTCATGTATGGTTCTCCATACCGATATTCTCTGATTCTGATACTTTGTGTTAACCGCCTGCCAGACGGTTTAATCATTTATTTAGGTTCAAAATACACACATAATGAAGACACATATTGTTATCAATGCTTATATCTAACGTACAACAATAAAATAATACACTTAAAATTATGGAATGAACACCTCATATTGAATGTATGAGCAGCTGGTTATTTAAACAGAGCACAAGCATTTTTATAGGATCAAATTTGAATTAGTAAATTTTTTATGTTGTAAAATTTAAATTCGTGACTCATCTGAGCCACCTCCCAGCCACACACTCTATTGCAAGTTATGGAGGACTGTATCGTCCTTTCGCTTCTGCAAAGACGGCATATTTTGGAGTAGGTTGACCTCTCCGTGTCTTTGCTTCCGCTATTACATTTTAAAAGGTTCAGATATCAACATACCTTTATTATATAGCTACACGCCCTTAATGCGGGTCTACCACCTGGCTTTGCTGTTCCTACGCGATCAGAGTGGCAGCCGCTGTTCCCTAGTACCTGGATTTCCCCTAATTGTCACCCCCCATTTAATTTCTACTATATACCAATTTCAAGTCAGCTATGGTCAAGGGACTTGATATGACCATAGCTAACCACTAGCCAAATCCACGATTAGTGCTGGTAAGGCAGTAATCGCCCGAAAAGTCGGGGAAATCTAACTTCATTTCAGTGCCTGTTACACTCATCATTAGTATGTGCGACACGATCGTCTATCAGTGTGCAAATTAAGTTTACACGAAAAAGGTGTGTCGCACATTTTCGCCATTTTCGCCTCCGATGGAGGTAACACTCTCTGTTACCCCCAACCCATTTCGCTATCTACGAGAGCACAGACCACCCCCGCAATAGCAACTTAATAACTAACTAATTAAAAAATTTTATATACATTCTAATATAATATTTTCGTCAATAATCATTTAACTCATTCATAACTTTCTTAAAATTTTCAAAATTTATTATTAATAATTAGTATATATCATTTTTCAGTTACTATTAATATTTTTAATTATCATTTTAATTTAACACCATTATTTCACATCATTTCATTACTGAATTAAAATCTTAGTTACCTGTAAACATTTTTATTATACATGATTCATACTGTAAAAGTTCTATACTTACATTCCATTTAACATGATATACACAAAACATCTACCCCCTACACCCCAATACTTTCACCTCACTTCTGAAACATTTAACACAAATATTAGTTTACATCAACCAATCTATTATTTAATTACCAAATTCATCTCGTAAAAAAAAATAATTTAACTTCCTCAGAAAATTTAATTATATAACATTCAAATAATCAATCAAAATATTTTAAACATTTCAAATTGTTTTAATTAAATTCGTTATTAAAATACAAATTCCACTACTATCAAAATATTTACCATTAGCCAATTCTTGTTTTCAAAATTAATTCTGATTTTTATTAAATTACCAAGTATTTTGATATTATTATTACAACAATCATCTTACGTACACACATTATTTACTTAACATTCTACAACGCACACAAATAAATTTACTATATTTTTATTTACAAACTTTTCTTCTTAGCTGTTCAGTTTTCCCGCACTTCATTGTCCAAATCTGCCGGGTCAAAAACCATAAAACATAATGTTTATCACTGTCTTTTATTGTTTTAATGGTTTAGCCTCCATCGTCATAGATAAGTCTTGGCGTTATATAACATTTTTCAATTTCATTAATACACCAACTATTGTTTTGTGTATTATAACCATACAAACTAACTTCACTCATCTTACCCAAATACTCATTAAACCAGTCAACATTAGGCATTTTTGTTAAGTCTCCGTTAGTAAATTCATTCATTATCGGGTTAATTACTTTTATCAAATCATTATAGTCATTATTATTCAAATATATTTCTAAACTTTCTTTCCATTCGTCACTTTCTATTCAATTCATACACTTCTGTTTCTTTATTAACATACAATTCTCTGTTTACATCTCTCTCCTCATAACCCCAAATCACACTCTCAAAAGTATTACAGACAGAGGATACAAATTCAATTAAACCTTTCCTGACTTCTCCAGGAAAAGCAAAAAACTTCAAACAACAATTATCTGTAGCACACTTGTCTACACAATATATACGTGAAGGTCTTCCTTCACCCCCCATTCTACCTCGTAAAAAATTTACCCTCTGTTTCATACCCCTAATATAACTCTCTTTCCACTCTCTCTCTAACTCATTAACACACATTAACATCTCATAATCACGTTCTAAAAACTCATCAGTACTCTCAGATATTACATTTTCAATTACATTATTATTCTCATTATTTTCAACAACATCATTATTATTTATTAATTCTTTATCTAATACAACATTGCCATTACAACTTTCGTTTGTATTACCCTTACTCTGTTCTGCTTTATTCAAATTATTTCTTATCATTTCATTAGTATTTTCAAGACATTTATTCTTTTCTTGTATATCATTTATTAAACCATCAAATTTTATGCTAATACTCTGCTGCAACTGAATATTCTGTTGTTTAATTTCATTAAAAATAATATCATTTTTAATATTCTGCTGTTCGCATTTTATTTTCTGTTCTTTGAATTCGTTACTTAAAATCTCAAATTTCTCGTCATTAGTATTAAAACGACTCTCAAATTTTTTGTCAATTGCATCAAGACACTTCTTTAATTTGTTGTCCATTTTTCGTAAGAAACTCATTATATCTAGTTCCTCTGATTGTTTATTTTTATTGGCTGACACTGGGGTCAACTGAATCCCAGAGTCAACATCTGTTTCGCTTACTTGTGTTTGAGACGCAATCGGAGTGGAATGAACGATTATATTACCGCCGACAGCTGTTTCTGTAACAGCGCTCGGCCCCACTGTCAGCATACCACTTTCATTCAGCGATTGCGACTCAAGGTCACTTTCACTCATAACTGAATCTATTACACTACTTTTCTCTGTGTTCTCAGACATTTTTATTTGATCTATTTTTTTTCTTACGTAACAACTACCAGTGCTTACTCTCTTTTCAAAACTGATATTTTAACATATACAAAATCACCCTTTTATCATAATTACGTAAGTTTACATCACTACAATTTCGCTTTCGTAACCGTACTTCGTTATGCACTGTCAAATGTAAGATTTGAAACCCCCCTTTTACTTTTCTGAGTTTTTGTAATTTTTTTTTTGAATTTTTGTTTTATTTAATTTTATTTTTTTTTTGTTTAAGTTTTTTTTTTTGTAAAATAGGACAGACATCATATTTAGAACTAGGTGAAAGACCTAGAGGAAGCAAAAGTGTGCAAGGCCCAAATACAATTACAGACATGTCCCCCCAGGTGAATGACAGGACTTGCAAATGAAAAAGAAAGTCTTTTAACCAACAAGCGTGTGCTTTATTAAACATGCAAGATGTTACATAAATGACAAGTTCTTGATTGTGTGAGCACACCATTAAAGGCAGAATTATATATATATATATATATATATATATATCAATTAATTCATAATGTCACAAAGTAAGTGGATTTGATATTAGCATAATTGCAAAATTTCTGCCTGATTATGTATGAGTCAAAGTTAGTAATAATCTCATTCATCAAAGCAATACTAATCCATAAGTGTTGTATAGTATCAAATAGGCTAGCCTGTTGTCTCAGTAAGCACATTTATGGTTTTTCTCTTTTTTAAATCCGTTACATATTCCCCCAGCAAAATATAGCAAAATTACACACACAAACACATATACGACATGAATAACAAAACATCCCTCATTTCAGCACTAACTTCCTCATAAACCCATTCCAACTACAGTAAATGAATGCACCCTAATATGTATAGATATGTACAAATATAAATGACAGCGTAAACTGAATATCTCAGCTCCTAAGCATAGATTTGCCTTGGTAGTTCACACCAGAGAATGTAAGTGACCGCCCCGAAACTCAACCAGCTAAACGACCCTGACTTTAATCATTAAGCGCTAAGTATGTGTGTGAAAGAAAATAGTTTCTCATCTAAAGCATCAGACAGCCCCCATTACGTGATTAAAACTCAGCCATGACCAGATGACAAGATAGCACAAGATAATTAACTCCCTAATGGTCTTAATTAGATGAAAAGTTAGATCTTACAGCAAACTGCGGATGTGTGTGTATGTGTGTAATTTCTTACACATTATACAGTTATAAGATACTTCATTAGGTGTACTGCGGTAATGTTCACACATGCAATAACATAATTGAACATGAGAGTTTGTGCTAGAGTATAACGTTCAGAACTTCACGAGTGAGATTCTGGCGGCTTCTGTGCATTCACCATGTTGTAGAGAGAGAGAAATAGATAATCAGAATTTTCCCACCTGGATTGTCCGGTGTACTTAGTCCGTATAGGCGCGGATCAGTGATGTCACAGTCGTGTCACAAGTCCCGGGTGCAGCTTAGCGTTGGAAGAGTCCTAAGTTGTCCTCGACTGACGGCATCGTGGCTATAAGATCATCTCTGCCATTAGGGTGGACAGATGTACGTCCACCTGACACCCATCTCGCCCTTGTTCGAGCACCTGGACATACAATAGGTTGTAGAGGGTGTCATAAAGAAAATACGCCACATAGGCCGTCCACATTAACTTCCAACACTAACCTTACACATCAACAGCACACACACATCGCCACTAATTCATATTAAACAGTATTAAGCTGCTCAGCTGTGACTTATTTCACTTATGTACCAACTACCTTTTAAGTATTTCGTTGAAATGTGACAATTAATTAATTACGCATTTCATAACTGTTAATAACACCAAACACAGCTGAGTGCGAGATGCTTTAGTATTTTCTTTATTGAAGTCAATTTAGCCCACAACATTTACACTCATATCAATTTAATTTGGTAATCGCGGTAACGCACACATCGAAAACTGCTCTACACACACACACACAAGTATAAATTTATAATAGAGGCTGAAACGTAAAAATATATTTGGGGTTAGAATATTTTCAGAACCCGCTGACTTGTACATACCTGGAGCTACACTTTATCTAGCCAACCATAGTGATAGCCGAGGAAGTCCAGAACAAACGGTAGCCGCCAGTCGAGAGCAGATGACCAGTTTGGAGGATAGAATAGAAATGAGGCCGATTCAATGTTTCGGCCTAGCCAAGTAAACTCTGGATGCAGGAACGTACAGAAACAGCTGGCAGCGCCAGCTGTATTGCGTAGCTGCACAACATTTGTGTGCCGACAACAAACTACCGTAGCCGTGTGGCCGTGCGTGACGTCAGCGGCGCTCGTTTGAAACCCCCCTTTTATTTTTCTAAGTTTTTGTAATTTTTTTTGAATTTTTGTTTTATTTAATTTTTTTTGTTCAAGTTTTTTTTGTAAAAGGGGAGAGACATCATATTTAGAACTAGGTGAAAAACCTAGAGGAAGCAAAAGTGTGCAAGGCCCAAATACAATTACAGACATGTCCCCCCAGGTGAATGACAGGACTTGCAAATGAAAAACTCTTGTAACCAACAAGCGTGTGCTTTAGTAAACCTGCAAGATGTTACATAAATGACAAGTTCCTGATTGTGTGAGCACACCATTAAAGGCAGAATTATATATATATGTATATCAATTAATTCATAATGTCACAAAGTAAGTGAATTTGATATTAGCATCATTGGAAAATTTCTGCCTGATTATGTATGAGTCAAAGTTAGTAATAATCTCATTCATAAAGCAATACTAATCCATAAGTGTTGTATAGTATCAAATAGGCTAGCCTGTTGTCTCAGTAAGCACATTTATGGTTTTTCTCTTTTTTAAATCCGTTACATATTCCCCCAGCAAAATATAGTAAAATTACACACACAAACACATATACGACATGAATAACAAAACATCCCTCATTTCAGCACTAACTTCCTCATAAACCCATTCCAACTACAGTAAACGAATGCACCCTAATATGTATAGATATGTACAAATATAAATGACAGCGTAAACTGAATATCTCAGCTCCTAAGCATAGATTTGCCTTGGTAGTTCACACCAGAGAATGTAAGTGACCGCCCCGAAACTCAACCAGCTAAACGACCCTGACTTTAATCATTAAGCGCTAAGTATGTGTGTGAAAGAAAATAGTTTCTCATCTAAAGCATCAGACAGCCCCCATTACGTGATTAAAACTCAGCCATGACCAGATGACAAGATAGCACAAGATAATTAACTCCCTAATGGTCTTAATTAGATGAAAAGTTAGATCTTACAGCAAACTGCGGATGTGTGTGTATGTGTGTAATTTCTTACACATTATATAGTTATAAGATACTTCATTAGGTGTACTGCGGTAATGTTCACACATGCAATAACATAATTGAACATGAGAGTTTGTGCTAGAGTATAACGTTCAGAACTTCACGAGTGAGCTTCTGGCGGCTTCTGTGCATTCACCATGTTGTAGAGAGAGAAATAGATAATCAGAATTTTCCCACCTGGATTGTCCGGTGTACTTAGTCCGTATAGGCGCGGATCAGTGATGTCACAGTCGTGTCACAAGTCCCGGGTGCAGCTTAGCGTTGGAAGAGTCCTAAGTTGTCCTCGACTGACGGCATCGTGGCTATAAGATCGTCTCTGCCATTAGGGTGGACAGATGTACGTCCACCCGACACCCATCTCGCCCTTGTTCGAGCACCTGGACATACAATAGGTTGTAGAGGGTGTCATAAAGAAAATACGCCACATAGGCCGTCCACATTAACTTCCAACACTAACTTTACACATCAACAGAACACACACATCGCCACTAATTCATATTAAACAGTATTAAGCTGCTCAGCTGTGACTTATTTCACTTATGTACCAACTACCTTTTAAGTATTTCGTTGAAATATGACAATTAATTAATTACGCATTTCATAACTGTTAATAACACCAAACACAGCTGAGTGCGAGATGCTTTAGTATTTTCTTTATTGAAGTCAATTTAGCCCACAACATTTACACTCATATCAATTTAATTTGGTAATCGCGTTAACGCACACATCGAAAACTGCTCTACACACACACACAAGTATAAATTTATAATAGAGGCTGAAACGTAAAAATATATTTGGGGTTAGAAAATTTTCAGAACCCGCTGACTTGTACATACCTGGAGCTACACTATATCTAGCCAACCATAGTGATAGCCGAGGAAGTCCAGAACAAACGGTAGCCGCCAGTCGAGAGCAGATGACCAGTTTGGAGGATAAAATAGAAATGAGGCCGATTCAATGTGTCGGCCTAGCCAAGTAAACTCTGGATGCAGGAACGTACAGAAACAGCTGGCAGCGCCAGCTGTATTGCGTAGCTGCACAACATTTGTGTGCCAACAACAAACTACCGTAGCCGTGTGGCCGTGCGTGACGTCAGCGGCGCTCGTTTTTAAAATTCTTATAATACGCTGCCGAACCCAGTACGGCACACCCTCACCCCAAAAGGGCAACATGGTTGACCCAAAACAAACCAGTCCTCAAGCACGACGGCTGCGGGAAACCTGGGAAATCTCAGAATCTAAATCGCTCTTGGTGGGTTCGGTAACACAGGAAAACGAAAAGCAGAAGGAAGAGGTTTGAGTCAGTGAATGTGTGTCTGAAAGAGAAGATGTAAGTGTGAGTCCTGCATACTCGCCGGGCCCTGGTCCGCATGCAGATATAAGAGACAGAAAAGAACAGGAGAAAGAGAAGAATCGCAGGCGCCTGCTCTGAGTACCGACCACCAAGGCCTCCCAAATCTAATAACTGAGATCCAGGAACCCAAATAGTATCCCCCCTTTTTGTTTTATGGGACAAACTGTCACCACGAACTCATGCCCTATGGCAAAACTTTAGCTTGGAAATATGAGTGGTTACTCTTTCAACATCCCCACCGGGATCACCCAATTTCACTGTAACGGGCGACACAAACCGAAGAATGCGGTATGGTCCCGACCAACGATAACATAATTTAGCGGCCCTCCTATCTATGGCTGAGCTGATCGGATGGCTCTGGCAGTAGACCAAGTCGCCAATCTTAAATGGGTTCGGAGTTCGCCCCTGATTGTAGCGACTACGGACGCGTTCGTGCGCACGAAGCAAATTCCTCCGGACCTCCCGCCATCTGTCCACAGTCGTGACCTTCGGATCGTTAGGTAGAAGATCCTCAATGTGCCACAAATTGTCCAACGGCAAACTTGGCGAGAAACCAAACATGACTTCAAAGGGTACGGCCTTGTGACTCTCGTGTAGGGCCGTGTTAAATGCCAATTGCAACCACTTCAAATTGAGGTCCCAACAATCCTGTTGTTCAGCATGGTAGGCGATGAGAGCTGAACGGAGATTCCGGTTAAATCTCTCCGCGTGGGACGGTTGAGGGTAGTACGGGGAAGTGGTCACATGTTTGATGCCGTTAGCGAAACACATTCGCCGGAAATCTTTCGAAATGAACTGTGGTCCATTGTCAGAGACAATGGTGGACGGAAAACCGAAATGCTGAAAGACATGGGACTGTAGCATAAGGATGGTTGAGCGAGTGTTTGCCTGTCGTAAGGGCAGTAGCCAGACAAACTTGGAAAAAGCATCCACACAAACAAGTAGGTAAGCATTACCCGACTTGCTACGAGGGAAAGGTCCCACGTAGTCTATGAATAACTTCTCCATTGGTTTGCTCGCCACATCAGATGACAATAGACCCAATTTAGTGTTTTGAGCAGGCTTACTCAAGCCACAGAGATGACATGCCTTCACACGAGCCGCGATGTCCCTGTCCATGCCCTTCCAGATGAAATGTCTCCTAATACTGGAAATGGTCTTCGAAATTCCCTTATGGCCACCTATTGGGGAATCATGATAGTAACTGAAGACCATTGGCACGAGTTTGCTAGGCAGCACAACCTTCGGGGCACGTCCTTTTCGTTCTCGGCAGCACAGGACGCCCTTGGACAGAAAATATGGAACCTGCACGTTACCCTCTTTTAGGTGTTGGATGATAGGACCCAACTCTTCATCATTTAACTGATGGGGTAACACATCAGTAAAAGCCAAAGGAAAATCCAGCAGAACGGAACAGGGTTGCTCAGAATTGGCTTCGCTGGGTTGTGAGAACATACGTGACAAGGCGTCTGCAACAACATTTTGTGTTCCCCGGATGTGTTGCACTTTGAATTTAAAGGATGAGATCTTGACCACCCAACGCCCTATTTTACCCAGCTGCCGGGGATGAGCGAGAAGCCAGGAGAGAGCCTGATTATCGGTCTCCAGGAGGAACTCAGCGTGTTCCAAGAAACGCCTGAACTTATCTAGAGCGTACACGACAGCAAGACACTCTAGTTCATACACTGAAGACTTCCTTTCTTGTTGGGTCAAGGTTCGGGATATAAATGCCACCGGCTGCCTAGCACCATCGACTTCCTGGGACAGAACCGCCCCGAGCGCAACAGAACTCGCGTCCGTTTGCAAAATAAATTTTTTTGAAAAGTCAGGCATCCTCAGCACAGGGGGAGAGACGATCGCCTCCTTGAGTGTGTCAAAGGCCCACTGTTGCCTCTCTCCCCACACAAATTTGGTACCCTTCTTTCTGAGTTCGTTTAAAGGTACGGCAATCTCCGCGGCATTAGGGATAAATCTACGATAAAAATTGACCATGCCAACGAATCTGGCAACACCTTTCGCATCCCTAGGGGGAGGAAAATCTCGGATGCCTTGTGTCCTCTCCGGGTCGACCGTCACACCCCCATATGAGACGAGATGCCCCAAAAACGAAATATTCTTTTGTGCAAATTTGACTTTGTCTGGATTGATAGTGAGGCCAGCACTCCTCAATCGGCACATCACCTCTCTCAGGTGACCCAGATGCTCCTCGAACGTTTTGCTGTAGACTAAGAGGTCATCAAGATAATTGAAAATGAATTTAAATTTCACATCATGGAATACAGTGTCGAGTAGTCGCGTGAGGGTTTGAGCCCCCACGGCCAGACCCATGGGTACTCTAGTATATTGATAAAGATTCCATGGCACACAGAATGCCGTATAAGGGCGGCTTTCCTTAGACAGAGGAATCTGATGATAAGCGGCATTGAGGTCAAAGATGGTGAAGTACCTGGCCCCACTAAACCAATCGAAAGCGGAATGTAAATCGGGAAGAGGAACTGAATCCACCTCAATATTAGCATTTAGTTTGCGATAGTCTATGACCATACGCTGTTTACCCCCAGGCTTGGCCACCAGAAAGGCTGGACTTGCATAACTAGAGTTGGAAGGTTCAATGACCCCTTGTTTAAGCAACTCTTGAACCTTCTCTCTAAGAACATCCATCTTTGGAGGAGCGAATTTGTATGGGTGTGAACGTACTACAGCGGAGTCCGTCAAACGGATCTTATACTCCAAAAGATGTGTGAGCCCCAAGTTGGGAGTTAATACAGTGGGGAACTGCTCACACAAATGATCCAAAGCATGCTTCTGGGACGGAGTGAGATGGTCTCTTTCTGAATCGGGACACACAACCTCTTGGATACCTCCCTTGGCTCCCCGGTACCCAAGGAAAGGAATGACAACCTCCCGATTGAATTTAAAATAACAGTGGAGCCCTTGTATGTCTAAAACGAGACCACTCTTGGAGATGAAATCGGCACCCACAATGCAGTCGACTCCCAGAGCCGGAGAAACCAAAAACCGCCACACCCATGAAAAACACTCGATTTTAATACTTAGGGAAACCACCCGGGAGATGGGCAGAATTTCCCGCGATGCAGTCCAGCATACCACGGAAGACCGATCCGACCCTAATAGTAAGCCCTGTTGTTCAAGGTCCTCACATACTCTAGATGAAATAATGGATCGGGCTGATCCAGAGTCAACCAAGGCTCTGAGCTGACCCTTTTTCAACTCGATCGACAGGAAGGGGCATACTGAACTGTAGTTGGGGACAGTTCGCAGGACCTTGGAGCCAGATGATCCGGGATTTACTACCCGCCTGGGGTTAAGTGAAATTGGAACAGAACGGCCTAACGGGGAAGACCACTCCCTACTTATCTTCCCCGAGAGCTTACGTTTTTTGAAAAGTTACCATATCGGGAAGTCCCTTGACGCCGTCTAGCATCGTTACAATAGCGCGCAACGTGACCGGATCTATGACACCTAGAACAGAATAACTCTCGTACCTCACAGCTCTGAACCGGCGCAGGCCGAGGACCCCAAGACCTGGGCTGCCCGACTCGTCGCTCTAAATCAGGGCGATCTGAACGCCTCCTAGCCTCGTGGGCTCTAATATCGTCATTACCCCGTATAGTGGTTGACTCGGCGCACAGCCGGTCCAAATCAATAAAACTTTGGGGACGGACAGCGAATGTCAAACGTGACCGTTCCTCCGGCGTCACGCCCTCCAAAATAGTGTGAATAACTTCAGACTCAGACAACCCCAGCCTCAGGATCCGGGCCGCGTCTTTAACACTGGAAATGAAATGAGCAAGGGACTCTCCGCTTGCTTGTACTCTATAAAAATGTTTATGTCTTAACCGGTCGTGCAACCTTCCCGGTACGAAAGCGTCCAGGACTTCCCGATGGAAATGGTCAATGCCACCGCCATCCCTAAGGGTACTTGTCACGCGCTCAGCCATAGATCCCCGACAGTACGGGTAAATGAGCTCAAGCAAAGTCCGCTCCGACAGCCCAGGGAAATCGGCCAACTGAAAAAATATGCGCAAGAATCTCAAAAGCGCCTCGGGATCCAGACCATCGACAACTGGGAGACGCTGAATGACATCCGACAGTGGGTTAGGGAGCTTGTGATAGCTTGCTGTAGCCATATCTGAAAAGGCAGGAACATGGGCAGGGGGTTCCACCCTGGCTGCCATCTCAACAGAAGATGAAGAAGAACCGGAATTCGCATCCACGTGGCGACGCTGGCCGAGAGAAAACTCCCGCAATGCCATCGCCACTTGCTCCCTAAGAGTGACAACATTTTTCTCTAATTCCGAGGTGGTAGCCTGTGATTCAGCATTCTGTAAACGGCATAGAACATGTTGTAAACGTTGGCGTACCGTAGAGGTGGGTGCCGCCGACTGCAGGCCTTCGGCCAAATCGCGCAGTTCTGAAAATTTTTCCGAGCACAGCTCCACCTCGGCTGTGACATCGGTAAGTAATACTCTCCCACTCGGTGCTTCACCGGAGGCAAGAGCCTCGCGGAGTTGCTTCCTTAATGAAACAACAGTCTCCTGCGGCTTCCGTCCCCGGAACCGGACCTCCCACTCGAGCTCATCTTTGACAAACAAGTCCACATTCACAGAAATGGACATGACCGCGCAATCCACACACACACCACGTAAAAGCAATAATTAAAGAGAACGACAGGAAGAACTTGATCTTACAAGCGGCTCCAGAATGCTCTAGCGATACGACGAGATGGGTGTCATAAAAGCAGAGAAACAGCCACATAAAATGCCCAGAAGAGAACACGACACAAAACAACCAAACTAACTCACTACATACCATCCACCAAGTACACATAAAATTCGATATAATCGAAAATATAAACTATCACATCCATGCCCTTGGTCGGACCATAACCGCATTCAAACTACATGGTACTGCAACGCAACGCCCTCAATAAACAATTACCATATAACGGGGTGCTATAAAACACGTAGTCTAATCCAGGAGACAAATCACAATCAAAATCGACAAGTACTGACGGCCCTCATCACGTCCAGAATCTGGTTGAGCTCCAGGGTATGTGCAAGTGAAATCAACCAGCACACATTCATAAAAAAAATCAATCACATTCCTATAACCCCTTTTTCAAAATTCATCTCACACTCAACATCACAAAATAATCACTTAAACACTAACACATATTAAATTATTTTAAACTTCATCAACCCCTTATTTATTTTATAAAATGTGCTATTTTTTTTTGGTTATTCTTTCTATTAATTCGTTATACTACCATTAAGTTTTCTTGCAACACTTGGATTCTAATTAAAAATAATTTGAAATAATTTGCAAGTCCTAACACCAGCTGACATGTCTGTAGCCACACCAAGTTTCATTTAAGGAAATAAATGTAAGTCCCCAGATTCTAAAATTTCTCAAGTTCCAAAAGGAAAAAAAAATAAGGCAGAAATAATACCTACTACCTACCTAGAATCATAACCACGCTCTGATCTAACATTTGAAACCCCCCTTTTATTTTTCTAAGTTTTTGTAATTTTTTTTGAATTTTTGTTTTATTTAATTTTTTTTTTTGTTTAAGTTTTTTTTGTAAAAGGGGAGAGACATCATATTTAGAACTAGGTGAAAAACCTAGAGGAAGCAAAAGTGTGCAAGGCCCAAATACAATTACAGACATGTCCCCCCAGGTGAATGACAGGACTTGCAAATGAAAAACTCTTGTAACCAACAAGCGTGTGCTTTATTAAACCTGCAAGATGTTACATAAATGACAAGTTCTTGATTGTGTGAGCACACCATTAAAGGCAGAATTATATATATATATGTATATCAATTAATTCATAATGTCACAAAGTAAGTGAATTTGATATTAGCATCATTGCAAAATTTCTGCCTGATTATGTATGAGTCAAAGTTAGTAATAATCTCATTCATAAAGCAATACTAATCCATAAGTGTTGTATAGTAACAAATAGGCTAGCCTGTTGTCTCAGTAAGCACATTTATGGTTTTTCTCTTTTTTAAATCCGTTACATATTCCCCCAGCAAAATATAGTAAAATTACACACACAAACACATATACGACATGAATAACAAAACATCCCTCATTTCAGCACTAACTTCCTCATAAACCCATTCCAACTACAGTAAACGAATGCACCCTAATATGTATAGATATGTACAAATATAAATGACAGCGTAAACTGAATATCTCAGCTCCTAAGCATAGATTTGCCTTGGTAGTTCACACCAGAGAATGTAAGTGACCGCCCCGAAACTCAACCAGCTAAACGACCCTGACTTTAATCATTAAGCGCTAAGTATGTGTGTGAAAGAAAATAGTTTCTCATCTAAAGCATCAGACAGCCCCCATTACGTGATTAAAACTCAGCCATGACCAGATGACAAGATAGCACAAGATAATTAACTCCCTAATGGTCTTAATTAGATGAAAAGTTAGATCTTACAGCAAACTGCGGATGTGTGTGTATGTGTGTAATTTCTTACACATTATATAGTTATAAGATACTTCATTAGGTGTACTGCGGTAATGTTCACACATGCAATAACATAATTGAACATGAGAGTTTGTGCTAGAGTATAACGTTCAGAACTTCACGAGTGAGATTCTGGCGGCTTCTGTGCATTCACCATGTTGTAGAGAGAGAGAAATAGATAATCAGAATTTTCCCACCTGGATTGTCCGGTGTACTTAGTCCGTATAGGCGCGGATCAGTGATGTCACAGTCGTGTCACAAGTCCCGGGTGCAGCTTAGCGTTGGAAGAGTCCTAAGTTGTCCTCGACTGACGGCATCGTGGCTATAAGATCGTCTCTGCCATTAGGGTGGACAGATGTACGTCCACCCGACACCCATCTCGCCCTTGTTCGAGCACCTGGACATACAATAGGTTGTAGAGGGTGTCATAAAGAAAATACGCCACATAGGCCGTCCACATTAACTTCCAACACTAACTTTACACATCAACAGCACACACACATCGCCACTAATTCATATTAAACAGTATTAAGCTGCTCAGCTGTGACTTATTTCACTTATGTACCAACTACCTTTTAAGTATTTCGTTGAAATATGACAATTAATTAATTACACATTTCATAACTGTTAATAACACCAAACACAGCTGAGTGCGAGATGCTTTAGTATTTTCTTTATTGAAGTCAATTTAGCCCACAACATTTACACTCATATCAATTTAATTTGGTAATCGCGTTAACGCACACATCGAAAACTGCTCTACACACACACACAAGTATAAATTTATAATAGAGGCTGAAACGTAAAAATATATTTGGGGTTAGAATATTTTCAGAACCCGCTGACTTGTACATACCTGGAGCTACACTTTATCTAGCCAACCATAGTGATAGCCGAGGAAGTCCAGAACAAACGGTAGCCGCCAGTCGAGAGCAGATGACCAGTTTGGAGGATAGAATAGAAATGAGGCCGATTCAATGTGTCGGCCTAGCCAAGTAAACTCTGGATGAAGGAACGTACAGAAACAGCTGGCAGCGCCAGCTGTATTGCGTAGCTGCACAACATTTGTGTGCCAACAACAAACTACCGTAGCCGTGTGGCCGTGCGTGACGTCAGCGGCGCTCGTTTTTAAAATTCTTATAATACGCTGCCGAACCCAGTACGGCACAGTGTAATACAACCCTTTTTTGTTATATTACATCCTGGTCACGGCACCAATTGTAACTTTTATTTCTTTTGGTATTTTTTTATTAGTCATATTGAAACTCCCACTTACCTTGAATCTTCGATCTGGCCGGATCGCATAGTGGGGACGAACCCAATTCGTTCTACGAACTTGACAGTACATAAAATGAAATAAGGTTTTTGAAAGAATTTAGCTCAAATTTTTTCTTGGAAGAGAAATTATTTTTTTTTTGTTTATTAATCAAGAGTGTTGAATTTATAAGTTTTATCCAAAATAGGTTTTTACATGTTTTTTAAAGGTTGTGCAACTATTATATCTTACTTCCTATACTTACTTCCTATTACTTACATACTCTAAGATAGCCCAGCCTGCCATTCACTCATTCTCTCAATTTATACACCCTCCCCTGAACATTTTTACTTCCATATTCCTTAAGGAATGGAAGTATGGTGATGGCAAAAAAAATCGTGTTCGAGATTATTGCAGATTCTGATTCTACTACACTCAAAACATGAAAAAAAGTCGTTTTCCGAAAAGTGTCTGTGTGTCTGTCTGTGTGTCTGTCTGTCTGTGTGTCTGTCTGTCTGTGTGTCTGTCTGTCTGTGTGTCTGTCTGTCTGTAGATTTTTTTTCTATGGCAAACGATAACTGCCGCAAATTCAAACAGAATCAAATAATTTTTTGCATACAGCCCGGTTTTGCAGAGTTCTCACGACCTATTGTTTTTGGTGAAGATCGGTTGAGGGAAAGGGGTAGTTTACCTGCAACGGTTTTTTTTTAGCAAGGGTAATTTTGTTTGTTTGGCAAACGATAACAGCCGCAAATTCAAACAGAATCAAATAATGTTTCGCATACAGCCCTGAATTGTAGAGTTCTCAAGACCTATTGTTTTTGGTGAAGATCGGTTAAGGGAAAGGGGTAGTTTACCTGTAACGTTTTATGTTTTAACAAGGGTATTTCCTATGGCAAACGATAACAGCCGCAAATTCAAACAGAATGAAAAGATTATTTGCATACAGCCCTAAATTGTAGAGTTCTCAATACCCTTTGTTTTTGGTGAAGATCGGTTAAGGGAAAGGGGTAGTTTACCTACAACGTTTTTTTAGCAAGGGTATTTTCTATGGCAAACGATAACAGCCGCAAATTCAAACAGAATCAAATAATTTTCTGCATACAGCCCTGATTTGTAGAGTACTCAAGACCTATTGTTTTTGGTGAAGATCGGTTGAGGGGAAGGGGTAGTTTACCAGCAACGTTTTTTATCATGCGTATTTTCTATGGCAAACGACAACTGCCGCAAATTCAAACAGAATCAAATAATTTTTTGCATACAGCCCTGATTTGTAGAGTACTCGCGACCTATTGTTTTTGGTGAAGATCGGTTGAGGGGAAGGGGTAGTTTACCTGCAACGCTTTTTTTTATCAAGGGAAATTTTTTTTTTTTTGGCAAACGATAACAGCCGCAAATTCAAACAGAATCAAATAATGTTTCGCATACAGCCCTGAATTGTAGGTTTCTCAAGACCTATTGTTTTTGGTGAAGATCGGTTGAGGGAAAGGGGTAGTTTACCTGCAACGTTTTTTTAACAAGGGTATTTTCTATGGCAAACGATAACAGCCGCAAATTCAAACAGAATCAAATAATGTTTTGCATACAGTCCTGATTTGTAGAGTACTCAAGACCTATTGTTTTTGGTGAAGATCGGTTAAGGGGAAGAGGTAGTTTACCTGCAACGTTTTTTTATCAAGCGTATTTTCTATGGCAAACGATAACAGCCGCAAATTCAAACAGAATCAAATAATTTTTTGCATACGTCCCTGAATTGTAGAGGTCTCAATGACTTTCGATTTTGGTGAAGATCGGTTAAGGGGAAGGGGTAGTTTACCTGCAACCTTATACGTTTTAACAAGAGTAAAGTACTTGAAAATTTATTTAAACTTTTTGAAACAATGGTAATTGTTAAAAATAAAATAATTTTGTTGCCAGGCAATAAAATTATAATTTTTTCATTTTAATGTAATATAATATTTTTCATTTAATACAGCAATAAAAAGGCAGGTAAGGCACAGCCTGGCTGTTTGGCTGAAAATGATTTTAAATATAAATCTTAGAATATGGAAGTCATGTATGGTTCTCCATACCGATATTTAATTTTTTCTTATTAATTTTTTTCTTGTATTATTTTTGTATTTAGCACATCTTTTACCACTTAAATTTTTTAATATGCCATTTTTGGACAATTATTTTATTAGATGTTCAACAACAATCAAATTTCTCAGGCATAATACTGAGAATTACTGCTACTAGCCTAATAATAACAATAATGATAACAATAATAATAATAATGTAGACGCAGTATTGGACAAGTGGAGCGGCCGTGAGTGAAGAGAGTTGTTTTACTTCCATATTCCTTAAGGAATGGAAGTATGGTGATGGCAAAAAAAATCGTGTTCGAGATTATTGCAGATTCTGATTCTACTACACTCAAAACATGAAAAAAAGTCGTTTTCCGAAAAGTGTCTGTGTGTGTGTCTGTGTGTCTGTGTGTCTGTCTGTCTGTCTGTAGATTTTTTTTCTATGGCAAACGATAACTGCCGCAAATTCAAACAGAATCAAATAATTTTTTGCATACAGCCCGGTTTTGCAGAGTTCTCGCGACCTATTGTTTTTGGTGAAGATCGGTTGAGGGAAAGGGGTAGTTTACCTGCAACGGTTTTTTTTTAGCAAGGGAAATTTTGTTTGTTTGGCAAACGATAACAGCCGCAAATTCAAACAGAATCAAATAATGTTTCGCATACAGCCCTGAATTGTAGAGTTCTCAAGACCTATTGTTTTTGGTGAAGATCGGTTAAGGGAAAGGGGTAGTTTACCTGTAACGTTTTATGTTTTAACAAGGGTATTTCCTATGGCAAACGATAACAGCCGCAAATTCAAACAGAATGAAAAGATTATTTGCATACAGCCCTAAATTGTAGAGTTCTCAATACCTTTTGTTTTTGGTGAAGATCGGTTAAGGGAAAGGGGTAGTTTACCTACAACGTTTTTTTAACAAGGGTATTTTCTATGGCAAACGATAACAGCCGCAAATTCAAACAGAATCAAATAATTTTCTGCATACAGCCCTGATTTGTAGAGTACTCAAGACCTATTGTTTTTGGTGAAGATCGGTTGAGGGGAAGGGGTAGTTTACCAGCAACGTTTTTTATCATGCGTATTTTCTATGGCAAACGACAACTGCCGCAAATTCAAACAGAATCAAATAATTTTTTGCATACAGCCCTGATTTGTAGAGTACTCGCGACCTATTGTTTTTGGTGAAGATCGGTTGAGGGGAAGGGGTAGTTTACCTGCAACGGTTTCTTTTATCAAGGGAATTTTTTTTTTTTTTTGGCAAACGATAACAGCCGCAAATTCAAACAGAATCAAATAATGTTTCGCATACAGCCCTGAATTGTAGATTTCTCAAGATCTATTGTTTTTGGTGAAGATCGGTTGAGGGAAAGGGGTAGTTTACCTGCAACGTTTTTTTAACAAGGGTATTTTATATGGCAAACGATAACAGCCGCAAATTCAAACAGAATCAAATAATGTTTTGCATACAGTCCTGATTTGTAGAGGTCTCAATGACGTTCGATTTTGGTGAAGATCGGTTAAGGGGAAGGGGTAGTTTACCTGCAACTTTTTACGTTTTAACAAGAGTAAAGTACTTGAAAATTTATTTAAACTTTTTGAAACGATGGTAATTGTTAAAAATAAAATAATTTTGTTGCCAGGCAATAAAATTATAATTTTTTCATTTTAATGTAAATCATGTATAAAAGAAAATATATCGCGCTTGGCAGGCGATATTAAGATTTAAATATAAATCTTAGAATATGGAAGTCATGTATGGTTCTCCATACCGATATTCTCTGATTCTGATACTTTGTGTTAACCGCCTGCCAGACGGTTTAATCATTTATTTAGGTTCAAAATACACACATAATGAAGACACATATTGTTATCAATGCTTATATCTAACGTACAACAATAAAATAATACACTTAAAATTATGGAATGAACACCTCATATTGAATGTATGAGCAGCTGGTTATTTAAACAGAGCACAAGCATTTTTATAGGATCAAATTTGAATTAGTAAATTTTTTATGTTGTAAAATTTAAATTCGTGACTCATCTGAGCCACCTCCCAGCCACACACTCTATTGCAAGTTATGGAGGACTGTATCGTCCTTTCGCTTCTGCAAAGACGGCATATTTTGGAGTAGGTTGACCTCTCCGTGTCTTTGCTTCCGCTATTACATTTTAAAAGGTTCAGATATCAACATACCTTTATTATATAGCTACACGCCCTTAATGCGGGTCTACCACCTGGCTTTGCTGTTCCTACGCGATCAGAGTGGCAGCCGCTGTTCCCTAGTACCTGGATTTCCCCTAATTGTCACCCCCCATTTAATTTCTACTATATACCAATTTCAAGTCAGCTATGGTCAAGGGACTTGATATGACCATAGCTAACCACTAGCCAAATCCACGATTAGTGCTGGTAAGGCAGTAATCGCCCGAAAAGTCGGGGAAATCTAACTTCATTTCAGTGCCTGTTACACTCATCATTAGTATGTGCGACACGATCGTCTATCAGTGTGCAAATTAAGTTTACACGAAAAAGGTGTGTCGCACATTTTCGCCATTTTCGCCTCCGATGGAGGTAACACTCTCTGTTACCCCCAACCCATTTCGCTATCTACGAGAGCACAGACCACCCCCGCAATAGCAACTTAATAACTAACTAATTAAAAAATTTTATATACATTCTAATATAATATTTTCGTCAATAATCATTTAACTCATTCATAACTTTCTTAAAATTTTCAAAATTTATTATTAATAATTAGTATATATCATTTTTCAGTTACTATTAATATTTTTAATTATCATTTTAATTTAACACCATTATTTCACATCATTTCATTACTGAATTAAAATCTTAGTTACCTGTAAACATTTTTATTATACATGATTCATACTGTAAAAGTTCTATACTTACATTCCATTTAACATGATATACACAAAACATCTACCCCCTACACCCCAATACTTTCACCTCACTTCTGAAACATTTAACACAAATATTAGTTTACATCAACCAATCTATTATTTAATTACCAAATTCATCTCGTAAAAAAAAATAATTTAACTTCCTCAGAAAATTTAATTATATAACATTCAAATAATCAATCAAAATATTTTAAACATTTCAAATTGTTTTAATTAAATTCGTTATTAAAATACAAATTCCACTACTATCAAAATATTTACCATTAGCCAATTCTTGTTTTCAAAATTAATTCTGATTTTTATTAAATTACCAAGTATTTTGATATTATTATTACAACAATCATCTTACGTACACACATTATTTACTTAACATTCTACAACGCACACAAATAAATTTACTATATTTTTATTTACAAACTTTTCTTCTTAGCTGTTCAGTTTTCCCGCACTTCATTGTCCAAATCTGCCGGGTCAAAAACCATAAAACATAATGTTTATCACTGTCTTTTATTGTTTTAATGGTTTAGCCTCCATCGTCATAGATAAGTCTTGGCGTTATATAACATTTTTCAATTTCATTAATACACCAACTATTGTTTTGTGTATTATAACCATACAAACTAACTTCACTCATCTTACCCAAATACTCATTAAACCAGTCAACATTAGGCATTTTTGTTAAGTCTCCGTTAGTAAATTCATTCATTATCGGGTTAATTACTTTTATCAAATCATTATAGTCATTATTATTCAAATATATTTCTAAACTTTCTTTCCATTCGTCACTTTCTATTCAATTCATACACTTCTGTTTCTTTATTAACATACAATTCTCTGTTTACATCTCTCTCCTCATAACCCCAAATCACACTCTCAAAAGTATTACAGACAGAGGATACAAATTCAATTAAACCTTTCCTGACTTCTCCAGGAAAAGCAAAAAACTTCAAACAACAATTATCTGTAGCACACTTGTCTACACAATATATACGTGAAGGTCTTCCTTCACCCCCCATTCTACCTCGTAAAAAATTTACCCTCTGTTTCATACCCCTAATATAACTCTCTTTCCACTCTCTCTCTAACTCATTAACACACATTAACATCTCATAATCACGTTCTAAAAACTCATCAGTACTCTCAGATATTACATTTTCAATTACATTATTATTCTCATTATTTTCAACATCATTATTATTTATTAATTCTTTATCTAATACAACATTGCCATTACAACTTTCGTTTGTATTACCCTTACTCTGTTCTGCTTTATTCAAATTATTTCTTATCATTTCATTAGTATTTTCAAGACATTTATTCTTTTCTTGTATATCATTTATTAAACCATCAAATTTTATGCTAATACTCTGCTGCAACTGAATATTCTGTTGTTTAATTTCATTAAAAATAATATCATTTTTAATATTCTGCTGTTCGCATTTTATTTTCTGTTCTTTGAATTCGTTACTTAAAATCTCAAATTTCTCGTCATTAGTATTAAAACGACTCTCAAATTTTTTGTCAATTGCATCAAGACACTTCTTTAATTTGTTGTCCATTTTTCGTAAGAAACTCATTATATCTAGTTCCTCTGATTGTTTATTTTTATTGGCTGACACTGGGGTCAACTGAATCCCAGAGTCAACATCTGTTTCGCTTACTTGTGTTTGAGACGCAATCGGAGTGGAATGAACGATTATATTACCGCCGACAGCTGTTTCTGTAACAGCGCTCGGCCCCACTGTCAGCATACCACTTTCATTCAGCGATTGCGACTCAAGGTCACTTTCACTCATAACTGAATCTATTACACTACTTTTCTCTGTGTTCTCAGACATTTTTATTTGATCTATTTTTTTTCTTACGTAACAACTACCAGTGCTTACTCTCTTTTCAAAACTGATATTTTAACATATACAAAATCACCCTTTTATCATAATTACGTAAGTTTACATCACTACAATTTCGCTTTCGTAACCGTACTTCGTTATGCACTGTCAAATGTAAGATTTGAAACCCCCCTTTTACTTTTCTGAGTTTTTGTAATTTTTTTTTTGAATTTTTGTTTTATTTAATTTTATTTTTTTTTTGTTTAAGTTTTTTTTTTTGTAAAATAGGACAGACATCATATTTAGAACTAGGTGAAAGACCTAGAGGAAGCAAAAGTGTGCAAGGCCCAAATACAATTACAGACATGTCCCCCCAGGTGAATGACAGGACTTGCAAATGAAAAAGAAAGTCTTTTAACCAACAAGCGTGTGCTTTATTAAACATGCAAGATGTTACATAAATGACAAGTTCTTGATTGTGTGAGCACACCATTAAAGGCAGAATTATATATATATATATATATATATATATATCAATTAATTCATAATGTCACAAAGTAAGTGGATTTGATATTAGCATAATTGCAAAATTTCTGCCTGATTATGTATGAGTCAAAGTTAGTAATAATCTCATTCATCAAAGCAATACTAATCCATAAGTGTTGTATAGTATCAAATAGGCTAGCCTGTTGTCTCAGTAAGCACATTTATGGTTTTTCTCTTTTTTAAATCCGTTACATATTCCCCCAGCAAAATATAGCAAAATTACACACACAAACACATATACGACATGAATAACAAAACATCCCTCATTTCAGCACTAACTTCCTCATAAACCCATTCCAACTACAGTAAATGAATGCACCCTAATATGTATAGATATGTACAAATATAAATGACAGCGTAAACTGAATATCTCAGCTCCTAAGCATAGATTTGCCTTGGTAGTTCACACCAGAGAATGTAAGTGACCGCCCCGAAACTCAACCAGCTAAACGACCCTGACTTTAATCATTAAGCGCTAAGTATGTGTGTGAAAGAAAATAGTTTCTCATCTAAAGCATCAGACAGCCCCCATTACGTGATTAAAACTCAGCCATGACCAGATGACAAGATAGCACAAGATAATTAACTCCCTAATGGTCTTAATTAGATGAAAAGTTAGATCTTACAGCAAACTGCGGATGTGTGTGTATGTGTGTAATTTCTTACACATTATACAGTTATAAGATACTTCATTAGGTGTACTGCGGTAATGTTCACACATGCAATAACATAATTGAACATGAGAGTTTGTGCTAGAGTATAACGTTCAGAACTTCACGAGTGAGATTCTGGCGGCTTCTGTGCATTCACCATGTTGTAGAGAGAGAGAAATAGATAATCAGAATTTTCCCACCTGGATTGTCCGGTGTACTTAGTCCGTATAGGCGCGGATCAGTGATGTCACAGTCGTGTCACAAGTCCCGGGTGCAGCTTAGCGTTGGAAGAGTCCTAAGTTGTCCTCGACTGACGGCATCGTGGCTATAAGATCATCTCTGCCATTAGGGTGGACAGATGTACGTCCACCTGACACCCATCTCGCCCTTGTTCGAGCACCTGGACATACAATAGGTTGTAGAGGGTGTCATAAAGAAAATACGCCACATAGGCCGTCCACATTAACTTCCAACACTAACCTTACACATCAACAGCACACACACATCGCCACTAATTCATATTAAACAGTATTAAGCTGCTCAGCTGTGACTTATTTCACTTATGTACCAACTACCTTTTAAGTATTTCGTTGAAATGTGACAATTAATTAATTACGCATTTCATAACTGTTAATAACACCAAACACAGCTGAGTGCGAGATGCTTTAGTATTTTCTTTATTGAAGTCAATTTAGCCCACAACATTTACACTCATATCAATTTAATTTGGTAATCGCGGTAACGCACACATCGAAAACTGCTCTACACACACACACACAAGTATAAATTTATAATAGAGGCTGAAACGTAAAAATATATTTGGGGTTAGAATATTTTCAGAACCCGCTGACTTGTACATACCTGGAGCTACACTTTATCTAGCCAACCATAGTGATAGCCGAGGAAGTCCAGAACAAACGGTAGCCGCCAGTCGAGAGCAGATGACCAGTTTGGAGGATAGAATAGAAATGAGGCCGATTCAATGTTTCGGCCTAGCCAAGTAAACTCTGGATGCAGGAACGTACAGAAACAGCTGGCAGCGCCAGCTGTATTGCGTAGCTGCACAACATTTGTGTGCCGACAACAAACTACCGTAGCCGTGTGGCCGTGCGTGACGTCAGCGGCGCTCGTTTGAAACCCCCCTTTTATTTTTCTAAGTTTTTGTAATTTTTTTTGAATTTTTGTTTTATTTAATTTTTTTTGTTCAAGTTTTTTTTGTAAAAGGGGAGAGACATCATATTTAGAACTAGGTGAAAAACCTAGAGGAAGCAAAAGTGTGCAAGGCCCAAATACAATTACAGACATGTCCCCCCAGGTGAATGACAGGACTTGCAAATGAAAAACTCTTGTAACCAACAAGCGTGTGCTTTAGTAAACCTGCAAGATGTTACATAAATGACAAGTTCCTGATTGTGTGAGCACACCATTAAAGGCAGAATTATATATATATGTATATCAATTAATTCATAATGTCACAAAGTAAGTGAATTTGATATTAGCATCATTGGAAAATTTCTGCCTGATTATGTATGAGTCAAAGTTAGTAATAATCTCATTCATAAAGCAATACTAATCCATAAGTGTTGTATAGTATCAAATAGGCTAGCCTGTTGTCTCAGTAAGCACATTTATGGTTTTTCTCTTTTTTAAATCCGTTACATATTCCCCCAGCAAAATATAGTAAAATTACACACACAAACACATATACGACATGAATAACAAAACATCCCTCATTTCAGCACTAACTTCCTCATAAACCCATTCCAACTACAGTAAACGAATGCACCCTAATATGTATAGATATGTACAAATATAAATGACAGCGTAAACTGAATATCTCAGCTCCTAAGCATAGATTTGCCTTGGTAGTTCACACCAGAGAATGTAAGTGACCGCCCCGAAACTCAACCAGCTAAACGACCCTGACTTTAATCATTAAGCGCTAAGTATGTGTGTGAAAGAAAATAGTTTCTCATCTAAAGCATCAGACAGCCCCCATTACGTGATTAAAACTCAGCCATGACCAGATGACAAGATAGCACAAGATAATTAACTCCCTAATGGTCTTAATTAGATGAAAAGTTAGATCTTACAGCAAACTGCGGATGTGTGTGTATGTGTGTAATTTCTTACACATTATATAGTTATAAGATACTTCATTAGGTGTACTGCGGTAATGTTCACACATGCAATAACATAATTGAACATGAGAGTTTGTGCTAGAGTATAACGTTCAGAACTTCACGAGTGAGCTTCTGGCGGCTTCTGTGCATTCACCATGTTGTAGAGAGAGAAATAGATAATCAGAATTTTCCCACCTGGATTGTCCGGTGTACTTAGTCCGTATAGGCGCGGATCAGTGATGTCACAGTCGTGTCACAAGTCCCGGGTGCAGCTTAGCGTTGGAAGAGTCCTAAGTTGTCCTCGACTGACGGCATCGTGGCTATAAGATCGTCTCTGCCATTAGGGTGGACAGATGTACGTCCACCCGACACCCATCTCGCCCTTGTTCGAGCACCTGGACATACAATAGGTTGTAGAGGGTGTCATAAAGAAAATACGCCACATAGGCCGTCCACATTAACTTCCAACACTAACTTTACACATCAACAGAACACACACATCGCCACTAATTCATATTAAACAGTATTAAGCTGCTCAGCTGTGACTTATTTCACTTATGTACCAACTACCTTTTAAGTATTTCGTTGAAATATGACAATTAATTAATTACGCATTTCATAACTGTTAATAACACCAAACACAGCTGAGTGCGAGATGCTTTAGTATTTTCTTTATTGAAGTCAATTTAGCCCACAACATTTACACTCATATCAATTTAATTTGGTAATCGCGTTAACGCACACATCGAAAACTGCTCTACACACACACACAAGTATAAATTTATAATAGAGGCTGAAACGTAAAAATATATTTGGGGTTAGAAAATTTTCAGAACCCGCTGACTTGTACATACCTGGAGCTACACTATATCTAGCCAACCATAGTGATAGCCGAGGAAGTCCAGAACAAACGGTAGCCGCCAGTCGAGAGCAGATGACCAGTTTGGAGGATAAAATAGAAATGAGGCCGATTCAATGTGTCGGCCTAGCCAAGTAAACTCTGGATGCAGGAACGTACAGAAACAGCTGGCAGCGCCAGCTGTATTGCGTAGCTGCACAACATTTGTGTGCCAACAACAAACTACCGTAGCCGTGTGGCCGTGCGTGACGTCAGCGGCGCTCGTTTTTAAAATTCTTATAATACGCTGCCGAACCCAGTACGGCACACCCTCACCCCAAAAGGGCAACATGGTTGACCCAAAACAAACCAGTCCTCAAGCACGACGGCTGCGGGAAACCTGGGAAATCTCAGAATCTAAATCGCTCTTGGTGGGTTCGGTAACACAGGAAAACGAAAAGCAGAAGGAAGAGGTTTGAGTCAGTGAATGTGTGTCTGAAAGAGAAGATGTAAGTGTGAGTCCTGCATACTCGCCGGGCCCTGGTCCGCATGCAGATATAAGAGACAGAAAAGAACAGGAGAAAGAGAAGAATCGCAGGCGCCTGCTCTGAGTACCGACCACCAAGGCCTCCCAAATCTAATAACTGAGATCCAGGAACCCAAATAGTATCCCCCCTTTTTGTTTTATGGGACAAACTGTCACCACGAACTCATGCCCTATGGCAAAACTTTAGCTTGGAAATATGAGTGGTTACTCTTTCAACATCCCCACCGGGATCACCCAATTTCACTGTAACGGGCGACACAAACCGAAGAATGCGGTATGGTCCCGACCAACGATAACATAATTTAGCGGCCCTCCTATCTATGGCTGAGCTGATCGGATGGCTCTGGCAGTAGACCAAGTCGCCAATCTTAAATGGGTTCGGAGTTCGCCCCTGATTGTAGCGACTACGGACGCGTTCGTGCGCACGAAGCAAATTCCTCCGGACCTCCCGCCATCTGTCCACAGTCGTGACCTTCGGATCGTTAGGTAGAAGATCCTCAATGTGCCACAAATTGTCCAACGGCAAACTTGGCGAGAAACCAAACATGACTTCAAAGGGTACGGCCTTGTGACTCTCGTGTAGGGCCGTGTTAAATGCCAATTGCAACCACTTCAAATTGAGGTCCCAACAATCCTGTTGTTCAGCATGGTAGGCGATGAGAGCTGAACGGAGATTCCGGTTAAATCTCTCCGCGTGGGACGGTTGAGGGTAGTACGGGGAAGTGGTCACATGTTTGATGCCGTTAGCGAAACACATTCGCCGGAAATCTTTCGAAATGAACTGTGGTCCATTGTCAGAGACAATGGTGGACGGAAAACCGAAATGCTGAAAGACATGGGACTGTAGCATAAGGATGGTTGAGCGAGTGTTTGCCTGTCGTAAGGGCAGTAGCCAGACAAACTTGGAAAAAGCATCCACACAAACAAGTAGGTAAGCATTACCCGACTTGCTACGAGGGAAAGGTCCCACGTAGTCTATGAATAACTTCTCCATTGGTTTGCTCGCCACATCAGATGACAATAGACCCAATTTAGTGTTTTGAGCAGGCTTACTCAAGCCACAGAGATGACATGCCTTCACACGAGCCGCGATGTCCCTGTCCATGCCCTTCCAGATGAAATGTCTCCTAATACTGGAAATGGTCTTCGAAATTCCCTTATGGCCACCTATTGGGGAATCATGATAGTAACTGAAGACCATTGGCACGAGTTTGCTAGGCAGCACAACCTTCGGGGCACGTCCTTTTCGTTCTCGGCAGCACAGGACGCCCTTGGACAGAAAATATGGAACCTGCACGTTACCCTCTTTTAGGTGTTGGATGATAGGACCCAACTCTTCATCATTTAACTGATGGGGTAACACATCAGTAAAAGCCAAAGGAAAATCCAGCAGAACGGAACAGGGTTGCTCAGAATTGGCTTCGCTGGGTTGTGAGAACATACGTGACAAGGCGTCTGCAACAACATTTTGTGTTCCCCGGATGTGTTGCACTTTGAATTTAAAGGATGAGATCTTGACCACCCAACGCCCTATTTTACCCAGCTGCCGGGGATGAGCGAGAAGCCAGGAGAGAGCCTGATTATCGGTCTCCAGGAGGAACTCAGCGTGTTCCAAGAAACGCCTGAACTTATCTAGAGCGTACACGACAGCAAGACACTCTAGTTCATACACTGAAGACTTCCTTTCTTGTTGGGTCAAGGTTCGGGATATAAATGCCACCGGCTGCCTAGCACCATCGACTTCCTGGGACAGAACCGCCCCGAGCGCAACAGAACTCGCGTCCGTTTGCAAAATAAATTTTTTTGAAAAGTCAGGCATCCTCAGCACAGGGGGAGAGACGATCGCCTCCTTGAGTGTGTCAAAGGCCCACTGTTGCCTCTCTCCCCACACAAATTTGGTACCCTTCTTTCTGAGTTCGTTTAAAGGTACGGCAATCTCCGCGGCATTAGGGATAAATCTACAATAAAAATTGACCATGCCAACGAATCTGGCAACACCTTTCGCATCCCTAGGGGGAGGAAAATCTCGGATGCCTTGTGTCCTCTCCGGGTCGACCGTCACACCCCCATATGAGACGAGATGCCCCAAAAACGAAATATTCTTTTGTGCAAATTTGACTTTGTCTGGATTGATAGTGAGGCCAGCACTCCTCAATCGGCACATCACCTCTCTCAGGTGACCCAGATGCTCCTCGAACGTTTTGCTGTAGACTAAGAGGTCATCAAGATAATTGAAAATGAATTTAAATTTCACATCATGGAATACAGTGTCGAGTAGTCGCGTGAGGGTTTGAGCCCCCACGGCCAGACCCATGGGTACTCTAGTATATTGATAAAGATTCCATGGCACACAGAATGCCGTATAAGGGCGGCTTTCCTTAGACAGAGGAATCTGATGATAAGCGGCATTGAGGTCAAAGATGGTGAAGTACCTGGCCCCACTAAACCAATCGAAAGCGGAATGTAAATCGGGAAGAGGAACTGAATCCACCTCAATATTAGCATTTAGTTTGCGATAGTCTATGACCATACGCTGTTTACCCCCAGGCTTGGCCACCAGAAAGGCTGGACTTGCATAACTAGAGTTGGAAGGTTCAATGACCCCTTGTTTAAGCAACTCTTGAACCTTCTCTCTAAGAACATCCATCTTTGGAGGAGCGAATTTGTATGGGTGTGAACGTACTACAGCGGAGTCCGTCAAACGGATCTTATACTCCAAAAGATGTGTGAGCCCCAAGTTGGGAGTTAATACAGTGGGGAACTGCTCACACAAATGATCCAAAGCATGCTTCTGGGACGGAGTGAGATGGTCTCTTTCTGAATCGGGACACACAACCTCTTGGATACCTCCCTTGGCTCCCCGGTACCCAAGGAAAGGAATGACAACCTCCCGATTGAATTTAAAATAACAGTGGAGCCCTTGTATGTCTAAAACGAGACCACTCTTGGAGATGAAATCGGCACCCACAATGCAGTCGACTCCCAGAGCCGGAGAAACCAAAAACCGCCACACCCATGAAAAACACTCGATTTTAATACTTAGGGAAACCACCCGGGAGATGGGCAGAATTTCCCGCGATGCAGTCCAGCATACCACGGAAGACCGATCCGACCCTAATAGTAAGCCCTGTTGTTCAAGGTCCTCACATACTCTAGATGAAATAATGGATCGGGCTGATCCAGAGTCAACCAAGGCTCTGAGCTGACCCTTTTTCAACTCGATCGACAGGAAGGGGCATACTGAACTGTAGTTGGGGACAGTTCGCAGGACCTTGGAGCCAGATGATCCGGGATTTACTACCCGCCTGGGGTTAAGTGAAATTGGAACAGAACGGCCTAACGGGGAAGACCACTCCCTACTTATCTTCCCCGAGAGCTTACGTTTTTTGAAAAGTTACCATATCGGGAAGTCCCTTGACGCCGTCTAGCATCGTTACAATAGCGCGCAACGTGACCGGATCTATGACACCTAGAACAGAATAACTCTCGTACCTCACAGCTCTGAACCGGCGCAGGCCGAGGACCCCAAGACCTGGGCTGCCCGACTCGTCGCTCTAAATCAGGGCGATCTGAACGCCTCCTAGCCTCGTGGGCTCTAATATCGTCATTACCCCGTATAGTGGTTGACTCGGCGCACAGCCGGTCCAAATCAATAAAACTTTGGGGACGGACAGCGAATGTCAAACGTGACCGTTCCTCCGGCGTCACGCCCTCCAAAATAGTGTGAATAACTTCAGACTCAGACAACCCCAGCCTCAGGATCCGGGCCGCGTCTTTAACACTGGAAATGAAATGAGCAAGGGACTCTCCGCTTGCTTGTACTCTATAAAAATGTTTATGTCTTAACCGGTCGTGCAACCTTCCCAGTACGAAAGCGTCCAGGACTTCCCGATGGAAATGGTCAATGCCACCGCCATCCCTAAGGGTACTTGTCACGCGCTCAGCCATAGATCCCCGACAGTACGGGTAAATGAGCTCAAGCAAAGTCCGCTCCGACAGCCCAGGGAAATCGGCCAACTGAAAAAATATGCGCAAGAATCTCAAAAGCGCCTCGGGATCCAGACCATCGACAACTGGGAGACGCTGAATGACATCCGACAGTGGGTTAGGGAGCTTGTGATAGCTTGCTGTAGCCATATCTGAAAAGGCAGGAACATGGGCAGGGGGTTCCACCCTGGCTGCCATCTCAACAGAAGATGAAGAAGAACCGGAATTCGCATCCACGTGGCGACGCTGGCCGAGAGAAAACTCCCGCAATGCCATCGCCACTTGCTCCCTAAGAGTGACAACATTTTTCTCTAATTCCGAGGTGGTAGCCTGTGATTCAGCATTCTGTAAACGGCATAGAACATGTTGTAAACGTTGGCGTACCGTAGAGGTGGGTGCCGCCGACTGCAGGCCTTCGGCCAAATCGCGCAGTTCTGAAAATTTTTCCGAGCACAGCTCCACCTCGGCTGTGACATCGGTAAGTAATACTCTCCCACTCGGTGCTTCACCGGAGGCAAGAGCCTCGCGGAGTTGCTTCCTTAATGAAACAACAGTCTCCTGCGGCTTCCGTCCCCGGAACCGGACCTCCCACTCGAGCTCATCTTTGACAAACAAGTCCACATTCACAGAAATGGACATGACCGCGCAATCCACACACACACCACGTAAAAGCAATAATTAAAGAGAACGACAGGAAGAACTTGATCTTACAAGCGGCTCCAGAATGCTCTAGCGATACGACGAGATGGGTGTCATAAAAGCAGAGAAACAGCCACATAAAATGCCCAGAAGAGAACACGACACAAAACAACCAAACTAACTCACTACATACCATCCACCAAGTACACATAAAATTCGATATAATCGAAAATATAAACTATCACATCCATGCCCTTGGTCGGACCATAACCGCATTCAAACTACATGGTACTGCAACGCAACGCCCTCAATAAACAATTACCATATAACGGGGTGCTATAAAACACGTAGTCTAATCCAGGAGACAAATCACAATCAAAATCGACAAGTACTGACGGCCCTCATCACGTCCAGAATCTGGTTGAGCTCCAGGGTATGTGCAAGTGAAATCAACCAGCACACATTCATAAAAAAAATCAATCACATTCCTATAACCCCTTTTTCAAAATTCATCTCACACTCAACATCACAAAATAATCACTTAAACACTAACACATATTAAATTATTTTAAACTTCATCAACCCCTTATTTATTTTATAAAATGTGCTATTTTTTTTTGGTTATTCTTTCTATTAATTCGTTATACTACCATTAAGTTTTCTTGCAACACTTGGATTCTAATTAAAAATAATTTGAAATAATTTGCAAGTCCTAACACCAGCTGACATGTCTGTAGCCACACCAAGTTTCATTTAAGGAAATAAATGTAAGTCCCCAGATTCTAAAATTTCTCAAGTTCCAAAAGGAAAAAAAAATAAGGCAGAAATAATACCTACTACCTACCTAGAATCATAACCACACTCTGATCTAACATTTGAAACCCCCCTTTTATTTTTCTAAGTTTTTGTAATTTTTTTTGAATTTTTGTTTTATTTAATTTTTTTTTTTGTTTAAGTTTTTTTTGTAAAAGGGGAGAGACATCATATTTAGAACTAGGTGAAAAACCTAGAGGAAGCAAAAGTGTGCAAGGCCCAAATACAATTACAGACATGTCCCCCCAGGTGAATGACAGGACTTGCAAATGAAAAACTCTTGTAACCAACAAGCGTGTGCTTTATTAAACCTGCAAGATGTTACATAAATGACAAGTTCTTGATTGTGTGAGCACACCATTAAAGGCAGAATTATATATATATGTATATCAATTAATTCATAATGTCACAAAGTAAGTGAATTTGATATTAGCATCATTGCAAAATTTCTGCCTGATTATGTATGAGTCAAAGTTAGTAATAATCTCATTCATAAAGCAATACTAATCCATAAGTGTTGTATAGTAACAAATAGGCTAGCCTGTTGTCTCAGTAAGCACATTTATGGTTTTTCTCTTTTTTAAATCCGTTACATATTCCCCCAGCAAAATATAGTAAAATTACACACACAAACACATATACGACATGAATAACAAAACATCCCTCATTTCAGCACTAACTTCCTCATAAACCCATTCCAACTACAGTAAACGAATGCACCCTAATATGTATAGATATGTACAAATATAAATGACAGCGTAAACTGAATATCTCAGCTCCTAAGCATAGATTTGCCTTGGTAGTTCACACCAGAGAATGTAAGTGACCGCCCCGAAACTCAACCAGCTAAACGACCCTGACTTTAATCATTAAGCGCTAAGTATGTGTGTGAAAGAAAATAGTTTCTCATCTAAAGCATCAGACAGCCCCCATTACGTGATTAAAACTCAGCCATGACCAGATGACAAGATAGCACAAGATAATTAACTCCCTAATGGTCTTAATTAGATGAAAAGTTAGATCTTACAGCAAACTGCGGATGTGTGTGTATGTGTGTAATTTCTTACACATTATATAGTTATAAGATACTTCATTAGGTGTACTGCGGTAATGTTCACACATGCAATAACATAATTGAACATGAGAGTTTGTGCTAGAGTATAACGTTCAGAACTTCACGAGTGAGATTCTGGCGGCTTCTGTGCATTCACCATGTTGTAGAGAGAGAGAAATAGATAATCAGAATTTTCCCACCTGGATTGTCCGGTGTACTTAGTCCGTATAGGCGCGGATCAGTGATGTCACAGTCGTGTCACAAGTCCCGGGTGCAGCTTAGCGTTGGAAGAGTCCTAAGTTGTCCTCGACTGACGGCATCGTGGCTATAAGATCGTCTCTGCCATTAGGGTGGACAGATGTACGTCCACCCGACACCCATCTCGCCCTTGTTCGAGCACCTGGACATACAATAGGTTGTAGAGGGTGTCATAAAGAAAATACGCCACATAGGCCGTCCACATTAACTTCCAACACTAACTTTACACATCAACAGCACACACACATCGCCACTAATTCATATTAAACAGTATTAAGCTGCTCAGCTGTGACTTATTTCACTTATGTACCAACTACCTTTTAAGTATTTCGTTGAAATATGACAATTAATTAATTACACATTTCATAACTGTTAATAACACCAAACACAGCTGAGTGCGAGATGCTTTAGTATTTTCTTTATTGAAGTCAATTTAGCCCACAACATTTACACTCATATCAATTTAATTTGGTAATCGCGTTAACGCACACATCGAAAACTGCTCTACACACACACACAAGTATAAATTTATAATAGAGGCTGAAACGTAAAAATATATTTGGGGTTAGAATATTTTCAGAACCCGCTGACTTGTACATACCTGGAGCTACACTTTATCTAGCCAACCATAGTGATAGCCGAGGAAGTCCAGAACAAACGGTAGCCGCCAGTCGAGAGCAGATGACCAGTTTGGAGGATAGAATAGAAATGAGGCCGATTCAATGTGTCGGCCTAGCCAAGTAAACTCTGGATGAAGGAACGTACAGAAACAGCTGGCAGCGCCAGCTGTATTGCGTAGCTGCACAACATTTGTGTGCCAACAACAAACTACCGTAGCCGTGTGGCCGTGCGTGACGTCAGCGGCGCTCGTTTTTAAAATTCTTATAATACGCTGCCGAACCCAGTACGGCACAGTGTAATACAACCCTTTTTTGTTATATTACATCCTGGTCACGGCACCAATTGTAACTTTTATTTCTTTTGGTATTTTTTTATTAGTCATATTGAAACTCCCACTTACCTTGAATCTTCGATCTGGCCGGATCGCATAGTGGGGACGAACCCAATTCGTTCTACGAACTTGACAGTACATAAAATGAAATAAGGTTTTTGAAAGAATTTAGCTCAAATTTTTTCTTGGAAGAGAAATTATTTTTTTTTTGTTTATTAATCAAGAGTGTTGAATTTATAAGTTTTATCCAAAATAGGTTTTTACATGTTTTTTAAAGGTTGTGCAACTATTATATCTTACTTCCTATACTTACTTCCTATTACTTACATACTCTAAGATAGCCCAGCCTGCCATTCACTCATTCTCTCAATTTATACACCCTCCCCTGAACATTTTTACTTCCATATTCCTTAAGGAATGGAAGTATGGTGATGGCAAAAAAAATCGTGTTCGAGATTATTGCAGATTCTGATTCTACTACACTCAAAACATGAAAAAAAGTCGTTTTCCGAAAAGTGTCTGTGTGTCTGTCTGTGTGTCTGTCTGTCTGTGTGTCTGTCTGTCTGTGTGTCTGTCTGTCTGTGTGTCTGTCTGTCTGTAGATTTTTTTTCTATGGCAAACGATAACTGCCGCAAATTCAAACAGAATCAAATAATTTTTTGCATACAGCCCGGTTTTGCAGAGTTCTCACGACCTATTGTTTTTGGTGAAGATCGGTTGAGGGAAAGGGGTAGTTTACCTGCAACGGTTTTTTTTTAGCAAGGGTAATTTTGTTTGTTTGGCAAACGATAACAGCCGCAAATTCAAACAGAATCAAATAATGTTTCGCATACAGCCCTGAATTGTAGAGTTCTCAAGACCTATTGTTTTTGGTGAAGATCGGTTAAGGGAAAGGGGTAGTTTACCTGTAACGTTTTATGTTTTAACAAGGGTATTTCCTATGGCAAACGATAACAGCCGCAAATTCAAACAGAATGAAAAGATTATTTGCATACAGCCCTAAATTGTAGAGTTCTCAATACCCTTTGTTTTTGGTGAAGATCGGTTAAGGGAAAGGGGTAGTTTACCTACAACGTTTTTTTAGCAAGGGTATTTTCTATGGCAAACGATAACAGCCGCAAATTCAAACAGAATCAAATAATTTTCTGCATACAGCCCTGATTTGTAGAGTACTCAAGACCTATTGTTTTTGGTGAAGATCGGTTGAGGGGAAGGGGTAGTTTACCAGCAACGTTTTTTATCATGCGTATTTTCTATGGCAAACGACAACTGCCGCAAATTCAAACAGAATCAAATAATTTTTTGCATACAGCCCTGATTTGTAGAGTACTCGCGACCTATTGTTTTTGGTGAAGATCGGTTGAGGGGAAGGGGTAGTTTACCTGCAACGCTTTTTTTTATCAAGGGAAATTTTTTTTTTTTTGGCAAACGATAACAGCCGCAAATTCAAACAGAATCAAATAATGTTTCGCATACAGCCCTGAATTGTAGGTTTCTCAAGACCTATTGTTTTTGGTGAAGATCGGTTGAGGGAAAGGGGTAGTTTACCTGCAACGTTTTTTTAACAAGGGTATTTTCTATGGCAAACGATAACAGCCGCAAATTCAAACAGAATCAAATAATGTTTTGCATACAGTCCTGATTTGTAGAGTACTCAAGACCTATTGTTTTTGGTGAAGATCGGTTAAGGGGAAGAGGTAGTTTACCTGCAACGTTTTTTTATCAAGCGTATTTTCTATGGCAAACGATAACAGCCGCAAATTCAAACAGAATCAAATAATTTTTTGCATACGTCCCTGAATTGTAGAGGTCTCAATGACTTTCGATTTTGGTGAAGATCGGTTAAGGGGAAGGGGTAGTTTACCTGCAACCTTATACGTTTTAACAAGAGTAAAGTACTTGAAAATTTATTTAAACTTTTTGAAACAATGGTAATTGTTAAAAATAAAATAATTTTGTTGCCAGGCAACAAAATTATAATTTTTTCATTTTAATGTAATATAATATTTTTCATTTAATACAGCAATAAAAAGGCAGGTAAGGCACAGCCTGGCTGTTTGGCTGAAAATGATTTTAAATATAAATCTTAGAATATGGAAGTCATGTATGGTTCTCCATACCGATATTTAATTTTTTCTTATTAATTTTTTTCTTGTATTATTTTTGTATTTAGCACATCTTTTACCACTTAAATTTTTTAATATGCCATTTTTGGACAATTATTTTATTAGATGTTCAACAACAATCAAATTTCTCAGGCATAATACTGAGAATTACTGCTACTAGCCTAATAATAACAATAATGATAACAATAATAATAATAATGTAGACGCAGTATTGGACAAGTGGAGCGGCCGTGAGTGAAGAGAGTTGTTTTACTTCCATATTCCTTAAGGAATGGAAGTATGGTGATGGCAAAAAAAATCGTGTTCGAGATTATTGCAGATTCTGATTCTACTACACTCAAAACATGAAAAAAAGTCGTTTTCCGAAAAGTGTCTGTGTGTGTGTCTGTGTGTCTGTGTGTCTGTCTGTCTGTCTGTAGATTTTTTTTCTATGGCAAACGATAACTGCCGCAAATTCAAACAGAATCAAATAATTTTTTGCATACAGCCCGGTTTTGCAGAGTTCTCGCGACCTATTGTTTTTGGTGAAGATCGGTTGAGGGAAAGGGGTAGTTTACCTGCAACGGTTTTTTTTTAGCAAGGGAAATTTTGTTTGTTTGGCAAACGATAACAGCCGCAAATTCAAACAGAATCAAATAATGTTTCGCATACAGCCCTGAATTGTAGAGTTCTCAAGACCTATTGTTTTTGGTGAAGATCGGTTAAGGGAAAGGGGTAGTTTACCTGTAACGTTTTATGTTTTAACAAGGGTATTTCCTATGGCAAACGATAACAGCCGCAAATTCAAACAGAATGAAAAGATTATTTGCATACAGCCCTAAATTGTAGAGTTCTCAATACCTTTTGTTTTTGGTGAAGATCGGTTAAGGGAAAGGGGTAGTTTACCTACAACGTTTTTTTAACAAGGGTATTTTCTATGGCAAACGATAACAGCCGCAAATTCAAACAGAATCAAATAATTTTCTGCATACAGCCCTGATTTGTAGAGTACTCAAGACCTATTGTTTTTGGTGAAGATCGGTTGAGGGGAAGGGGTAGTTTACCAGCAACGTTTTTTATCATGCGTATTTTCTATGGCAAACGACAACTGCCGCAAATTCAAACAGAATCAAATAATTTTTTGCATACAGCCCTGATTTGTAGAGTACTCGCGACCTATTGTTTTTGGTGAAGATCGGTTGAGGGGAAGGGGTAGTTTACCTGCAACGGTTTCTTTTATCAAGGGAATTTTTTTTTTTTTTTTGGCAAACGATAACAGCCGCAAATTCAAACAGAATCAAATAATGTTTCGCATACAGCCCTGAATTGTAGATTTCTCAAGATCTATTGTTTTTGGTGAAGATCGGTTGAGGGAAAGGGGTAGTTTACCTGCAACGTTTTTTTAACAAGGGTATTTTATATGGCAAACGATAACAGCCGCAAATTCAAACAGAATCAAATAATGTTTTGCATACAGTCCTGATTTGTAGAGTACTCAAGACCTATTGTTTTTGGTGAAGATCGGTTAAGGGGAAGGGGTAGTTTACCTGCAACCTTTTACGTTTTATTTTCTATGGCAAACGATAACAGCCGCAAATTCAAACAGAATCAAATAATGTTTTGCATACAGCCCTGATTTGTAGAGTACTCAAGACCTATTGTTTTTGGTGAAGATCGGTTAAGGGGAAGGGGTAGTTTACCTGCAACGTTTTTTTATCAAGCGTATTTTCTATGGCAAACGATAACAGCCGCAAATTCAAACAGAATCAAATAATTTTTTGCATACGTCCCTGAATTGTAGAGGTCTCAATGACTTTCGATTTTGGTGAAGATCGGTTAAGGGGAAGGGGTAGTTTACCTGCAACCTTTTACGTTTTAACAAGAGTAAAGTACTTGAAAATTTATGTAAACTTTTTGAAACAATGGTAATTGTTAAAAATAAAATAATTTTGTTGCCAGGCAATAAAATTATAATTTTTTCATTTTAATGTAATATAATATTTTTCATTTAATACAGCAATAAAAAGGCAGGTAAGACACAGCCTGGCTGTTTGGCTGAAAATGATTTTAAATATAAATCTTAGAATATGGAAGTCATGTATGGTTCTCCATACCGATATTTTATTACCCCGAACCCTTAAACATGTTGTGAAATTCTATAGTCGGCAACGTGGTCTTCATTCGCACTCACTATTTAACGTTTGGCAATCACTGGTATGTCCGGAACTAAACTTAGATATTCTTCACTGAATGGTATTAACCGCGGTTACATGGGTTTAAACTGTTATTTCACTTTTTTATCGGTGAAACATAAAATTTTATACTGAGCCTAACTTAGCTCTGTACCGGCCGGTACGCACAGAGTATGACTGAGAATCGTCCTTGGTTGAGCGGGAGGAACTGCATATTCACTGCCAACAGATTTTCGTCGCCGTGCATAGCTAGTTTGCTGTGGCGTATTCACTCTATGCATGGCACATAATGTGTTTTTTGTGAGGTAACCGTGGACGATATTTGTCGCTGCTATACTGATGTCACTAGCCGTAGGCGGGGCTTAAATACATTTCCTGTAGCTGGCTGGTTGGTTTTACAAATTGTTCATTCCAGCGCCATTTTTTACAGCACCGTTGGAGTTTCACGGCGTCACTACAGCGCCCCTGCTTGAGATGTTAAGTGTGTGCATCGTCACACATATGCAAAGTTCTGAGAATTTAGGGTGGTACAAATTCCTTGCCGCGTTACACAATAGAAACTGCGTCTTGCCTTTGTTTCAAACTGTTCTACTTGCCACGTGTTCTGTTCCAATGGAATGGACGTTTGTACAATATAAAACTTTCACAATCTTTTTATAAAATCCCGCAAAAATGAAATAAATAAAATGCAATTACCCCATAACTGTAAGAAATAAAGTGACCCAAGTTTTGACACGTTACAATCTCATATCAATAGGTTATAATCCTTCAGCTAGTAACTTAGTTAAACAAAAGAGTACTTTATTCGAAATTGCATGTAAACTAAAAAACCTTTCCACCATACTTCAATCTAGTTTGAGCCCATCGTAGCAAAATATTTAAGAGATGATGTAAATTGTTCAGAATTCAGCCTATATCTACTAAACTCATGTCTTTCAATGAGTCCCATTAAATTTGTTTGTTGTTCACTTTTTGGTCTACACTGCATTAGTAATATTTTCTCTGTTATTAGAAGTAAACATCCCAGTACACATCTTTTTACACTCACATTCGGACCCAGTAATATTGTTCCCACTAACCTGCCTTCAGTAGTAACAAACTCTTCCCCTTTAAACCTATCTGATTTCATCAGTTCTTTTATATTACCACATACTCTTCTTTTCTTTATAGGACTACTATACTCAGATTCGGACATTTTCACAACCGGTGTTAAAATTTGAACTGCTTTTAAAGCAAAGTGACACATAAAAATCTCTTGCAAGAAAACAAACCTTAAAACTGAGCAATCACAAAGACTACAACATAAACAACAGTAGCGTGCTCTGTAGGAATATATAGTACACTAACTACACATTGAGAGGAAGAAGGAACACATTCCAGTAATGTTTTCCTTCTTGCACTCACACAAATTGTCAACCTATTAATCTATTTTGATAACTACATTAAAAATAAAGAAATGTTTCCTTTCTCCACACCAAATAATGTATTTATAATTTTTAAGCAAAATGACTATCTCAGTTAAATTTGGACAAAGTGTGGAATCATTTCCTTCTTCTTCTCACCCATTAATTTCAGTTTGCTATATATGGTCACCTGTAAACAATGGAATTAATAATTGAACACCAGAGTACACTCACAACTTTAATTATAATTTCGATAAACAAAGGCAATTGATATACAACAACTTTCTAAGTTTACAATTGTCCCAACACACACTAATGTAATCATAAATAAATCAGTAAATATCACTTAATTAAAATGTGTTACAGTACTAATACAAGTCACCAATGCAGATATCCACACACAATATTCACAACCACTAATACATGTCGCTTAAATTTACAATATGCAGACTAACTACAACTGGATGGCTGCTTTCGAAACACTGCTATATTGCAATGATACGTATTTGCATTTCCGCCTCAGGTAATTTATTTGTACATATAAAATAAATATAAACAGTTGAAAATAGTTTTAAATGGTGCATATGGGAACAGACAAGAATTGGAGAAAATCTAACTTGTTTTTAATACCTGTTTTGAACAATGAGTTACTTGGTTACTGAGGGGTGGTGAACTGTGTATGTGTGTGTGTGTGTGTGTGTGTGCGCGCGCACCGCGCGTGTGCACGTGTTTGTAATGGTTAAAATAAAATACAAAAATAAAAGAAGAAACTACACCCGGATTATTACGATCTTTCGACTTACCTTAACTTAGAAGATTCCCAAAGTCCCAAAGGCCGCTACTACAGTTTTTGGAGTAAATGTAGAAACCATTTACACTCTCCAAAAGAAATAATTTAGATAAATAAAATTCCCTTATACAAAATGTATTCCAGGGTCGTCTAGACGAATTCGTTGATACGGAGAATAGGTTATGGGTATTGTGGCGTAATAATTAGTCTAACACATGATTATGGTCAAGACAACTCTTATTTTAATTTATTAAAATAATGATTATCTTTCTCTAATATGATAATACAAAAGTTGTAAGACAAGACTTATATCACACACAAAAATATTTCTACATCGCAAATCAGTACTTTACTCCTTTTCCCTTTCTCTCTCCCCCCTTTTTCTCTCACACGTTCTCTCTCTCTTTCTCTCTATTTACCCCTCTTTTTATTGAGATCTCATTTTTATTTAACATATTCGGTTTCAGCAGTAAATTATAAAGTGACATCAATTTTTAACTAATTTCGGCCAGTTAGTTTTGTTTTTTACTGTTACTTATGAAACTCGTCTCATAAGAAATTGAGAGGCTTTTAAAACTGCAACAGGAGAAATAGATTGCAAGGACTGCGCTGTTGAGGAAATTGAGAAGGCACTACTCATATCTGCTGAAAGGGCGATACCAAAAAATAAGCTTCAAAACAAAAACAAAAACCATATGAACAACTGGTGGAATAAAGAAATAGGAGATCTTAGAAACGAAAGGCAGAGAGTGAGGAAAAAGTGGAAACAGAAACGTACAAATAAACATCGTGAGGTGTACAACAAATGCAATGCCGCTCTGAGAAAAGCAATCTTAACAGCAAAGCGAAAGGCCTGGAAAGAATTTGTCACCTCAATAAACACAAACACTCCCAGCAGTACCGTGTGGAAAAAGTTTAACGCTATCGAAGGGAAGACAAATAAAAGGATGGAGCAGATTAAAACCGCCTCAGATGAATGGCTTGAAGAGGACAGAGAAAAGGCAGAGGCTCTAAACTCATACTATAGAGATAAATCTGGAAAGAAGTTCCCATGGCCAAGAGTGCTCACTCCTGAGGAAATGAAACTCACCGCCTGGTTTGAACTGCTGACTCTGTCGGACGACCCCGCAAATGAGCCCTTCTCCATGGCTGAGCTAAAGGAGAGAACAGCCGGACTTTTAAGCAAAGCACCGGGAGTTGATGGCATCCTTAATGAAATGCTCAAACACTGCTCAGCAAAACTACTCTCCAGTATCCTTCAGCTTTTTAACACGATTTGGAAGACAGGAGAAATCCCTTAGTCATGGAAAACAGTGCTTATAATACCCCTCCCTAAACCTGGCAAGAATAGAGTAGATATGAACTCCTACCGGCCAATTGCACTCACCTCATGCCTCGGCAAACTCCTGGAGCGACTGGTGAACAGTCGATTAATGTGGAGGTTGGAAACCTGCAACCTGCTCGGAGACACCCAGTTTGGATTCAGGTGAAATAGAAACACAAGCAGTGCGTTACTCTTCCTGACAGAAAACATTTATGAGGGCTTCCAAAACTAAAAATCTACCGTACTAGTCCAAATTGATTTTCAAGCCGCCTTTGATAGGGTTCCACACTCAACTATCTTGCTGCAGTGCATGAAGCTGGGAATACGGGGAAACATCCTAAAATTTGTAGCAAACTTCTTACAAAACTGCATGATCTAAACAGCAGTGAACGGGATAGAGTCAAACTGTGCTAAAGTTGAAAATGGAATAGTGCAGGGCGCGGTAATTAGTCCCACACTCTTCAATAAGGCTCTTCATGACATAAATATAACACTACCATCAGATGTGAAATGCGTGATATTTGCGGATAATGTCTCACTATTCACAGCTGACAAAGACCCCGTAGTAGCAAACAAGAGAATGCAGTTGGCTCTAAACCGGATTGCAACATGGTGTTCAAAGTGGTCTCTCAAAATATCGCCAAACAAAACCGAATGTGCATTTTTCTCAAGACGTAATATCCACAAAAACTTCATTCCAAACCTTGTCATAAACAACATGACCCTTCAGTTAAACAAATGCCCCAGGTTGCTTGGAGTTCATTTGGATAGAAAACTTCGTTGGAAGGCACATATACAACACGTGGTGGAGCAATGCGGCAGGCGCCTAAATGCTATGAAGGTTGTTGCAAGCCGAGAGTGGGGGGGCAGACACTGTCACTTTGAGATCTTTTTACATATCCTTTGTCTGATCAAAGATGACCTACTGCAGTGAGGTTTGGGGCTCTGCTGCTGCTACCCATATCGGCAAACTGCAACTCATTCAATCAGCGGCTTTACGAATCTGCCTTGGCTGTCCCAGGACTGCTTCCATAGCGGTGATGGAAATAGAACTTGGTATCGAACCAATAGATCTGTTTATCAAGAAGCAAATCTGGAATAAACACCTTAGAAACGTAACACTTCCTTCATCGCACCCTCTTCGCTCAGTGCTGGCCACAAATATCAAACAGTCCTTCGGTAAAAGAGTGGACACGATTTCGATGGACATGCCAGAAGAGACTCCGGAACTCATTGAGACTTTCCAATGATCCACCATGGAAATGGATAGAGGTGGAAACTAGCTATGATTTGCCTATATGGCTGACAAAGGCAGATATGGCAGAAGAACTTCGAGGGGTAACCTTGGAAATACTAAATTCCAAATACCACAGTTTTGTTAAAATATATACTGATGGATCAGTGGATATAAGCAGGAGGAAATCAGGCGCAGGATACTTCAACCAGGCGACTGGCGAGTGCTATTACAGCCCAGCAAATGCCGCATCAAGTATGGACGCAGAACTTTTGGCTCTGAATGCGGCCCTGATGAGCTGCTTGCAAATAAAAGAAAGAGAAATATGTATACTAACTGACTCAAAAGCAGCCATGGAAGCTCTGGAAAAGACAAGACCGAGCGATTATTCCTTCCGAATCAAGGACCTTCGGACACTGCTGTCATGCCTAAAAAATAAAGAGAAACACATTGTAATTCAATGGATACCAGCGCACTGCGGAATACCTGGAAACAAGAAGGCGGATGAAATAGCAAAGGAAGCCGCAAACATGGGACCAATTCAGAATATAAGATATTCGCTCACAAGGTGCAAGAGAGCTGCAGCACGACGAATGGACAGAGCGCTGGTGCAGAGCGGCCACAGGCAGACATCTTTTTCAAATTCAGAATGAACCAGCGGATCCTTCCTTGTATCGAAATGTTCCAAGAGCCATGGCTACTTTTGCAGCTAGGGCCAAGAATTGGCCATATCGTCACTGGGCACTACCTCCACCGTTTTGGCCTGAAGGATACATCAATCTGTGAAAACTGTGGTGGAGAGGAGGAAACACTGGAGCATATCCTGATGCGGTGCACCTCACAAAACCCAGCAAGAGAAGACGTGAAGACCTTGGTTGGACAAGATGGAGGTTTGGAGAGCATTCTCAAAAGAAGAGAAAACTGGGCACTGGCCGCTGCAGCGTACAATGGACATCGGACCATCGGGGTCCCATAATCCCTGGAAGTCCGTAAGAAGAAGTAAGAAGTAAGTACTGTTACTTATCTGCCACATGGTCCAAGATTGTTGCACGACACTTTTTAGATAGAACACCAAAATAACGTTTTTAAAACTGTTATATCATCATCACTGCTGCTAAATTATGATTTCAAAAAGTTGTTCACTGTTCCATTATATTTTTTAATACACTTTGGTAGGCCTACCGGAACTGCTTCGGCCTACCGTAAATGCCCAAGGCCACTAAAAAGATAATACGTGTGTCCTGTATGTTGGACGACTGTAGACTGGGGCCGAGCTTAACGGCGTGGGTTTTCATTCCGTTTTTTCTGCCTTTTTGAAACCGGTTACAGGCGGATTTCTACTTACGTCCTGTCCTGGATGCTGAAAATTACGTTTCACTTTTTCACCCCACTTCGCTGATAGACTGACTGAGTCTTTGGGAACACGTGGCGTTTGTATGATTCACTGATTCATGACAGATTCACTTATTGCCTTATATGGACATAGCCTGCCCCCACCTCTACAATCCTGACCAGACCAGCGTCGTTACATTAAAACAACGACTTGTTGCATAATTTTGTTACCCAAATTTTGTCCCGTTACAAGACTCCCCCCCCCCCCAATGAGACGTTTTATGTCAAAAAACAAAAACTCTTATTGCCTAAACCAAGGAGGACGTTAAGTTAAGTCATGGAAGATTGACTAGATGGAGTTTGATATTGCAGGAGTATGATCTAAATTGGGAATACATCCCAGGCAAGAAAAACATTGTAGCAGATACCCTATCCAGAGTAAACATTAAAGAGCAGACGTACGAAGGAGAAAAGGAAACTGTTATCAAAATATACCACATAATTAAAAACAGGACTGATTTGGCCAACATTATGAAAGAAATGGAACGACAACAAGCACAAGATCCCAAATTAAGCAAAATTCTATCACGCTTAACAGACAAAGATGACCACATATCTCAATATTATTGCAAACACCAAGGGATATACTTTTCATAAAACCACAAAATAAATTCATAACGTGGAAATTAGCAACACCTCAAGCCACAGAGAAGGACTTAATTCTCGATTACCATGAGAGATATGGGCACATGGGCGCACTAAAAGTGGTAAAAGCCTTACAAGAGCATGTATACATGAAGGATGCTAACAAAAAAGGTACGGAAATATATAAAGCAATGTCACGTATGCCAACTAGTGAAGGTCAACAATAACAGAAAGGAGGGAACCATGATACCTATAACTACCTCTTGTAAATTAGAGAAAGTCTTCGTTGACATATGCGGACCATTTCCGTGTAGTGAAGGCAGGCACCAATACAAATACCTCATCATTGTATTTGACCACTACACAAGGTTCACAAAGCTTTTCCCCATCAATCGTGCTACTACCCAAAAAATTTTGAAAATAATCCTAGAGCCATACATTAGAGAAGTGGGAGTGCCCAAATGCATCATTACTGATCGTGGAATGCAGTTCAAGGGACGAAGATGGAAGGACACTTTACTAAATCATGGAATAAAAACGTACAAGACATCAGTGTACCATCCCAGCAGCAACCCTGCAGAGCGAGTCTTGAGAGAAGTGGGGAGAATTCTCCGTACATATTGTTATGAGCAACACGATGAATGGTCTAAATACATACCAGCAGCCGAAAATTTTATAAACTTATCGCACCACCAATTTATTGAAACAACACCATATACTGATTTGAACGATATTTGTTGAAATAATCAATTTTAGTGGCAGGGCAATATGTAATGGTACATATCTTCACCTAACCATAATGAAGAAGACATGACCAGATAATTTATTTAGTCATTGACACTAGAGTAAAAAGGGATGAATTAGAATAGAAGAATGGGTGAATCAGAATAATAAAACAATCAGACATATCAAGGTATTCAGAACAGTAACTTATATTAATTCTAGTAGTAACAAACAAACAAGTCAAAATGGTAAATACAGGAATAAGACGATTTAACCCGAATAGCCCAATAGATGGTAAGTGAGAGAGTAGAACTAGCCCCAAAGGACCAAGAACAACCTGATGATGACAACTACAAATAGAATAGAAATAGCCATCACACCAACACAAGTGTAAATAAGAAGAAGAGTGACTAAAAGACAATTAACCTATAAGTATAGTGAAATAATCAGCCACAACACTAAGGGAGTGACGGATAATGTATGACAAAAGAAAATGAACTAAGAAAGAACACCAAACTTGTATTAAACCAAAGAAAATTGTATATCATATTAATAATTGTAAGGACAGACAAACTAGAGATACGAATTATTAAGTACTTAAAATATAGAAGGGCACAGTAAACCCCAAACAGATAGAGTAAACTATGACAAATCACATTAGCACAATACTAACATATTTGTGATACAATAGACCAACATGAACTTGTTAACATTATAATTAAACCTTGTAAAGTGAGAGGTATAGAGTTAGAGAAATAGTGAACATAGTAGAGTGAGAAAGAGAATTTAAAGTTAGGTAATACCCACTAGTAACACTTAAATTAAACATACAAAGTGATAGTGTGAAAACCCCAAATTAAATAGAACCCTACTGATAGGGATTGACACCAAATAATCAGTGTTAAAACCATTACTAAAGAGTTAAGAGTGATCGAAGACCATCAGTGAGTGGTAAAATGATAAGTGAAGGCTGATAATGGCTAGTCACAGAAAGGACTGTGACACTTAAGAGCAATTATCCAGTGAACACAAGAGTGTTAATAACAAGATGAAACAAAGTGTAACAGACTAGATAATAAGTAGATTTTAGATAATAGTAGTACTTACTACTTGCCACATTTTAGTTTGCAAGTCTTAATGTTAGGGAATAAGTTGTTAATTAGTATTGTTAATCATGTATTCAAGAACGAATGACTATCAGTGTGTTAATACACCAAGATATATGAGTTTATTCACAGAAATAAGAATCCAATATCATTAATTTAAAATGATACATTAAAGAATATTTTTCATGACGAACTGATAATAATAAGAACAAGACATTAACATCAGATAATAAACAGTTGTTGAAAATTCAGTTATGGCTTAATGTCATTTAGAGTTAGTCATAACAATATACCATTGTATTAATAATTAATCCATGTTTATGTCTTTATTTTTTATGTCAAGTAATAATTATAATTTATCAAAGAGTATGAAGAGTATGAGTGAATAATATGTCTCAAATAATTATGTTTAAATGGATAAGAATTGTGTTTTAATGACTAAGGTTTATGTTCCAATAATTATGTTTAAATGATAAGAATTATGGCTATGAGAATAGTTAAAACCATTAGATGTTATGCCATATGTTATAAGAAATAAGATTTAAAAACCATCAGACACCAGTAAACAAGAAACAAACCATACATTCAAACACAATGACACCAAAAATGAATTATCACAGTAGACAAGTTAATATAGGGAAACAATAAAATTATACGCAATTACAAGAACCGACTTAAACATTGAATAAATAAACAAAATCTTGTATTCAAACAATCATAACCCATTACAAGGAAAATAGTCAATTGCTGTTTAAGCCTATGCAAATTCCCAACTGTCAACTACCAAAAAACTTCAATTTATAGAATAAAACACTGATATTAGGAAGACTAAACCACATAAACTATGAAATACAAATAGACAATCATTATAAGACAGAAATATCATGATAATAATGTAAATTGAGAAAACCGTATAATTAATTAAGATTCACAAAACTGTCAAAATGTTGATACCTAAGTGAACACTATAATATTGGATGTCAAATTAATCCTTGAGCAAAAATATGAACAGTGGTGATAATATTTACTACTAAAAAGGAGTACTGAAGATTAATTACATTTAGAAGATTTGTAACCAGTTTGAATACAAATTCAAATAATAATTAACCAATTTCAGCCAATCAAAAAACTTTGAGTAACCATGACAACAACCGAATATTGACAAAATTCAGTTAGGAACAAGGACTTTATGTAGTGACGCCAAACTGAAGAGACGCCACGCGATGAAGGGGCCAAATTTTCATTAGAAAAAAAGTCTAAGTGCCCATAATTTGGAGAAGGAATAGCAGTACATCAGATGAGAGGCCTTTACAACCAATATCTACCAAGGACCAGCCCGAAATTAACCCAGATGACCGGAAAATCCCAGTAATCCAACCCGAAGAAGATGACAACCCAATTTTGAGCCCAAGATCAGAAGTAGGAAGAATCTACATTGACACATTACTTCATATGGACGAATGACTATGCCCATCATAACTACTAACGTTGAGTATTGCTGAAGTTATTTGATTATTATTATAAAACAAATTCTCTTTCCAAAATTTTAACTATAAAAAATAAAACTCTCACTATAACTGAATATTTTCAAGGATTAATAAACCAAAGAAATAACTTTGTAAACATTGAATGAACACATGATAACCTATGTTACACAAAGACACTGTCACACTTCAACACCACAATATTCAATTTATAACAAACCTTGTATAATTTTAATGATCACAGACTTTTAATTATATGTTCTAATTTTGTTATCTTGTTATGTAAACCTCTGTTTCGTACTTAAAAGAACCCATTTGGCAGATTTATTTTGTGAAATAATAACCAGAGTCAATCGTAAACATTGCACTGCCAACCCAGCGCTACGCTGAGCGAGAGATTATATTGCCGAGGCTAAAACTTTTATTATAACAGTCATTATTTTCATGAAGCTTTAACTATAATTAACAAGCAAAAAGTATAATAAAAAAGTGCGTACTGATAACAAACTGTCCAGTATTTATTTGTAGAATATATTATGTATGTTTTGTTTGCTAGCAGTGGGTCGACATAACCAACATTAATTCAAGTTGGCAACACGTATTCCCCCACTCACACGAGAATCAGTCACAAGCCAGACGGCAAACTATTTGAATTTTCGATAACAAAAATCAACATACTACACAAACAATAAATATTATTATATACACACTACACGCTTGATAGTATTATTACAAAGTGACGCATTCCAACGCGTGGCAAAACAACATGCCGTCCAAATAACACATCAGCTAAACATCACGTACACGTTGAACTTTATATTACAAAGTGGCGCACCAACTAGTGAGGCTAGATTGACGATAAATATTAACGTCTAGCGGCAAGTACGACAGAAGGTCAACAAGATGAAGAGAGCATCTTCATTAAGGCGGACGAAGGAGGCCGAAAAGGAAATTCGAGCGGAAGAGAAGAAAGTGACTTCGGTCGAAGACGCCGAACAAATGTTACCTCCCGCAGAACCAGTCAAACCTGTACAGCCAGAAAATCAACCGGAGAAACCCGCACGACCAGAGGACGGAAGTTTGCTGGAAATGATGAAAATACTGATGGAAGATAACCAGAAGAAGATGGAAGAAACGTTGAACAAAAATAAGGAGGAAATTAATGAGAAATTAGACAAGAATAGCCAGCAAATGGCCGAAAACAGTAAGACCATGAAAAAAAAAATGGACGAACTGAGGCGAGACAGCCAGAAAAATATGGAGGTATTGAACCAAAAGATGGCTGAGAACAACGAAAGGGTGAATAAGAAAATCGAGGAGGAGATGACGAGCATACGGCAAGAGATTTCCGAAATACATGGGAAATGGGAAATTACGAGCCATGACCTGCAACAAACGAAGGAAGACTTCGGCGAACGAATGACCAACATGGAAGAAGACAGCCAGATCCGAATAGAATCCATAAAATCCGCAACTGACCAAAATATAACACAGGTACGGACAGAATTTGGAGAGAAATGCCGAGAGATCAACACTGCCGTAAACGAAGTTCGCGGACAAGGTCAACAAAACAAAACAAGAATTGAAGAAATCCAGCAACGAGAGATTGCCAAAATCAGGGAGGAGCTGGAAGTAATTAACGACAGACCGCCAGTAATAACACAGTACCAGCACATGGACAACCGGGAAGTAATTAACTTCAAACAATACCGGCGAAACCCGATGGAATTCTTGGAGAGAGTGGACGAACAACTGGCTAAGACTCGGGAGAATAGATGGACTATTATCCGAGGGAACCTGGACGAGTACTTTCGTGATATAAACGACAATTGGTGGACGGCCACGAGACACGATCTCACGAATTACGAAGAATTTAAAGACGTGTTTAAAAGGAAATACTGGTCGGAAGCAACACAAAACACGTGCGAGACAGTATATGTTTCGGCAGGTATGACGCCACCAGAGGGACGACTTTCACGGCATATTTCCTAGGAAAGGTATGTCTAGCAAGGCACCTGTAGCCGAAAATCCCAGAAGAAAGTTTAGTGACTAAACTCGCCTTTCATTACGAAGAGGGTGTCTCCAGAGCGCGGCTGGGTAGCCAAATTAAAACCATTCAATCCGTGGCAGCTCTGCTAGAAGATTACGAAAGGGAGCATTATTACCGTAGAAGCCGACAGCGGGACGACAGGGGCGAAAACAAAAATTTTCAGAACGGCTACCAATATAACAACACTAACTACCGTCCTAATTATAACAACCGCAACAATGCAAATAACCCGACTAACGAGTCGCATAATAGAACAAATCACAATCCGACCAACCAACCAAATAACGGCTATAATAACAATAATAGGCCGAACAATCATTATAACCAATACAACCGTCCAAATAACACAACATCAACCCTATAGGCCGAATAACACCAGTTACAACCGACCAAATTTTAACAGCAATACAAATGACAATCGAAATCGCAACAACACAGATCGTAACTATCGTCAAGTACATTATGTGAGGGCCGAAAGTGGCAGGAGAAATAGGTCGTTTTATCAGGGACGACGAAGTGCCGACCGAAATGCCTACGGACACCGGTACAGTGATAGCAACTACGGACGTGATACCAGAACCAACACGGGCCGAAGTCGTAGCCAAGAAGTATACAGGCGTGACCGGTACGAAGAGGATCACAACCAGCCTGAACCCCGACCGTCAACGAGCGGAAGTCCGCCAATAAATCAGCAAGACGATCGTAACAATCAGTCCGAGATGACGTTAAACTAGGAGCGGCAGTGAAAAACCTACTCGTACCCTCACTGAACCAGTCTATTGGGTTAAATTGCACCGTTACTCAAACCAACGGCGAACACACAATTACAATCGTGCGCAATAATTATTTGAAGAATATTATAGAGGAACTCCTCGAAGAAAGTAGCAACCAATCTGATAGTAAACATAACGAGATTGCTTATATTTCAACGCAAGTCAACGGAGTACCAGTACAAATTATGATAGACACTGGATCCAATATCTCATTAATCGACAGTATTGAACTTCAGAAAATTCAAGAAGCAAGTAAGACAATTATACTTACACTACCCATCAGCAACATTGTCCTTGTAGGAGCGACCGGACGACAAAACAGAACCGTCCGAAAACAAGTGCAACTCGAACTGACAAGCAATGGACAAACCGTGACAATGACTTTTTTAGTACCCAGTGGATTGCCATTCCGGATGCTAATTGGTTGCGATATGCTGCGCCAATACTCAGCCATAATTGACCTGAGTCAATACAAACTTATTTTGAAGAAGAATGACATACAGTGGATAGCTGAACTGACCAATAGTGAAGAAATACAGCCACATGAAACAATGTACCATATCCAAAAGTACAGAAATACTGGAGAACATGTACTAAATAATGGGATTTATGACGAGACCGACAATGAAGAACTATGGCAAGAAAAACTCGAAGAAATCCGAACTTTCCAGAGAGAGAAAACGAGCGCTCAATTAACAGCTCAACAAGCTGAACAACTGATCGAAGTATATAAGCGTTACAAGCACGTATTTTCAAATACACCTGGAAAGGTCAGAGATTATCAGTGCGAGATTCAATTCCGAGAGCCTGTCAACTTGATAAAAAAATCTTACCCGATCGCATTCTCATTAAAGGAGGCGGTGAGAGCAGAAATCAATCGATTAATAGCTGAAGACATAATTGAACCAAGCTACTCACCTTACACCAGCCCTATCCTTGCAGTTCCAAAGAAACACGGGAAGCTGAGAATATGTCTAGACGCCCGTGAGATCAATAAGTACATAATAAATGATCGTACATCCCCAGGAGAAATAGATGAGATCCTGAAAAAATTCTCTGCAACCAAATTCATCAGTATATGGGATACTGTCTGCGGCTATTGGCAGGTTGAATTACACCCATCCAGCAGAAAGTACATGGCGTTCATATTTGAAGGACGGAACTTCCAATTCAAAAGATTACCCTTCCGATTGGTGAATTCGGTAGCAGTATTTGTAAAAATTATGGACCAGATGCGTTGCAGTTCACAGTCTATGTAGACGACTTGTTAATAACTTCAGATGTGTGGGACGAACATTGTCACCGAGTAGAATATGTGCTGAAAAAACTATCAAATAACCATATAACCCTTAAGCTAGAAAAATCCAAATTCTTGTCTGATGAAGTGCAATTTTTAGAGTTCAACTTGTCTGGAAATGGGATAACACCATCACAAGAAAAGGTGGAGTGCATACAGAAGTTCCCAACACCAAAAAATAAGAAGCAACTCCAATCATTTCTCGGTCTATGCAATTATTACCGAAAGTTCCAAAAGAATTATTCTGAAATGACAGCTAAATTTTCGCACCAACTGTCATCTAAGAACAAATGGACGTGGGGAGTCGAACAAGATATAACACTCCAACTGATTAAAAATAAATTCATTGAATCAGTAATGTTACGTCATCCTAATTTCACTAAACCATTCTATTTAGACTGCGACGCCAGTGACGTTAGCCTTGGATCCGTTTTGTACCAGGAGGATGAAGAGGGAAATCATTGTGTGATAAGTTTCGCAAGTAGAGTGCTAAACAGCAGTGAAAGAAATTATAACGTTACTGAGAAGGAATTGCTGAGCGTTGTGTTCTCATGTAGAAAATCTAGAACCTACATATTGGGATACCCGATTACAGTGAGGACTGACCACAAGTCCATATCATTCCTCAGAAATTGTAAGTTAAGTCATGGAAGATTGACTAGATGGAGTTTGATATTGCAGGAGTATGATCTAAATTGGGAATACATCCCAGGCAAGAAAAACGTTGTAGCAGATACCCTATCCAGAGTAAACATTAAAGAGCAGACGTACGAAGGAGAAAAGGAAACTGTTATCAAAATATACCACATAATTAAAAACAGGACTGATTTGGCCAACATTATGAAAGAAATGGAACGACAACAAGCACAAGATCCCAAATTAAGCAAAATTCTATCACGCTTAACAGACAAAGATGACCACATATCTCAATATTATTGCAAACACCAAGGGATATACTTTTCATAAAACCACAAAATAAATTCATAACGTGGAAATTAGCAACACCTCAAGCCACAGAGAAGGACTTAATTCTCGATTACCATGAGAGATATGGGCACATGGGCGCACTAAAAGTGGTAAAAGCCTTACAAGAGCATGTATACATGAAGGATGCTAACAGAAAGGTACGGAAATATATAAAGCAATGTCACGTATGCCAACTAGTGAAGGTCAACAATAACAGAAAGGAGGGAACCATGATACCTATAACTACCTCTTGTAAATTAGAGAAAGTCTTCGTTGACATATGCGGACCATTTCCGCGTAGTGAAGGCAGGCACCAATACAAATACCTCATCATTGTATTTGACCACTACACAAGGTTCACAAAGCTTTTCCCCATCGATCGTGCTACTACCCAAAAAATTTTGAAAATAATCCTAGAGCCATACATTAGAGAAGTGGGAGAGTGCCCAAATGCATCATTACTGATCATGGAACACAGTTCAAGGGACGAAGATGGAAGGACACTTTACTAAATCATGGAATAAAAACCTACAAGACATCAGTGTACCATCCCAGCAGCGACCCTGCAGAGCGAGTCTTGAGAGAAGTGGGGAGAATTCTCCGTACATATTGTTATGAGCAACACGATGAATGGTCTAAATACATACCAGCAGCCGAAAATTTTATAAACTTATCGCACCACCAATTTATTGAAACAACACCATATACTGCAATGTTCCAAAGACCACCACCAAGAGAAATTACTTACCTAATCCAATTTCCGAATGACGAAGGATATCAATTCGATGAAGTTCAATTTCACAATAAAATATTAGAAAAGACTGACAAAATCAAAGAAAAATGTAAGAAAATGCAACCGAAATCCATACAATATCAGATTGGAGAGCAAATATTACTCAAAAACAGAGGATTACCAAGCACCATGGAAGGAATAGCCAAGAAGCTATTGTTACTGTACACAGGAGCCTACATAGTAAGCAAAGACAACCAAAATAATACATATGAGATCGTAGACCCAAAAACACAAAGAATAAAGGGGACATTTAATCAAACCTCTATAAAAAAATATTATTAAAAATGAGAAAAAACCATCCTGAAATCAATTAATAAATAACTAGTGTTAAACAGTAAGAAAAATAAACAAAACCAATAATAATAAAAAGATCATGTATATCATACCCACTAACAATATCGAATCACTAAGAGCTAGAGAGTGTGAATAAAAGAAAAAGAATATAATTTGAAACAATGTATTGTATAAACTAAATAATAATAATGTGAAGAATCCTACAAATGATATTTATTTTATAGTCGCACTAAGACTACTTGTATAATTTTATAATGATTGACTGTAGATAAGTCCAGCAATCAAATGTGTATTTTACGGCGGAGCAATGGAGTCAAAAGTACCCCTCCGATCCGATTCAATATAATGATAGGAAAAAATGTTAGGGAATTAGATATCAAAGGGATAAGAACATTAAAATAAAAATATGATACAAAGATCAAGAAGTATATTGACACTCAAAAATAAAAAGAACCTATTGCTCTAAAATAACCAGTGATTGAGAAGGTCAAAGGAAATAATGATTGATAATTCCAATCAAAAAAACTGAACGATATTTGTTGAAATAATCAATTTTAGTGGCAGGGCAATATGTAATGGTACATATCTTCACCTAACCATAATGAAGAAGACATGACCAGATAATTTATTTAGTCATTGACACTAGAGTAAAAAGGGATGAATTAGAATAGAAGAATGGGTGAATCAGAATAATAAAACGATCAGACATATCAAGGTATTCAGAACAGTAACTTATATTAATTCTAGTAGTAACAAACAAACAAGTCAAAATGGTAAATACAGGAATAAGATGATTTAACCCGAATAGCCCAATAGATGGTAAGTGAGAGAGTAGAACTAGCCCCAAAGGACCAAGAACAACCTGATGATGACAACTACAAATAGAATAGAAATAGCCATCGCACCAACACAAGTGTAAATAAGAAGAAGAGTGACTAAAAGACAATTAACCTATAAGTATAGTGAAATAATCAGCCACAACACTAAGGGAGTGACGGATAATGTATGACAAAAGAAAATGAACTAAGAAAGAACACCAAACTTGTATTAAACCAAAGAAAATTGTATATCATATTAATAATTGTAAGGACAGACAAACTAGAGATACGAATTATTAAGTACTTAAAATATAGAAGGGCACAGTAAACCCCAAACAGATAGAGTAAACTATGACAAATCACATTAGCACAATACTAACATATTTGTGATACAATAGACCAACATGAACTTGTTAACATTATAATTAAACCTTGTAAAGTGAGAGGTATAGAGTTAGAGAAATAGTGAACATAGTAGAGTGAGAAAGAGAATTTAAAGTTAGGTAATACCCACTAGTAACACTTAAATTAAACATACAAAGTGATAGTGTGAAAACCCCAAATTAAATAGAACCCTACTGATAGGGATTGACACCAAATAATCAGTGTTAAAACCATTACTAAAGAGTTAAGAGTGATCGAAGACCATCAGTGAGTGGTAAAATGATAAGTGAAGGCTGATAATGGCTAGTCACAGAAAGGACTGTGACACTTAAGAGCAATTATCCAGTGAACACAAGAGTGTTAATAACAAGATGAAACAAAGTGTAACAGACTAGATAATAAGTAGATTTTAGATAATAGTAGTACTTACTACTTGCCACATTTTAGTTTGCAAGTCTTAATGTTAGGGAATAAGTTGTTAATTAGTATTGTTAATCATGTATTCAAGAACGAATGACTATCAGTGTGTTAATACACCAAGATATATGAGTTTATTCACAGAAATAAGAATCCAATATCATTAATTTAAAATGATACATTAAAGAATATTTTTCATGACGAACTGATAATAATAAGAACAAGACATTAACATCAGATAATAAACAGTTGTTGAAAATTCAGTTATGGCTTAATGTCATTTAGAGTTAGTCATAACAATATACCATTGTATTAATAATTAATCCATGTTTATGTCTTTATTTTTTATGTCAAGTAATAATTATAATTTATCAAAGAGTATGAAGAGTATGAGTGAATAATATGTCTCAAATAATTATGTTTAAATGGATAAGAATTGTGTTTTAATGACTAAGGTTTATGTTCCAATAATTATGTTTAAATGATAAGAATTATGGCTATGAGAATAGTTAAAACCATTAGATGTTATGCCATATGTTATAAGAAATAAGATTTAAAAACCATCAGACACCAGTAAACAAGAAACAAACCATACATTCAAACACAATGACACCAAAAATGAATTATCACAGTAGACAAGTTAATATAGGGAAACAATAAAATTATACGCAATTACAAGAACCGACTTAAACATTGAATAAATAAACAAAATCTTGTATTCAAACAATCATAACCCATTACAAGGAAAATAGTCAATTGCTGTTTAAGCCTATGCAAATTCCCAACTGTCAACAACCAAAAAACTTCAATTTATTGAATAAAACACTGACATTAGGAAGACTAAACCACATAAACTATGAAATACAAATAGACAATCATTATAAGACAGAAATATCATGATAATAATGTAAATTGAGAAAACAGTATAATTAATTAAGATTCACAAAACTGTCAAAATGTTGATACCTAAGTGAACACTATAATATTGGATGTCAAATTAATCCTTGAGCAAAAATATGAACAGTGGTGATAATATTTACTACTAAAAAGGAGTACTGAAGATTAATTACATTTAGAAGATTTGTAACCAGTTTGAATACAAATTCAAATAATAATTAACCAATTTCAGCCAATCAAAAAACTTTGAGTAACCATGACAACAACCGAATATTGACAAAATTCAGTTAGGAACAAGGACTTTATGTAGTGACGCCAAACTGAAGAGACGCCACGCGATGAAGGGGCCAAATTTTCATTAGAAAAAAAGTCTAAGTGCCCATAATTTGGAGAAGGAATAGCAGTACATCAGATGAGAGGCCTTTACAACCAATATCTACCAAGGACCAGCCCGAAATTAACCCAGATGACCGGAAAATCCCAGTAATCCAACCCGAAGAAGATGACAACCCAATTTTGAGCCCAAGATCAGAAGTAGGAAGAATCTACATTGACACATTACTTCATATGGACGAATGACTATGCCCATCATAACTACTAACGTTGAGTATTGCTGAAGTTATTTGATTATTATTATAAAACAAATTCTCTTTCCAAAATTTTAACTATAAAAAATAAAACTCTCACTATAACTGAATATTTTCAAGGATTAATAAACCAAAGAAATAACTTTGTAAACATTGAATGAACACATGATAACCTATGTTACACAAAGACACTGTCACACTTCAACACCACAATATTCAATTTATAACAAACCTTGTATAATTTTAATGATCACAGACTTTTAATTATATATTCTAATTTTGTTATCTTGTTATGTAAACCTCTGTTTCGTACTTAAAAGAACCCATTTGGCAGATTTATTTTGTGAAATAATAACCAGAGTCAATCGTAAACATTGCACTGCCAACCCAGCGCTACGCTGAGCGAGAGATTATATTGCCGAGGCTAAAACTTTTATTATAACAGTCATTATTTTCATGAAGCTTTAACTATAATTAACAAGCAAAAAGTATAATAAAAAAGTGCGTACTGATAACAAACTGTCCAGTATTTATTTGTAGAATATATTATGTATGTTTTGTTTGCTAGCAGTGGGTCGACATAACCAACATTAATTCAAGTTGGCAACACGTGTTCCCCCACTCACACGAGAATCAGTCACAAGCCAGACGGCGAACTATTTGAATTTTCGATAACAAAAATCAACATACTACACAAACAATAAATATTATTATATACACACTACACGCTTGATAGTATTATTACAAAGTGACGCATCCAACGCGTGGCAAAACAACACGCCGTCCAAATAACACATCAGCTAAACATCACGTACACGTTGAACTTTATATTACAATATTTAAGTCCATAAACCAGAAGTTTTCACAGGCTCTTTAGAGTTTGGTTGCACAGAGACTAGGAAATGGTTACGGCGAAATAAATATTCTTAACACATTTTTCTGCTATCAACGAATTCTTTTATTTTAATCAATTTTAAAATTGTTTCTTTCTTTTTGCTATTTCGACTAATCTCTTATTATATAAACTTTCCTTATACTACTCTATATCTACAAACCAGTACTCTTTAACTTTTAATATTTCTCCCTTTTTCCCCCACACACACTCTCACGCTCTGTACATTTCTGAATACCCCCTTTTATTAACTGAGCTCATTAAATTAAATAATCAAAAACCTTTTGGCCGACTTATTCATTGTACTTAACTGCCCTCGCTATCCATATTGTTCTGCCATCTTGCGCAGTTCACTTTCACTTTCACCACCTCACAACAAACTTTTGTGCCGATTAATGTATTAGTCTGAATTATCTATCTCTTCCTTTGTTTTAAACTTCTTCACACACTTTAATAAGTTTCTGTAGGCTTCCACTACTATAATCGCTTCAGCCTACCGAAATTTCCGAGGCTACCGTTATGACGTCTGAACTGGTTTAAATTGTCTTGTCGACTGCTCTGTACTGTTTGATGAATTGTTCCGAACTGGGCGAGCTTAGCTCGCATGGTTGTATACTGTGCGGACTCTCCACGCCTTGGACACGTGATTCCTCTGGCTCCCCTCTTCATCTCTCGTCCTTAATTATCGAAGAGTCTAGAAGGTATAAATGCGTGGTAATATCAAAAGCACGTGTTCTGCTCATGATACACCCGTGACGTCAGACGAATTAATAAAAACTCGTTACCCTATATGGTTAGGTCTGGTTCTGTACTGTGTGGTTCAGTTATATATAGCTGTGACTCACCTCCGCGTGCCCTCCGTAACTGATACTGACTGTTACCGAATATTACAGAGGCTAGTTTATTGTTAAAAATGATTTAAAAAATGGTTTTACATATTTTGCCCCATTACAATACCCCCCCCCCCATAAGAGGTTTTATGCCAAAGCATAAAAACTCTCATTGCCTAAACCTAAGAGGACCAGCTAGGATATGGCACCACAACCCCCCCTTAATTTCTTATTAAAATCCTGGGTTACTCACCCCCCTAATCCAGTGGCTGTGGCCACACCTGCATGACTTTACTGGACTTCTTTCTTCAAGATCCCAACACCATAAAGCCAGACAGGCACTAGACGCCCCTGCCCTGACGCGCTGGCCAGCACAGGGTCGCCACCACAGTACCACCAGACTCTGAAACAATCAATTACAACATGAATAAATGGCCTTTCACTATTCCATACCTTTAACTGATTTGGTTTCCTCTTAGCCGTACTGGTTTGTCTTTTTTGAAGTACTGGTTTTCTATCTTATCTTTTAATACACATATATCCTTATTTCAATGTACATTCTTAACACAAACTAATACATTTGATGTAAACACTTAACATCAACATACTCTTGAAAGGTATAATGTTCAACTTCAACCAAAGATTTACTAACCCAAGTCTGAATTTGATTTAACAATATTTCCATATTACATTTCCATTAAAATTTATATTTAATATCTCAATGTCTTTATTACAATGCAGACTACTACTGTTATTTTTATACAATACAAAACATGATTAATATGCAATAGAAAATGACTCACTACTACAAATACATAGATACTCAGAAAAATCTCCTCCAATACTTCATCACTCTCAGTATCATAGCAACTAATATATATGTAAAACACCTTCTTTTAAAAGGCAACTTTTAATACATATTTCTTTTTTTTTTATCACATGCCAATTTCAAGTCTTTATTCTTTTCTTTTTCTCCAATATTCTTTCATCTTTTCACTGTCTCTTCTTTCTGTCTTCAGTCCACTTTGAACCTGTTTTTCTCTCTCCTACCCTGGACTCCTTCCATTTTTAACACTTTTGCCCGAAAAACTTCTCTTTCAATTGCTTCTTCTGCGTGTATATTATTTTTTTTCTAAATCCTTTTGGACTTCTTTAATCCAACTTGATGTTGACTTCTTCCCCCACAGATATTTGAAGATCTGCTTTGTTAACCTTGTCGTCTATTTTATATAAATGTCCAAAAAATAATAGTCTTCTTTTTCTCATTGTTTCTGTTATATTTTCTATACTTTGATATATTTCATCATTATTTCTTAATTTCCAACCTTCTGAAGTTTTTCGTGGGCCTAATAATTTCCTAATAATTCGTCTTTCCAGTATTTCTAGTTTGTCTAAATTATAATTCAATGCTAGACATTCACTTGCATATAGGCATTCTGGCTTCACTACTGTACTGTAATGCCTTATTTTCGTATTTTTAGATATGCACTTTTTATTGTAAATATCTTTAGTTATACTATATGCCCTTTCCATCGTATGAATCCTTTCTTCTATATTTCTTCTTGATTTTGAAAGATTTTTTTATTATAAATCGGTGTTTTATTAGAATTTATTCCATGCTAACTGACCAGCCTGTGGAAGGCATAGAAATGTCTAGATAATTTAGACCGTAACATTTTCAGACCTTGTAAACATCTCATACCTTGTGTATCTCATAGGTATAAGAATCTTTTAGTTATCCTCTCTCACCCCTGCTTATAATTCTCTCCTCCTTTGTTTCTACCATTGTTAATTTTTACCTGTTTACCAGTCTCTCTATTTTTATTTCAGAGACTATACATTTTCATGTATTCTTTACAGGTTTATGTGTATTTTATTTTGTATAGGATCGTGACATGTTTTCTATTGAACTGAGCCACTGTGAGTTACCACATAGAGTAGCAAGTGACCACCTCAGTGATGCCGTCCAGCTGTGGCGTGAAGGCCATCTCACCAATTGGGAATACCTCACTACTCTGAACAAAATGGCTGGTCGATCATACAATGACCTCATGCAGTATCCTGTTATGCCGTTTGTACTGGCAGACTACACAAGCACTGTATTAGACTTGACAGATCCAAAGTCATTCAGGTCAGTTTTACATAGATTTATTTTACACTACTTGTAATAATGGAAGGTGTGAGGTTACTGGTTTTGTGGGATCTGTCCCATTTATGAGAGCAATTCCTTTTATTGTACAAGATAAGACAACAGTTGATAGATTCTTACAAGATATATGCCTTGAAATATATTAATACACCAGTATACAGAGTTGATGGATAGTGAATATTGGCAAATGACATAGTGCATCCTAGACATTTTTCTCCCTCCACAATAAAAAAAGTAGTAACTAATGTAAGAAGAATGTCTAATGTGTTATAAAAATGATCAGTTAGTGGGATGTCTGGGCCTTTGTTTGGAGTGCTTCATTGAGCAACCCTGTCTGCCATTCGTTATTTCAAAGTCGGATATAAAAGGGCAGCAAAAAAATATAAATGATAAAAATTAATAAAACAAGAGGGGAATAGAAAAAACAAAGTTGTTAATTTTTATATCCATCAGATTTGTATGTTAGTGTATTAATATGTTTCAAGGCATAGATCTTGTAAGAATCTTAGCACTAAATTATGAAGGCTTTCACAATCCCTGTGTAAGTGATAAAAGGTTTGGAGGTATTTCCCTGTGGTATGCTATTGTATTCACTATATGTGTCGGCAGTTTCTGTGGCAGCCATCTTCAGTAGCTTGGAAAACAGGTCAGCCATCTTCAGTAGCTTGGATTGTTAACACTTTGTCCAGTTTAATGTAGATGACTGCTGCAGAAACATTTTACCAAGTCTTCAGAGGTGTTAAGAATTAGGATCAAGAATATGCTTGAGGGTGTAGCTGCACATAGCTGTTCAAGGAATTGATGTTAAAACTTGATATTTATTTGGATTAGTAGTCATTTTTATTATTTATCATAAGTAAGTTATAAAAATTCTCACACAGGAAATTGTTCTTATTTGTTACAGAATTTTCAAAAAACCAATGGCTGTGCAGGATAAGAAGAACGAACTTCATTACATCAATAGTTACAATGTAAGTGGAATACAGAGTTGATTGTGTGTGATATTAATTATCATACATAAATTTAGAACCCTCATAATTTAGAGGTGGGGTGGGCTCAGATCCATTCATAGATGCAATAACATACGTATGCGTCTATTTATTTATATGTATTGCAATTCTAATGTTTCCCCCCGTCATAATAGTCACACAGTTGTGTGTGTGTGTGTGTGTGTGTGTGTGTGTGTGTGTGTGTGTGTGTGTGTGTGTGTGTGTGTGTGTGTGTGTGTGTGTGTGTGTGTGTGTGTGTGTGTGTGTGTGAATTATAATTAAGGGAATTATCATGTTATCACAAACTGTTTATCATGTTACCCACTTATGTGTTAGCATATCAGTTATGACTTCTTTTTTTTTTTCAGTATTTAAAACAGGAATACACTGATGCATTGAATGTGCCATTGTTGAATCAGGAACCATATCATTACGGATCGCATTATTCAAACTCTGGGACTGTTCTTCATTTTCTTGTACGACTTCCACCTTTCACATCTATGCTGTTGTCTTATCAGGTATGACATAGCACATTATGATAATAATAATAATAATAACTTTGGCTCTTCTTATACTACTGATGTAACTGAGAAGGATGATGCAGCACAGAATGGCAACTTGAGCCATTTGACATAAAGAGAATGTAGTGTGGCCAGGACTATGCTTCAGCCATCCATTATACCCCAGGTATTCACTTTCACAGTCTGATAAATACACCAGAAATTGAAACTGGAACCTCTAGATTAGTCACAGGTCTGGTAAGCACCTTTGTATGTAATATGTAATATTTACTGTAAAAAATTGACATTTATGAATTAATATCTTTTTCATAGAAATTGAAGGGGTCAAGAGACCAAGTCCATTTTTTATAAAATTTCAGTTACAGATTGCAATGTGTGCATCAGATCCATTATTAAATACTGCCATACCAAACAAAATCTATTAATTATAGTAAAAGCAACCAGAGACCAGTTCATATTCTGCATTGAATGAATCGATTTTAGGGGGAAAAACCTCAAACTGCTTTTTCTCAAAATCAGTTGGTACTGACTTTGGTTGTAAACCCCTCAGTTGATCACCAAGGTCGCTTTCATAACATTAAAAGTCATGCTGTAGTCATTAATTACACTAAATAGGGCAGATGTGGATTCAGGATCATATTGTAAATAGAACCCTATGGAACAGTCTAGAATGTTCTCCACCTATCCCTCCACTAGTTGAGCAGGTGTACCTCAGTCAAGGCTGTGCTAAAGTACGTTCCAGAGTACTCTGCATAACACTTGAAATACACACTAGCTGGCACACTGTGTTATGGATGGAATGTTTATTCTGGAACTCTGCGTGACCTATAAAAGCAGAAAGTCTGGCTTAGTCAATGAGTTGTGTTGATCGATTTCCCATAGTGCGGATTGAGTGGCGATTTATTCAAGTGTGGCGAAGTCTTGTTTTGTTATAGTTACTGTAGAATTCTAATGGTTGACATTGTTATTCCATGTGTTCAAATTTATCTTGAATTATTGTACAAGTATAACTTGTTGATTACAAACTGTTATTTGTGATTAAAGCTGGTGATTAGTGACTTCATTGGTGTCTGTAATTTGTTTTCACAATACATTTGGTGCCAAATGTAACTACTCAATTTATTACAAAATTATAATTTAAATTATAACTCTTACCTTCGGGTTTTTTCCAAGAGTCGTTCAGACGAAACCAGCTACAGAAATGATTATTTGCAATACAAGGTGTAAAGATCAATACACAGTTTGTGCTAAAACAAATTGCGTCTAGTTTATTATGCAAATTAATTACTTAGCCTCCCTTTTATGACATTTAAATTTCTTATTTCTTTTCTGTTATATTAAATACTCGTTGAATGAGAAACAATTAGTAAAAATCAAACAAGTGATAAAAATGAATATTTCTTACTTCACTAGCCTATGACAAACTATTTATATTTGTAATGAACCAGTACGTGATTCCACCCCACACTCACACATTCATTCTTTTACATGGCCCTTCTATTGAACCCCATTCTGAGATCTCATAATGTAGGAAAATGTCGGTAAATATAAATGTTAATGTATTTAAAATTTCTGAATAATACTCATCCTGGATGTTGCTCGACTCCAACTAACGATGCACGTGTTTTATGCCTCACTTTGAAAGTCAATTGATGCTCATTAAAGTAATTTTGTCTTTGAACTGGTACCAAGTTTTACTGGTCACTAAAACCACGTTTGTCACCTTTAATAATTGTGTCGGCTGACGTAACTATTCGAACACTTAAAAGTTGTAGGCGGGCCGCGCGGCCAAGAGTTACAATAGCACTGGCGTTAGTTCGCTAAAAGCTGAGCATGCAGAGCTGGTCACGTGATCGTGAATATGTGCTCCCATTGGTGCTGTTAAAAGAGCGCCTTAACGTAGGCGAAAGGTTTAGCAATGTTTTTGCCGCCTGGCGCAATTCATAACTTGGCGTTATTTTCTCCGTGATTCACAGCTGATGCGAAGTTAGGTGTTATTTCACAATCGGTCTACGTTGCTTGAGTGCGGAGACAAAACATAGACGTTTTGTTCTGTAATAAACACAGCCTATCTGGTTGACTAACTCGGGGTTCTACAAGGGTGAACATGACTGTATGGAAAATATAATTTTTAAAATGTTACCTTGGCCCTACAGTTTCGTACCGTTACAATACCCCCCCCAATAAGAGATTGAAAGCCGAAGCGTTCAAACTCTTATTGCCTAAACCCTAAGAGGATCAGTGAGGATATGGCGCCGCAACCCCCCTGAATACTCTACTAAAATCATGGGTTCTTACCCCCCTAGTCTGGCGACTGCGGCAGCACCCATCCGATCTTACGGGACTTCTCTACTCGAGATCCCACCACCATAAGCTCGGACCGATACCCACCACAGTATCGCCTGATTTTAAAACATTCAATTAAAAAATCAACAAACGGCCTTCCATCACTCCATATCCCACAACTGATTTGTTTCCTCTTAGCCGTACTGGTTCATTGACAACGTACTGGCTCATTTTATATTATAGACCCTAAAAAATAGTATTAATAAAACAATATTGGTTTACAGTGGTACACATAAATTCCAGTTAAATTGAATAATATTCCCCGTACAATATTGCCCATCCAAAATAACACCTTAATTATACAAAATGACATTAAATCCATTTATACTTACCTACTATAAAATTTTTTTTTTTTTTTTTTTTTTTTTACTACCCCCCTTTTAATCCCTTAACCCCTGATACCCGTTACATTCTACTGTGTTCAGCACTAGACTTCTTGGCCCTTGCAGACCTCAATCTAGCCGTAATCACATCTCCCTCGTGACCTGTAACTGGGTCACCGCCCATCCACACTCACTATTACCCCCCCCTAGACTGTAGCGTCTAGTTGCTTTCACAAGGACTGATGCGGAAGGGGTGGACATTTTTTCTTTTATTCCTCCCCCATCCTTGCTTCGGCGTTACAATAAAAATTCGGTATTATACCTACTAGTCATGATTTATACACCCCTAATGGACTACCACCCCTATCTGGGTGAAAATAGCCCTGTTCCAAAATTTGGTAGATTCCCCCAAAAAAAATAACCCCCCTACTAAATCTAACAAACCACCGGGTTGACAAAACAAAACAAACCACAAGCCGGTTCTATCAAGTAAAATTTATGATTTGCCACAATTAACTACTTTCACGGTCATGATCCGGTGAGGTCATGACCGCACTTAGGTGGAGAATCTACAGTTGAACATAAAACATAGATTGACAATAATGAAATTTATATGAACAGTAATATAAACAGTAAGATACACATCTTATTTTCCAAACACCATCTCGGCCCAAAAAATTTCCATCAGTTGTCAGTGTTAAATAAATATTTTACTCATTATGTACATCAATTAACATTTGCTTTATGTTCCAGTTTACATTCAAATGAAACAAAGTTAAGTTCATTATTAAAAATCATCTTTTCAATTAATTTAATTACCAAATTAATTTAATTTTATTTAATTTTTCAAACTCTAAGTTGCGATAATTACCTCATTATTATTTTATCTGTAAAAATTTAATTTCAATTCTTTTATGTCACAATAAGATTTTACTCAAGATACTGATTCATCAAGCTACAACAGTTATCAGCTTCCACACCTGTTTACATGAACACTTGTATGCCAGACTTGTTATAAACACTCTCAGTTTAAACACTCACATAGTCTAAACATTCTGGTTACATCATATACTGACAGATATACTTCCTTCGAATTTTTGGTTTCTGTAAATCTTTTGGTGTTAACATATTTATCAATTGCTACCAACTCAGATCAAAGTTACTTTTGCTTCATTAATCAAATTAGCCATTTTAAATTATTTATTTAACTTAAAAATCCTTTAACAATCTCCACTCAAAACAGTTTAACTTTAATTACAGCTGTATGAAGTTAGTGTATAAAATATATAAAATTACAATTTCAATTTGAATCAAAATGAATTTAAATACAGCACTAACATTTACAACATTAAGTTACTCCAAGGACCACTACAATTCTATTTAATCTCTTCGTTTGTTCAAAACAATTTCAATTACTTTAATAATAATTTTCAAAATGATTCTACGTGGTTTAATGTTTAATTTTTTCCTTGGTATTTCAATGAATTTTACCAACATTGTCATCTGTTTCAAATCTCTCTTTAAAGTCCTCCACAATCACATTCTAACTACCATTATCCCCTACTCATAACCTAACATAGCAGGTACCACAAAATAATAATTAAACCTTTTGGTTACATAAGTTTTACTTTAAAATATTTTCCAAAATTATTTTTTCTTAATTACCTGTAAATAGGTTATATGTTATCTGTACAGGATTATCGTATATAGGGATGCGATTGAAGACGAACAGAACCCCACTTCAATGAAAATGAACAAAAACCCCGCTGTCAACCATAAGTTCCTTGCTTACTCCTCTCCCCAAAAATACTAAACAAACCACAACCACTAATCTACAGCCCCATCCTTATACACGACAATCCTATTAAACTATACAAATATTTATTATTTAGTTTGTCTACTCAGCCACAAAACTTCTCCACTACCTACCTAATTAAGGGATGAGTTTACAATTCATAAATAACGCCAGTTTATTTAATTTTGAGGATTACCCTAATGTTTTATTTAGAATTAAGGTAATCAAATGGTTCCAAAAAGTGTGCCAATTTATGTGACTATTGTTTCTGTTTTCTCTAAGGGGAGGGTTAAGGAAATCAGGAAGATAAAAGGGTAAGGATCATTAAAAGGTCAAGAACTAGGACTAAAGGTAAGGACAAAGCTTCCTCCGAAAATAAGGGTAAATGGAGAAAACCAAGGCTCACGTGGGCAGGGGCGCGTCCCTGAAATAGACGAACCCCACTGGGACAAGTGGGGAACACCTATCCGCTACCACTTACTGTTTTATATGATTTATAGTTGTTTATAATTATTTAACTATAGGTTTATTATAGTTGTTTAGTTGTATTTAATTACAAAATTTATTTTTATTATTTTATTTTAGCCAATACTTTTTTAAATTAGTGGCATTATGGGTACCCACTATTTCCCCAGTCATTTGGTTTCGTAGAACGTAGGCATTATCCATTTTGATTTCAACTACTTCATACGGTCCTTCATACAACAAAAAGAATTTTTTAATCTCTTTATCCTGTGCACATGATAAATCGTGTCTTCTCATTAATACCAGCTGACCTATCTCATACTTAATCCACTTACCTTTGGCATCATGAAGCCGTTCTCTTCTTTCTCCCTTAGTTAATAAGTTTTCATTTGCGAGTTGAAGTTTTACTTCCAAGTCTCGTGGGTTGCTCTCCGGTGGAAAGTTGAACAGCTGTTCCAGGATCCTAGGTGGACGTTTTCCCTTGACTAGCTCGTATGGTGTGAACCCCGTTGATTCATGGGTGGTACAATTTAACCATTCTTCAATTCTTCCCACATAGGCTGGCCATTCACTGTGTTTAGCATGGCAGTATGCCCGGAAAATTCTTCCTAATTCTCGCATGACTCTTTCGGCTTGGTTCGACTGAGGATGATATACCGCCATGTGTTTAGGTATGATACCTTCCCAACCCAAAGTTTGTCGCCATATTCCGCTAATAAATTGGGGTCCATGGTCAGATAATATTATTTTAGGTTTTCCGGTTTTAATCATATAATCCTTCGTTATTTTCTCACTTAGTACTTTACTAGTGGCCCTCTTTACACTGTATAATCTTACAAATTTCGTAAATGTGTCTAATACCACAAAAATATACATTACGCCTCCCCTTCCCTTTGGTAGAGGGCCAAACAAATCTACCGCAACTAAATCAAAAGGCTTTTCTACTTTAATACACCTCATCTCTCCCTCTAAACGGTAATTAACTACTTTTGACTTTTGGCATAAATCGCACCCTCGGAGTAAAGTTCTAACCCTCCGTTCCATATTCTTAAATAAACATGATTCTTTTAATACATTTACGCACTTCGTAGCACCGAAATGCCCATACCGAAAATGACAGTCCCATATTATCTTATCTACCAACCCTTCCGGTATAACTAACCTCCAATCACGCTCTCCCCCTCTACTTTCTTAAACAAACTCCCTTGATAGATTTGAAAATAACGGCTATACCCTAACTCATCTAAATCGGACTCTAAGCTAATTATTATTTTGTTCAATTTAAGATCTGTTCTTTGCATACTATTAACATCTCTCAATTCTTCCCCAAATAATCTATCTTCCCTACTAAGTCTGAAAATTTCTATTTCTTTTAAGTCCCTCCCTGTTCTCGTTCCCTCTGTATCTACCCTGGATAAAGTGTCAGGTATTTTGTTTTCTACCCCTTTTATATACTCCCAACTAAAATTGTACTCTTGTAAAGCTAGCACCCACCTGGTTATCCTGCTGTGTGTCAACTTACAGGTGTTTAAAAAAGATAATGCCTTATGGTCCGTCTGGATGATAGTGGAATTTCCCAGTAGATATGTTCGAAACTTCTTCACCGCAAAAACAATGCTTAATAGTTCCTTCTCCGTTGTTGTGTAGTTTCTTTCAGCAGCTAATAAAGTACGACTGGCGAAAGCGATGGTGTGATGCTCCTTTTCGTCGTCCTCCTGGTACAGTTTTGCACCCAATGCGATGTTACTAGCATCGGTCTGTAAATAACATGTGCATTCAAAATTAGGGTGATTCATCATGATCATGTTACTAAAATGGTCCTTTATCTCATTGAACACATCTCGTTCTCGTTCTCCCCATTTCCACTGTTGGTTCTTTTGTAACACTGAGCTCAACTTTGAGGTTACATGGGCATAATTTTTCTGAAATTTTCTGTAGAAATTACATAGTCCTAAAAAACTTTGTAAGTGCTTAATATTTCGGGGTTCTGGGAATTTTAAAATTGATTCTACTTTCTCTGGGTTAGCTTTTATCCCCTCTGGTGTAATTATGAACCCTAAAAAATGTATTTCTTTCTGTAGGAATTTAGATTTCTCCCAATTGACAGTCAACCCCCCTGTACGCAATCTATCTAATACATATTCTAAATGTTCCACATGTTCGGAAAATGTTCGTGATGCTATCAATATATCGTCTACATAAATCGTTAAGAAATCTAAATTTTGTGGCTGGAGTATGTCATCTAAACATTTTATAAAGCTGGCCACACTGGTATTCAGCCCAAAAGGTAATCGTTTAAATTGGTAATTCTTTCCATTGAACAGGAATGCTGTGTATTTCCTACTTTCACATGCTAACGGGACTTGCCAGTACCCCGCGGTTAAATCTAATGAGGTCATGTATTTAACTCCACTGAATTTTTGAAAGATTTCATTTATTGCTTCAGGTGACTCCCGGTCTGGGATAATTATTTGATTAATCTTACGGGCGTCTAAACATAATCTAACGCGGCCATCTTTCTTAATGACTACTACTAACGGGTTAGAGTACGGTGATACTGATCTTTCTATTATGTCCCCTTCCAACATTTTATCTAATTCCGCCTGAACCGCCCTTCTTTTTGAATAAGGTACCGGATAGCTTCTTTGTACATAGGGTGCGTGTTCCCTTACTTTTAATTCACACTCATAATCCCTTGCCCTCCCTGGTACATCGGCAAACACTTCTCGAAAACACTCTATTACCTGCCACAACGCTTTGCGTTGAGAACTCCCTACATCACGCCCCTCACTACAAAATTTTACCGCTCTATCCTCCCAAATTCGTTTATTTATATTACCCCCTACCTCTCCCTCTCTACATACATACGTATTAACTACCATTTCTATTTTACTGGCTCGAGTCAGTATCATCTTAACTCCCGAAATTCTGACTTTATCTACTACCCGCTCAAAGCTAATCTCAGTTGGTTTACCTTCATTATTAAGTACTAACAACCGCTTCTGGAAATCAATTACCGCCTTGTGTTTTATCAAAAAATCATTCCCCAGAATAACCTCCAAATTTAGTCCCCTTACTACTAAAAATGTGTTGTCATATTCTACTCCATTAATTACCATGTTCAGATGTACTTGTTTAGTTACACGTTTACTCCTAACCCCAGTAATACCTACAATGGTCACCCCCGCTACTGGCAAAATTGGGATATTTTTATTTATTTCTTGCAAACTCTCTAATATGTGTTCGGAAATGACAGAAATTTCGCTACGTGTATCGACTAAAGTTTTTACTTCCTTACCTTCAATTTGAATTCTTACCTCTGTCAGTCCGGTTTCTGGTCTTGCTGTCTCCAAGTCCTCTTCCTCCATCAGTTCCTTGGACATATCCGTACGGATGACGTTATTTGTATATTCGTTGTTATCTTGGGCCCCGCAGTCATTTGTCGACAATGGTGGGGTCCCTTCACTCACTGTCCTTGTTAGTTTTCCGTCTGGGTGTTTGCACGGCCTGGAGTGTGCCCACCACGACCTCTATTAGAAGTTCCACTGCTTCCCGGTGCTCCTCGGTTGCTGCTCCCTCCTCTCTGTGGTTGACTATTTTGGTTATGTTCAGTATTACTGCGTTGGCAACTCCTCTCTTTATGACACCTGTAACAAGTTGTTCTACTACCATAGTTCTCACAATGACACTCTCCACATCGCCAGTCATCACGTCTATAGTTATTATTGTAGCCTCCCCTTGTCCCTCTATATGTGTTTGGTATCCCACTAGATTGATTATGATTATGATTCTCATTGTTATGTACCCCTGACGGGTTTGAGCGCCTACCAATTTCCCGGTCCCTGATATTTTGAAAAATATCTAATATTTGTTCAAGATCATTTATACCTTCCACTTCCCGCGTCATCAGGTTAATTTGCACCTCCCTTGGTAAATGTTTACTTATATGACGTACAAATGATCTAAACGGTAATGGTGGTTCAAGGTATTTTGCCTCATTGTACATTTTCATTACATAAATGGTGACGTTATTACCATTAGTCCCAAAATTACCCGACCCCATTATCTTACTTTTAAGTACTTCTTGGTCCTCTTCAGACCAGTATTTACTTCTAAAATCCCCTTCAAAACTTTGGAAATCTAACCAATCTCCCTTATGTACCTCCGCCCAAATTGAGGGGCTTCCCTTAAAACATTTCATAACTTTCAATAATTTCATCTCCCAATTATTGTTACAAAATCTATTAAAGTCTCTTACTCTATTTAGGAATTGCATAGGGTGTACCCCCCTCCTATCCCCTGTAAATGACTCTAACTCTATTTCGCTATCTACATTACGGGTGATTACTACTTGCTCATGGACACTGTCTAATGTTTTGTTTATTACCGTTTTCAAGTCATCTTTAACATTGATTATTTTTTGTTCCATTAAATTAAACTTGTTGTTAGTTACGCATTCAGATTGAATACTGGCGTTATTTACCATTTCTACAGCACCTTTTAATAGCTGTATTTCTGACTTACAACTACTTTCTGTTTCCCTGATCTTACTATCAACATTGTCATTAATTTCTAAGATTTTATTCGCAAAACTCAATTGACATTCACTTATTTTGCTATCGCAATTGCTTTCTATTTCATTTATTTTGAAATTAACATTAGTTTCATATGTCTCAATGTTATCTCTAACTTCTTCTATTTTCTCTACTACACAATTAAATTTACACTCATTATCAGCGTTACACTTATTTATCCTACTTTCAAAATTATCTTTCAACTCTTGAATTTGCTCATGCACTTGTATTTTGACTGTCTCTGACACTTGTTTGTTTACATTAATGATATGAATATTTAATTGTTCATTTACTGATCCTATCACTTGTTCTCTAAATGTGTTGAAACATTCATCCATCTCATTTAGACGTGTATTCATTTCACATAAACGCTTATCAAATTTTATATCAATATTATTTATGTCACCCTTTAACTCACTGAATTTAACATTCTGTTCATCAAATTTGGCGTCATTACTATCAAATCGTTTACTGAGAAGGTTAAATAGGTCATTCATTGACATTTATTTTTCTTTTATATTGGTTTTAATTGTAATAGGGGTGGAAGTTGCTCCCCCCTCATTAATTAATACAGATTCGTCTACATTACTGTCACTGATTGACAGTGACTCTGTCTGAATACCTGAATCGCCTTTATTGGCCGACTCAGTTGACATATTTTCATTTACTACCGTTTCGGTTACTATTGTTTTTATTTGATTTTCAGCACTGGTGCTAGTTAAATCAATAGTGTTTTCCATGTTTTCAAGTATTTACTTATACACACTTTATATACTTATACTGACAATCGCCCTCACTCCCAAACAACCCGTTCTGCAGCTTGGTTAGGTCTGGCGAATGTAAGTTGTAACCTACACTCGCGTCACTGTACGGGGGCCATTGAAATTATTCAATTAATTACAAAATTATAATTAACTCTTACCTTCGGGTTTTTCCAAGAGTCATTCAGACGAAACCAGCTACAGAAAGGATTATTTGAGATACTAGGTGTATACTAGGTGTAAAGATCAATACACAGTTGACAAATTTACACAAAACAAATTGCTTCTATTTTATTATGCAAATTAATTACTTAGCCTCCCTTTTATGACATTTAAATTTCTTATTTCTTTTCTGTTATATTAAATACTCGTTGAATGAGAAACAATTAGTAAAAATCAAACAAGTGATAAAAATGAATATTTCTTACTTCACTAGCCTATGACAAACTATTTATATTTGTAATGAACCAGTACGTGATTCCACCCCACACTCACACATTCATTCTTTTACATGGCCCTTCTATTGAACCCCATTCTGAGATCTCATAATGTAGGAAAATGTCGGTAAATATAAATGTTAATGTATTTAAAATTTCTGAATAATACTCATCGTGGATGTTGCTCGACTCCAACTAACGATGCACGTGTTTTATGCCTCACTTTGAAAGTCAATTGATGCTCATTAAAGTAATTTTGTCTTTGAACTGGTACCAAGTTTTACTGGTCACTAAAACCACGTTTGTCACCTTTAATAATTGTGTCGGCTGACGTAACTATTCGAACACTTAAAAGTTGTAGGCGGGCCGCGCGGCCAAGAGTTACAATAGCACTGGCGTTAGTTCGCTAAAAGCTGAGCATGCAGAGCTGGTCACGTGATCGTGAATATGTGCTCCCATTGGTGCTGTTAAAAGAGCGCCTTAACGTAGGCGAAAGGTTTAGCAATGTTTTTGCCGCCTGGCGCAATTCATAACTTGGCGTTATTTTCTCCGTGATTCACGGCTGATGCGAAGTTAGGTGTTATTTCACAATCGGTCTACGTTGCTTGAGTGCGGAGACAAAACATAGACGTTTTGTTCTGTAATAAACACAGCCTATCTGGTTGACTAACTCGGGGTTCTACAAGGGTGAACATGACTGTATGGAAAATATAATTTTTAAAATGTTACCTTGGCCCTACAGTTTCGTACCGTTACAATACGATGTTCAGTAAAACCGTCATAACAATACGTATGATGAGAAAAGTTGTTTCAAGTATAAAAAATAGAGAGGGTTTCTTTATTTTAATATTTTTTAAATAATTAAAAAATACTACTTAAAATTACTTTTAGTGCTTGATATTTTTTAGTATTTGTCTTAAAATTTAAGTAAAAAGGCTTCTTAAGATTGTTTTTATTGGAGTTGATTTTTCAAATGTGAAAGTCTTTTCTTTCTTCTGTCTTAGTTTTAGCAGTTGCTATAATATTTTCTTTATGAATCTTTAACACAAACACATTCATGAGGACAACGTCAGAACAGATATCAAAACAAACAGATGATAAGGCAATAAGAAAAGGTATAGTTGAGTAACAAAAACATAGTGGTGTTTTTCTTCTTCCAATAACAAATTCGTGTATATTGGTATACCAGTGATTTATAGATGTGCATTCCATATTTTCCTTTTTTTTATTCAGCCAGCTTATGAAATAATTTGTCATGATCTCTCGTTTCCTGCCTTTTTGTCCATTCATTATTCTTCGTCTGTTTTCTATGGGTTTCTTCCTTTTTCTGTACAGATAGTATTTTTTATATTACTTCTTCCTTAAAACTTTTGATTTCCTTAATCCTTTTCTGAAAAGTATATCTGTCTAATTTTGGGGGAGGGGATGTTAATTTTTGCTATATTCTTAACTCCTGTGAACCAATAAATTTTTGTCCAGGGTTGTTTTAGCAGGATGATCAAATATTCTTTTTGTTAATCTCTCTTGTAATTGTTCAAATAATTAGCTATAATAAACAAAAAAAGCAAAGAAGAAACCCCATTACCACCTTTACTTACCTACTTACCGAAGATTCCAAAAAACACCAAAAGCCCCAGGGTTACCATCACATTTTTATAAGAGGAAATGTGGAAACCATATCTACTTTCCCCATGAAAACAATTTAAAACAAGAACTTTCTCTCACAGAAGACTCGCAAATTCGTTAGACGAACTGTTGGCACGCAGAGTATAGGTTATGGTTAGGTAACGGAAAAATAACTTAATGCATGTTAATACTAATATACATTTTTATTAGTTTTGTTATGTTCTTTTCTTTGTTATTAATTATAAACTTATAACGCAAATCAGTACCTTTTAAACTCTTGCTTCTCTCTATTTCTACTCTCACGCCCTTTTTTACTCTCTCGCTCTCTTACACACTCTCTCTCATTATATATATGATTTTAATTCAAAACTTTTAGTATATTAAATTGGCCAAATACTTTCCCCACACTCATTTTATTTAACTTTTTTGTCATTTTACTTATCTTTTTTTTTGTATTCCAGTTCGCTCACGAACACCACGTGGCCGATATTACTTCACACTTAGCACATAGCCGATTTTCCATACTTTTTAACATGCGTCTATTTTCTATAAAACTTTTAACAATGTAATTACACTTTAATTACATGTCATCCGAGGCACTGCTAACTCTGTTTTTACTGAATTGGTTACATTTTTACCAAGACACGGCCTCCTGGAGTCACTGCCACTGCTGTCCGAACTGTTAGCCATTGAGATTGTGACTGGCTGCCGCTAACGCTTGACCATAGCGTCTCTCTTTTTCCGCTCTTCCACTAAACCAGTTTAATCTGCTTTCCTGTGAGAACATGTCCATTGATGATGCAGACGCAATGTTCCTTGGGCATGTAAAATTTGTTATCAGGCACATACACTTACCGAGAATTTGCGCCGCGACAACGCTTCTCATACCAAAAGTCACGTACAAAAAATTCCAAGCTCTCGCTTTCTGATGTCTCTTGCACACGAAAATAGGTTTTTGCGTTACATTGAAAATGCTGAAGGAAATGTACCATTACACTCTGGATTGTAACAGTAGAAACTCCTGAAGGAGTGTGGCCCAAAACCCTTATTTACTGTTAACAGAAAATAGAAACCCACTAAAAAATCAAAACCCAGGGTTGGCAACTAATGCTTGTAAAAATGTGACAGCCTTTCTTGGTTGCTGAGCTGTGCAGACACAGCGAATGAATTACCTCCACTTAAGGTGTCTAGAGAGGAGTGAGGGGAGATAACGCGATAACAGTTCTGTCTCACTTTACTCACTAATTTTCACTCTGTCACACACATGCTTCGATTATTCTCGCCACCCTTGTTGAAATGATGTTCACACTATGAAACACCACACAAGACTGTTGTCCGCATGTGTGAAATGACTGAAATTTTGTTAGCCTTGAAACAAGGTGTTTGTCCACTGCGCATCTAGAAGCCAGTGTTCAATTTCTATCATCAGATGTCTACAGGTGGTGCATGGTTACCGCTTTAATATCCTCCTAAAAGACAAACTGAAATACTAAATCACAACAGTTCCCTTACAGAAGATAACTTAATTTGCAATAACATTAAGCGAACCTGTTGAGCACAGGTTAGGTCAAGGGAAGGTGACAAATAACAACTTAAGATGTATTCATGTTAATATTTCAATTTTTATTAGTGTAATTTCCCAAGTCTACAAGTCTAAATGTACATGATCACTCAGTATGCAGTTATTCCAATATGATACGAGGTGTGTTCAAAAAGTATCAGACCTTGCTCAGGAAAAATACATTTACTTATCTGCAGGTTTTAAACATTTATCGCCTTCAAAATACTCCCCTTTAGATTGCATACACTTCTTCCAGCAGTCCTGCCACTTTTGGAAACATGTCTGTAATTCATCTTTTGGTATAGAGTACAGCTGTCTCGTCATATTTTGTATGGTGTCTTCTCTTGACTCAAATCGGGTCCCCTTCAGTGACATTTTCAACTTAGGAAATAACCAACAATCACAGAGAGTCATGTCAGGAGTGTAGGGAGGCTGTCGTAGCTGAGGAGTGTTGTATTTCACCAAAAAAGTCTGAATTAGATGAGAAGAATGGTCAGGTGCATTGTCGTGCTGGAGTTGCCAAGTTTGGGGTGCCCACAGGTTGGCCTTTTGTGCCACTCAGCATCGCTGAGGTGACGCATAACCTCTAAATAGCATTCTTTGGTATTTGTTTGGCCTTGTGGTGCATACTCTAGATGAACTATCCCACATAAGTCAAAAAATACAATCAGCATTTTTGCTGTGCACTTGTCTTGTTTTTTCAGTCGCGCAGATGATGAATGTTTCCATTGTGAAGACTGAACTTTGGTTTCGGGATCATACCCATACACCCACGTCTCATCACCAGTGATCATAATATTGAGGAAGCTTGGATCAGTTTTTACTCAGTCCAACATGTCCCTTCTGCTCAATCGTTAACAACTTTGCCAACAATTTTGCAGACACTCTTCGTATAGCCAGATTTTTGGTCAAAATGGAATGTACTGAACCAATGCTTATTCCCACCTCAGCTGCAATCTCTCAGACAGTAATTTGATGATCCTTCATGACAAAAGTTTGCACTTGGTCAATGATTTCATAATTACGGCTTGTTGAGGGCCTGCCAGAACGCGGTTCGCTGTCCACTGATGTGCAGCCATCTTTGAAATGATTATACCACTCCTTAATACGTGTGACACTCATAGCATCATCCCCAAAATACTCTGAATTTTATATATAGTATCTGCTTAGTTATCACCAAGTTGTTGGCAAAATTTAATGCAGTGCCGCTGCTCAATTTTTTCTGTCATTTTACAATAAATAAAATCTGATGGGCACTTGATACACATGCTTACTGACACACAGCCAGACAGCGACTGATTTGTTGTAGCGGGACGGTGGCAGTTAGACTTGAGTCTGCAGACTGACGAGCATGAAGCCACTCGGGCAACTTCGTTACTGTTCGACCGCCGCTATTGTTTAGTCTCTCGTCAACACGTTCACTCCACACTTACATGTATAATGAAATCCACGTATTTTTATCCAAATCGGGTTTTGCCTGTGTGCATAGCAGATGAATTGAATATTAAAATGAATATTGATTGTGGTCACAGTTAAATATTAAAACATTGTATAGAATTAATTTAACCATATCGTTGTACTCCATTTATTACCCTGAATTGTAGTTTTCGTTTTAACCTTTGTTTGCTCCAGAAACAAACACAATTTCAGTGGCTCCCCAGATAAATATGAACCTTTTGACTACATCGTCGCATTAGTATATGAAATATACGTTTATTAAAAAAACTTATTTTATACTGTTTTGCCAGTTTTTAGGTTCAATTTTTTGTATTCACAATGTTGGTTTTGATATATATTGCTGTAATCAGTTGTGGTAAAACTTCTCTTTACCTGTGCACTAACTTCGCAGGTTGGTTTTGTATTTATCTGGAGTCAAATTAATCAATTTTTGTTGTTTCTGGAGTGATAAACGCTGAAACAAAATATACAATTCAGGGTAATAAATGTAAGAAACGATATGATATGAATTAATTCTCAATTGTGTTTATTATTTATCTTCGATAATTATGTAGTTACCTTTATACCTTTACAATCAACATTCATTTTAATATTTAATCTACTTTTTCTCTGTAAACACAGAACTGAACGTTCTGCAGTTGCAGACGATAACAAAAATGATGACCAATCAGAACGCAGGAACATTAGCTGCTGGTAAAAACCCCGTTGGGACAAATATAGGTCTATACGCAAGTGTGTGAACTAAGTCTGAGTAGCAGACAGTATGTGAATTATTGAAGGTTAAAGAAAACGAGCTGCTTTCGTATTTGCAGTAAGATTAATTTCTTAATTAAAATATAAAACATCATTTATACTAACTTTTCCAGCAATATTAAAAATTAGGATAACTCACAGAAACATTCTCACTTAATGTATTATGATTATACAGTAATGTAGACTTACCGTAGTTATAGCAGCTTGTATGTCCAGTAATTAGAGAGCGTTTATTCCTTTGTCCACGCAGTTTTTGTTCAGTAGAAGAACTTTGTCACTTGCAGGATTGATGATGTAGCAACTTTAGAACTAATTTCTGTTACATCTTGACTGTTTCACAACATTACGATTTAAGGCTGTACGATTTTACATCTCTCATGACTATATAATCTTTTACACCTGACAGCAGGCTTTAGAAATACTTGATTAATACACTTTGCACAGAAGTCCTAAAATGACGTAATGATGACCGCATCATGACATAATGTCACGTGACCAATGACATCATTTTCGAACAATCAAAAATTATGTTCAGAATTTAATTCGGCATCAACCGCTGGGACTATAAATACAAGACACTTGAGGCGACAGGAACAGCTTACCATCGTCCATAGTGTTTTTCCTCCGGTCGTATCTCAGCGACCGAACCTTCAGGGTGAGCGTCGACGGAACCTGCTCTGCAGTTCTTCCCGTCGCCGCCGGCGTACCTCAGGGATCTGTCCTCGGCCCCGTTCTGTACCTTGTGTACACGAACGACCTGCCTGTCTTGCCCGGTGTCACGTTGTCTTTGTTTGCTGATGATGCAATGTATCATTACAGCTCTGTGTCCCCGCGTTTTGCGAGCACACAGTTGCAGCGTCAGTTGGACCAGCTTCCGGACTGGCTACGGAAATGGCGGGTGACGATCAACATGGAGAAATCCGAGGCGATCTGTTTCACTCGTAAGTCCATCTCCCGATGCCAGCCCCTCTCCCTGGAAGGGAGGCCTATCGCCTACAAAGAGTCGGTGAAGTATCTAGGCGTTCGGCTCGACCTGCGTCTTTGCTTCAACGCCCACGTGACCGAAACCCTCTCCAAGGCTCGCGGCGTCCGAGCCAAACTTTACCCATACCTCGCGTGCCGCAGCCCCCTGGCGCTGCGCACGAAAGTTACCCTCTATCTGTTGTTTCTCCGGTCTGTAGTGACCTATGTGGCACCTGTTTGGTGGTCACTTGTCTCCGCCACCAACAGGCGTAGGCTGGAAAGTTTCCAATCCAGAACCCTCCGTTCCTTGTCGGGATCTCCTTGGTTTGTTAGAAACAGTGTAATTCGAGGAGGTCTACGGGTTCCTGCTCTCTCAGCCTTTGTCTGGTCATTAGCTGCGACTCTCTTTGCCGCAGCTGAGACCTCTTCCTTCCCTTACCTCAGGACCATCAGCACCACGCAACCACCTCCCCCTGTAACGCCCTCGGGCGATTCTCGATGACCCGCCATAAGTTTAAGTAAACTGCTTAAACCTCAATTTGCATATTCACTATCTGCCCATGCCCTAGAATTTACCTGCAAAGCTGTTTCCTTCCTCCCTTCCTAGTATGCTGACTGCGCTGAATGCCGCTGCTACGCGCTATCACTGGCACAGAGGCTCTCTGCCTCGTGGGGAGCGACCGACGCCTCATGGCGTCTGCACGCGGAACTGGGAACGGGTGACATCTGTCATCCGAACCCGTTCATGCGGCAGTGCCCACTGATTGCAACAATTTTGAAAAATAAATAAAAATTAAAAACCTTTCTCCCCCGCCTTCTCCGTTAACTGGTTGGTGGTTGTCCATTCCTGTTTCTAGGCACCAGTCGAATGAACCAGAACTACGTATATCCACAGGCAGCCATTGGGCTCGACCCAGATGCTGCAGTCACGCACCGGGTGCAAAGACGCCCCGCTACTACAGTGCTACATGCTACGATAGGAACAGTTTTTTATTTTCTTTCGGACCATCAGGAAGTAGTAACCACGCCGCTCCGTATCTAAATTTAACCTAAAAGTAATTCAGTTATCAGTAGAAGAAGGAGTAATGTTTACATTAAACTAATAGTAAACCAGTATTCAGTTTAATTATACACGGAAGCAAGTGAAGTCTTCGAGTAAAAGTTTAATTTAAATCAGCAGTGCGGATCAGTACGAAACAAGGTTAGGCGTACAACGTCAACATAAACATAACCAAGAAGTATAGTGTTATTAGTGAACAGTGGAACGTTCATGGGCAATTAAGTGAGATCAATAGTGAAGTGTAAATCATCAGCAAGAATTAATAAAAAGGGAGTAGAGTGAATAATACTTGAACCTATTATATTATTGTTATAATTACATCAACTTGTATACACTTATGTACTGTATCACTCTACAATAACATTAACACGAATAATTATTGTGAACACTTTTTTAGTTATTAATCATTTGAGTTCCATGTTGGGACTAGTAATTGAACTTAACTGTGTTTAACCTCAAAGTTCGGCATAGACGAACGACCAGTTGTTATTAGTTATATGAAGTTAATGGTGTCTACCATAATCGAATATCATTTGTAAAGCATCGTAATTCGTGACATTTGAGTTTTATCTTGTAGATCAAAAGAATTCACTCCTGAGATAAAAACATAAATAAATATTATTGTAAAAATCAATTTTGCCAACCTGCTGAGTTAATAGCGTAATAAGCCAGGTCAATTGTTAACTAATTAATTATTGTTTAGTTGTGTTTAAAGAGAAAAAATATCGTTAACTGAAAAATAAAAAGAATTGTAGATTAAAATTAAAACAGTGTAAAACATTACTTCAGTAAATTAAAATAATTTTTCTTGTTTACAAAAGTTGGATTGTTAAAGCTACTCAAACGGTTATGTTGGCAGCGCCAACATTGGAAGCGATAACTTAATTTAAACTGTCAAATCCACAACAAATGAATCAACACCAAAGTAAATAAGATTTCAATTACACTAAAATTAATAGACAGAACGATCAACACAAATTATTATTTTTATTTATTAAATTAAATTTATGGAATCCACATCAAGATTCCATATGGTGCCCAAGTAAATTTTAAACCACTATAAAGTAATTTAGCTAGTGGTAACTTTTATAATTCAAATAATTCAATTATTTTATTCAGTGCAAAGACTAAACGGTGTAAACACAACAGATGTAACAAACTATTATAACGACGAGAATCAAAATACGATAGACATTAAAGGTACGTACAACATGTCTGTTAAAAATTGTAACAACAGTACTTCAAGATTAATACAATTCGATTACAGTACATACATAAAAATAAAGAGGAGAGGTACCCATCACATTATAATTTTCATTGTTAGCATTCTGTTTGTTATATTAATGTTTTGTTCTGGCTGTTGATCGATATTTGCACAAGTGATGTGAATGTGAAAACAGATTACAGTGGCTTGTGCAGTCGAAAAAAGTTGGTTGAGCAAAGTCGGTCTTGACTGAAAAAAATGAGATCGGTACAAATCATTTGAAAATGAAAATGGTTTTGCTCAAGTCCTGTATTTAGTATGCATACACGACTGTTGTTTACATTTTGTAAATTACCAGCTTTGGTAAATTTTAATCCACAAATTGAAAAATAAACTTTTTTCCTCCAGATTTTGTGGCATAAACAATTACTTCTTGTTCTCTTATGTAGTTTGTGTATTTTTGTCCTCTCAGTGTATTCTTCAATTAATCATAAGTAGTGTTTAATCCATTTCTGTCTTCCTGTAAGTTAACTGATTTTTTTTTTATTTACCTACAAATAATTCTCTCTAAAAACAGTGTAAAGAACCAAATGGGTTTTCATCATCATCTTCACGGATTAAACCAAGCATGGTTTGTTCCAGTCTCAAATAGGCAAAGATTAGAACTGGTCACTCCAGGGCTTCCTCGGATGTCCCACACCTCTCTCTCCCCTTGGCTTATAGTTCCAAGAGTTGTTTGGGGATGCAGCAGTCATCCATTCGGCAAAGATGTTCCCACCAATTCAGCTGATACTGGGCAATCCTGTCGAGTATACTCATAATATCCAGTTGCTGCCGTATATCTGTGTTTCTTCGATGATCATGAAGAGTATACCCTGCCACGTGCCTGAGAAATCTCATTTCAGCCGCTTGGATGCGACTGGCCTGGACTTTTGTTAAAGTCCAATTCTCAGACCCATAAAGAAGTGTGGGAAGAGCCATCACCTTGTAGAATTTTAGGCATGTTCCTTTACTTGCTGACTTAAGGGTACACCCTGCCACGTGCCTGAGAAATCTCATTTCAGCCACTTGGTTGCGACTGGCCTGGCCTTTTGTTAAAGTCCAATTCTCAGACCCATAAAGAAGTGTGGGAAGAGCCATCACCTTGTAGAATTTTAGGCGTGTCCCTTTACTTGCTGACTTAAGGGTTTGCCTAATGGTCCCGCACATATGGTTGAACTTATGCAACTTATTCACAACATCGTTGCATGCATTATAAGACACACTGTAGCCCAAGTATTCAAAATTGCTAACTTGTTCCAGGACAGTACCATCTATAACAATTTTTGCTCATACAGGATCGGTTCCACGAAAATCCATCACGTTGGTCTTACGTGTGGATATCTGCAATCCTGAATCTTTGCAGATTCGATTTAACAAATGTATCCCCATCTGCAATCTGTTTTCAGAGTCTGACAGATTAGCCTCATCGTCTGCAAACAACAAGTGTTAATTCTAGATTGACCAATCAAAAATGTTCTGGAAGACACATCTCCCAGTTTTGTATGACATCACCAGTATATAAATAAAAAGGGAAGGTGATAATGGACACCCTTGGCGTACTCCACAATTGATCAGGCCAACTCTAGGAGCTGTTCTCGATTTCCTTGCTTCTATTAAGATTTTATTTTCCACATAAATACTCTGTATTGCTCTGATTAGATGTTGTGGGACCCCTTTCCTTGCCATTACTGCCCATAGTTTGCTCCAATTCACTCTGTCAAATGCCTTCTCAAAGTCGATGAAAGCTATGTATGTGGGCAGCTGATACTCTCTACGCTTTTCAATGAGCTGGGCTATTGTAAATATACAATCCAAACATGATCTGCCCTTCCTGAAACCGTTCTGGGCATCTGAAAGCATGGTCTCCGTTATTGCATTCAGCCATGTTCTTAATGTAGATCCAAATGTGTTTTAAAAATTAATTTACATAGTGCTGACTTGGGAATGATCATCAAATATTTCAAATGTTCATTGTTTTTACCTGTTACTATAAATCTTATGTTTGTGATAGTGTTTCGCAGAATGATATACATGGCCTCATATTTATTGTCTTTTAATGGGCGCCACATTAATAAATGTAAATATATGTCCTCATCCGTTCAGAAGTAATTTTGAAAGTTTTTTTACAATTCACTGATCTGATAAACATGTGAAAAGAAATGAGTGTGCCGTGGGATACATCCTGGAAGTGAGAACTTCAGTGTCGAATGGCAAGTGAACTGATTCAGTGTGTAAAAGGTTGCTCATTTGTATTTGGAGTAACATATTTTGCTATAGAGAATTAATAATCAAATAAGAGTGAATTGATAATTAAATGAGACAAGGGCATAGTAGTGTTTATATTTTATTACAAGAAATCGATATTCACAATGAACATAAATATAATCACATTACACATTGTATTATTTTCTGTATACACACATAGGCAAGCAGTGTGTAACATGTAGTTTTTTCCAATGTAACAATACGCTTTACACAATATTTAGTTAAAAAGTATAATGCAATATGCACATCATAACAGTTCCATTTTTTACAAATTAAAAAATAACTAAATCAAATTTTGAAACATAAATACAATATAAAACCCCAAATTGAACTGACAGATCAACTAAAAAGCATAAAAGTAAACAATGTTACAAAATTATACTCTTTTGATATTTCAAACATATATGGTACCCAAACATTCTCATTGACGATACTATAAATAATTGTACAGTTACGTTATTTTTGAATTTATAAATACGATATATTATATCTCACAAATGTGGTTATGTATACAAAAACTAAGACGCCATCTATGCAATTAACTAAGTCAAGGGCCAGAATTTCGTTACGCGAAGTCAGGCGGGAACAGAAATTGCTTGAAATAAAAACAGCTGTTCTGATTTTTACCAATGACATACCCTTTTTATTATTTATTCGTTTTACATACTTGTTTTCAACCCTATCCTTAACCCTTCCAAAATAAATACATAGTGTAATAATACCTTCAGTAAATATCATAAGTATACGACAAAATTATATATATATTTATATGTGTTGCAACTTCTGTAAGTATAATATGTATATGACAAAATTATATCTATATATATATTTTTATAGGCGTTGCTCAACCCAGCACTTAGAAATAATTACGCACGCACACAACCACGCACCCTTTCATTCTCATGGTACAGACTTTAAATTTTGGAGCTCCTTTTATATAGATTGAAAATTTGAATAATTTGTTAAATGATTGATTTCTACAATAACATATATTGGGAAATAAAGGATTCAAAATATATAAGGAACGCTCTCACCAATTTCCGTGTTGGCTTCCTCGCACTGCCAGTCTCGTTCGTATATCGGCACAATCGGTGTATTTTACTGCGCTTGACGGGACACCTTTGGTCAACCCACGTAACCCACCGTCGTGGGACCGATTCTATACGTCGATCTTGTTTACGAACGATTTAATCGGTCGAGGACGCCTACACCAAACCGAACTATTACTTTCCTTAATACATTTTGATAGTAGATATTATACTGTTTATTAACCACCTACAGTGGTCTAAAAAGTTAAAATTCACTCGTAAGTGAATGGGCGGCCGGCCGGCTCAAATCAGAGCTGCAGATGAAATGACGGCAATTCCTGGTTGAAATCTGCGGAAGTGGGGCGTACTGACGTCACAGTCCTTTGTCTATCGTGTTGACATCGCCGTTTGGTTGTTGTCAACAAATTCTCCGCCTCTGACGTAACGAAGGCTTGGCTCTGCTTATCTCAATAACTGCACACTGTTTTTGTGATGTGACACCATTTTTTGTCATGAATTAGTTCAAATCCTGGCAAATACTGTAATATAGTCCACTCACTGTAAATTCTATATCGGGTGTTTGAGGTTGGGTTGGGTATGTCAAAAAATAGGAAAATACAATATTTATGATCTCGTTACCATATTTTAGGTAATTCTACAATGTACCATGATTGTACCATCACAAAACCCCCTCAATGAAAGATGGTGTGACGAAGCACACAAACTTTCATTGACCCTTTCATACTTCCTAAAGGGATCAGCCAGGACAAGTCGCCACAAACCCCTTACAATTTTATATAAAAAAAAAACAATAATCACTCACCCTTGGTCTGGTGATAATGACTGTACCTTCATGACCTTACTGGACTTCTCCTGCGAGATCCCAACACCATAAGGCCACTTAGGCTCTTAACGCCCCTGCTCTGACGCGTTGGCCAGCTCAGGACCGCTGTCACACCCCAAACACTGAAACAATTTATAAAAAATATGAACATAGTGGCTTATTGAATCACTACCTCCTTAACTGATATGGTTCCCCTTAGCTAAGTGCTGGTTTGTGCCAATAAGCACTGGGTTGGCTTACTATTTATAAAATTATAAATTATATTAAATAAAATTAGAAAGTATAAAAATTATAAAAATAATAAATCTCAAGGATTAAAAAGAATATCTTGCCTGCATATTACAAACCCTAGCTTGAATAATAGTTTCGATTCCTATCGATAATAATTATCTTCGTTCTATAATTACTATAATTGTAACATAAGCACAAAATTATAAAAAATTGAATAAAATATATTTGAAAATATAAAATATATATAATATAAAATATAATTATCTATCTCCCAAACTTGGAGAAAAACAAATCAAGAAATTTAATGAATCGATTTATTTACTTATAACTTTTAAAATAAACTTTTATTATGATTATTAGTATTATTATTATTATTATTAACAGTTAATCATCTGGCTGATAAATATTATTAACAGCGCCATTTAAAATTTTTTCTCTTCCTACACATATTATAAAATCATGTTAAAAAGTTTTCAAATAAATACATAATACATTAATAATTAACACTGATATACTAATAATACAGTTAATACATTTTAAATACTCAATCATATTTAATCATATCTTAATAAATAATTAAGATATATCAAAATTGAAATATCATTTAAAAAAAATGTTAATTTTTTCATTAGTGTTACATTAATAAATTTGTAGACACTTTCCAAGTCCAAAACATCACTTTTCTAACGCTCCAGGAAAACAATGGATCTTCTGATATACTTAGTTACATAAAAAAAATATAACTCCTTAATGAGTTAACCTCTTAAGTTACACAATTTTCATATTTTATTCTATAAAATTTTAGAATAAAACAAGATTCAAGGGATCAATGCCAAAATATAGATATTTTTTTTTTTTTTTTTTTTTTTTTTTTATATATCCCAAGAATTAGGGGTCCCCCTCCCCGTTCAATAATAAGATTAAATTTTCAAATTTCTACCAATTTTGTGTGGAGGAAGACCATCGTTGCTTTTACTTCCTTACGTCAGTTCCGCCAACCATGGTCCGCCTCCCAAACTCCAAAATCCACGATCAGAGGTGGTGAATCTGTGATCGCCCGAAAATGGGGGAGAGTCCCTTCTGTAAACCAATAACTAAATTAATACTCATATACTCCAAATATAAAACATCAATATAAAATAACTAAGTCGACCAGTACAACTTTAAATTTGTAGCATTGTGTGTTCCTACTATCTCTCCATTTCCATTGTCGGTTCTTCTGCAATACCGCACTTAACTTAGCGGTTAGGTAGGCGTAGTTCCTCTGAAATTTCCTATAAAAGTTGCACAGCCCAAGAAAACTCTGAAGTTGTTTGATGTTTCGCGGTTCAGGGAAACGCATAATAGATTCGACCTTGTCCGGGTTTGCGGAAATTCCTTCCGATGTAATAATGAATCCTAAAAAATTAATCTTCGTTTGTAGAAATTTGCACTTATCCCAATTTACGGTTAATCCTCCCGCTTCTAATTTTCCTAACACATATTTTAAATGTTCTAAATGGTCTTCAAATGTACGTGAAGCTATTAAAATATCATCTACATAAACTGTGAGAAAATCTAAATCTTTTGGTCTCAAAATTCTATCCAAACATTTAATGAAACTAGCTACGCTGGTATTTAGCCCAAATGGTAGTCGCTTAAACTGATAATTTTTTCCATTAAATAAAAATGCTGTGTATTGCCTACTTACCTCTGCTAATGGTACCTGCCAATATCCAGCAGTCAGATCTAAGGACGTCATAAATCTTATGCCACTAAACTTTTGAAAGATCTCATTTATAGATTCTGGTGATTCTCGGTCTGGTATAATAATTTGGTTAATTTTCCTTGCGTCTAGGCATAATCTTACTCCTCCTTCCTTCTTGATTACCACCACTAACGGATTTGAGTAGTGAGACACTGACCTCTCTATGATACCATTATCTAACATCTTGTCCAACTCTTCTTGCACCGCTCGTCTTTTAGAGTAAGGCACTGGATAGCTCCGCTGCATGAATGGTGTGTGTTCCTTTATCTGTAACATACATTCATAATTTTTTGCCCTTCCTGGAATATCGGCAAACACTCCCTTAAACTGCTCTATTACCTGCCATAACGCTCTACGTTGGCCACTCCTTATCACCTCACCCCCACTACAGAATTCATCCGCCCTTATCTCCCATACTTCATTATTAATATTAATCATTTCATTATCAACATCTTCTAAATACTCACCCTCTATACAAAAATTTACTTTAGTATCTAAGTGATTCTCAACTATTTGTTTCTGTAACAATTTCACACCAGTTGTTCTAACTTTATTTATCACGTTTCAAAATTAATTTTCACAGACCGCTCACCCCCATCTAACTCCAAAATTTTTTCTTTAAAATTTATTACAGCTTTATTTCTTTGTAAAAAATCATTTCCCAAAATGATGTCTAAACTTAACCCCTTGACTACCAAAAATGTATTATCAAAATTCATATCTCCAATTGAGAAGCTTAAATGTATCTGTTTTGTCACCCTTTTACTACGTACCCCCGTGACTCCTATTACTGTAACCCCTGCTACGGGTAAAACTGGAATATTCTTATTCAATTCTTTCAATTCACTTAAAATGTTCTCGGCTATTACTGAAATTTTGCTCCCTGTATCGACAAGTGTTTTAAAGTTTCTATTATCTATTGTTACCTGTATTTCCGTGAGTCCAGCTCTCACTTCCAATGTCGTGTTACACTCCTCCTCCAATAAATCTGCAACGATGTCTGCTTTTATAACGTTGGATTTTAAGTTCTCGATGGGTCGGACCTCATGAGTTTCCCTGAACAGTGGTCGGGTCCTACTTACCACTGTTGACTTCAGTTTTCCGGCTGTGTCCTATTATGACTTGTTGATGGCACAGGGTGTCCGCGTGTTGGTCCCTGATGGTGATACGGTGCTCCTCTGTTACTAGGGGCTCCTCTGTTCGCAGGTATGAATTGCTTTACTTGGTTATTTCTTGGTGCTTTACAGAAATAACAATGCTGCATGTGACCCCGATTCTCCTTCCTGCAACTAGAACAACTCCAACCGCCTGGTGTCGGTAAATCATTTCTAACATTATATTTATTGCCAGTATGATTGAAATAAGGCCTTGGCCGATTAAACTCATTGTTATTATTGTTATGGTTATACATATTTGGTTGTATAGGGCGTCTACCCATTTCACGATCATTTATACTTTGTAGTATATCTAATACCCTTTCCAGTTCATCAAGATTTTCTATTTCTTTAGTCATCAGAGTGACCTGCACTTCTCTAGGTAAGTGCTTACTAACATACCTAACAAATGACTTAAATGGTATAGGAGGCTCTAAATATTTAGCTTCGTTGTACAATCTTGTTACATAAATAGTAATGTTATTATTACTAACGTTACGTCCCATGAAATTACCCGTTCCCATAATACGGCTTCTTAAAGTCTCCTGCTCTTCTTCTGTCCAATATTTACCCTTAAAAGCTTTCTCAAAAGTATTATAACAATCCCATTCTAACCTATGAGCTTCAGCCCATATGACTGAGTTACCCTTGAAACATTTAATAATTTTATTTAATTTCACTTCCCAGCTACTACTACTAAAATGATTATAATCCCTAGTCTGATTAAGGAATCGCATGGGATGTATTACTCTGTTTTCATGACTAAAATTCTCTAGTTCTATTTCATTATAGAAATCTCTAGTTACTACTACTCTATCAGTTATGCTTGAAACATTTTTATTTATTTCTCCCTGTAATTCGTTTTTTACACTGGTCAAATTATTTGCAATCATATCATATTTATCATGCACATCCATACTATTTTGTACAGTTAAGTCATCAATTTCTTTAATCTTACTTTATAACAAATTAAATCTACTCTTGGTATTTTTCTCATGTTCAGTCATAGTACTATCTATAGCTTCTAAATTTTTAGTAATATCTATCACGTTTATTTCAATGTTTTCTAAATGATTTTGCAACACATTGGTTTTAACTTCTACTTGACTTTCTACAAAATGTAAACATTTCTGTTGTATTTCTGTACTTGTTGACTGTAATTTACTTTTAATCGTGTTATTTACTGTGTCTTGTACTAGATCAATTTTAGTGTCTAAATCACTAATGGTACTATTGAACTTGTCATCAACAATGGCTAGTGTATTTTTCTGAATGTTATCACAACGTGTTTCTACTATATTAATTCGTTCTTCTAAATGAAAATTGTGACCTTTTAACTCTCTGAATTTAATATCAAAATTATCGAATTTGTCATTCAAATGTGTGAATTTAATATCAGTATCGCTTTTCTGTTCGTCTAGTTTTTTATCTAGTTTTAATAACAATTGTATCATTGCATTGCTTTCATCTGATTTACTGTCTAAATTGGTTGAAATGGATGTGTCAGTTTGCTTTATTTCGACAGACACAGGCGTATTTACTTCGTCATTCTGACTAATGGGATTTATTTGAACCTCCATTTCACCAGTTAAAGTTATGTCAATGGTACTGGTTTTTATGTCAATATCGTCACTTGTACTCATTTTGGCAATTGTGTAATGCACGCATGCATACAATTGTCTAACCTAATTGTGGGGTTATGTTTACTAGTTATAAAATTTTGTCTGTTACCTCAAGCAATTTTTTCCCGTGTTCTTTCTAGGCGTATCCCATGTAATAATATATATACATAATATTACATAAGGTCCCTGTTCTTACGGGCGACATCTGTACAGTTACGTTATTTTTGAATTTATAAATACGATATATTATATCTCACAAATGTGGTTATGTATACAAAAACTAAGACGCCATCTATGCAATTAACTAAGTCAAGGGCCAGAATTTCGTTACGCGAAGTCAGGCGGGAACAGAAATTGCTTGAAATAAAAACAGCTGTTCTGATTTTTACCAATGAAATACCCTTTTTATTATTTATTCGTTTTACATACTTGTTTTCAACCCTATCCTTAACCCTTCCAAAATAAATACATAGTGTAATAATACCTTCAGTAAATATCATAAGTATACGACAAAATTATATATATATTTATATGTGTTGCAACTTCTGTAAGTATAATATGTATATGACAAAATTATATCTATATATATATTTTTATAGGCGTTGCTCAACCCAGCACTTAGAAATAATTACGCACGCACACAACCACGCACCCTTTCATTCTCATGGTACAGACTTTAAATTTTGGAGCTCCTTTTATATAGATTGAAAATTTGAATAATTTGTTAAATGATTGATTTCTACAATAACATATATTGGGAAATAAAGGATTCAAAATATATAAGGAACGCTCTCACCAATTTCCGTGTTGGCTTCCTCGCACTGCCAGTCTCGTTCGTATATCGGCACAATCGGTGTATTTTACTGCGCTTGACGGGACACCTTTGGTCAACCCACGTAACCCACCGTCGTGGGACCGATTCTATACGTCGATCTTGTTTACGAACGATTTAATCGGTCGAGGACGCCTACACCAAACCGAACTATTACTTTCCTTAATACATTTTGATAGTAGATATTATACTGTTTATTAACCACCTACAGTGGTCTAAAAAGTTAAAATTCACTCGTAAGTGAATGGGCGGCCGGCCGGCTCAAATCAGAGCTGCAGATGAAATGACGGCAATTCCTGGTTGAAATCTGCGGAAGTGGGGCGTACTGACGTCACAGTCCTTTGTCTATCGTGTTGACATCGCCGTTTGGTTGTTGTCAACAAATTCTCCGCCTCTGACGTAACGAAGGCTTGGCTCTGCTTATCTCAATAACTGCACACTGTTTTTGTGATGTGACACCATTTTTTGTCATGAATTAGTTCAAATCCTGGCAAATACTGTAATATAGTCCACTCACTGTAAATTCTATATCGGGTGTTTGAGGTTGGGTTGGGTATGTCAAAAAATAGGAAAATACAATATTTATGATCTCGTTACCATATTTTAGGTAATTCTACAATGTACCATGATTGTACCATCACATAATTATAATAAGAAATAGGTGTCACTGATTTTAAATTGTTTTTATGAATGAAACAATTGGAAAGTTGTGTAAATATTAGGCTAATAATGAACTAAGTACAAGAGAAGGATTTCAGAAGTATTCAGCTTGATCTCTCAGGGTGTGAGTACATTTTGTGTTACCATAAATAACATTATTTTTAATATTTACGTTACTCTTGTAATAGTATTTATACATTTACAATGTGCTCACATTCTTTAAAATATTTCGCTTTATTTGTGTCAGTGGGGAAATTTAATTTTAGTTATCTTTGTGGGAAAAAAGGTTTGATTGACCTGGCAACACTGCATTTTTGTTTCAGGTATTTTGTGATGTGTTGAATCAGTTTTGCCCTAGGAGTGTGAGGTATATGCGAGTGAGCTGGGCAGCATAGTGCTGTATATGAAGTTCTCACCTACATAATTTTCCTTTTCAGCAATCATTCTCTAGGCCATTTCACAACTTTACTAATATCACATATTACAGCCACACTTGACGTGTGTAGCTTCTTCAGCCATTTTCTTTAGTCTGTTTAAACAGATAAGTAAAAAGAACTAACTATGCGAATGTCACATCAAGGTTTGTGCAAGTTGTATGTGTGACCTTCTTTTCTATGCCCCTCTACCATAAATCTTGAGCTCATTCAGCCATTTGTGATACTCTGTTCTGTCAAGTCGAGACATTTGGTTTCTAACGTGGTCTTCTCAATTTAATAAGCAAGGTTCTTAATATAATCAACCAAATCGAATATTGGTTTTCCTCTTCCTCTCCATCTGTCTGGGCATGCTTCTATGATAAGGTATGGCTTTCTGTCGCCTAGCCTCATTACATTAGCATACCCTTTCAGTGTTCCCCTTTTGTAATATCTTTACAGCTGATTCTTGCAGGAACAATATTTCAGATGGTCATATTCCTAATTTCTAATTCATATTTCCTAGTTCTTCCAGATTCACTGACCTGCAATCTACTTTTACATTGCTCTAGTAGGCTAAGGTTTCCTACTCCACATAGTGCTGTAACCCCACAAGGTTTCCTACTACACATATAAGGCTGTAAAACTGCCTTTATACTTGACTTACAGCTAGACTTCTTCTGTGATTTCCTTATTTTCTGCAATGCTGTTAGTAATCTGTTGAGGTATTTTGTTTGTATTATCATCAGTACTCTAATTGCATGCAGGCATAATAAGATTGGCTGACTCTGACCAGGTATAAAGTGTGTAATTTCATGTTGCAGGACAACAATTTTGACCTGCCTGATCGCACCTTCCATTCTGTGCACACCACTTGGAGACTGACAAGCAGTGAATCAACGACTGATGTCAAGGAATTGATACCAGAGTTCTTTTTTCTTCCTGAATTTCTAGTCAACTCGGAAGGTTTTGATTTTGGTGTGCGGCAGAATGGACAGAGGGTCGACGATGTTATTTTACCTCCATGGGCGTGTGGTGATGCCAGAAGATTCATACTTATACATAGGTAAATGTATGCTTGTATACGAGGTTAGATCAAAAAGCTTATACAATTTCAGTTTATTTGAAAAATTATGTCTTTATTCATTTATCTTCTAAGTAGTCTCCATTGTATATAACATGCTTAAGCATCATTTTTTTAGTGCAAAGACATTCTGAAATGCACTTTCTGGTATAGTGTGGTGAGTGCTCAGTGATTTTGTTTTAGTCTTTAGTAGGCACAAAAGTCTACTAGCATAGTCTAGAAGCTTACTTTAAAAGCAAGCTGTTTTCCTTTCGCAGCTTATTTTATTATTATGTAAAGGAAAAATTACATGGGATCATATCTGGCGAATACAAGAATTGCTGTATCATTATTATGGTGTCATCACAGTAATTGCAGTTACATAAGCAACGATTGTGAGCTGGTGCATTATTTTGGTGCAGAGTCTTCAATAAATTATCTTGTCATAAATCTGGTAATTTTGTACAGATAGCTTCATGCAAGTGTTGCAAGTAATGACCAAATAATACCTTTATTAACTGTTGTATGTAGTGATGAAAATTCATTTAACACAATATCACAGTTATCATCTTCACCAGTTCACAATTGTAGTGGAAGTTCTGTATTGTTACGCCATTAAAGAACATTCTGCATGTTTCTTGTCTATTCCAGTGGAACCTGGCTGTAATGTATGTGTGCGTACATATTGCTGCTACTTTGAGATGAAGGACAATTACATGACACTTGTCACACGTCTGCAACGAGACTATTCCAGACCATACTGATCCGCAGGCACTGTGTTCAAGGCCGCAGTCAGTTATGCTCTAGTGTTTTCTAGTAGGGGCAGGACAATGAAAATTGAACACTGAGGTCTCAATGCACAGTATACAAGCGCCTCGTTGCGAGGCTAACAAAATTTTCATTCAGTTCGCACATGCGCAGAACAGTTTTGTGCAGTGTTCCGGAATGTGCACATCGGGCTTTGCAAACGTGGTGTATAGTCATTTACAAATTATACTGTGGCGACAAAACTATTTGTGTTAAATCATTAAAATTAGTTGTAGGCTACCTATTTACATTTTATTAGAGGACGTATTATTATATTTTAGAAAAGTGTTAAAAACTATTTCATAATTGCGTGTATATGTTTTAAATATTAGTGTGAAACGTACATTAATATGTCCCCCAAAATTTCCAAATTGAGTTCAAAAACTGCATAGCCAGACTCATGAGGTAGTGTGGAATGTGTATAATTTCATGAAGAGTGAGGCTGAAAGTGGGAAACCTCTCTTCGATTTCCATAAAGTACAAGAGCATGTTGCAAAAGCGACGGGTATTTCTCATAGCTCCGTGAGGAGAATAATAAAGGAAGGTCAACAGCTACACAGTCCAGATGCAGAAGCGGGGACGTCATTTAGCACACCGGGAAAGAAACACCACGTTCGTAAACCTATAACCGGGCTTGACGATTTTGATAAAGGTGTAATTAGGAGAACAGTTCGGAATGTTTACATTGAAGAAAAGTGTCTCCCAACGGTAAAAAAGCTGTTAGAAAAATTAAAAGACTCTATAAACTTTAAAGGCAGCAGTAGCAGCCTAAAAATTATCTTGAAGGAAATAGGCTTTAGGTGGGTAAAAACTAAAAATAATCGACCTGTGTTAACAGAAATTCATGAAATAAGATCTATGAGAATACATTATTTACAAAACATAAAAAAATTTAGAGAAGAAGGCAGAAACGTAGTATATCAGGACGAAACATATATTCATAGCAGCCACACTCTTCCGTACACCTGGAATGATCAGATTCAGCCTGGTGGCTACGCTGTTCCAGTTGCGAAAGGACAAAGATTAATTATTGTTCATGCCGGCAGTCAATACGGGTTTGTTCCAAACGCACTGCTGATTTTTAAATCTAACCAAAAGACAGGAGATTACTACGATAACATGAATGCTGACAACTACAGACGTTGGATTGAAGAAAAATTGGCCCCGAATTTGCCCACCAACAGTGTGTTGGTAATTGACAATTCCAGCTATCATAATGTACAGCTAGAAAAAACACCTACATCTAATTCTACGAAACGTGATATGCAAGACTGGCTAACACGACACGCAATACCGTTCCGTCCTGATATGGTTAAAGCAGAACTTTATGAAGTTGTTAAAATGTATAAATCAAACTTTAAAACATACTTAATAGATAAAATTCTGCAAAGCAGAGGACATTTAGTTTTAAGGCTTCCTTACCACCCTGAACTAAATCCTATAGAGATGATGTGGTCAGAAATTAAGCGGGATGTTGCTGAAAAAATGTAATGTTTAATTTAAACGATGTGAAAAACTTGTGTGAAGTCACAAATTTCATCTGTGACTGCTGACGATTGGGAAAAAAGATGCAAACATGTAGAAAGCATTGAAAAAGAATATCTGGAAAAGGAAGCTATTGTTGTTGAACCAGTAGACCGGTTCATAATTAATCTTGGAGGAGAGAGTAGTTCAGACAGTTCTGACGATTTTGTTGAAGAGGAAGATGGTAATATCTCTGGAATAGAGGTATTGCCTGACAGCGACTGAAAACGTCCTTCAAACGTAAGTACTGTAAAATAGTTTTTTTGTAGTTGAATGACTCCAATATTATTTTTTAAATGTAGTATAAATTTTTATATTTTATTAAATATATTCAATTTGCTCAGTTATTCTTGTTTATATTTTTTATTATTATTAAAATAAATAAAACTTTTCTTACAAGAATATATTTTTTGAATATATAACACTATTTTGATAGTATAAATTATGTAACATGGCATTTTGGCCTACCTGGTGTAATAGAGCAATTTGTATTTCTTTTATAAAATAAAACAATAATATTTTTCAAATAATGGGGACAAAATTTATAAAACCGAGGTATATTTAGTATTAGCAACGGAATTGACCGTGGCTGCACTGCTGTGGACTGCATACGTGACGATGATCCAGTAATATTTTGAAAGGTAGTTTTAACAACCGACAAACTGCGCCAAGGTCAGCTCGAGTGACACAAAATCTGTCAACAAGTTATGTAACGAACATCAGGCGAGCGTTACGTCAGCGCATTACATAACTAGGAATGTGGGTGCAGCAATGCCAACAGTTTCGTCGCACCCACAGAACAAAGAGTCAGTCGGGACACAACGTTTACAAGTGACGGACGCATAAAAACTATCGCGTTCGCCGACTGTCCGGCTGTGCGTAATTTGCGGGCCCGCAAAGCAACAAAAATGTGAATAACAATTTTTAAAGTTGATGTTAATTTGAAATTACACTTAAATAACGGAAAATGAACAGTTTTCGGCAATTAACAGTTAAAATAAAGAATGTGCGTGGCTAGAGCCAAGTGGCATCTTCTGGACTCAAAAGTATAACAGCTAAGTAATCTACAAGAACGTACATAAAAACAAGCTTTCAATTTTTTGGCTAAAATATACAAAAGTTTAATGTTTTCATACTCAATATGAGCTCTTAAAATCTAAAATAACTCGGTGTGTGTGTGTGTGTGTGTGTGCGTGAGTAAATATATTTAAACAGAAGTGCTGGTTGCGCAATTATATAGTAGTTAAGTTTATTTGATGTCTTGTTTTCATATAAGTTTACAATTAATTAAATAATGAGTTGTTTTTTAAATTGAGCCTCGTGGCCAAAATATAATCACAATATTATAATGAAATGGGAGTTTTGCAAATAAAATGAAAAGCGTTCGTTAACCATAAATGTGTGTTGATAATTTGCGTTAACCTGTTTCTCTCTGCTAATAAGTACACCTGACGAAATCCTGGAATTTCACGAAAAGTTTAAACAATCAAATTACACTGTAACAAATTTAATTAAAGCTAGTAACACTTCAATGGCGCCCGGTTAACATGGACTTTGTGAATTAAAGAATTAAAGTAATTTACGAACAGGTCGAAAAAATGGCAGAGGGAAATATGAACGCAGATTTAGGTAGAGGTAGCGTAGAAGAATCAATTTTAAATGTCACGCAAGATCATATAATAACAACCAATGATTTTGTTGGTGAAAGTGTTGAAACAGATGTAGACGAAACTGTAGTAGCGGGGAGTAGTAGAGACGAGGGGGTAAATATATTTAACCAATTAGCGTTGATGATGGAGATGATGTCAGGAATAAAAACTGAGATCAAATCAGAAAGTAATAATTTGAAAGCTGAGATTAAATCAGAAATAAATACTATAAATATTAAACTGACTGATTTAAATAACGAGTTTACGAATGTGAGGAGCGAATTGAGAGCGAGTGAAATAAACATGAATAGCCGTTTGGAAAGTATGAATGAGGTTATTGTTGGAATGAGAGATGAACTGACTAGTGTTATAAATAATGTACAAGACGAAATGAGAAATGATAGAAAAATAATTAACGAAAAACAAAAAGAAAAAATGTTAGAGACAAATCAAAAATTTGACACATTGACAAGTAAATATAATGATAAAATCAAAAAGCCAAATGACAAAATGGACTGTAATGTTCAATGTTTAATTAATGAGTGTGAGCAAAGTGAAATACAAGAAAATATAAATGATGAATTCAGAAGTAATTGTGAACAAGTTGATGCAATTAAAATTAATGTAACTAGCTTAAAGAATAAACAAGCAGAACATGAGCGTGAAATAATTAAAGTCAGAGAAGACTTAAATGTAACCATTAATCAGATGTTAACTAATGTGAGTGAGAGAGATTTATATAGAGAGTTGTATGCAGATAGAGAAATAGAATTATACAAGTTAAAGAGAAATTATTATGAGTTAGAGAGAAAGTGGAAAGAGAGAGTAGAGTATGTGTGGCAGGGGGTAAATTTTCCTATTAATTTTTCTGAACCAAGGTGTTCACAAGTGTTGTTTAAGAAGGGAAAGAGTCCCGTATTGATGTTGTATAATGTTGTACCCTCTGTTTGTAATAATGATGTTGAAAGTATGATTTGGTATTGTGGTGAGAGAGATATAAGTGGAGAATGGTATGTTAATAAAGTGACAGAATTATATAATGTGAATCGAAAGTATGACACATGGAGAGAAAGTTTAAAAGTATGCTTGAAGAATAATGAATATAATAATTTGACAAAAGTAATTAACCCGATCATGAATGTATTTACCGATGGGGACTGGACAATAATAACTTATATTGACAAGTTGTATGAAATATTAATAGGGAATAACCCTATCAATTATAATGACTTAATGAATGGAATAAAGGTAATGGATGATTATTATAATGATAGTAATAACAAATTGAGTGTGTATAACAATGAAGCATGTTACAAATACATTAGATATATATATAACGATGGAGGTTGAACTAAAGTATCAGTGTAATGGACAATTTAAATATTGTAAATTTTGGTAATGACCTTGCAGATTTGGGCATATGAAGTGTGAAACAATTGCACAGTTCTTGACGAATGATTTGTAAATAATTTGTGAATTCATTTGTGTAGATATATTATTAATATTTTGCAGTTTACATAAATAATTATGAAGACAATAATTGATGCTTTGTAAATTTTGATAATAATTGAAATATGTTGTGTTTAATAATCAATTGAAGTGAGTAATTTGAGATGGTTAAATATTGTGATTTAATGTTGTATGATTGAATTTTTATGAGATATTTAAATTATTTGATGAAATTTCAATTGAAAAACAATTAATGACTAAATAAATGTTAAATAGTTTAGCTTGTGAAATAACATAAAGGTTAAAAATAAATGTTAATAATAATTTTGAAATTAAGAAATTCTTCCTATTGTATGACGGTCCATATGAGGTTAGCCAAGTGAAAATGGAGAATGCTTATGTTTTAGTAGATTTGCAAACCCGAGAAATAAAAGGAACTTATAATGTGACCCAATTAAAAAAGTATTATCTAGCTGAGTGATGATGAATGTATTTATACATATTAAAATTATCATACATAAACAGACTTTTTTATATTCTATTATTATAAATTATTACTATTGTTTATACACACATTATTTTATGTGAATATACATTAAGATAGGGAAAGTTAAGAAGGAAATGTATGATGTTAAAATACCACCAAGACTAGAAATGTCATGTAATTTAAATTATCAATTTTAATTTAAAAAAAAAAAACATACTTGTGATTCCCCAACTTTTCGGGCGGTCACGGCCTCACCGAACCTTGACCGTGGAATTGGTTTAGCTTTAACAGCTATGGTTGGGGCACATTACGATTACGCGCTGACCATAACTGGCCATAGCTGTTATCGTTGTAAAGGTGTACTTTGAAATTGATGGGGGGTAAAATCAAGGGGAATCACCAAATTATGGAACAGCGGCTGCCACTCTGCCCGCGTAGGGGTAGCAAGACAGGTGGTAGAACCGTTTAAGGGCGCATATTTATATAACACAGGTATTATGATATCTATACCTTTTCAAATGTAACGCAGAAGCAAGGACACGGAGATGTCACATTCCTCCAAAACTTCAGTCCTTGTGGACGCAACTGGACGCCACAGTCCAGGGGGGGTCATTGTGTGTGTGGCTGGGAGGTTACCCAAGGTGGGTAACGATTTAAAAGATTTTTTGTTGCATTTTAGTAATGATGACTCACTATTAAATACTTTTATTAAAATTTGAAAAAATAGATGCACTAGATATTCTATATATTGTGTTTATTATGTCTTATTGTGTTGATTGTATGTAGTATGTTAGGAATAAGGATTATAAAAATATAATAACAAGTTTTCAGTGTTTAAAGATTCTTGCTAAAAATGAAATAAATTTTTCGACGAGTAAAAAAAAAAAAACGAATTAATAAAAGTAAAGTGAGTTTAAAGGATAATTTTTATGATTTTATATGCAAATTTAATGATGTAAAGTATGTAACATTTTAAATACAAATTGTTTATTTTAAGATGATAGTAACAGTGTGTGAATTATTAATGTACTATGTTTTCTTATGTTATATTGTGTTTGTTAGTGTAAGAGAATATTATGAATTTAGATATTTTAAAGGCATTTTAAATTGGGGACGAGATAAATGTAATATGAAAATGGGAATGTTTATTTAAATTCTGATGGGAGTCAGGGCAATGATTTTAAATTTTGGGATAAAGTTAACAAGAGAAAGTAGATAGCCTGGGAGTATGGAATTTTAAGTTGGGTATTATGTTGTTCTTAGGTATTCTGATATATATGTTAGTCATAAGTAAAAAACAAAACCAGTGCTTCTTAGCGCAAACCAGCACCGCTAGGGGGAAACAGATCAGTTGGGGATATGGTGTTGTATAAGGCCACTATTTTGATATTTGATTTGTTGTTTCAGTGTTTGGTGATGCTGTGGCGGCGGACCTGAGCTGGCCTGCGCGTCAGAGCAGGGGCGTTGAGTATCTGTCTGACTCTATGGTGTTGGGATCTCGAGAGAGAAGTCCAGTATTGTCATGCAGATGCGGTCACAGTCACCAGACCAAGGGTGAGTTGATTATATTTTTGTAAACTATACGGGGGGTTGTGGCGAAATATCCTGGCTGATCCCTTTAGCAAGTATGAATGTGTCAGTGAGGTTTTTTATGCTTCGGCATAAAATATCTCATTGAGGGGGGTATTGTAACATGGCATTTTGGCCTACCTGGTGTAATAGAGCAATTTGTATTTCTTTTATAAAATAAAACAATAATATTTTTCAAATAATGGGGACAAAATTTATAAAACCGAGGTATATTTAGTATTAGCAACGGAATTGACCGTGGCTGCACTGCTGTGGACTGCATACGTGACGATGATCCAGTAATATTTTGAAAGGTAGTTTTAACAACCGACAAACTGCGCCAAGGTCAGCTCGAGTGACACAAAATCTGTCAACAAGTTATGTAACGAACATCAGGCGAGCGTTACGTCAGCGCATTACATAACTAGGAATGTGGGTGCAGCAATGCCAACAGTTTCGTCGCACCCACAGAACAAAGAGTCAGTCGGGACACAACGTTTACAAGTGACGACGCATAAAAACTATCGCGTTCGCCGACTGTCCGGCTGTGCGTAATTTGCGGGCCCGCAAAGCAACAAAAATGTGAATAACAATTTTTAAAGTTGATGTTAATTTGAAATTACACTTAAATAACGGAAAATGAACAGTTTTCGGCAATTAACAGTTAAAATAAAGAATGTGCGTGGCTAGAGCCAAGTGGCGTCTTCTGGACTCAAAAGTATAACAGCTAAGTAATCTACAAGAACGTACATAAAAACAAGCTTTCAATTTTTTGGCTAAAATATACAAAAGTTTAATGTTTTCATACTCAATATGAGCTCTTAAAATCTAAAATAACTCGGTGTGTGTGTGTGTGTGTGTGTGTGTGCGTGAGTAAATATATTTAAACAGAAGTGCTGGTTGCGCAATTATATAGTAGTTAAGTTTATTTGATGTCTTGTTTTCATATAAGTTTACAATTAATTAAATAATGAGTTGTTTTTTAAATTGAGCCTCGTGGCCAAAATATAATCACAATATTATAATGAAATGGGAGTTTGGCAAATAAAATGAAAAGCGTTCGTTAACCATAAATGTGTGTTGATAATTTGCGTTAACATGTTTCTCTCTGCTAATAAGTACACCTGACGAAATCCTGGAATTTCACGAAAAGTTTAAACAATCAAATTACACAGTAACAAATTTAATTAAAGCTAGTAACACTTCAATTATCATCATCAAAAATATCATGACGATAGTTTATACTATCGAAACAGTGCCTTATTAAAAAAATACAAAAAAATATATTCTTGTAAGAAAAGTTGTATATATTGTAACATGACATAAGATAGCACCAAATATCACTAATAATTGATAGTAGAAAAAGCTGAAAGTAGAAATAAAAATAAAAACTTATAACCTGAAGATTGATAGCCCAACACTAATGAATAAAAATTGACTAAGACACTGACTACGGCTTAACCCAATAGATTGGATAAGGTGAAGGAAAAAGAAAACCAGGATACAACGTAAAATATAACTACCATCAATATAGCCCAAAATATTGCTATAATAAAATGTAAAATAAATGCACTAAATCAGATAGGGCATAATTGAGATATAAACTATATAAAAAATATAAATATAAAATAAATATTATATCAGTTAAAAGAAAAGAAAAGAAAAATACATGTATAAATCTAAGATAGGAAGATAGGAATAAAAATACCTTATTAAATAATAAAATAGGCAAAAGCAAGTAAAATATAATCAAGCTTAGCAAATGTAATAATTAATATAGAAGTGACAAATGATAAATGATAATAAAGCAAATGTTAATGACCAATAACAACCCAGTGATGATATACTAAATAAATAAACAATGTATGAAATGTAAGGTGAAGTATAGAACTACATAAGTAGAAACTAATAACCACTAACTATGTAAAGAACATAGAATAAAAAAGTGATAGTGATATTAGGGAAATAAACCCCATGTGAAGGGAACAAGTGCAGTGTAAGTGTCCACATTGTGAAATACTATTTACATAAGACTATATAAAATATATAGCAAACCATGTTAGAGTAGTAGTTTAGCCAGTAAGACTTGTTGTATTATTAAAACAAGGAACATTAACTAAAATATATAAATAATAAACGTTTTGAAAAATGAGATAAAATTTTAAAGTCATTGTATTGGTATCCGCGTCACAATTATTATAATTAAACTTTAAACTGAAGCAGCCATAAAAAGTATAACAGATTCACAGACACAAAACGAGTTAAGAGTTACAATCAATAGTAAAATAGACAGACATATATGGATACATAATAACAACTGTAAACCATTTTCTAACAATTTAAAAAAGAAATATATAAGTGAAATGAAAACTATTATACAAATTAAACATAAACTAAACGAACATAAGGCCATAGCCACTAAATCTGACAAGGGCAACACTATGGTTATTCTACCAATAGACATGTACCAACAAAAAGTATACGAATTTATTCATAACAACAACATAAGAGCCATAGATTCGGATCCCACAACGAAGTATATAAAATACATCAACCAAACGATTAATAAATGCACACACCTTTTTGACGAAACTACACGCCGCCAGTTAAAACCCATAATCGCACATGCACCCATGTTCAACGGTTTACCCAAGATCCATTAACCAAATTAATAAGACCTCTTGTTAATTACACAACAGCCCCAGGTTATAAAGTATCTAAGAAATTGGTCCAATTAATAAAAAGTAAGCTAACGCGGGCGATTGATGCGCTCGTGGTCCCGGGTTCAATTCCCGGCGGAGGTTCCGTACGGCGTGCACTCAGCGTCGTGAGGCAAACTGAGTAGGCGCTGAGATAACAGTGCCGCCTCCTGGCTGTGAATACAGCAACTAGCGGCTGGTGGCGCGTAGTACTAGCCATACACCGTCACACTAACACAAAAAGCCGCGCGGTACGCCTTGGTCCTTAACGGACTGTTGAGCGGAGGTTTATTTTTAATAAAAAGTAACATAACTATAGACAATAATCATTCTATAAAAAATAGCATTGAACTAATAAAACTAACTAAAGACTTCAGCATTAATAGTCAGCATAAGTTAATCTCCTTTGACATAGTCAACCTCTATACAAGTGTCCCAGTAAAGACAACCTTAGACATTCTAAGAAATAATTTAATACGAACAGGAAAGTTAAATCTACAAAAACTAACAGAATTGTTGCTGTTACTGGACGTAGTATTACAACAGAATTATTTCACATTTAATGACACAATTTTTATTCAAGAGGAGGGTCTTGCAGTGGGTTCACCCTTGTCCGGTTTGCTGGCTGACATTTTCCTGATCAACTTTGAAAATACATATTTGCTATCACCACACAATAAATGGCAACGTAACATCTCATTTTATAAAAGATATGTGGATGACACATTTGTAATCTTTGACGGGACAACGAGACAGGCAAAAATGTTGTTACATTACATGAATAACATCACCAAAAACATACAATTCACACTTGAAACAGAGTCAGACAACGCCATAAATTTTCTGGACTTAACCTTTATGAAACATAATAATAAATTTCAATACAGAATATACAGAAAACCCACCACAACTGATGGTGTTATACATGCTGATTCTTTCCACCCGCACTCATAAAAAATGGCCGCATTCAATAGTATGATACACAGACTATACAGCGTACCTTTAGATCCCCCAAACCACAAAGAAGAAATAGATATAATTAAACACATTGCAATTATGAACGGTTACCGCAGTTCATTAGTTGAACACTTGATGCTTAGACACAAATGCAGAACTAACAACCCTCACCGTGCCATGACGAACGCAATATATATGGCAGTTGATTATACTAACAAATTTTCAATGCTCATTAGAAATACTTTTAAAAAACATAACATCCACATCACATTTAGAACAACCAACAATATCCGTAAAATGCTAAATAATGCCACACGTACATCAATTGAAAAAAGAACGGGTGTATACAAAATGATGTGTGATGACTGCAACATGCATTACATTGGTCAGACTGGCAGGAGCTTTTTCGAAAGATATAAAGAACACTTACCCACGAGCATTTCAAATATAAATAAATCAAACTACGCTAAACATCTCGTCTCATTGAATCATAATTATACAAATTTTGAGGCAAATTGCAAACCCTTACACATTTGCAGAAAGGGACGATATATGGATGCGGTAGAAGAGTTCGAAATTTACCGAGCCTTCAGAAATAATCCCAATAATATATTAAACGAACAATTGGCATTTAAATCGCATACACTATACGATAAGATTATAGATAACATAGCCATAGAATACATGCCCCAACACAACAATAGATAACATGAAAACCCCAATAAACTGTGCAGTACGTCGCTAACCAGTATTGAGTGCGCACTCACATCCGCGTACGTCGCTGTGTTTGTGGAATATATATTTAAATGTCTTTTAGTGTAACTTTTAATGTTTAACGAAGTCTTAACCGACGAAAAATAAAACGTTAGAATATAACAATGTTATAAGATATTGGCCAATGAGAACAAGTATATCTTGAAGAGTTGCCATGGCAACTAAAGCTTGTTACATGTTTTGACCGTTGAAATTTAATTATTCCATTATTGACTAGCATAGAGGGTGGACGTATGTAGCCCTTGAAGACAAATAAGTCATAAATTAAATAAGTTTTACCAAATTGGGATGAAGAAGTGACAAGAAGCAAACATAAATTAACCATTAAGGAGATGTCACATAATTAAAACAATTATATAAAAAAATAACATAACAAAAACTTGAAGGAAGCAAACAAAATTAATAGACGACCAAATACTGGAGGAAGAACAGAAGATACCCAACCCAACCTGAGGAAACAAATGAATCTACAAGTCTGATGGAAGCTGAACCTTGAATTTCGATTATTTGAACCTGGCTCTCAAACAAACATACAAGAAGGGACCATTAGACGTTTCCAGAAGAAGAGGATTGCCGAAGAGAAGCTGCATTAAGGAAGTGTTAAGTATAATTTAAATACTTCACGAAAAATCAAACTTTCAATAACCAACAGTAAATGAACAATTTTATTTTCACTTCACCAGTCACTTAAATAAATTTTCGAACTGAACTTTATTAAACAATCACCTTTGATAAACCAAAACTATCACTGGATTATGATTTAATATTAAACTGTTTTAAACACGTAACTTGCTAACAAAAATTAACCTAGCGAGCACTGAATTCTCATTTGCAATAACTTACTTTTCATATTTAAAGATATCACAGATTATATATTAGTTGTAAGGTATATTATAAAATTATGTGCATTTATTAGTCTGTAAAACAACATTCTGTAGTCCAAAGAACTTTTCCATGAGATAATATTAAAATAATCAACCAACGAAGAAATAGACGCCATTTCCAAGCGTAAACACTCCGACTGAGCAGACCGACAACTGAGCAACCCGTAAACGCCAGCGCAAAACTAAATGATATATATTATTTACGATCTGTAATTGACTTAATTATATAAAAAAGAGTTAAATAAACCTTTGTACCCATCAACCGCTGTATGTTTGATTCATTTAAAAGGTAATATAAGAGTTTGGGATAAACAAACAATAAAAATACAATAGTTGACAAAGTCGACTCGGCCAAACAGTGAGGACCAATCAGACGGCGAGGCGGAAAATTTAAACTGAATGGCGAGAATACGGTCGACATCGTAAGTATTGAGAAAAAGTATTAAACAACCCGCTACAATTTCCAAATAACAAAAAGTAAGTAAGCATATAAAATAACCCCATTGGAAGAACGATTACAAAGTGGCACATCCCAACAGTGGGGCTTAAGGTAAAAAATAAATACGGGAGTATTTCGATCTATTACAATATTGTTAATAATATTAAAAAAATAATTAAATATGAATAACTCAAAATGTTCTTGAATTTATAATTTTAAAATAAATTTAGGTTACGTACATTAAAAACAATGCAAATAACAAATATATCAAAAACTGTAAATGACTGTTTTCAAAGTAATGAGTACATGTAGTACTATGTTACACATACTAAGTAACATCAGTGATGTTAAGTAACAAAATAGATAAAGTTAAAATTAGTGTTGCGGATTTAATCGGTTAATCGAACCGATTAACTGATTAAAATTTGAACTTTGATTAATCAATCAAAACTACTTAATTGAATAATAGAGTTGATTAAAATTAATCGGTTGTTGAAATTTTCTTTTATGAGAAGTTGAAGCTTGTCCACCAAATACCTGAGTTATGTCTTGTCTCTTGAACGAGAGTCCCGTTATTTTAAATCATTTAGTACTGCTGGAAGTTCCCAGAAAAACACTGAAAGAGAAAGGGTGGTGTAGTTGCAGTGGTTTTCAAAAGCCAGGTAGCGGCATGTCAGATTTAGTCCATGCACGACAAGATCTACAATAGAAGGCTGAGTCAGGTGCCTACTACTAATTGTCTGAGAAGGAGTGAGTATGCTAAAAATAAGAGTCCCACAAGAGCCTGTACTCTCATCCTAATAATGGGCGACCTATAGTATAGTAAAATTGAAAGTTAAGGGCATATGCGCAGAAACCAATTTAAGAATTTATGGATGGACGAGTCCACTTTGAAATTGTGAATGGCGGGAGGGTACCGGAGAATCAGCTGGTATGCAAGTGAAGGTGTCGCCAACTTTGCGTGTGATGTTTTAGTTACCTGTACATTCTTAGTTATTGTGTAACGTACTATCTCAGTCGTGCATTTGTTATTATTTCAATTTATTTTTAACTAGCGGAGTACCCGGCATGCGTTGCAATGCCACTCAAAGAAAGAAAGTGTTTGTGTTTTAATTCTGTTTATTGAAGTGCTTTTGGATACACAATATTTTTTGTTTTTCCGCCTGGTGCGTACATGAATAAATCCGAAGGTTTTCCGACGCGTGAGCAGGCCACATACAGCTGTCCATGTGAGAAGCATGGATTTTTCAAATTTAGTCCACACACTTGTAGTGATTGTCCCTGTGCTTTGTTGATGGTCATTGCAAATGCGAGTCGCACCGGAAACTGCAAACGTTTGAACTCGAATGGCATATCTGTCGGAATCATTGGGATGCGTGGCAACAGTACATCTTCTCCTTTAAATTTTCCATTTAAAATTGTAGCTTCGATGATATTGTTCATCATCTGTTTCACTGAAAGCCTGGTACCGTTGCAAAGTTGTGGTGGATTGATGTTTCGGAGAAGAATGATAGGCACGCCAATTTTCAATGTTAAAACGTGCGGCGGCATGCCTGGCAAATCAAGTGAATTCAAGAATTCAGTTGGATAATTGACAACTTCGTCTTGATTCATTACAGTATCGATGGACTTATACGTTGTCGCTTCGCCTGGTATTTCGTTTTGAATGCTGAAATTGATGGCATTGACATCGTTGTTTTTGGCTGCTAATATAGCACGTGCACTGAGCCACTGATGATTTTTGTAATTCTGTGCGATATTTGGGAAAACTTTGTGAATCAATTCGTCTGTGGTTGCTGTGATTTTACAGAAGTTTGTTGGCAATGTGATACATTGTGTGGATTCATCGATTGCCATTTTCCCATTCCCAATATCCAACAATTGTTTTGCGAAACGTTCAGCGGATGCATCATGTTGTAGCTGTACACGCATATTGGTCTTCAAAAGTCAATTTCTGTACGTGTCGCCATAAAACTGATGATTTGAGACATGCATTAAGTTCATCAGTGTGTGTTGAACGTGGTATAACTGGTAGAATTTGTCGAAAATCACCAGACAATAAAATGAGTGCGCCACCGAAGAGCTGTTCATTTCCTCTCAAATCTTTTAGTGTACGATGAAGCGCTTCCAATGCTTTTTTGTGCGCCATAGTACATTCGTCCCATATAATGAGTTGACATGATTGGAGTACTTTACCCATTCCAGAATTTTTGTTGATATTGCATGTGGGTGTCTCAGTGATTTGTATATTCAACGGCAATTTCAGTGCTGAATGCGCTGTTCGGCCACCATCCAAAAGAGTTGCCGCAATTCCAGATGATGCGATTGCCAGTGCAATATTTTTTCGTGATCGTATGGTTGCCAAAATAAGTGAAATGAGAAAAGTTTTGCCTGTGCCTCCGGGCGCATCTAGGAAATACAATCCCCCGCTTTGGCTTGTAATTGCATGCATAATTCTGTCATACGCTATGCGTTGTTCTGGAACCAATTTCGGAAGATTCGTTTGAACAAATGTACCCAATTCGTCGATATCAAAGTGTTTTTCTCGTTGCAAATCACGATCGAAAAGGTCGTTTGCAGATCGATTCGGCGCAGCCATTCCCAATTGTACCAGTGCTTTGTTAGCGATTGCCAAACATGTGTCCTCAATCGAAACCAATGCCTCATTATACACGTTTGGTGTGAATTGAATGTCCGGATTTTGATTCGTTGCACGCAAACGATGTAGGATGTCTTCATTCATGTAGTCTTTGTACTTTTCCCAAAGATCTTTTGGATTGGATGGGAAGCACGTTGTCAATATGATTGCAAATAACGTGCGTATTTGCTGTGGTTGAGCAGTATTCGATGCGTCAGCGAGTGAAGTGTCCCAATGTGCATCGTTTTCAAGAAGATTTAATTCTTGGCAAGCTTCACGATAAGTGGCACATACTTGACCGTTTACTGTTCTCAATTCTTGGAAGGATGTCGGTCCACGTATGTTGATTAACAGTAATCGCAAGTAAAAGCATTCTGCATTGTTTGGGTGAACAGTGTACAGGCGGCCTAACGCGTTAGTCGAATATAAGTTGGGATGTCCTTCAACTGCTTTACCTTGTTTGCGACGTTGAAACTTTTTCGCTGATGCATTCCATGTGTAGTATGTTGGCACTTCAGAGTAAAGTAGCGTCTTTGCAAACATATCATCCCCGCACAATGAGAAAAATGCAGTTAACGTTGTTGGCGGTGGTGACAATGCTCTTGCACGTGCATTTTCTGTTGTGAAGTACACACGCTGTCCATTTTCAAGGTGCACTGCCAAATGAACAACTGTTGGATGTCGTTCATGGATTGGAAATGATAAAATGCGCCATACTGCTTCATTGCTACTAATGTAGCGTCCCAGTTGATATTGGTCGATTTCATTGATAGATGCAGTTGCATTTCCCACTCCAAAAACTGCCATATCGCTTCCTTTGTTGACATATTTGCAAATGTACTTGATCGATTTCACCGAATTGCAATACTCGACATTGATGTGTGCTTTGTACGTTTTCGAGAGTAACGGTGAATAAGGTACAACCCAACGATTATCGACTTCAACATCATTGTTTCGTACTTTTAAAGTGATGGATTTGCCGCCATCTTCAGTTGATCGTCGACGATAGAGTGGATATCCGTCATTGCCAGTGATAGTCTCGGCAAGTAAGTCTCTTGGGTATCGTTTCGTGCATTTCCCATCAGACATGCATGGTGAATTGTTGTTGAGTAAGCCACATGGACCATGAATCATGTTTTTGGTGACGACTTCAAATAAGTTTGGATCAATGTCGACATCTGGTATTTCTGCTGAGATGACTTGATCAATTTGATCTGGTGTGACTTTTTCGATCAACCAAATCAAAATGTGTGCATGTGGCAATCCTGTTTTTTGCCATTCAACGGAATACATCCAACAGCGTGTCTCTCCAAAAACATGATGCTTGACAATGAAATCCATTAAAGATTTCAATTTTTGTTTGAACACACGCGCGGAAATATCATGACGATCCGATGATGGTTGTCCAGTTAACAAAAGTTCTTTTATTTCATCCCACGTAGGATTGCATGTGAATGTAATAAACAAATCTGGGCGGCCATATGTGCGAACATATGTCATTGCATCTTTGCGTATTCATGCATATGCCGTGGACTCCCTGTAAATGTGGCCGGTAGTATGACCATTTTTCCCAATTTATTGGGATTCACATTGCCATCATTAACAACTGCATCACGTAAATGAATGTACTCTTCGGAACGCAACTTGGTTTGATTTAATCGAATGTAGAGGAGTCGTTCGGTTTCGATTTTCGCATACATATCGACAATGTATTGATGGAACAATTGTCGACATTTCAAGATATGATTTTCAGCGTTTTCACGAATCATCAATCGATATGAATAGTGATCCATGGCACTGACTTTCTTATTCGTTTCCTCATCTGTTTGTGGATTTCTCAATTTGATGTTGAAATGATATCCCTCTTCTCCTTGCCAAAATAAAATCGGATATTGCAATCCGTCGTATGAGCGATGAGTTTCTGAGACTCGCTGAACGTCACCATTTCTGCGATGAAGAATTATATCACGCGAGTTAAATTCTTCGCCAACTATAATGATCGCCACTTCATCAATTGTTGGTGCATTGTACTGTCTTTCGTGTTGGCCGACAGGTGTTTTGTCTGCTCTAACTACAACTTTGTAGTCATCAGCTGCCATTTGTTCAAGGGCAGTTCTGAACAATCGAATTAATTCGTTGTGTTGATCGAATAAAGTTTGTAATGCAGCGACAATTTCTTGTTTAGTGCCCGTATTGAATCGACAACGTTGATCGATTTGTTCATCAGTGTTTCCCATGAAATAAATTTGAAGAAATTTGTGATCTGTGTTCGACAGTGGTAGTAGTGATCCTGCACGATGATAAATTTGCCCTTGCACTTTGAATGTTGGCATGTAATTCTCGTGCACGATATTTGTTGCACCGAACGATGTCATTTGGAAAGATGAATTGTACTTGTGTATGTTTGCCAAGAAATGTTTCGATTGGCTTGTGTCACCTGATACCAACGTTGATAATGGTTCGGGTGGTGAATGTAATTCTGGCAATTTCACTTTTCCACCCGCGCAGCACATTCCTGGTGTTTCATTCTTAAATTTGAGGGCACTGCAATACACGCATAATTTATCCATTTTTCCAATAACCACACTTGGATGAAGACTGTAATCATAATTAGCATCGTAATGGAATGCACCAAGATTTAAATCAGCGTGCAGTGTTCGTCTGGATCGAGCAGTGCGTACTCGAACGGTTTCCAGTCTTGCTTCCCGTTGCTCGTCTGTTTCAGACGAACGGGCTTGAGCAGTGCGTACTCGAACGGTTTCCAGTCTTGCTTTCCGTTGCTCGACTGTTTCAGACGAACAGGCTTGAGCATTGCGTACTCGAGCGGTTTCCAGTCTTGCATCCTGTTGCTCGACTGTTTCAGATGAACAGGCTTGAGCATTGCGTACTCGACCGGTTTCCAGTCTTGCATCCCGTTGCTCGTCTGTTTCTGAAGCTCGTGATGCCTTTTTATTTCGTGCTTGAGGTGTAGATCGACCAACCGCGTGCCGTTTGGGTGGCATAATTGATTTGAGAGCGAAAGTAATGCTTTGTGACGACTATTACAAATTCACTTGGAAAAAGCAAAGAAAATCCATGTGATATCTATTATCTAATGTCGACCGGCAATTGGAATTTCACAATCAACACCACTTGTTATGTTATGTTACGAACTGAAATGTCGCTGTTTGTATTTGATTCAATTCAATTCTGTCAAGCGTGCGCACTCATACACCGAAAACACACGAACTGCCGCTAAACTATAAGAAATACACTCATTTGTTGAAACGAATATTTACCTTTTAAACTAAACAATGGGTTTCAGAAGTGGTACACTCGCGCGCCACCTATTGCAAAATGGTTGTACTCATTCAGAAACCGTATTTCTAGGTACGTTTTTAACGAAAAAAGGCACTGATACTACATCACTGACGCACATCGCATAATTCTCGATGAAGTAGGTTAAGTATAATTCTCGACAATTAATTATTCCTACTGCACATAGGCCTACTGAATATTCAAATGTCGAAGAGTATGGTTTGTCAGAATCAACGTGTACTATAATTATAATCAATGTTACAATATAATCAAACAACTAATTATTGTATTGTTTATAAGAATTCCATATCCCTACTAAAATGTAAATATTCAAATGGACTAACTGATATCAATATACTTATGTATACACTATTTGTATTATTCTATACGAATAAACATTTCATCTAATTGTGTTACTGCATGTTTGTAAATATCTACTAAATTATCAAATTTTGATTTTACGTACCGAGGAAACATGAATGATGGATCTATTGCTTTTGGATATTCACAACTTACAATATAAGAATATTATTAATATAGATGTACCATTAGCAATTTACCAACTCTACAGTTACCACAACAATCATATACATATACTCGCGATCGAACCCGCGGGTTTAAAAAGATGCGTTTTTTGCAATAACTTCGGTTCTTTTTAACCTATTGTTATCAAATAAAGTGGAAAACTTTCCGTTGGGTACCTGCTATCAGCGTGCAAAATTTCATCGCAATCGGATGAATGGTATAGCAGAATACCCGTGCTTCGCTACGGAGTTTCACGTTGTACGTAATGAAAATGTTAGTTTAATTAATAAAGTTCAATTAAAGTAGGTTTCTTAAAAATAAATAGCTGTTGCCCACGACTTCGTTCACGTGGCCTTCAATTTAATGCGATAATATATTTAGAACAGAATCTATTCTATTGGGTTGCCATAGTAACCAAATCTAATAGTTTTTTAAGACCCCAAAGGACCCCCCAGAGGATCGTATAGAAAGAATGTCCTATGTTGGTTCTCCCGTTGCGTAAAATATTTGTGCCAAGTTTGGTTGAAATCGGTCCAGTGGTTTAGGAGGAGATGTGGAAGACCCCAAAGGACCCCCCAAAGGATTGTATCGAAAAAACACCTATCCTATGTTGGTTCTCCCTTTGCGTAAAATATTTGTGCCAAGTTTGGTTGAAATCGGTCCAGTGGTTTAGGAGGAGATGTGGAAGACCCCAAAAGGACCCCCCGAAGGATCATATCGAAAAAACATATATCCTATGTTGGTTCTCCCGTTGCGTAAAATATTTATGCCAAGTTTGGTTGAAATCGGTCCAGTGGTTTAGGAGGAGATGTGGAAGACCCCAAAGGACCCCCCAATGGACCCCGTCGAAAAAAACACCTATCCTATGTTGGTTCTCCCGTTGCGTAAAATATTTGTGCCAAGTTTGGTTGAAATCGGTCCAGTGGTTTAGGAGGAGATGTGGAAGACCCCAAAGGACCCCCCAAAGGATCGTATCGAAAAAAACACCTATCCTATGTTGGTTCTCCCTTTGCGTAAAATATTTGTGCCAAGTTTGGTTGAAATCGGTCCAGTGGTTTAGGAGGAGATGTGGAGGACCCCAAAAGGACCCCCCGAAGGATCATATCGAAAAAACACATATCCTATGTTGGTTCTCCCGTTGCGTAAAATATTTATGCCAAGTTTGGTTGAAATCGGCCCAGTGGTTTAGGAGGAGATGTGGAAGACCCCAAAGGACCCCCCAAAGGACCCCGTCGACAAAAACACCTACCCTATGTTGGTTCTCCCGTTGCATAAAATATTTGTGCCAAGTTTGGTTGAAATCGGTCCAGTGGTTTAGGAGGAGATGTGGAAGACCCCAAGAACCCCCCAAAGGGCCCCATTGAAAAAAATTCATAAACCTTCGCGGGCGTGCGCACAACAACTCACCGAAGTTTTATCGCAATCGGATGAATGGTATAGGAACGCATACGGGACAAAGAAAGAAACAAACATTCATTTTTATAGATATAGATTATTTCATTGTTTTACAGTCACTCATTTTTATTAGTTATTTAATTTTTAGTTAATTTCTGTTGGTAGTTTTTATTCTGTAATTACAATTATATATTATTGTAATTATTTGTGTTATCATCCAGTAACGAGATTTGTTATAATGGATACTTTTCCTTCAACTAGCAAAGACAGGAAAGTTATTCATAGTCAAGCACGGGAAGTTATAATACACACATTTTGTTGTTGTCCAGGATTAAAAGATTCTTGCAATTAAATTAATACGAAGAATGCGTTCCTTTATGTAACGAGAAACTGTAGAGATAGTCGCGTGTAATTAAGGAGTGGAAGTGTACAGTTTGCAAATTCCGTTGCGATAAGAACAGTCAGAAAGGCTGTAGTTTTTTACGTCTCAGCAGTACACAACGACAGACCAAACAATGCTCAGATATGTTTATAAAACATTCTGGTATGTAAAAGAATGTAAATTCTCACATCTCACAGCGACTCCCTCCACATAGCCTTTCCCTTCTGACCGTAAGCGTTTCGCGCATTTCCATGCCCTTAACTTTCAATTTTGCTATAATAGTAACAGTTGGACAGGTGGCGTGTTACAGTGTGTTTATTCAGGTGAGGAAAACTTGTGTTTTTCAAAGAGGCTACTTTTTGTGTGTGTGTTTCCTGATACCGTGTGTGAAATCTGTGTTATGGCGTACGAAGACTTATGAGGAAGACTCGGTGGAAGTTTTGGATATAAATTGAACGGCAGTGGTAAAGTGACGGACAGGAAAACCGTTTTCTGTAAGCTTTGTGGGAAATCATTTAGCTACAGCGGTAGCACTAGCAGTTTGCAATACCATTTAAAACACGTCCATCCCTTACAAAGTGTTGCTGAATCATCTGTTGTTAATGCAAGTTCATCTCAGTCGAACTTGAATTATTTCATAGTGAAACCAATCTCTTCATTAAAGGAGGCTGAACTAACAAATAAAATTGTGAAATGGATAGTAAAAGACAGTCGACCTATCAATATAATTTCGGATGAAGGGCTAAAAGAAGTTTTAAGGGAAGCTGTAGGTAGTAGTTCTTATAATCTTCCATCTAGAGACATAACTAGACGGATTGAGAAACTTTATGATATCGAACGATCCAAGCTGCTAGACAAACTAAAAGAAACTGAATTTATTGGCCTAACAGGTGATTTCTGGACATCGATAACAAATCAAGGTTATTTGGGTGTTGGTGCTCATTGGATTGATTCTAACTGGGCGTTCTGCAGCGCTGCGTTAGAAGTGAAACATATTGCAGCAAATTGTACGGAAGAATTCGAACAAGTTGTGTCTGATTGCAATCTTCAAAGTAAAGTAGTTGCAATATGTACAGACAATGCCAGGAATATTGTTCGTGGTGTCGAAAATTCTAAATACGATAATGTTAGGTGTACTACTCATACCCTACAATTAAGTCTGAATACAGCAATTGAGAATGCGTCTATAGATAAACTGCTTTCCAAATGTAGAAAAATGGTGGGTCATTTCAAGCACAGTCCTTATTTAGAAAATCAGCTATGCCAAAAACTGAAAGAACTTAATATTCTGCAGTGCAAACTGAAACAAGATATAGTCACCCGATGGAATAGTACATGCCTTATGTTCGAGTCTCTTCTGGAACCCAAGGAAGGAATTGTAGCTATAATGTCCACCAATCCATCAAACGTCATTCCATTAACTGAAGTGGAATGGGAAATGACACAAAAAATGTATAAATGTCTTAAACCATGTTTGGAAATATGTGATTTTCTTGGAGGAAGTAAATACATGATGGCAAGTGTTGTACTACCCGCCATAACTCATTTAAGAGTAAGTCTAAAAATTACCGACATGGATCCTAGTTACATTACTCGATTCAAAACAGCTCTGTTAGATGATTTAACGGAAAGAGTAAATGCCTGGCCTAAAATAGAAATGTATCAAGAAGCTATGGCTCTTGATCCAAGATTTAAATATTTGAAATGTCTTCCAAGAGAAGCAAGAGAATTAGTGTGGAACAGAATTTCCAATAAAGTTGTGACCACTTCACAAACAGAAATAAAACAAAATGTGAAGAAAAGAAAACTTGTTTTTGAAGAAGACGATTATGACAAGAGGGAAGAAACAGCTACTTTAACACCGCTCACAACAGAGGTTGATGTCTACAGATCTTTGGCAGAACTGGATGATGACTTTGCAGACCCCTTACTGTGGTGGAAAACACATTCCATTCAGCTTGCACTTCTTTCATCTGTAGCGAAAAAATTGTTCTGCGTTCCAGCTACATCGGTTCCGTGCGAACGAGTGTTTAGTGACACAGGCAATATTGTTACTAAACGTAGAGCAGCCCTTGATCCAGACCATGTGAACACACTCACATGCTTAAAATCCTGGTTGAAGCAGTACTGACTAGGTGAGTCTAATGTTATACCATATCCTTACCTTCAAATTCATATTTGTCACAAATTCATAGCTATCACGCCTGATAACAGTTCATATTATTAAATCTGTTCATACAAATTATAATTATAATATTATTATTATTTGAATGTAATCCATGCAAATATACTGATTTTGTAAGTTACTTAAAAACAAAAACAAAACAAAAGTAACAATTAGATATATCTATTAAAATTAAATTTATAAGCCACTAGCGAGTACCCGGCATGCGTTGCAATGCCACTCAAAGAAAGAAAGTGTTTGTATATATATAATATATAAAGACTTCGTTCGCGTGGTCTTCAATTTAATGCGATAATATATTTAGAACAGAATCTATTCCATTGGGTTGCCATAGTAACCAGATCTAATAAGTTAGTTTTTTAAGACTCCAAAGGACCCCCCAGAGGATCGTATCGAAAAAAACACCTGTCCTATGTTGGTTCTCCCGTTGCGTAAAATATTTGTGCCAAGTTTGGTTGAAATCGGTCCAGTGGTTTAGGAGGAGATGTGGAAGACCCCAAAGGACCCCCCGAAGTATCATATCGAAAAAACACCTATCCTATGTTGGTTCTCCCTTTGCGTAAAATATTTGTGCCAAGTTTGGTTGAAATCGGTCCAGTGGTTTAGGAGGAGATGTGGAAGACCCCAAAGGACCCCCCGAAGTATCATATCGAAAAAACACATATCCTATGTTGGTTCTCCCGTTGCGTAAAATATTTGTGCCAAGTTTGGTTGAAATCGGTCCAGTGGTTTAGGAGAAGATGTGGAAGACCCCAAAGGACCCCATCGAAAAACACCTACCCTATGTTGGTTCTCCCGTTGCATAAAATATTTGTGCCAAGTTTGGTTGAAATCGGTCCAGTGGTTTAGGAGGAGATGTGGAAGACCCCAAAGAACCCCCAAAAGAACCCCATTGAAAAAACACCTATCCTATGTTGGTTCTCCCTTTGCGTAAAATATTTGTGCCAAGTTTGGTTGAAATCGGTCCAGTGGTTTAGGAGGAGATGTGAAAGACCCCAAAGGACCCCCAAAAGGACCCCCGAAGGATCATATCGAAAAAACACATATCCTATGTTGGTTCTCCCGTTGCGTAAAATATTTGTGCCAAGTTTGGTTGAAATCGGTCCAGTGGTTTAGGAGGAGATGTGGAAGACCCCTAAGGACCCCCCAATGGACCCCGTCGAAAAAAACACCTATCCTATGTTGGTTCTCCCATTGCGTAAAATATTTGTGCCAAGTTTGGTTGAAATCGGTCCAGTGGTTTAGGAGAAGATGTGGAAGACCCCAAAGGACCCCCCAAAGGACCCCATCGAAAAAACACCTACCCTATGTTGGTTCTCCTGTTGCATAAAATATTTGTGCCAAGTTTGGTTGAAATCGGTCTGGTGGTTTAGGAGGAGATGTGGAAGACCCCAAGAACCCCCCAAAGGGCCCCATTGAAAAAATTCATAAACCTTCGCGGGCGTGCGCACAACAACTCACCGAAGTTTCATCGCAATTGGATGAATGGCATAGGAATGCATACGGGACAAAGAAAGAAAGAAACAAACATTCATTTTTATAGATATAGATTAGTATGATAATTTTTTAGTACCCAAACTCGATTAATCGATTAAACCTTTTTGATTAACCGATTAAATATTTTGATCGATCAACAGCACTAGTTAAAATGTAAATAGATTTCTGGCAAGAACATCATAGTGTACAAGTTTTGGTTTGAAGGGACTGTACGTGTTAGAGAGACACTGTTATCACATACTCTCCTCTCTCGAGTACTTTTTGAGTGGGGATAATTCATACATTGGGTCTGCACCAATGACTGTTCAGGAATCACTGGCAGGCCTATACTTGACGCGTATTATGGATTATGCTGGAATCTCAGCGGGGTATAAATACAGGCATTCAGTGATGGCTTAGTTTAGTTTTGAGTGGGGATTTATTCCAGTGAGGTTTGAAGTATTGTGGCGAAGTATTATATGTTTTATAATTGTGGGGAACTATTAGGTGACATTATTATTGCGTGTGGACAAATTTTGCTCAGATTATTGTACAAATCGATTATAAACTGTATTTGTGATAATTAAAACTGGCTATTAGTGACTTCATTGGTGTCTTGTATTTTGTTTTCCACTGTACCATACGACGATCAAGGAGACTTTCATAACAGTATCATTTGTAAACGGCTTATTCATGAACACCAGCATTGCTGAAAGGTTTTACTGGTGAATATATTTTGAAAGACTTGCAAAACAACACTTCCTTGTGGAACTAATAGGAGCAGTTTCTTCTCAAACCTGCTTCGAACCATGCAGTCCATTTCTTCCTGGTAATCTGGCATGTTTTCCTTTGCTGTAAATACTTATTGAATATCGCTAATAAAGCTATCTTCACCACCAGCATGAAGAATTACAAAATGTTTGCCTTTTGAAGGGGGAGCCTTCAGTCCTGTCATGAGTCCCAAAAGGAAAGCATCTTTTAGGAGTTTTTTATTGTTGTGATGGTCCAGACTTTATTGTATGACTGACCCACATGCACTCATGTTTCATCTAAATAAATAATTTTTATCTTTTCTTTCCTGTATCGTCTAAATACGAACACCACCACAAAATTATATCATCATGTTCTATTAAAAGTGACTTGCGCTTTCTTTTTTCAAAGGTAAATCTCACTTCCTTCACAAGTATATAAAAGTTAGATTTTTATATCTGGAAGCTGTGGATCTGTGTTTACAGTACGTACTACTTCAAGCACAGTGGAAGGCTTATTATTTAAATATCGGTATGGAGCAGGGGCGTATATAAGGGGGGGCCCAGGCCCCCCCCCCCCGAAATAATGAATATAAAGAAAAAAATAAGTAACGTAATCTGAATTATTTTAATGAAACATGCGCGAAGGCATTGCCGCAGCAGACAGTGATAATTCCCCATATAGGTGAGGGGAGTGGGGTGGTAGTGGTGTGAAGTTCGTGCCAGTTCGGGTTGATTCGGTCCGACTTGGGCTCCCGCCCGGCCATCTGCGCGTGCGGACAACTGAACAGTTCATTGGCAGCCATTGTTTGTTGTTTACGTTTGTTCGACATCTGTTGTACTGAAGTATGGTGGTGTTTTAAGTGTTAATGTTTACATACTTTATCAGTATATTGAAGTTGGCCGTAAGTGAACCACAATTGTAATGAAGAGGCAAGCTTCTGTTCAAAACTTTTTCGCCAAAAAACCAAGTGTCAATAAGCCTGTTGGTGACAGTCCTGAAGTCGGTAGTGTTACGAAAGGACAAAGTGCAAATAAGCCTGACGGTGACAATGCTGAAGTCGGCTGCATTGGTAGAATTGCTTCTTGTGATGTCGCTACTTCGAGCTCAATTAATGTAGTTCCGGTTATGGAGGATAGTAGGCCTAATCAAGTAAGGAAAAATATCTATGATATTGGAAACTATTGTCAAAACAATTCCGTTCAGTCTTTCACAAACGAAAAAAAAAATTTTTTATTAGAAAATGTTTGGAAACCTCAGCCTGGATACAAATTTTCCTCCATTACTAGTTCAAACCATACTAGATCTTTTCAAATGAAGTGGCTAGAAGAATTTACGTGGTTAGCTTATTCAGAGGAAAAATCTGGATCTTTTTGCAAGTACTGCGTGTTATTTTCCCATACCGAAAATGTAGGGAAAGGAGATCACCAAGTAGCAGGGGCGTTGGTTACTCAGGCTTTTACCAATTTAAAAAAAGCCAGGGAAATGTTTAGCAAACATGAAAACTTATCCTATCATAAGAAATATGTTTTGATCGCTGAAAACACAAAAGCTATAGTTAAGAAAAAGGCTGAAAGTGTTGTCAATCAAGTAAATGCCCAAAGAAGACTGGATATTGAGAATAATAGAAAACGGCTAATCCCTATAATACAAACAATACGATTTTTCGGGAGGCAGCAAATAGCTCTAAGGGGTCATCATGACTCTGGACGAATAAGCCCTGAAGAACCGGACCAAAATGATGGGAATTTTCGATCGTTGTTGAGATACCGAGCCAACAGTGGAGATAATATTCTTAAAGACCAATTAACGACCAGTGGTGGGAAGACGATGTACACAAGTTCTTTCATTCAAAACGAACTTATTAACATATTCGGTCACTTAATACAATCAAAAATTGTAGAAAATGTCAGAAAGTCTGTTTTTTATTCCGTTTTAGCAGATGAAACCACTGACATCAGCCAAATCGAACAGTTTTCTCTCTGTGTACGTTACGTAGAGTACCAGACTTTCAAAATCAGAGAAGATTTTCTGACATTTGTCCCCGTTTATGACGTCACTGGAGCAGGTTTGGCTAACACAATATTGGAGACCTTGTCAACATTAGGGCTTGATCTAAACAAAATGAGAGGCCAAGGGTACGATGGCGCTGACGCGATGAGTGGGCAATTCAGAGCAGTACAAGCTTCCATCAGAGAAAAGCTACCGTTGGCCCTGTATACACATTGTTCTTCACACACTCTAAATTTGTGTTTGTCAGATGCGAGCAGAATACCTTCTATAAGAAACTGTATGGGTGTCATAAAAGAAGTTGTGGATTCTTTCATATGTCAGCCAAAAGAACAGAAATATTGAAATCAATGATTTCTGAATGTTGTCCAGAACAAAAGAAAAAGAAACTTATTTCACTGTGCGAAACCTGATGGGTAGAAAGGCACGACTCAGTAATTTTATTTAAAGACATTTTGGAACCTATCTTTCTCTCCCTTTGCAAGATAGAAGAAGAGGAATTAAGTGACTCAGCTTCTAAGGCTCACACTCTAAGTAGTGCTATTAGTCAATTTGCATTTCTTATTAATCTTTTTGTTTTGAGCCGGATGCTATCAACCACGCATAACTTATCTGAGCAGCTTCAAAACAAAAATATAGATCTTCCACAGGCCTTGACTAACGTTACGAGTGTCTTACACCTTCTGTCGAAGGAGAGGGCAAATGCTGATGACTCATTTAAAGCCTTGTATAATCAAGTAAAGTCATTCGCTGCCAAACTTGACATTAAGGAAGAGATTCCAAGAATTTGCTGCCTTCAAACAGCACGTAGCAACGTCCCTTACACCACAGAAGAAGAATACTATCGACGAGCTGTTTATGTGCCATACCTGGACGATTTTTGTAACTCACTGAAAGAACGCTTTGAATCTCACAAGGAAACAGTTGCATCCTTACAAAACATCCTTCCACAATTGTGTATCATAACAGATTTCGGTTCATTGGAGGCTGCTTTTGGTTTCTACGAAGAAGATTTGTCAGATAAAGAGATTGTGCAAAGTGAGTTTATGTTGTGGAAAGAAAAGTGGAGTCAGGAAAATCCTTCAAATCTTCCAAAAACGGCTATAAGTTCTCTAGAAAAATGTGACAAGACTTTCTTCCCCAACATTTATACCCTTCTGAAATTACTCGCAGTTCTTCCTGTTTCTGTCGCAACCGTAGAGAGAACTTTCTCCAGCCTGAGAAGACTGAAGACTTACCTAAGGAACAGCACATCTGAAAGTAGGCTTAACGGGCTTGCTTTACTTTCTATCCACAGAGACATTATAGTTAGTGACGATGAAGTTCTTGATAAGTTTGCGAGTGTACCAAGAAACCTGGACTTTGTTTCGTAACCATTGGTCTATATAAAAAGTGGAGTTCCTTTTTATGTATTCTTTTTATTGTCAGTTGGATAAATGATTAATAAAACAAATTTTGTTACATTGTCAAACAGTCACTTTATTAAACCTTCTTTTAAGGTCTCTCCAAAACAATACTCAAAACAGTCTTTTGAATGATAGTTGATAAAACACACATATGCGTATATACACAAAAAGAAAAAAATAGGAGTCTTGGCAATTTATACATACATGACAGAACAAAACAATATTTATAGCTAGAACCCCTCCAAACACGATAATCACAATCGCGTATTTCACTCTTTTAGTTCGAATAAGTGTTTACAGATGAGACATTGTTAAAATCTTGACCAGTGTTTGAAATATAATAACAGATCTCTTCATCATTTGGTTTGTTTAAAAATAGATATATTTTTTATGATTTAATGTCAACAATAAAGAAGCGTGATCTCGGTAAAGTAAAAGGGGCATTCAGCGCAAATTACCCTCTGAATATGAGCAGCAAAACTGATATAAAGTATCATGGGGTGTCTACTTAAAATTACTTAACCTAACCTTACATTAATCTTGGCCCCCTCCAAAAATATATTCTATATTCGCCACTGGTATGGAGAACCATACATGACTTCCATGCTCTAAGATTTATATTTAAAATAATTTACTTGAATTTGGTTCAATAATTTCTAAAAAGAAATATCCCCCACCCTCAAACTATTTTCACTATTTATAGATAGTTTTAACAGATAACGCTTCATGTCACTCTAAGAGGAAAGAGAAAATACCAACAACAGTGTGGAAAGAAGATAGGATAGCTTGGCCTAATTCAGAAAGTATCCCAGATGAATATTTTAAAAAGGTTCTACTGAATGAAGTTAACAAAATAAAATATATTTTTTCAGACTGAGTGGTTGATGAAAAGGCAAAAGAGAAAAACGTTACTATTCTCTCTGTTTACCACCGTACCACTGCAGCTAAATCCTATTGGCATGTACCACTGGAGCAAAATGAAAGGCATGTTGCTAAGTACAACAGATTTAAGGCTCAAGATGTTGAAACATTAATTAATGCTGGAATTTCTGCAGTTTCCCACTAGAAAAATTACTGTGAACACATTAGACAAGTGGAGGATAAAATGTGGTGAGTTGATGATCTGCAAGGTGATGTCGAACCATTCATTGTTCAGCTGACAGGTTCTGGAAGTTTGAGCACTAATTTGACATCGGGCAGTGGTGTTGGGTTGTTATATTATTGGCTATTGTATTATATTAGGTGTTGAACCTTTGTGGGAAGATGGCGTTGCAGAGGACGCGAGAGACATGGGGATAAGAAACTGGAGGAGGGTTGCAGTGGATAGAGTGGATTGGAGGCGGAGATTGGTGGAGGCCAGGGCCCGATTTGGGCTGTAGCGCCATAGGAGAGAGAGAGAGAGAGAGAGAGAGAGAGAGAGAGAGTTGAACCTTTGTATTAATATGTATGCATTGTTTTAGTACAAAATTGTTATTGGCGAGACCACTTCACAGCTTTGTTGGTACAAAGTGTAGGCTATGCCTTCAGTTTTATACCAGATAATAAAGAAGAAATGTAGAATAAACAAGGCCAGCAAACTTTATTTTTTTGTTGTATTGTGTATGTCATTTTGTATAAATTATGTGGAACTTTTTAATTCTGCAGGTTGTGTATGCACCAAATTGTCGTATGCTTAAAAAAAAAGTAATTTGCCACTACGTGCAAGTTCGTTTTGTGTATGTATGAGTGCATGTGTGTGTGTGTGTGTGAGAGAGAGAGAGAGAGAGAGAGAGAGAGTACGAGCTATGACGCAATTTTTGGAAGGAATTTTTTATTTGATTGCGAAAAGGGCATGGTGGCAGTTAGCAGCTGTTAAAAGTGATATACGTTGGAAACGTACCATGCGATGGTCGACAACAATACATGCTTGTCTATTAAGCGACAAGTAGACGCCTAAACTAGTGAAGACAATGGTTCAAGTGCAGCAGATGTTCAGTATAAGGGTGTTACTTGGAAGCGCAAGACTAGCAGAAAAACAAAGGAACAACGTCGTACCCAGCTAACTACCGAGAATATGTAGTCGGAGGCAGCAATGGCATTGTCATACCACATGTGGAAAGTCAAAGACGACACGCGGATATACAGAAATCACAGTGGCATAACTTAAAGGGTAGTCACTCGAACAAAGGGACATATGTCGTGTAGATAGAGGAGACAATTTAACCAACAGCAGGGGGCTTGTTTACCACTTCGTATACGGATGGGACACGAAGGCTGGAGAGCAGATGTTTTTTACTAAGAAGACGACCTCTGTCAACGTGAGAACAGGATACGAAGGGGAGTATTGAGACAATACCAAAATTTGTCATGCCTAGGAACTATAGACACATGGGTGACAGTACAGCAGTTAGAAGAAAAGCAAGCAGAATAGGGAGAAGAATAATTGTATGATCGACAGACGTAAAATTTGGTCTTTCGGTGAATTGCGGGGGAGGAACCACCAAAAGAAGTACGAGGAGAAGGGAAAGGAACAGCCTATCTGACGCTAAGGTTTGATCAAGGCAGGAATCCAAAAAGACGTTGCCTTGGAGACGTAGGTCAAGAACAAATCATGAAGAAGTCCGAAGTCTAACTTATGACTTAGGGAAGAGTTTTTCGTAGAAAACTAGACGAAAACCCAATAAGAATGATGGTGGTGGGATGAAGTGGAGCTAAGATAGAGTTAGTGGAAATGGTCGATGTTATAAAACTAGGTGTCGGACACGAGCGGGGGCTGAATAGTTGAATATATAGTAACATCTCGATATTTTAAAAGGTGTTAAAGTCGAGCTGAGACCTCATTTATTAGAATGCTCAATTGCATAACATAGTAGCGATAAATTCAGAGTAAAGAGACTTGTTAATTTCGAGCAAGAATCTCAGTAATCGTGTTAATCAGACTTTATAATATTTGATACACGGACGGATAGATGAGTGCAAAGAAATGTTGTGGATAAGTTACAAAACCGTATTGAACAGATCGAAATAGAGCAATATAAAGAGACTTAACGTAAACCGAAAGTTATTAAATTACGGATGGTATAAAGACACCTAAGACTTTGACGAAGTGTTCGAGTAGAGATATAGAACGAAAGTGTGGATAGACGTGGTCAGAATTATGAACTAAATCTGCGACCGTACCATAACTAGTGTACCATTCGCGTAACTGAACAATATCAGATATCGTCATTAAAAACATTCGTAAATAACATGCTGTGATGAAAACTAAATTACAAACATTTAGTACGGATCGATACTGTGGTTAAGACACAATTGAAGACAGTAAAACGTGAAATGAATAACTCACAGATAAATAATAGTACTTATCGACTTACGTTGAACATACAACTTTAAAACGAAAGTGATCTGAAAGAACATTGACACGGGAGTGTGGAATAAATGCGCGTGTGAATAGTGTATCACCCATCAGTGAGGGAAGTGCCTACATGGTCATCAGTCGCTCTGGAGGATGGAAAAGAGCCGGAATTTGAATAAAGCTGTTACGCAGTTTTGGATAACATACCACAAGTAACATAATTATTTATTACTGATATCTAGGTAGCCACTAACCTGTCTCTCAAAAAGAATGCACCACTGAGAAAATTATCAATATTAGATATAATCAATTTAAAATTGAACTATATTGCGAAAGCATATATATAAAATATGAATCCATTAGCTAGAGTAATTTTACAATCTGTAAAAGAGATCTTGATATAATTACTTATTATTGTGTTAGTATAAAATCATGGTAGTATAATGAAATGAAGTATCTTTGGAGTAAGTAACTAATTAATTATGTAATATATTGTTTATTGTGCAAGATGATACTAGATCTAATTTATAAAATGAATAACCAATTGCGCAGAGTGTAATGGGTCTAAATTTACCTAAATATTATTGTGTAATTTTGTAAATTCTATAACATGTAAAGATGAGGCCCCTTTGAGGGGAGGCGAAGCCAGTAAATAATTTCCATGGCCATATATGGTTATGCAGTAAAAGATGAAAATCTATTTATAGCCAGTGACCAACACATCAAGTATTTATTGACGAAAAACATTTCGCGACGAAGTTAAAGAGGTGAAACTCAACTCAACGGAACATTATAATACTGAGGACAAGACGTACAGCAGGGAGTGGGGTGAAGCAATTTGAGACGCACCAAACGGAAAATTTGTAACACTGAACGCCAGTCGACTTTCATCTTTTACTGTCTGCAGCAGCAATCGTGGGCGCCCACGTACAACAAAAATCTGAATCTTTCTATACATTTCAAAGTGAAAACCGTATTTGGCTAAATATTCATCAACAGTAACTATTTAAAACAAATTGACAGTTCGGCAGTAACACATAAAAAATGTGACAGTGAAAACAGTAAAACAACGCATGCCATGTGGTGAAATTCTATGCAGCATAATCAAGGGAAGTAGACATTTCAACAATATATACCATTTCAGCATTTTAAAATACTGGCTTTTTCATAAATTATAAAGTTGAGCTCAACAAAATCTAAAAGTATGTAAAGGTGTATGATTGTATGTGTGAAGCATATGCATATAGGCCTAACCAGAAGTGTTGAGTTTGCATAACCTTTTATATACGTATTCATATTTTGTAATAATTATTGGAAATCAATTTTACGCCTTAAGGCGGAATAAGTGTGTTCATGATCTTTTTTATGTTCTCAAAGAAAAATAAATACTGTTATATTTTACTTGATTTGCGCATTGTTATTTGTATGTGCTCACTGTTCTCTGCCAAAGTACACTAAACCATGGGCGTATCCGGGTGGGGGGGCAAGGGAGGGCAGCTGCCCCCCTTCCAACAAACTGGAAAAAAATTTTAAAAACCAATTTGTAAATAATTTATTAACAGACTGGTTGTTGATATTTCAAAATGAAAGAAACTAATTACGAAATAGACACTCGCGTCATCTATGAGAAGTTATAAGAACTATAACCTTACGATTTCTCATAAGGTTAGCTTATGTAACTCGCAACTCTTACTGTTACACGCCATGACGCCATCTCTGAGAAGTGAGAAGTGATAAGAACTACAACCTCTTTTTCTTATTAGAACACAACTCTTACAGTACTTATCGTTAGAGTGAGTGCGGCAAAGTTACTTTCGCAAGTAACAATTTTTACGACATTAAGAAGTCAATTACCACAATTTTTACTACAGGAAGAAGCCATTCACTGAAAGATAAATGGATATTAGAAAATTGTGTGGTAAGTAAGGACTTTTATTTGGTTATCTACACTTGTATGTGTTATTTAGGCAAAAAAATTGGGCATGTGGGCAAAATAACCAATATTACAATTTACATATATATTTAAATGTATAAAACGGAAACTGTATTATCCTGGACATTGATTTTTCAACCCTATAATTTTCGCTCAAAGTACTTTTTCACCCTTTTTCGAGTTTTTTTTTTCACTGGTATGTGTATTTTAAAACTATCCTAACTTAACCTAAACGGTGGTTTTGCGAAAAATTTGTTTTTTAACCGAATTTCGTCGTGGACAAATCGGGACATGGCTCCGGAATAGTCACGTTTTACGTAAAAGAGAATCCACAACCGTCTCGGAAACTCCTAAATGTCCTGGAAAGTCCCATTTCTCGCTAATGTATGATTTATCATTATGAGTACATAAAAGCATGAGTTATATTTTTCAATTAATAAAATAACCAACTTCCTGTAGTCAGTTTCACTCATGAGCCTAACCAGGGGAGGTTTTGGGGCTTATAACAGTGTAACCCATCCTTGCTCTCAAATAATTGCTAGAATAAAATCCGTAAGTGCACGTTTAGCCCTACAAAACAAACATACCGTTCCAAAACCCACAATTATCAGCTTTTTATTATACACGAGATGTATCTAGCTATACAACAGTCAGAGTCAAATATTGACTCATGATTATTCCTAATATGCGAATGACGAAGAAGCGTTGCAGTATTAATTAAAGCAACCACTTAAACTATTTTTTCTATTTAACAGTTCATTGTTCATTTGCTTAGTTATAGATGATCTCAGGTGATCATTAAAACACAAATGTGAGCTTACATTATTGGTTTTTTTTTTAAAACATAAGAACTGAAACGAAAATCACGTAGAGGTTAAAACGTTGAAGAAGTTAAGCTATTGTTGAAGAAGAAAGGCAAATTGCGTGCTTTACTTTGTCCAATTTTGCACAAAGGAACAACTTTAAGTATGTTCTAGCAATCATCAACGTTTATTTTACATGATTAAGCATGACTTTGGAAGTTTCATTTATTTATATAATTAAAATTATTTTTCTAAAAAAAAATGTTATAAAAATTATACAATTATACTTTAGCTTACTTTTAGCTTATGCAAATACAATAGTTAAAAGAAGCTTAGTATAAATTATTCTCCAACGTGCTTTCGGTCAGTTACTATGTGTACCATATTTCACCTAGTTAACCTATTAATACCTCTTGGTAATCTTACTAAATTTTTTATAAAGGCATGGACCAAAAAACGCGTCATACCGATCACCTATCATTCAAAATGAAACAATTGATCTCTGTGGTGCTATAATCAGGGAACAAATCATCACAAGGGTTAAAGAAGCTTGCGCTTACAGCATTCTAGCTGATGAAACCGCAGATATTTCTGGAAAAGAACAGCTGTCTATTGGATTACGTTTCTTTGATGAAAAGGCCAACGAAATCAAAGAGGAATTTTTAGGCTTTGTAGAGATTGAAGGACTTGATTGCCAAAGCTATTGATGATTTAGTTACAAACTTAAATCTAGACACTGATAAGTGTGTGGGATTAGGTTTCGACGGATGTTCCACCGTGTCTGGCAAAGAAGGGGGTGTGCAGGCAATCTTGAGGCAAAAGTACAAAAAAGCCTTATACTTCCATTGCTCCTCCCACAAGCTAAACCTGGTCATGAACGACTTAAACCTTATCCCAGAAATTCGAAACTGCGTTGGAACTATCAAGGAGATAATCACATTTTTTAGCGAGTCCGTTTTACGACGCAAGCTTATTGCAAACATTCCTAAATTGTGTGAGACTAGATGGTCAGAAAAGTACAAGAGCATTCATGTTTTTAAGGATAACTTCGTCAATATTGTTGAAGCATTAGAGATATTAGCTGAAGAGGGAAATGTAGCAACCAGAAATAAAGCATATCAAATGCATGCATCGACGTGCAGATCTTCATTTATTGTCTCAGTAGCATTAATTGCAAAGTATTCCGCTATACTGCAACCCATAGCAAATACACTTCAATTGAAGACACTTGACCTAGTCAAAGCCAACCAGCACATTCAAACTATTCTCGACATGCTAAGAGATCATCGGAAAGATGCAGAGAGCATCACAGATGACGTTTTGAAAGAAGCATATGACATTGCAAAGCATTTGAATATTGATATAACCGCCACTCGCGTTTCTGGCCGACAAAAGCATAGAAGTAATCCTCTTGCTGAAAATCTATCCGAATTTTGGAGAAGGTCTCTAATAATTCCTTACTTGGATTCCATCATATCATCTTTAGAAGTTAGATTTTCTTCAGACAAATCGCTTGCTTTTCATTGACACATTTCCATCCGAGTAACATGAGAGATGCTTCATTGGAGGAATGGAAAGAAAGTACTGCATCTTGTGCAACATTTTACAATTTGGAAGGCATCAACGGGGAAAGGGAATTGTGGTTTAAAATGTAGAATGAGGTACAAGAAGCATCAGATATCACTGAAGTTTTAAAAAAGAGCGAATTGTTTTTCCCGGCCATTAGAAAGGCGCTACTGATATTGCTCTCACAGCCCTGCACAACAAGCAGTATAGAGCGTTCATTCAGTTCTCTTCGCCGAATTAAAACATGGCTAAGAAGTACTATTGGTGAAAATAGATTAAATGGATTAGCCATGCTAAGCATTCACCGTGAATGGGTTTTAGTAAACAAGGAACGATTAATGGAAGCAGTAATTCGAAAATTTGCAACTAATCCTCGCAAGCTATTGTTCAAGAATTAATTTCTTTTAATAAATGGTGTTCTTCCTTTTATTATTGTTTATTAAAACATGGTTAAGAATAAGTATTGGTAAAAATAAGTTAAACGCTTAGCCATGCTAAGCATTCATCGTCAACGAGTTTTCGCAAAAAAGGAACAAGGAGCTGTAGTTAGAAAATTTGTAACTAATATACAAAATTACAAAACACACAATTTTACAAAAAACAAACATCAAGTTGAATCCCTGCACCAATCCCCTTCCTCCACACACCACCCCCACTACACCTTCCACACAAAAACCGTTACGAAATGATGGCAGTCTGACTAAAAGCTGAAGAAGGCGGATACTAAGCCGAAACGCGTCCGACGAAAAAAGTAAGTTTTTCACAAGATAAAGTTCATTTTTAGTAAAGTGATAGTGCTGTGAAAGAAGAGATGAACAATCAAGACAACTATTGTAACTAATCCTTAAAAACTATTGTTTACAAAATTTTTTTAATAAATGTTATTCTTCCTTATGTTATTGTTTATTATGTATTGTTTATTATATAGTATGGCACTATGGACCCTCCCCCCCCCCCGCCATCAAAGAGGTTGATTTTCGAAAACTGCCCCCCTTCCGTTTTGAGCTGGATACGCCCATGCACTAAACGATTCCGTGGACCAAACATTACATATAATCATATTAATTTTAATAAACAATTACTAAGTAACACTGCAAGAGTTTGAATAAATTGTTATTTGTAAGGCTAATTTTGGTGTATGTGTAACATTATTTATGGTTACCTTAATAATTATTAATATGTCACGTAAACATATAAAATAAGAAAAGGTGCAATCACAGTCACAGTGATGTTGAGAATGCCTAACTATTAACCAATAATATTTGTCACATTGATCATACCTACACGGATAACATAAGGCTATGCATAACATTACAATCATGACTAACATTGTATGTGCTCAAGTTATCGACCAATCAGCATAATTATCATTTATTGTAGATAACACCCAAACACGGGTATGTCAATTAAAATTACTCATTGAGGTTCGTAATGAATATATAACCAATAGACATATAATAACCTGCTTAATTTCCATATCAAATTTGCAAAATCAATCATAAATTAATATATGCTAATTAATTTGCATAAAATTCACATTACAACATGGCGCTCCAATCGCGGGGATTATAAGAGATCTCACAGTATAAAACAACGATAAAATTAGTTAATTATTTTAACGCATTCACTAATTAATTGATTAATTAATTAATGCACAAATTTGCATAACATTTTGCATTATAGAGAATGCATATGAGAAAGAATAAAAGCAATGGAAGGTTTTTTTTTACAGTCCTAACTCTGATACTTACATCTCCACAGTGCTAGACTCACTTCTATAACTTTTCTGCAAAACATATTGCTTTACTCGAGCTATGAAAAATGGATTTATATGTCCATTTAATTATGCAATATACCTGAAATCACCAAATGTAATACTTATACTAAATACTTATTATTACCAATTACTTATTATAAATAATTATTTACTATTACTGAAAGTTTAGGCATGCAATTTATGCCCAAGTTACTGTCCTCAGAGGCAACCCCTTTCCCATCACTCTCTTAAATGCCAGAATACAATGAATTTATTGTCATAATTAATAGAAATTTAACTGACGTAATATACAACAGTGAATGCAACCCATTGTTTGTTTGTTTACATAAGCTAAATAAACAATAACTTAATGTCATCAAATTTTCTCAATGCCAGTCATACAGGTGGTGCAAATTAGACACCACAGTATTGACATGAATTACTTTAATTTTGTAATCAGCTCATTATTATAGGCAAATGAGCTTCCATATTGAAAAGTTCTTGAAACAAAATATAATATATAGTTTTTCACAACTTTCTTACTGTAAGTTTGTACATGGTCAAAAAATAAAAAAAAATCCTCACTTACTACTTTTGTTTAATTCATAGATACATTTTTCACTTTGGTTTTGCAAATAAATATCTGATCATTGAAACTCTGTATATATTATTTTGTCTTGATATGTATACACTTGTATTCCTTCAAATTTTCACTTTGAATGTATATATGATACATACAATTTACCCTTTTGGTGTAGAAGTGGACAAGAGAGGAAAAAATGTACGGTTCCATAGCAGAGCTGTAAGGTGATGTTTTTAGAATAGTAATAGTTTCAGGTTTTCTTTCATTTAATTACTGGTCTCAACTAACATGTGGAACAGTGTATATGAAATTTTTCCTGGCCAGTGTTAACAACATAGTACATTTCCCTCCTATGAAGCAAAGCGTTTTTGCCTTTTTTTTTAATGATATTATCACAAGTTACTATTATCCTTGCTTTAGGTAAATTTCATGAAGAAAAAACTGTCCCACAACTATCAAAATTGATAGATGTTTAAAAAGTTGAATACTGTTGTGCTGAATCAAGGTAAAACTTAACGGCATCTCTCAAAAATTTATGAAACAGTTTGTAAAGAAGTAAGTAAAAAAGTAAAGAAACCACAGATTTGGAAATGAGTTCCAGTGCAAAGATATTGAGCAGAATGAAGTACAGGATTTCACTGATGAAGAAATAATGGCTGCCATATTACAAACAGAAGAAGTGGAAGTTGAGGATATAAGTGTGGATGAAAATGTCCTGGATGCTGTTGATGCTATCCACAAGATTCAAACATGGCTGAAATTTTGTAACTGCTGTGGAGGCATTCCTGGACATCTTTACAAATTCACAGAGATTCTTCTTCTGGATTGCTACATTCAATTGCTAGTTTTCTTCGGAAAGGGCAATTATGGCTGGTGTACCTCATGGAAGCAACTTAGGCACCGTCCTTTCTCCGTGTATGTTAGTGATGTACCCCGGGTGCCTGAAGCCGGGTTGACCATGTTTGCCGACAATGCGGCGGTTTGTGCCATCGATCGTCGTGTTGAAATGACTATTATCAAGCTCCAGGAACAGCTTGATTTTACATTGATTGGGCAGAGAAATGGAGGGTCACTATTATTGCAGCCAAGAGCACAGCTGTGTTGGAAACAGAAGGCTCCCTAACAGACTCTACGTAGGCGATACTTTCCCGCCCTGCTCTCCTGGTTTCAAGTACCTTAGGCTTCATATTTTTTTTATTTCTTTTATGAATTTGCTAACTGCTATAAATTTTTTTTTTTTTTTTTTTTTTTTTTTGTTCGACTAAGCTTTTCATCATTACTGACATCTTCAGGTCTTAAACAACCTGAAGATTGTTTAGGTTGTTTAAGACCTGAAGATGTCAGTAATGACGAAAAGCTTAGTCGAACAATAAAAAAAAAAAAAAAAAAAAAATTTTATAGCAGTTAGCAAATTCATAAAAGAAATAGTAAGGATGGCTGCTAATTTAAACAATACGAAAAATAAAACCTTAGGCTTCACCTAGATAATCATCTCACCTGGTGGACATACACTGAGCAAGTAACCTGCAAAACTGCCGATCGTCTATACCAGCTCCGACCCCTACTTTGCAGCAAATCTATGTGCCGCCGATGGTTACTTACGTGATCCCTGTATGGGGCTACTTGGCCGAAACTCATAAGCATAAACGTCAGTCTCTCCTGGACCAAGGACTATGCTGGGTATGTAAAGCCCACTATTTAACTTCAGACCAGACCATCGGAAAATTCCTTTGTGTCCGTTTCCTGAACACCACCATACAGACACTTTCCAGGAAGTTCTACTAATGCCGTCCCCATTTCCAGGGCAATCCCTTAATAAGCGCCCTTGGTTGCAACCCATTTGTACCAGGTGAATCTTGGACCCAGCCTCAGCAAACGCTCAGTTAGACTTATCTAATATCTAGTTGATAACCCACAGCTGATAGCAGGCCACATCTAGAAATCCAGAGTATTTTGGTCTCTCCGACAGGAGCTCTACAAAAGCTCAGGACGTGGCATAACAGCGGGCAACAGGCTTGCCCATCACCTCGCACAACCCTTGGTCATCAGGAGGTATTCATTGCATTAGAGGCTAAGACATTGTTACTAAATATTGGTAAATACAACTATTATATTAACGACTCGGAACACAAAGTTTTTCATAAGTAAAAACATAAAGTTTTACTTTACAACCTGAACCAGTTTTCACCTTTAAAAGGCTTCTTCAGAGGTTGCCGCTGGTAGCGCTGTCCGTCCTGTTGTGGGCGACGGAATCGAATTTCGAAAGATCGATGCTGTGTGTGTGGGGTGAGATATGTTCGAATAATGCGTGCGATTTGAATTGTGTCTGTTCATTTAGGATGTCGTTTTTATTTGTTTTCGTGTGTTTGTATATTTCCAATTGTTCTAGAGTTATATATATATTACATTTAATATGTATAATTAAATTTACCTCAAGATGTTATTTTTTTCCTTTTTTGGAACATGTTTCGGGTACTATCTTGTACCCATCCTCAGCCTTCCGGTTTTTTTGTCTGGTGAAGTACATAGGTGTTGTTGGTTGACTATTATTATTGTTGCTTCCTGTTGGCTTCTGGTATTTCAAATTGGTTTTATTGTGTGTGATTGTGGTGTATGTGTTAGTTTTTTGTGTATTTTCAATGTGGAGTGCTTTGAATATTGTGTCATGTTTTGTATTGATTTGTATTTTTTCAGGTATTAGTTTGTTTTCTGTTTTATGTTTGTATAGTTGTAAATTTTCCCAAATGTTCATTATGGTGCCTTTGTGTGGTATAACAGACATAACCAATGTAACACTAATAAAACATATACAATGTTTAAGGGGGGGGGGAAGTTAGCCTGACTAACTGACATAGAATCAACGTAGAGCAAAAACTACTGAATGGATATCAATGAAACTTTGAACATAGCTTCATCATAGGTCTTAGGTGCTCACTAAGAAACGGTTTTAAAAACTTTCACTCCTAAGGGGCAACCCCCCCCCTATTGTATGTATGTATCTATGTATGTATGTTCCACATCTCCTCCTAAACCACTGGACCGATTTCAACCAAACTTGGCACAAATATTTTATGCGACGGGAGAACCAACTTAGGATAGGTGTTTTTTCGATGGGGTCCTTTGGGGGTTCTTTGGGGTCTTCCACATCTCCTAAACCACTGGACCGATTTCAACCAAACTTGGCACAAATATTTTACGCGACGGGAGAACCAACGTAGGATAGGTGTTTTTTTCGATGGGGTCCTTTGGGGGGTTCTTTGGGGTCTTCCACAGCTCCTCCTAAAAAACTGGACCGATTTCAACCAAACTTGGCACAAATATTTTACGCAACGGGAGAACCAACATAGGATAGGGGTTTTCTTCGATGGGGTCCTTTGGGGTCTTCCACATCTCCTCCTAAACCACTGGACCGATTTCAACCAAACTTGGCACAAATATTTTACTCAACGGGAGAACCAACATAGGGTAGGTGATTTTTCGATACGATCCTTCGGGGGGTCCTTTGGGGTCTTCCACATCTCCTCCTAAACCACTGGACCGATTTCAACCAAACTTGGCACAAATATTTTACGCAACGGTAGAACCAACATAGGACAAGTGTTTTTTTCGATACGATCCTTTTGGGGGGTCCTTTGGGTCTTAAAAACTATTAGATCTGGTTACTATGGCAACCCAATAGAATAGATTCTGGTTACCATAGCATCGGTGGAAGTCTCCCGTGTAGGAAATAGCACGGGAGTTGTCCGACGGGCCTTCCCCGGAGTTCATCCATGGAACCCGGGGAGTCTTAGGTCGGATCCCGCGAAAGACGGCGGGGCCAGAGTCCACGGTTCTTATAAATAAAGATATAGGTTATGATATCAAAGGTGGTGTATGCATCTTAAGAAACTTCTTAATAGTGTGTGAATTCAGAGTTGTTTCAGTTTGAATTTAAAAGTGGATAAGTTAAGATCGAAGTAAGTTATAAGCGAGTATAAAAAACAAAGTTTTGATAGCAAATGTATTCAGATCATAGTGTTCAGACAATATAAATGCACTTGCTTCAGTTTGAATTTAAAAATTGATAAGCTGAAATCTATAGAGGTATTGTATTGTTAGAATAAGTTTAGGAGACACTAATTTAACAAATGCCTTATTTCAACATTAACACAATGAATTATAAAAGACAGTAAATACACAGCGCTTGCAAGTACTGTAGACATTTTATTGAAAACTAATTTAGCTGTTCGCCCTCTCCCAGAGTTAGAAATCGAGCAGGAGCATCACGCGCAACAGAATTCTTCTCCAGATATAAGAATACAGTTTATGACATGTTCTTAAACAGGTGCGCTACAGAGTATTCCTCCAGTGAGAATGCGAACGTAACAATATAAGGAAGATTATACAATATACAAGTAATATAACGTTAGAAAAAGAATAGGTGCCTATGAGCCTATGAATAAATTATGAACCCGAGCAATGCTGGGTAAATCGGCGAGATATAGATATCTATATAAGCCAAATACCACTGACTGACTCACTGATCACGATATCTCTGAAACCACTGAATGGATATCAATGAAACTTTGAACGTAGCTTCATCATAGGTCTTAGGTGCTCACTAAGAAACGGTTTTAAAAACTTTCACTCCTAAGGGGCAAAAAACCAAATAATGAAATTTATCGCGGGAATTGCATACTTTGTAAATGAAGTGGTTGACATCTCAGTTTATTGGAAACCCCGAATACATTTAGTTCTGAGTTTTTAATCATTGTTTTAAATTGAAAAACTTCGTTGTTTGCAGGTTCTTATAGTCGAGAAAATATCGAAGTTCAATTAATTAATAAATGTATGTCCTTTTTTTTCTCGGAAACGGCTCTAACAATTTTCTCGAAATAAATAATAAATAGCTGTTGCTATGAATGTAAATAAACAAACTAAGAGTTGAGAATTTGTACAATCTATCTAATCCTATACTATTAAGCGAGCAATAATTGTACAATTACGTACAACGTGAAACTCCGTAGCGAAGCACGGGTATTTTGCTACTATATAATATTTTAAAAAGTGAATGAAGAGGATGTACCAACAAGATAATTATGTTCTAGAGTGTCTAGTTTTCGGCCTTTTGTGTGTACGTGTAGAATGTTCATGTTATTGTCGATGTTTTTGTATGTGTGGTTTGCTTCAATGAGGTGGTTTGCAAAAGTGGATTTTGTAGTGGAGTGGAGTGCCTTTGTGTGTTCAATGTATCTCTGTTTGAAGCTACATCCTGTCTGGCCTATATAGAATTTGTTGCATTTTGAGCAATTTAGCTTGTAAACACCGGGTAGATCGAATTTGTTTTGTGCTTTGTGTGTGTGTTCTGTTTTGTAAGCGATTCTGTATATTGTAACGTTACCAAATATGGTAGTTACATAAAATAAGCTAATATAACGTCAAGTAAGAGAAAAGCATGAAAGTATGTCTAGATAAATAAACCTATGTGTATAAAAGTGTGTAACTACAGATATATTAGTATAAAAAACCCAACGATAAGGAAGAAAATGTTAACATAGCAACATCAAATACGATATGAAGAAAGAAAACGACCATGAGCCAAAACAAAAATATCAGTAACCAGACCGAATAGGATCCAACAGTGAGGGGAACCAACAAAATAAGGACCAATAAACTCCAACAACGAGGGGAACAAATGAAGATAATGACTACAATGAAAATATTGAAGAAGACATTCAAACCTAAAGAAGAGGAAAAGAAGAAGGACAAGGAAACGTACCATGAAGAGAGAAGAAAATGGAGAGACCATGCAAGGACTCATCATTCATCAAGTGTACTAGAGACAATAATAGTAACCAAAGGAATAGTGATTATCAAATATGAAAAGAAAAACAGTGTTTAACATTTAAGGAACCACAAACAATTACAGTGAGTACTTAATATAGATGTGAAAACCTGTGACCAGTTAACTAATTTTAACCTAATAAACCACACAAACAATTCCAGTGATAAGGTTTATAGTGTAAGAAAATGTGTTAATTTCATAGTGAAACAGCAAGAATTAAGTAGTCAAATATACACAGACAATTAGTGTGACTAATTTAATAAAGATTGTGATCAACATAGATAATCATAAGACCACCAGAATAGAATAAAATCGAACAATGATATTATTGTTCATAGAGAACTGACAATAAAAACCTTTGTTATATATCAAACAAAAGTGACAGGAATTAGATACAACCAATGACAAGAAAGATATTGTCATTAGTACAAAGAGATTTGTATTATTGTTATGATATGAAGAAGTTTAATTTTTTGAATTGTGCGCGACAAGCATACATCAGTAAGTCAACACACATATAACCTACAAACCTAGCATAAACGAGTGAAATGTGCGGAGTGTATAATATTTAAGTACGATTAGTGTACAATATCGATCGTACTTACGAGTGTTGTGTAAAACATAAAAACAGGGAGTACAATTCTTTTTATTTAATTAACATTGAAACAGAAATAAAATTTCTGTAAATACATAATGTTGATATACTACGCAAGTCAATAAAAAGCGAAGTATCAAAAATGATGATGGAATTTATCAGAATTAATGAAAGTATTAATTCGCAATTATTAATATGTTGAATAAATATTTTAATTATTTGTCATAATTAAAAGAATCATATTTGAAGTATTTATTACAAAATACGAGCAATACCAATAGTCGCTCAATTGACTAAAGTTGTTTTCTTGATTTTTCTATATTTGAAAGTAAATATTTTAACTTTCATGCGAAGGAGTATTATATGATACTGATAATGACACATCAAAACTATTATGAATAATATGTCTATACTTAGATTAAGAAGAAATAAATATTAAAGATAATTAACCATAATAACACTTCACGTTATGAGATAACCTTAAAGTCGTAACTGTAATTTGCCACTTTCTCTGTTACAAGTCTGTTCTCAAGTAAAATCCAAACCAGATGGAAATAATAACAAGAGTTTTTTAATGAATTTTTCTCTTGTAAGTAAATAATTCCTAAAGTGAATTATTAAAATAAAGTAATACATTTCAGTAGTGCAAGCTAACGCACTCGTTGATTGTCTATTAAATACTGTATAATGCATGCGGATTCCCGCGTACGATAATACCATAACTATCAGTTATATGGTACTAATTTTCTATTTTTATATTTGTTTGTTTGTTTTTAATTATTGTTCATTTAATATCATTATTAATGCCACATCTTGTACCTGGTATCATGCTACTTAAAAGAACCACACGAACATGGTAATTAACTGATACAAGAGGACATAACCTCTTAAAATTAAAACTATTGTATAACCAACAGGTTTACCAGCCTTGAGGCCAAGCAGAGTCTTATTTTAAATTTTGTTAATTGTAATTATTATCCGAAAGGTTATTAGTAACTGATTGTCAATTTTTCAAAGATTTTATAACATCATTAACCGTTAATAAACTTCTACATTTTATTACCAGTGGAAAAAGAGTATTATTTCAAATTTAAATTAGCTCATTTATTCTTAGTCAGTTCTACCAAAAGGTGGCGGAAGAATTCAAATAGTTCTAATAACTCAGAACTTTATTTAGATATTATATCATTTAAATTGTGTATGATAGTCACATTGGATATTCAACCAGAATATCTATTTGTATATGCAGTTTATGTATTTCAGCTGAACCGTCACCGAACAGGACTACAATATCCACGTGTGGTAAGTGAGGGAGGTTACTAACGGAGTGCGAGAAATATTTTAAAATTAAAGAAGTGAACCATCGATACCCACCTATTCGACAATACAATCAAACTAATAACAATAATAATTATAATCTGAACATTTTATCAACAACATTATCGTAGATACCGGTGCGTATCTGCAATTATACTACTACACCATTATATCAATCTTGTATCGTTGTAACGTTGTATTACAATATGTAGCGATTTGTAGCTTCAAACAGAGATATAATAGTTGTATTTAGTTAAGTAACGGACACGTCATGGACAACGAAATCCAAGAATGTAAATATTGGTGTTTATTTCTACTAAATAGTCATGCTTTATGTGGTACACATTCAAGTTTCTCGTACACAGTATCCTTTTATTAAAGGTTTTATTACGGCTTATAGAACAAAATGGAGGGAAAACAAACTCAAAAGAAAATTTCAGATTTTTCCAAAAAGTAATTAGATAATTGCTAATTTTTACTCATATTGTGTCATTTAAATAAACAGTTTTCTAAATTGAAAATTGTTTTAATAAATTAACCTTTTATTGATTATGACTTCGTACACCTGTGTTATCCAAAATTTTTGGTTATGCAAAGTTATTCTACCTCCATTGTGTCAGTAAGTCAAAAATTTACATGTTGTTACGACGTTTACACAGATCATTGTCTTTAAACAGTGAAATAAATGTGTTAAACACAAAATGCTGTTTATAGTAATGGAACTATAAAAGCTATAAATGAGGCATTATAACTTATTTGTAACAGTAATTGTATTGACTGCCTACATTTGATTTCAATAAATAATCCTGATATGGGATTCCTTTACAAGATTTTCAAGGACGATTTTGTTTCAGGCAAGCTTTGGAATCGGATTATGTGAGAGAAAATTTACCACTTTGGATTGACCTAGTCTTTGGATATAAACAGACGGGCAAAGCTGCTGTGGACTCTATAAACGTGTTCCATCCAGCAACGTATTATGGATTTGATGTTGAGTCCATCACTGATCCATTGGAAAGGTGTGCTTGGGAAACAATGGTGCGCACTTACGGACAGACACCAAGGCAACTGTTCAGGGCTGCGCATCCTATGGTCGTTCAATCACTCGCACCTAAAACAAACATACCGTCCGTTATTCCAGGTACTGAAAAATTACTTCTATTAATACATTTGGTATTTACCAAATGTGTGCGTGACATTGCTCACTAGTTAGGTTGATAGAATTAGAAACATGTAAAATTGTCCAACTATATATTTGAAGCATGTCAAATTAAAATATGGAATTCTTGTTAAATTTGAAAGTGAAATCAAATGTGGTTGGTTATCCATGGAATAGTTTTTTCCACTATTGTGATATGTGGTTCATTTAACTAAAGGCTTAATTTTTTAGTCAGATTTGTAATTTGCATTTGCTAAAATCAGAAAAATAGAAAAAGCAAAAGTTGAAAATTGCTTTATGGAATATATGTATCATGTTATATAATATATACATATACACTGTATACTATACAGTTAATATACTTTTTCAACTTTAGAACACTATTTGGTATACACAAATTTTAAATTAACTTGTACGTGAGACTGAGCCAGCTTTTGCTTGTTTATAAGTTTCATTAGAGCAGCTTGGAATTGACAGTGCTCCTAGTGGCTACCTCTGAAGAAGGGTGTGAAAAAGCATAAACCAACTCAGTGTCAAGAAAAATTAAAAAATGTAATTTAAACTTTTATTTAAAGACTAGTGTTCCATAATAAAAAAAACATTATGTAGTATTTTATATATGAACACATAATTGACAACAAGACACAAGAATTTTGTATTATATGGTTGTTGGCCCATAATGAAATCTATAGCTTTTGTCCAGAATAAGGGGTAGAGGAAAGACCAAACAGAAATTTGTAACTTGTGTAATAAAATTATTTACTGACACCGTATCAGTAACACTATAAATGAGCAAGTTTTGAGATAATAATTGTCGCTTTTCAGTGTCTACTTGTTTTTAATCACTAAATTGCTTGTATGTTTTACTAGTATGTAGTCTAGATTGTTTGTATTGTACACCACCAGTACCTGATCATATACATCTTCAATTTTCATTCCTGTACCAGTTTTTTCCTACATTTACAGGGCTCTGTCAAAACATATTTAAAATAATTTGGACAATTTTCATGGCCTTGTCTTTGGCCTTCATTAATGTAAGATCTTAAGTATTCATAGTTGTCATCACTTTAACATTTCTAAATAAAATCCTAATCATAGTCTTGTCTATTGTCTATAGAAACAATAAATTTTCTTACATTTTAATTTCAGTGATTTAATGAATGATGAAAACATCTGCTGAAAATGAGTGTACTAATTGGTACCATGTTTAGTTTTCACTTACATGTGTGTCTGTTAGGAGTAAAGGGACTGTCGTGGGGCAACTATGTGGGCTCTCCAGAGGACTGTGCTCCAGCTGTCATCTGGCAACAAAACCATAGAACACCTGTAGCATCATTGATACCACTACTCACCAACGATGTGTTTGGATTGGCTCCAAACACTGCATTATTGCTGGCTTATTCAAAGGTATGTGCATAAATCCCATAAAATTCACAACAAGGGTCATCAAACTAATATTTTTTGCACAGTAAAACTTACTCGAACCACAAAATAAAACAGATGCTTGTCTGGTGTGGAGAAATTGTATAGGTACCAACAAATGTTACAGGTTTTTTACATGTTATGTACTTTGTGGTTTATTATCTACTCAATTCAGAAATGAAATGATAAAATTTTATAGTGTTTGTATAATACAGAAATCCAGTTTTTAAAATTTTACATTTTCTGAATTTTCTATTGGCATTAACTTACATAAAGGAAATTAACAAACCTAAACTTATGCTTGATGAATGTACCAAAATTCGTAAGAAATACATCATTGGAATCATAATCATAACCATATGACTAGTTGGCAGACACCACAGACTTCTCACAGTATCAATATTTAACTTTCACAACTGTTATCTAATAGAATACACTGCTTGTTTATATATAGGGTACTGTAGTGCTGTTTTAGTAATTAGCCATGTTTTAGTTATACTTCAAGACAAAGACATAAAGTTGGGGAAAAGTAAATTTTCCTGCAGTCACAGTAAAGTACAGTACATGGCAGTAGGTTCCGTGCTGCAGAGTACAATTTGAGAAACTTCATGTTGAAGTGCCGATCATCGGTAAACATTATTTACAATTATTGCTAAGCAATAAGGTAACACTGTAGTTGTCGAAGCTGTCTGTGCATGAACATTATGATGCATTTTAAGACAAGAAAGACTTAAATTTGTAATGAGTAAAAACACAGTTCAGTATTCTGTTTGCGTATATTATTCAGTTATTTTTGTTTTGTCCAGTCCAAGTTACTTTTAGTGATTTTTTTTGTAATCATTATATAAACTTGTAATTTGAAAATGGGACTATGAATCCAAAACGCATCATATATATTGCAACAGTACACAGGATATGAAATTCTTTTAAGTGGAATACTAATGCTATATAACATTTTCTGATGGCCATAGACATGTTTTAAATTGATTTTGTTCTTCCTTTGTAAAGTAGTCATAAGTTTTGAACCAAGCTATGTTTTAAAAAGTGTGTTATGTCAAAATGTTCACAATTTTATTCTCTTTTATGTCATGTGAAATATTTGTGTATAAGTGCACGGGTGTGCGTGTGATTTACATTTTATTTAATAACTTCGAGGAAAATTAACATTTCGTTCTGAAACTTGGACAGAGTATTCTCATGGTTATAAGCTACATTTTCCATATACTAAATTCCCCACACCTATAATTTTTATATGGTTTTTTTTATTTTATGAAATCAGTCGTCTTTTATTCTCGTTATCTCATAGAAAGTAATAAAATTTGTAGATTAGATCTAGACAGGCCTTTGCAGAATCGGACACAGTTTAAGCCTGATTTCAGTCTATCTGTGTTCTCATCTGTGACGTTGCTAAAGTTTCAACCAATCAGAAGGTCTAAAAATTATTTGAGTCAGTCGCTTACAGCGTACGGATGGCCCAGTTTCTTCTAAGGACTCGTTATAGAAAGACGTACTTGCTGTCACGAGTTTTTTGGGACAAGACAGGTCGTTTTCCTTAAGACTTAGAGTTGGTTCACGGCTCAAGTTCTTTGTAACCATTGCCATTATAGAACTGAGAACATTTTAAATAGATCATCATACTCTAGTGCTTTCTCGCATAAAGTGGAAGATTTTCCGGGTTAGGGCCAAAATACCTAACGTGGTGTTTTGAGTTAACGCAAGAACACTTCAAGAGACCGGAGTTTGTGTAAGCCCAATACACAAGTTGTATTTAATCACCCATTACAAAAAAAAACCCTGAGATAATTTTTATAAACAATAACAGTTTGATAACTGCAATGCCTGTGTGTGTGAAACGTAGAAGTGAACGACGCTGAGGTCAATGAGCAACGAGTCTTCTACAGTAGCTGATTGCCGGACATCGACGGTGGTTGTGGAATTCGACAACAAGAAACATAGTTGTAAAACAAGCAAATAGACTCAATTATTGAAAGACAAATTTTAAATAAACAATTTAATATTATAAATTATTAAGACAATAGTAAATTTTAATGTTTTAATTTAATAAATTTTCCTACCTCCAGATATAGACTCTGTTGTAATAATTTCTATATTACCTATCTATGCAGTTTTAATTTGTATCATTGCTATATATATATAATTAAATAAAAATAAAAATTAAATATAATATATATATATTGTAACGCAACAGAAATGCTAGCATTCATGTTACATAAAAGACGGTTCACAGAATAATAAACAAATTGATATTTAAACCCATAATAGAACAGAGATCCAATAATTACAATTATAATCATAGACAAAATTAAATAAGGATGCAAGGTAGTGTTGACTAGAATAAACGAACCTGTAAGATAAATAATAGCTAATGATATATGTTTAATGAAAAGCAAAACAAAAAAATGAAACAATGACTTAATTTATGGTAATAACAAATAAGAATTTTGTGTTAAGAAGTATTATTTTATGACAAAAATGTTATGATAAAGTTTATGTGATGTTATATCAAATATGTGTTGAGTTAATGAAAAATAATGAAACAAGTTGTATTATTCAATGACTGTTGTAGAATGAAGTGTGAAGCAGTTAATCAATGTTCATAAATGCGAATTTTGTTGTATGTGATCAAGAGATCAAGATAAAATTGTTATTAGATATAGAAAAATAATTGTTTATATAAGTGCTAATAATTAAGATTTGATTGTATGTATGAATTTATATAAAAGGGACTATAGATGCATAACAGACATAACCACAGGTAGATCAGTTTACAATAAAAGGCCTAACAGGCAAAACTACTATATAAACATTCATAACATAAAGATTAGGTGTATCAAATAATAATAATTAATAAATACGCTATGAAGAGCTAGAAAAAAAAAAGAAAAACATTAAATTAATAATAATATTTAATAAAATTTATACAAATTATAATAATACCATAATGCCATAATATCGATTGGTAAAATATAATATCGAAAGTGGATTAAATATAATAAAAAAGAAAAAACGGACTTATATCAAAAAACCAGTAGAATATGTGTATAAAATAATAAACCAACTATCGGTAAAGTTACATTCCGATAGGACAGCAAATTGATAAAGAATAGACAAAAAATATATGAAAGAAACACTATATATTCAAAACATGTGGAAGGAAGAATTTATTATACGTTGCTAGGGACGAAAATAAGAAGAAGGTTGTTGTTGATTTGAGACAAGACAAGAATTGCTTAAAAATAAATTGAATGTGATGAGATTAAAAACCCAAGAATAATCTATTTAATCGTAATAGTATAATTATCAGATACGATTATAAAGTACAAGATTCTCATGACAATAGTTACGTCTAACACCAATACAGATTAACCAAATAACACTACAATCTGAAATAATAATAGAGGGTAAATAACTGAAGTCTACAAGAAAGAACTTGGACTGTCCCATATCCGAAGGGAATTGATGAAATATTAATCAAATAGAAAGAATTAACAGTAACACAACTCATAATATTCACAACACCAGAAATTATAACCTTTCAATTACACGGAACAACACTAATTGCTTCAATCGAAAGAAGAATTGATTTGGATCCTGGCGGTGCAGAAGAAACATCAACCGGGCTGTAGATCAATCCAGAAGCTGTATTCCGACGTGGACAGGACAAGAATTACTTTTATTAAACCGAATAAAGAAAACCGTACTGTATAATCATCCAAAACAGTAAATTTAGCGATCAACCGCCTACACGATTTGCTTCGTTCGAGTCTGGTAACTTATATTATATTAATTATACTAAATACACAACACTTCAATTTTGTAAATCTTGCATTCTTATCTATGTATTTTTAGTCTTCCCCACAGTTACAAGAACCTTCACACCCTGAAATAAATTAAATACAAATCAAAACATAATATATAACCAAATATAAATAAAGGATTAAAATAATCAACAATCGATACCTGAAGTCTATAGTCCAAGCATATGTTAATTAGAACATATCTTATTTAATGTGAATTAAGTAAACAAGTAAAGAACCTTTATATATTTGTCAAATCTTGTTATTTGGAGTATGGTTTAGTGAACTGGGAACAAAAAGTAACTGAATAAGTATAGAATAAATGGTTAATATAAACATCGAAATAACCTATAAGTTTCCTTGAGCCGATACTGCAGCGCGTATAGCGGAATTATCTGACACCAAAGAGGGAGCGTAAAATTACGAAATTAGAGAGATCTCTCTTCAAGGTATAATAGGGTTGGATGAAATTGTAGAATAACGATTAAGTTGTTTAAGTTCTAGGCACACTAACACTGATAATTATTAAAGAGTTAAGTTAATATTAATTAATTACATCCATATATTCCACAACTCCAAATATCTCCGAGATTTATGTAATTAAAGTAATACAAAACAAATTGACAAATACGACAGTGGGGTTTTAAGGAGGGGAAACCCGTTTAAGTACAAATTGGCGTTCCATCGCGGGCCTTGAACAATAGCGGTCCCACTAGGGATACGGTATAAGTACAATATATATATATATATATATATATATTTTGTTACAACGGTCTACTCGATCGTCGTAGGTACAGTGGAAACAAAAATACAAGACATCAGTTAAGTCACTAATCACACCTTTAATTTTTACAGTTAAACAGTTCGTAATTAACAACACAGTATCTACAACAAATCGAATGAAAATTGTCACACACAATAAAATGTCACTAATATTAAACACAGTTGTATTACAATTATACCGCCCGATTATAAAACACAACACTTCACTAATAACCACTTGAACGTACACAGTAATAACTCGAACCCCTCTGTACATATCTCGCACTAATACTGAACTGAACATCGTCGAGTACTGGTATTTATACCGCCCCAAATTACTAGATTATTCAATAGCGCCAGTATAGTTACAACGTAATTATTTGTGGCCTTGACACAGTCCGTGCGCTCGAGCGAAGTCTGGCACAGTCTAGAAAATGCGTCAACAAGCACGTACGCCACACACGTTATATTCCGGATCACTCTGGAGCATTCGATAAACACGGAGATTGTTCTGTGATGTAACAATATATATATATTGTAACGCAACAGAAATGCTAGCATCTATGTTACATAAAAACGAGGTTAACAGAATAATAAACAAGTCAATATCTAACCCCATGATAAAACAAAAATCTAATAATTACATTTATAATTATAGATAAAGGTAAATAAGGATGCAAGGTAGAATTAACAAGAATAAACGAACCTGTAAGTTAGATAATAGTTAATGACATATGTTCAGTGAAAGGCAAACAAAAAAGAAATAATAATTTACTTTATAGTAATAGCAAGTAAGGATTTTGAGTTAAAAGATATTATTTTGTGACAACAAATGTTATGATAAAGTTTATGTTATGTTATACCAAATATGTGTTGAGTTAACGAAAGGTAATGAAACAAGATGTATTATTCAAATACTGTTGTAGAATGAAGTGTGAAGCAGCTAGTTAGTGTTAATAGATTTGAATTTTCTTATATGTGATCCATAGTTCAAGATAAAATTGTCATTAGATATGGAAAAAATAATTGTTTATGTAAATGTTAATAGTTAAGATTTGATTATATGTATGAATTTATGTAAAAGGGCTATAGATGTTTACCAGTTATAAACACAGGTAGATCCGTTTACAATAAAAGGCCTAACAGCCAAAACCACAATATAACCACTCATAACATAAAGGTTAGGTACATAAATTAATAATAATTAATGAATACGGTTTGAAGAGCTAGAAAAAAACATCAAATTAATAATGATATATAATAAACCATATCAATTTATACAAACTATGATAATGCCATGATATCGATTGATAACATTTAATATCGAAAAGGTAGTAAATATAAAAGAAACAGGCTCATATCAAAAAACCAGCAGAATATGTGTAGAAAATAATAAACCAACTATCGGTAAAGTTACATTCCGATATGATAGCAAATTGATAAGGAATAGACAAAAAATATATGAAATAAACACTATATACCAAAACATGTGGAAGGAAGAAAAATCATGCGTTGCTAGGGACTACAGAAAACGAAGAAGTTGTTGATTTGTTAATTATTGCCTTTTATGATCTGAAAGTGATGAGATTGAAAAACCCAAGAAATGTCTATTTAATCGGAATATACTAAATTAGCAAAGATTATTATAAAATACAAAATTCTAATGATAATATTTATGATTTTGCCAGTATAATTTAACCAAATACGACAATATTATGAAATCACAATAGAAAATAAATAACTGGATTCTACAAGGGAAGACTTGAACTGTCCCATATCCGAAAGGAATTGATGATATAATAAACCAAATAGAAAGAGTCAAATGTATCACAATTAATAAAATACACTACACTAGAACTCATAACCTTTCAAATACACGGAACATCACTAATTGTTTCAACCGAGAGAAGAACGTATTTGGATCCAGGAATTGCAGAAGAAGCATCAATCGAGCTGTAAATCAATCCCGAGAGCTGTATTTCCGAGGTGGACAGGACAAGAATTCCATTGTATTAAACCGAAGAAAGAACATTGTACGGCATAATTGTCCAGAACAGTAAATTTATCACTCAACCGCCTACACGATTTGCTTCGTTCTAGTCTGGTAAATTATTATTATATTAATCATATTAACTACACAACACTTCAAATTTGTAAATCTTGCATTCTTATCTATGTATTTTTAATCTTCCCCACAGTTACAAGAACCTTCACCCCCTGAATTAAATTAATTACAAATTAAAACACACTATATAACTGAATCTAAATAAAGGATCGGAATAATCAATAATCGATTCACGCAATTAATAGCCCAAGCATATGTCAGTTAGAACATATCTTATTCAATGTTAAAGAAGTAAACAAATAAAGAACCTTTATATAGTTGCAAAACCTTGTCATTTGGAGTATGATTTAATGAGTTGGGAATAAAAAGTAACTGACTAAGTATAGAATAATTGATTAACATAAACAGTGAAATAACCTATAAGTTTCGTTGCTCCGGTACTACAGCGCTTATAGCGGAATTCTCCGACACCAAAGAGAGAGCGTAAAAATACAAAATTATACAGAATTCTCTTCAAGGTATAATAGGGTTGAATGAAATTACAGAATAACGCCTTAATTAGTTAAGTTTCAAGTACACTAACACTGATATTTTTTAGAGAGCTAAGTTAATATTAATTAATTACATCAATATATCCCACAACTCCAAACATCTCAGATATTTAAATGATTAAGTAAATTAAACGACCTAAGAGAGTAAAGACAGGGGAACATACCCGTTCATAGCAACGAATAGGCTTACATTGAGTGAAAATAACGAGACGCTCGTACTCGTCCCATTACAAATTAACGAACTCAACAGTGGGGACTTGAACCGTACGTACTACTAGTCTCTATAACAAATTGGCGCTCAACCAGTGTAGGGCTTAAGTTAAGTAACTATAACTATATTAATATTACTTAACCAGAGCAGGCAACTGTGGGAGAGTAAACATGCATACCAGAGGTAGATCAAGGATTAGGGCAGGAGAAACGGAGAAGGAAATAGATGAACAAGAACAGGAAATAGAACTAATAACGGATAGTGAAATGGAACAACAGACAGACGAAATAGCGGAAACTGAAATTATTATGGACAAGGAAAAGGGAGTAATGGAAGAAGATGCCCAAGGGGACCAATTAGATAAGCCCAACCAAAAGGAAAACTTGAGTATACAGGAAATGTTTAATCTACTATTGGTAAAATTCGATAAAACCAATGAGGAAAACAAGGAGAATTTTAGGAAACAGGATGAAAACTCAAAGAGACTGGAGGAAAAATACGATAAAACAAATGAGGAAATTAAAGAAACCTCAAAACAAATTCACGAAAGGTTAGATAGGAATGATGAGGGTTTAAAACAAATGAAGGAAGACATCTTACAAATACATGAAGAAAATTTAAGGCAAATTAATGAAAAAATTGAAAATCTTCATGTGACAATTAACCAGAAGGTGGACCAAAATAATGAGGAAAGAAAACTAGAAATAGCCAAAACAAATGAAGGGTTAGAAAAAACTAACAAAACAATAGTACAGGTTCGTGAAGAACTACAAAATAAAATTAATGACATAAAAATTGAGAGTAAAACATTGGTCGAAGAAATCCAACAGGAAATTGTCGGAAAATATGAGCAAATTAAAAACGAAGTACATCAGGTACGGGAAGAGAATAAGGAAGGTATTACGCAAATACAGACAGACATGGGCGAACGACTCGAAAGAGTCTATGGCAATTTAAACAGTATGGAAGGTCAAATTAATACCAGTAAAAATAAAAGAGGAAATTAGTAGACGTGAATTACAATTACAAGAAGAAGTAGATTCGTGGCGGGATAGGACATGCCAACATAGTCATACAAATAACCACGAGAACCGGGAGTCGATTAATTTTCGTAATTACAAGCGCAATCCGATGGAATTTTTAAAGAGATTGGAAGAGGTGATCGCAAGAAATAGAGAAGATCGCTGGAGTATTATACGCAGTATGATTGATGAAACATTTAAAGATACTTATGGTAATTGGTGGACAGCGGTGTGCCCGGATATACTGGACATGACTGAGTTCAAAAAACAATTTAAAGAGAAATATTGGTCAGAATCGACCCAGAACATGATTAGGAATAATTTGAGTAACGGTCGATACGAAACAAGCATAGGCCAGTCTCCTACTTCATACTTTCTAGGAAAGGTATGTATGGCACGGAACTTAGAGCCCAGAATTCCCGAAGAATGTTTGGTGATACAACTATCCTACCATTACGAGGAAGGGATAAAAAATGCACGTATGTGTAGTCAAATCAAAACGATTCCAGCCATGGCCAAATTCCTGGAGAATTATGAGCACAAGAACCAATACCAAAGAAATAGGATGTTAAATCATAAATATCAGAAGTATAATGATAACGCGCCACCAACCAATTCTCATAATAATGATCACAATCGACCTGCGCAGAACGTTAATGCCAATAGGACCTAACATGAGCATGCGAATAATAATTCCAGGAACTATAATTATCATGGCAATAATACTTATAATTACCGCGATAGTCGCAATAATAGAGGAGATGGGGACAGACGACCCAATAATTATAGGCATAACGTCAATTATATCTACTCCAGGCCTCAAGGTAATCAGCGACGGTATTACCCAAGGAGTCACCGATATGACAATCATTATGACCAGTCCCGGCGTGAAGACAACTATACACCTAGAGGAAATTATAGAATAGCGGAACCTAATACGGAGGATCGTACCGAAACTGTACTAATTCAACACAATAATACAAATGAAAATAGAGAAGAGGGGGTAAGCCCTCATTTAAACTAATAGAGGCAGTGAAAATTAATGAATACCCTTCACTGAACCGTAATCTTGGGGAACAACGACTTATAAACAAAATTAAGAGTAATCATACCATAACTATAATTAATAACCACTATTTAAAGAATATCAGAGAAGATTTATTGGAAGAGGATAAGAAACATGTAAACAGTAATAGTAATAACGAAATCATATATGTAACAGCAAAATTAAATGGGGTACAATCTACCATAATGATAGATACTGGATCTAACATATCTTTGATAGACAGTACTGAACTTGAAAAAATACAGCGAGAAGGCCAGTTGCCCATACCGACATTACCTGTCAATAATGTGATAATTATCGGAGCCACTGGGAGACAAAATAAAACAGTTAAAAAACAAGTATCGCTCGATCTTACCAATAATAATATGACCCTACCAATAGGATTCTTGGTCGCAACGGGATTACCGTTCAATGTATTGATTGGATGCGATGTATTGCGCCAACATTCCGCAGTAATTGACTTGCATAAAGGTATAATATCATTAACATCCGAAGAAGGATTATGGACAGCAGAATTAATTGACACTAATAGAACCGTTCCAGTTAACACCAAATGTCTAGCCATAAAAAGCTACTTTTGTAAGAAAAATAAAATACCAGAAGTCATTCAATATGAGGACGATGATCCCGAACTGTGGCAGAGTAAGTTAGAAGAGGTCCGAGAATTCCAAAGGGAAAAAACTTGTAGACAAGTAAGTAAGGTACAGGCCGAAAATTTAATTCAAATATATAATAAATACAAACATGTATTCTCCAATGCTCCAGGTAAAGTAAAAGGATATCAGTGTGTGATAAATTTTAAAGAACCAGTGAACTTTCGCAGAAAATCATACCCAATTGCTTATTCCATAAAAAGCGAAGTACGGGACGAGATTAATCGTATGATTCAAGATGACATAATAGAATATAGTCAATCACCATATACCAGTCCCATAGTGGCAGTCCCGAAAAAGAACGGAAAGGTGAGAATTTGCCTGGACGCTAGAGAAATAAATAAGATGATCATCAATGATAGGACTTCACCAGGCGAAATAGAAGAAATTTTAATGAAATTCCACGGCATTAAATACATCAGTACTTGGGATACGGTATGCGGTTACTGGCAGGTCGAACTACATCCAGATAGTAGAAAATACATGGCGTTCCTTTTTGACGGAAGGAACTATCAATTTAAAAGGCTACCTTTCGGACTAATTAATTCTGTTGCAATATTTTTAAAATGTATGGACCAAGTATTGGGACAAGAAACACTGCAGTTCACTACGGTCTATGTAGATGACCTACTTATAACTTCTTCACATTGGGATGAACATTGCGAGCGGGTGGAACAGGTACTAAGAAAATTATCCGAAAACAACATAACACTCAAGTTGAATAAATCTAAATTTATCGCCAATCAAGTAAAGTTCTTAGGTTTTAATTTGTCTGAGGAGGGTATCACACCTTCAACAGAAAAAGTAGAAGCAATTCAACTGTTCCCTACTCCAAAAAATAGAAAACAGCTACAATCCTTTCTTGGAATTTGTAACTATTACCGAAAATTCCAAGATAACTATTCGGAAGTAACTGCCAAGTTTCAGAAACAATTATCATCCAAAGACAAGTGGGCATGGGGACCAGAACAAGATAAAATTCTGCAATTAATCAAGAAGAAATTTTTAGAAACAGTTATGTTGTACCACCCTGATTTTAACAAACGCTTTTATTTAAATTGTGATGCGAGCAATGTTAGCTTAGGAGCTACCCTATATCAAGAAGATAAAGAAGGACATCATATGGTAATCAGCTTCGCCAGCAGGGTGCTTAACAACTGCGAACGCAATTATAACGTTACCGAGAAGGAGCTGCTAAGCGTAGTGTACGCATGCAATAAATTTAGAACTTACATACTCGGATACCCAGTGTCCGTAAGAAGTGACCATAAATCAATTTCATTCCTAAAAAGATGTAAACTTAGTCATGGCCGGCTAACTAGATGGGTCCTTGCATTGCAAGAGTATTGCATTGATTGGGAATATATACCTGGAAGAAAGAACATAGCAGCCGATATCTTGTCCCGAATAAACATACAAGACCAATCGTTCGAAGGAGAAAAGGAAGAGATTGCAAAAGTGTACCATGTCATTAAGAGTCAGAGGGATTTGGAGATTATTATAAATGAAATTAATCAACACCAAAAATCGGATCCCAAATTAATAAACATACGTCAGAAGATACAAAATGCTGATGAAGTTATTACTAAATATTACTGTATACATGATGATCGATTATTTATTAAGGTCACCCCTAAACAAATAAACTGGAAACTAGTAATTCCCACCGCTGTGGAAAACAAATTGATATTGGATTACCATGAACGATATGGACACATGGGAGCCATGAAAATCGTCAAAGCCCTGGAAGAACAAGTGTACATAAAAAATATAACAAGAAAAGTAGAAAAATCCATACAAGCATGTCACATCTGCCAGATGGTTAAACATAATAATGAGAAGAAGGAGGGAGTCATGATCCCTATTACATCCAATTATAAGCTGGAGAAAGTATTTCTGGATATATGTGGACCATTCCCACGCAGTGGAGGAAACCACAGATATAAATTCATAATAATTATTTTTGATCACTTTTCCAAATACACTAAACTCTACGCTATTAGCAGAGCCACAACCAAGAAAATTCTGGAAATAGTCATTGGACGTTACATAACAGAGATTGGTAAACCGTCATCAATTATCACCGATCATGGTACGCAATTCAAGGGCTATAAATGGAGAAATAATCTTTTAAAACACAACATTAGAACATATAAGACTTCAGTATACCACCCCAGCAGTAATCCGGCAGAACGTGTATTGAGGGAAGTTGGCAGAATACTCCGAACTTACTGTCATGACCAACAGAGAAAGTGGTACGAATACTTGTCACTAACCGAAGAGTTCTTAAATATATCTTACCATCAGTCCATTGAAAATACCCCTTATACTGTTATGTTTGAAAGGCTTCCACCTAGAGAAATCCAGGATATTATAAACTTTCCAAATAACCCAGAATATCAATTTGAAACCGTTAAATTTTATAACCGAATAATGGAAAAGGCGGAAATGAAGAAAAGAAAATATGAAAAGGATAATCCAAAACCAATTAAGCACCAAGTGGGCGAGAAAATATTAATAAGAAACAGGGAGCTACCAAGCACTCTAGAGGGAATAACTAAAAAATTATTATTATTATATACTGGGCCATATGTGATAACAAAAAATAATAATAACAATACATATGAAATAATGAACCCTATCACGAAAAGGATTAAGGGAACATACAACCAAGAGTCCGTAAAGAAATATAATGAATAAATTCTAAAATACAATAAGAACAACTTATTACCAGTTTTAAGGAGGAAATGATTGGAATTTAAAAAGAATTTGAATTTGAATACTACCACTAAATTCTAAAATACAATAAGAACCACTTATTATCGATTTTGAAAAAAAAACACTTGTAAATAAAAGAGAATTTGTTGAACAATAAAATAAATAGAAAAAAAAATGTCATTCAAAATGAAGTAAGTCTGAATTAAAATATAGTTATGAAGAAGATTACAGAAGAAAACTTGAATTATTATTATTAAATGTCTATAAAGAAACAGTGTCAATAATGAATAATGAACCCCCAAGATTACAGAAGAAAACTAGAATTATTACTAAAACGCCTACAAAGAAATAATGTGAATGATAAGTAATGAAACCCCAAGATAAAAAGTTTTACCTCAAATCTACCTATACAAAATAATTAAAGAAAAATCATATGACCTAAAATACATACCGCATTGCCAAGTGAAAGAAACAACTTCAGTAAATGATTGATTGTAACCAATGTAATATTAAAGAAAACAAGAAGGAAAAAATATTTATGAACATAAGTCATTGAAATATAAACAGCCAAAATAATGAAATACGATAAGAAGAAGAATAGTTGAGCTAAGGACTGTATTTAGTCATAAACACAGTTATAATGATTATCACACAATAACCATTTAGAAAATATTGAGATCAGAAAAAACAAATGAAGAAGATACTTAGCATTATAATCACAACAAAAATGAAAACAAAAATAATTACAAATGATAACTGTCAGATTTAATAGCAAAGAATGTTTAAGAAAACTAAAATGGAATCACAAAGTATGGAGGATAGTAATGAAGAAATATAAAAGCAACAAAGAAAAAGATTTTTCCCAAATATTTATTATTAATTAATTAAGGAGATTATTAGGAGATTATTATATTTTATAGCTGACTGTAGATGAATTCCAGCAGTACTATATTAAGGTGTGGTGTGGGCAGCAGAGTATGAAGCCAAACAGTGCCTCTCTGAACTGTACCAACGCACATATTAGGGATTGTTAGGGAAATTAAATATTTAAGGAATATTAGAATAGTTGCAAGAATGACCTCAGTTTCCAAAAGAGTAGGACGAAGAAAACAGAAAGAAATTAGATGACAGAAGAATAATTGAGAAATACAGTGATTACAGTAATTATAAGTAGAAGAGATGTGAAACTAATGTATCATTGAATATTGTAGCCAGCTATCAACAAATACAGTTAACAGAAATTAAAAATGATCAAGAATGTTAATTAAAATGATGAAATGTTATTAAATAAAGAATTATTAATACTAGTCTAATGAAGTTACATTGAGAATCCCATCGTCAACCATTGATATTGAGATGAAGAAAAGGCATGTGAAAAAGACAAGTTTATTTGACCTAAACTTCATTCAGGTAAACTAAACTTTTTTAGGAGGGGGAGCATATGTAACGCAACAGAAATGCTAGCATCTATGTTACATAAAAACGAGGTTAACAGAATAATAAACAAGTCAATATCTAACCCCATGATAAAACAAAAATCTAATAATTACATTTATAATTATAGATAAAGGTAAATAAGGATGCAAGGTAGAATTAACAAGAATAAACGAACCTGTAAGTTAGATAATAGTTAATGACATATGTTCAGTGAAAGGCAAACAAAAAAGAAATAATAATTTACTTTATAGTAATAGCAAGTAAGGATTTTGAGTTAAAAGATATTATTTTGTGACAACAAATGTTATGATAAAGTTTATGTTATGTTATACCAAATATGTGTTGAGTTAACGAAAGGTAATGAAACAAGATGTATTATTCAAATACTGTTGTAGAATGAAGTGTGAAGCAGCTAGTTAGTGTTAATAGATTTGAATTTTCTTATATGTGATCCATAGTTCAAGATAAAATTGTCATTAGATATGGAAAAAATAATTGTTTATGTAAATGTTAATAGTTAAGATTTGATTATATGTATGAATTTATGTAAAAGGGCTATAGATGTTTACCAGTTATAAACACAGGTAGATCCGTTTACAATAAAAGGCCTAACAGCCAAAACCACAATATAACCACTCATAACATAAAGGTTAGGTACATAAATTAATAATAATTAATGAATACGGTTTGAAGAGCTAGAAAAAAACATCAAATTAATAATGATATATAATAAACCATATCAATTTATACAAACTATGATAATGCCATGATATCGATTGATAACATTTAATATCGAAAAGGTAGTAAATATAAAAGAAACAGGCTCATATCAAAAAACCAGCAGAATATGTGTAGAAAATAATAAACCAACTATCGGTAAAGTTACATTCCGATATGATAGCAAATTGATAAGGAATAGACAAAAAATATATGAAATAAACACTATATACCAAAACATGTGGAAGGAAGAAAAATCATGCGTTGCTAGGGACTACAGAAAACGAAGAAGTTGTTGATTTGTTAATTATTGCCTTTTATGATCTGAAAGTGATGAGATTGAAAAACCCAAGAAATGTCTATTTAATCGGAATATACTAAATTAGCAAAGATTATTATAAAATACAAAATTCTAATGATAATATTTATGATTTTGCCAGTATAATTTAACCAAATACGACAATATTATGAAATCACAATAGAAAATAAATAACTGGATTCTACAAGGGAAGACTTGAACTGTCCCATATCCGAAAGGAATTGATGATATAATAAACCAAATAGAAAGAGTCAAATGTATCACAATTAATAAAATACACTACACTAGAACTCATAACCTTTCAAATACACGGAACATCACTAATTGTTTCAACCGAGAGAAGAACGTATTTGGATCCAGGAATTGCAGAAGAAGCATCAATCGAGCTGTAAATCAATCCCGAGAGCTGTATTTCCGAGATGGACAGGACAAGAATTCCATTTTATTAAACCGAAGAAAGAACATTGTACGGCATAATTGTCCAGAACAGTAAATTTATCACTCAACCGCCTACACGATTTGCTTCGTTCTAGTCTGGTAAATTATTATTATATTAATCATATTAACTACACAACATTTCAAATTTGTAAATCTTGCATTCTTATCTATGTATTTTTAATCTTCCCCACAGTTACAAGAACCTTCACCCCCTGAATTAAATTAATTACAAATTAAAACACACTATATAACTGAATCTAAATAAAGGATCGGAATAATCAATAATCGATTCACGCAATTAATAGCCCAAGCATATGTCAGTTAGAACATATCTTATTCAATGTTAAAGAAGTAAACAAATAAAGAACCTTTATATAGTTGCAAAACCTTGTCATTTGGAGTATGATTTAATGAGTTGGGAATAAAAAGTAACTGACTAAGTATAGAATAATTGATTAACATAAACAGTGAAATAACCTATAAGTTTCGTTGCTCCGGTACTACAGCGCTTATAGCGGAATTCTCCGACACCAAAGAGAGAGCGTAAAAATACAAAATTATACAGAATTCTCTTCAAGGTATAATAGGGTTGAATGAAATTACAGAATAACGCCTTAATTAGTTAAGTTTCAAGTACACTAACACTGATATTTTTTAGAGAGCTAAGTTAATATTAATTAATTACATCAATATATCCCACAACTCCAAACATCTCAGATATTTAAATGATTAAGTAAATTAAACGACCTAAGAGAGTAAAGACAGGGGAACATACCCGTTCATAGCAACGAATAGGCTTACATTGAGTGAAAATAACGAGACGCTCGTACTCGTCCCATTACAAATTAACGAACTCAACAGTGGGGACTTGAACCGTACGTACTACTAGTCTCTATAACAAATTGGCGCTCAACCAGTGTAGGGCTTAAGTTAAGTAACTATAACTATATTAATATTACTTAACCAGAGCAGGCAACTGTGGGAGAGTAAACATGCATACCAGAGGTAGATCAAGGATTAGGGCAGGAGAAACGGAGAAGGAAATAGATGAACAAGAACAGGAAATAGAACTAATAACGGATAGTGAAATGGAACAACAGACAGACGAAATAGCGGAAACTGAAATTATTATGGACAAGGAAAAGGGAGTAATGGAAGAAGATGCCCAAGGGGACCAATTAGATAAGCCCAACCAAAAGGAAAACTTGAGTATACAGGAAATGTTTAATCTACTATTGGTAAAATTCGATAAAACCAATGAGGAAAACAAGGAGAATTTTAGGAAACAGGATGAAAACTCAAAGAGACTGGAGGAAAAATACGATAAAACAAATGAGGAAATTAAAGAAACCTCAAAACAAATTCACGAAAGGTTAGATAGGAATGAAGAGGGTTTAAAACAAATGAAGGAAGACATCTTACAAATACATGAAGAAAATTTAAGGCAAATTAATGAAAAAATTGAAAATCTTCATGTGACAATTAACCAGAAGGTGGACCAAAATAATGAGGAAAGAAAACTAGAAATAGCCAAAACAAATGAAGGGTTAGAAAAAACTAACAAAACAATAGTACAGGTTCGTGAAGAACTACAAAATAAAATTAATGACATAAAAATTGAGAGTAAAACATTGGTCGAAGAAATCCAACAGGAAATTGTCGGAAAATATGAGCAAATTAAAAATGAAGTACATCAGGTACGGGAAGAGAATAAGGAAGGTATTATGCAAATACAGACAGACATGGGCGAACGACTCGAAAGAGTCTATGGCAATTTAAACAGTATGGAAGGTCAAATTAATACCAGTAAAAATAAAAGAGGAAATTAGTAGACGTGAATTACAATTACAAGAAGAAGTAGATTCGTGGCGGGATAGGACATGCCAACATAGTCATACAAATAACCACGAGAACCGGGAGTCGATTAATTTTCGTAATTACAAGCGCAATCCGATGGAATTTTTAAAAAGATTGGAAGAGGTGATCGCAAGAAATAGAGAAAATCGCTGGAGTATTATACGCACTATGATTGATGAAACATTTAAAGATACTTATGATAATTGGTGGACAGCGGTGCGCCCGGATATACTGGACATGACTGAGTTCAAAAAACAATTTAAAGAGAAATATTGGTCTGAATCGACCCAGAACATGATTAGGAATAATTTGAGTAACGGTCGATACGAAACAAACATAGGCCAGTCTCCTACTTCATACTTTCTAGGAAAGGTATGTATGGCACGGAACTTAGAGCCCAGAATTCCCGAAGAATGTTTGGTGATACAACTATCCTACCATTACGAGGAAGGGATAAAAAATGCACGTATGTGTAGTCAAATCAAAACGATTCCAGCCATGGCCAAATTCCTGGAGAATTATGAGCACGAGAACCAATACCAAAGAAATAGGATGTTAAATCATAAATATCAGAAGTATAATGATAACGCGCCACCAACCAATTCTCATAATAATGATCACAATCGACCTGCGCAGAACGTTAATGCCAATAGGACCCAACATGAGCATGCGAATAATAATTCCAGGAACTATAATTATCATGGCAATAATACTTATAATTACCGCGATAGTCGCAATAATAGAGGAGATGGGGACAGACGACCCAATAATTATAGGCATAACGTCAATTATATCTACTCCAGGCCTCAAGGTAATCAGCGACGGTATTACCCAAGGAGTCACCGATATGACAATCATTATGACCAGTCCCGGCGTGAAGACAACTATACACCTAGAGGAAATTATAGAATAGCGGAACCTAATACGGAGGATCGTACCGAAACTGTACTAATTCAACACAATAATACAAATGAAAATAGAGAAGAGGGGGTAAGCCCTCATTTAAACTAATAGAGGCAGTGAAAATTAATGAATACCCTTCACTGAACCGTAATCTTGGGGAACAACGACTTATAAACAAAATTAAGAGTAATCATACCATAACTATAATTAATAACCACTATTTAAAGAATATCAGAGAAGATTTATTGGAAGAGGATAAGAAACATGTAAACAGTAATAGTAATAACGAAATCATATATGTAACAGCAAAATTAAATGGGGTACAATCTACCATAATGATAGATACTGGATCTAACATATCTTTGATAGACAGTACTGAACTTGAAAAAATACAGCGAGAAGGCCAGTTGCCCATACCGACATTACCTGTCAATAATGTGATAATTATCGGAGCCACTGGGAGACAAAATAAAACAGTTAAAAAACAAGTATCGCTCGATCTTACCAATAATAATATGACCCTACCAATAGGATTCTTGGTCGCAACGGGATTACCGTTCAATGTATTGATTGGATGCGATGTATTGCGCCAACATTCCGCAGTAATTGACTTGCATAAAGGTATAATATCATTAACATCCGAAGAAGGATTATGGACAGCAGAATTAATTGACACTAATAGAACCGTTCCAGTTAACACCAAATGTCTAGCCATAAAAAGCTACTTTTGTAAGAAAAATAAAATACCAGAAGTCATTCAATATGAGGACGATGATCCCGAACTGTGGCAGAGTAAGTTAGAAGAGGTCCGAGAATTCCAAAGGGAAAAAACTTGTAGACAAGTAAGTAAGGTACAGGCCGAAAATTTAATTCAAATATATAATAAATACAAACATGTATTCTCCAATGCTCCAGGTAAAGTAAAAGGATATCAGTGTGTGATAAATTTTAAAGAACCAGTGAACTTTCGCAGAAAATCATACCCAATTGCTTATTCCATAAAAAGCGAAGTACGGGACGAGATTAATCGTATGATTCAAGATGACATAATAGAATATAGTCAATCACCATATACCAGTCCCATAGTGGCAGTCCCGAAAAAGAACGGAAAGGTGAGAATTTGCCTGGACGCTAGAGAAATAAATAAGATGATCATCAATGATAGGACTTCACCAGGCGAAATAGAAGAAATTTTAATGAAATTCCACGGCATTAAATACATCAGTACTTGGGATACGGTATGCGGTTACTGGCAGGTCGAACTACATCCAGATAGTAGAAAATACATGGCGTTCCTTTTTGACGGAAGGAACTATCAATTTAAAAGGCTACCTTTCGGACTAATTAATTCTGTTGCAATATTTTTAAAATGTATGGACCAAGTATTGGGACAAGAAACACTGCAGTTCACTACGGTCTATGTAGATGACCTACTTATAACTTCTTCACATTGGGATGAACATTGCGAGCGGGTGGAACAGGTACTAAGAAAATTATCCGAAAACAACATAACACTCAAGTTGAATAAATCTAAATTTATCGCCAATCAAGTAAAGTTCTTAGGTTTTAATTTGTCTGAGGAGGGTATCACACCTTCAACAGAAAAAGTAGAAGCAATTCAACTGTTCCCTACTCCAAAAAATAGAAAACAGCTACAATCCTTTCTTGGAATTTGTAACTATTACCGAAAATTCCAAGATAACTATTCGGAAGCAACTGCCAAGTTTCAGAAACAATTATCATCCAAAGACAAGTGGGCATGGGGACCAGAACAAGATAAAATTCTGCAATTAATCAAGAAGAAATTTTTAGAAACAGTTATGTTGTACCACCCTGATTTTAACAAACGCTTTTATTTAAATTGTGATGCGAGCAATGTTAGCTTAGGAGCTACCCTATATCAAGAAGATAAAGAAGGACATCATATGGTAATCAGCTTCGCCAGCAGGGTGCTTAACAACTGCGAACGCAATTATAACGTTACCGAGAAGGAGCTGCTAAGCGTAGTGTACGCATGCAATAAATTTAGAACTTACATACTCGGATACCCAGTGTCCGTAAGAAGTGACCATAAATCAATTTCATTCCTAAAAAGATGTAAACTTAGTCATGGCCGGCTAACTAGATGGGTCCTTGCATTGCAAGAGTATTGCATTGATTGGGAATATATACCTGGAAGAAAGAACATAGCAGCCGATATCTTGTCCCGAATAAACATACAAGACCAATCGTTCGAAGGAGAAAAGGAAGAGATTGCAAAAGTGTACCATGTCATTAAGAGTCGGAGGGATTTGGAGATTATTATAAATGAAATTAATCAACACCAAAAATCGGATCCCAAATTAATAAACATACGTCAGAAGATACAAAATGCTGATGAAGTTATTACTAAATATTACTGTATACATGATGATCGGTTATTTATTAAGGTCACCCCTAAACAAATAAACTGGAAACTAGTAATTCCCACCGCTGTGGAAAACAAATTGATATTGGATTACCATGAACGATATGGACACATGGGAGCCATGAAAATCGTCAAAGCCCTGGAAGAACAAGTGTACATAAAAAATATAACAAGAAAAGTAGAAAAATCCATACAAGCATGTCACATCTGCCAGATGGTTAAACATAATAATGAGAAGAAGGAGGGAGTCATGATCCCTATTACATCCAATTATAAGCTGGAGAAAGTATTTCTGGATATATGTGGACCATTCCCACGCAGTGGAGGAAACCACAGATATAAATTCATAATAATTATTTTTGATCACTTTTCCAAATACACTAAACTCTACGCTATTAGCAGAGCCACAACCAAGAAAATTCTGGAAATAGTCATTGGACGTTACATAACAGAGATTGGTAAACCGTCATCAATTATCACCGATCATGGTACGCAATTCAAGGGCTATAAATGGAGAAATAATCTTTTAAAACACAACATTAGAACATATAAGACTTCAGTATACCACCCCAGCAGTAATCCGGCAGAACGTGTATTGAGGGAAGTTGGCAGAATACTCCGAACTTACTGTCATGACCAACAGAGAAAGTGGTACGAATACTTGTCACTAACCGAAGAGTTCTTAAATATATCTTACCATCAGTCCATTGAAAATACCCCTTATACTGTTATGTTTGAAAGGCTTCCACCTAGAGAAATCCAGGATATTATAAACTTTCCAAATAACCCAGAATATCAATTTGAAACCGTTAAATTTTATAACCGAATAATGGAAAAGGCGGAAATGAAGAAAAGAAAATATGAAAAGGATAATCCAAAACCAATTAAGCACCAAGTGGGCGAGAAAATATTAATAAGAAACAGGGAGCTACCAAGCACTCTAGAGGGAATAACTAAAAAATTATTATTATTATATACTGGGCCATATGTGATAACAAAAAATAATAATAACAATACATATGAAATAATGAACCCTATCACGAAAAGGATTAAGGGAACATACAACCAAGAGTCCGTAAAGAAATATAATGAATAAATTCTAAAATACAATAAGAACAACTTATTACCAGTTTTAATGAGGAAATGATTGGAATTTAAAAAGAATTTGAATTTGAATACTACCACTAAATTCTAAAATAAAATAAGAACCACTTATTATCGATTTTGAAAAAAAAAACACTTGTAAATAAAAGAGAATTTGTTGAACAATAAAATAAATAGAAAAAAAAATGTCATTCAAAATGAAGTAAGTCTGAATTAAAATATAGTTATGAAGAAGATTACAGAAGAAAACTTGAATTATTATTATTAAATGTCTATAAAGAAACAGTGTCAATAATGAATAATGAACCCCCAAGATTACAGAAGAAAACTAGAATTATTACTAAAACGCCTACAAAGAAATAATGTGAATGATAAGTAATGAAACCCCAAGATAAAAAGTTTTTACCTCAAATCTACCTATACAAAATAATTAAAGAAAAATCATATGACCTAAAATACATACCGCATTGCCAAGTGAAAGAAACAACTTCAGTAAATGATTGATTGTAACCAATGTAATATTAAAGAAAACAAGAAGGAAAAAATATTTATGAACATAAGTCATTGAAATATAAACAGCCAAAATAATGAAATACGATAAGAAGAAGAATAGTTGAGCTAAGGACTGTATTTAGTCATAAACACAGTTATAATGATTATCACACAATAACCATTTAGAAAATATTGAGATCAGAAAAAACAAATGAAGAAGATACTTAGCATTATAATCACAACAAAAATGAAAACAAAAATAATTACAAATGATAACTGTCAGATTTAATAGCAAAGAATGTTTAAGAAAACTAAAATGGAATCACAAAGTATGGAGGATAGTAATGAAGAAATATAAAAGCAACAAAGAAAAAAATTTTTCCCAAATATTTATTATTAATTAATTAAGGAGATTATTAGGAGATTATTATATTTTATAGCTGACTGTAGATGAATTCCAGCAGTACTATATTAAGGTGTGGTGTGGGCAGCAGAGTATGAAGCCAAACAGTGCCTCTCTGAACTGTACCAACGCACATATTAGGGATTGTTAGGGAAATTAAATATTTAAGGAATATTAGAATAGTTGCAAGAATGACCTCAGTTTCCAAAAGAGTAGGACGAAGAAAACAGAAAGAAATTAGATGACAGAAGAATAATTGAGAAATACAGTGATTACAGTAATTATAAGTAGAAGAGATGTGAAACTAATGTATCATTGAATATTGTAGCCAGCTATCAACAAATACAGTTAACAGAAATTAAAAATGATCAAGAATGTTAATTAAAATGATGAAATGTTATTAAATAAAGAATTATTAATACTAGTCTAATGAAGTTACATTGAGAATCCCATCGTCAACCATTGATATTGAGATGAAGAAAAGGCATGTGAAAAAGACAAGTTTATTTGACCTAAACTTCATTCAGGTAAACTAAACTTTTTTAGGAGGGGGAGCATATGTAACGCAACAGAAATGCTAGCATCTATGTTACATAAAAACGAGGTTAACAGAATAATAAACAAGTCAATATCTAACCCCATGATAAAACAAAAATCTAATAATTACATTTATAATTATAGATAAAGGTAAATAAGGATGCAAGGTAGAATTAACAAGAATAAACGAACCTGTAAGTTAGATAATAGTTAATGACATATGTTCAGTGAAAGGCAAACAAAAAAGAAATAATAATTTACTTTATAGTAATAGCAAGTAAGGATTTTGAGTTAAAAGATATTATTTTGTGACAACAAATGTTATGATAAAGTTTATGTTATGTTATACCAAATATGTGTTGAGTTAACGAAAGGTAATGAAACAAGATGTATTATTCAAATACTGTTGTAGAATGAAGTGTGAAGCAGCTAGTTAGTGTTAATAGATTTGAATTTTCTTATATGTGATCCATAGTTCAAGATAAAATTGTCATTAGATATGGAAAAAATAATTGTTTATGTAAATGTTAATAGTTAAGATTTGATTATATGTATGAATTTATGTAAAAGGGCTATAGATGTTTACCAGTTATAAACACAGGTAGATCCGTTTACAATAAAAGGCCTAACAGCCAAAACCACAATATAACCACTCATAACATAAAGGTTAGGTACATAAATTAATAATAATTAATGAATACGGTTTGAAGAGCTAGAAAAAAACATCAAATTAATAATGATATATAATAAACCATATCAATTTATACAAACTATGATAATGCCATGATATCGATTGATAACATTTAATATCGAAAAGGTAGTAAATATAAAAGAAACAGGCTCATATCAAAAAACCAGCAGAATATGTGTAGAAAATAATAAACCAACTATCGGTAAAGTTACATTCCGATATGATAGCAAATTGATAAGGAATAGACAAAAAATATATGAAATAAACACTATATACCAAAACATGTGGAAGGAAGAAAAATCATGCGTTGTTAGGGACTACAGAAAACGAAGAAGTTGTTGATTTGTTAATTATTGCCTTTTATGATCTGAAAGTGATGAGATTGAAAAACCCAAGAAATGTCTATTTAATCGGAATATACTAAATTAGCAAAGATTATTATAAAATACAAAATTCTAATGATAATATTTATGATTTTGCCAGTATAATTTAACAAAATACGACAATATTATGAAATCACAATAGAAAATAAATAACTGGATTCTACAAGGGAAGACTTGAACTGTCCCATATCCGAAAGGAATTGATGATATAATAAACCAAATAGAAAGAGTCAAATGTATCACAATTAATAAAATACACTACACTAGAACTCATAACCTTTCAAATACACGGAACATCACTAATTGTTTCAACCGAGAGAAGAACGTATTTGGATCCAGGAATTGCAGAAGAAGCATCAATCGAGCTGTAAATCAATCCCGAGAGCTGTATTTCCGAGGTGGACAGGACAAGAATTCCATTTTATTAAACCGAAGAAAGAACATTGTACGGCATAATTGTCCAGAACAGTAAATTTATCACTCAACCGCCTACACGATTTGCTTCGTTCTAGTCTGGTAAATTATTATTATATTAATCATATTAACTACACAACACTTCAAATTTGTAAATCTTGCATTCTTCTCTATGTATTTTTAATCTTCCCCACAGTTACAAGAACCTTCACCCCCTGAATTAAATTAATTACAAATTAAAACACACTATATAACTGAATCTAAATAAAGGATCGGAATAATCAATAATCGATTCACGCAATCTATAGCCCAAGCATATGTCAGTTAGAACATATCTTATTCAATGTTAAAGAAGTAAACAAATAAAGAACCTTTATATAGTTGCAAAACCTTGTCATTTGGAGTATGATTTAATGAGTTGCGAATAAAAAGTTGACTAAGTATAGAATAATTGATTAACATAAACAGTGAAATAACCTATAAGTTTCGTTGCTCCGGTACTACAGCGCTTATAGCGGAATTCTCCGACACCAAAGAGAGAGCGTAAAAATACAAAATTATACAGAATTCTCTTCAAGGTATAATAGGGTTGAATGAAATTACAGAATAACGCCTTAATTAGTTAAGTTTCAAGTACACTAACACTGATATTTTTTAGAGAGCTAAGTTAATATTAATTAATTACATCAATATATCCCACAACTCCAAACATCTCAGATATTTAAATGATTAAGTAAATTAAACGACCTAAGAGAGTAAAGACAGGGGAACATACCCGTTCATAGCAACGAATAGGCTTACATTGAGTGAAAATAACGAGACGCTCGTACTCGTCCCATTACAAATTAACGAACTCAACAGTGGGGACTTGAACCGTACGTACTACTAGTCTCTATAACAAATTGGCGCTCAACCAGTGTAGGGCTTAAGTTAAGTAACTATAACTATATTAATATTACTTAACCAGAGCAGGCAACTGTGGGAGAGTAAACATGCATACCAGAGGTAGATCAAGGATTAGGGCAGGAGAAACAGAGAAGGAAATAGATGAACAAGAACAGGAAATAGAACTAATAACGGATAGTGAAATGGAACAACAGACAGACGAAATAGCGGAAACTGAAATTATTATGGACAAGGAAAAGGGAGTAATGGAAGAAGATGCCCAAGGGGACCAATTAGATAAGCCCAACCAAAAGGAAAACTTGAGTATACAGGAAATGTTTAATCTACTATTGGTAAAATTCGATAAAACCAATGAGGAAAACAAGGAGAATTTTAGGAAACAGGATGAAAACTCAAAGAGACTGGAGGAAAAATACGATAAAACAAATGAGGAAATTAAAGAAACCTCAAAACAAATTCACGAAAGGTTAGATAGGAATGATGAGGGTTTAAAACAAATGAAGGAAGACATCTTACAAATACATGAAGAAAATTTAAGGCAAATTAATGAAAAAATTGAAAATCTTCATGTGACAATTAACCAGAAGGTGGACCAAAATAATGAGGAAAGAAAACTAGAAATAGCCAAAACAAATGAAGGGTTAGAAAAAACTAACAAAACAATAGTACAGGTTCGTGAAGAACTACAAAATAAAATTAATGACATAAAAATTGAGAGTAAAACATTGGTCGAAGAAATCCAACAGGAAATTGTCGGAAAATATGAGCAAATTAAAAACGAAGTACATCAGGTACGGGAAGAGAATAAGGAAGGTATTACGCAAATACAGACAGACATGGGCGAACGACTCGAAAGAGTCTATGGCAATTTAAACAGTATGGAAGGTCAAATTAATACCAGTAAAAATAAAAGAGGAAATTAGTAGACGTGAATTACAATTACAAGAAGAAGTAGATTCGTGGCGGGATAGGACATGCCAACATAGTCATACAAATAACCACGAGAACCGGGAGTCGATTAATTTTCGTAATTACAAGCGCAATCCGATGGAATTTTTAAAGAGATTGGAAGAGGTGATCGCAAGAAATAGAAAAAATCGCTGGAGTATTATACGAAGTATGATTGATGAAACATTTAAAGATACTTATGATAATTGGTGGACAGCGGTGCGCCCGGATATACTGGACATGACTGAGTTCAAAAAACAATTTAAAGAGAAATATTGGTCTGAATCGACCCAGAACATGATTAGGAATAATTTGAGTAACGGTCGATACGAAACAAACATAGGCCAGTCTCCTACTTCATACTTTCTAGGAAAGGTATGTATGGCACGGAACTTAGAGCCCAGAATTCCCGAAGAATGTTTGGTGATACAACTATCCTACCATTACGAGGAAGGGATAAAAAATGCACGTATGTGTAGTCAAATCAAAACGATTCCAGCCATGGCCAAATTCCTGGAGAATTATGAGCACGAGAACCAATACCAAAGAAATAGGATGTCAAATCATAAATATCAGAAGTATAATGATAACGCGCCACCAACCAATTCTCATAATAATGATCACAATCGACCTGCGCAGAACGTTAATGCCAATAGGACCCAACATGAGCATGCGAATAATAATTCCAGGAACTGTAATTATCATGGCAATAATACTTATAATTACCGCGATAGTCGCAATAATAGAGGAGATGGGGACAGACGACCCAATAATTATAGGCATAACGTCAATTATATCTACTCCAGGCCTCAAGGTAATCAGCGACGGTATTACCCAAGTAAGTCACCGATATGACAATCATTATGACCAGTCCCGGCGTGAAGACAACTATACACCTAGAGGAAATTATAGAATAGCGGAACCTAATACGGAGGATCGTACCGAAACTGTACTAAATCAACACAATAATACAAATGAAAATAGAGAAGAGGGGGTAAGCCCTCATTTAAACTAATAGAGGCAGTGAAAATTAATGAATACCCTTCACTGAACCGTAATCTTGGGGAACAACGACTTATAAACAAAATTAAGAGTAATCATACCATAACTATAATTAATAACCACTATTTAAAGAATATCAGAGAAGATTTATTGGAAGAGGATAAGAAACATGTAAACAGTAATAGTAATAACGAAATCATATATGTAACAGCAAAATTAAATGGGGTACAATCTACCATAATGATAGATACTGGATCTAACATATCTTTGATAGACAGTACTGAACTTGAAAAAATACAGCGAGAAGGCCAGTTGCCCATACCGACATTACCTGTCAATAATGTGATAATTATCGGAGCCACTGGGAGACAAAATAAAACAGTTAAAAAACAAGTATCGCTCGATCTTACCAATAATAATATGACCCTACCAATAGGATTCTTGGTCGCAACGGGATTACCGTTCAATGTATTGATTGGATGCGATGTATTGCGCCAACATTCCGCAGTAATTGACTTGCATAAAGGTATAATATCATTAACATCCGAAGAAGGATTATGGACAGCAGAATTAATTGACACTAATAGAACCGTTCCAGTTAACACCAAATGTCTAGCCATAAAAAGCTACTTTTGTAAGAAAAATAAAATACCAGAAGTCATTCAATATGAGGACGATGATCCCGAACTGTGGCAGAGTAAGTTAGAAGAGGTCCGAGAATTCCAAAGGGAAAAAACTTGTAGACAAGTAAGTAAGGTACAGGCCGAAAATTTAATTCAAATATATAATAAATACAAACATGTATTCTCCAATGCTCCAGGTAAAGTAAAAGGATATCAGTGTGTGATAAATTTTAAAGAACCAGTGAACTTTCACAGAAAATCATACCCAATTGCTTATTCCATAAAAAGCGAAGTTCGGGACGAGATTAATCGTATGATTCAAGATGACATAATAGAATATAGTCAATCACCATATACCAGTCCCATAGTGGCAGTCCCGAAAAAGAACGGAAAGGTGAAAATTTGCCTGGACGCTAGAGAAATAAATAAGATGATCATCAATGATAGGACTTCACCAGGCGAAATAGAAGAAATTTTAAAGAAATTCCACGGCATTAAATACATCAGTACTTGGGATATGGTATGCGGTTACTGGCAGGTCGAACTACATCCAGATAGTAGAAAATACATGGCGTTCCTTTTTGACGGAAGGAACTATCAATTTAAAAGGCTACCTTTCGGACTAATTAATTCTGTTGCAATATTTTTAAAATGTATGGACCAAGTATTGGGACAAGAAACACTGCAGTTCACTACGGTCTATGTAGATGACCTACTTATAACTTCTTCACATTGGGATGAACATTGCGAGCGGGTGGAACAGGTACTAAGAAAATTATCCGAAAACAACATAACACTCAAGTTGAATAAATCTAAATTTATCGCCAATCAAGTAAAGTTCTTAGGTTTTAATTTGTCTGAGGAGGGTATCACACCTTCAACAGAAAAAGTAGAAGCAATTCATCTGTTCCCTACTCCAAAAAATAGAAAACAGCTACAATCCTTTCTTGGAATTTGTAACTATTACCGAAAATTCCAAGATAACTATTCGGAAGTAACTGCCAAGTTTCAGAAACAATTATCATCCAAAGACAAGTGGGCATGGGGACCAGAACAAGATAAAATTCTGCAATTAATCAAGAAGAAATTTTTAGAAACAGTTATGTTGTACCACCCTGATTTTAACAAACGCTTTTATTTAAATTGTGATGCGAGCAATGTTAGCTTAGGAGCTACCCTATATCAAGAAGATAAAGAAGGACATCATATGGTAATCAGCTTCGCCAGCAGGGTGCTTAACAACTGCGAACGCAATTATAACGTTACCGAGAAGGAGCTGCTAAGCGTAGTGTACGCATGCAATAAATTTAGAACTTACATACTCGGATACCCAGTGACCGTAAGAAGTGACCATAAATCAATTTCATTCCTAAAAAGATGTAAACTTAGTCATGGCCGGCTAACTAGATGGGTCCTTGCATTGCAAGAGTATTGCATTGATTGGGAATATATACCTGGAAGAAAGAACATTGCAGCCGATATCTTGTCCCGAATAAACATACAAGACCAATCGTTCGAAGGAGAAAAGGAAGAGATTGCAAAAGTGTACCATGTCATTAAGAGTCGGAGGGATTTGGAGATTATTATAAATGAAATTAATCAACACCAAAAATCGGATCCCAAATTAATAAACATACGTCAGAAGATACAAAATGCTGATGAAGTTATTACTAAATATTACTGTATACATGATGATCGATTATTTATTAAGGTCACCCCTAAACAAATAAACTGGAAACTAGTAATTCCCACCACTGTGGAAAACAAATTGATATTGGATTACCATGAACGATATGGACACATGGGAGCCATGAAAATCGTCAAAGCCCTGGAAGAACAAGTGTACATAAAAAATATAACAAGAAAAGTAGAAAAATCCATACAAGCATGTCACATCTGCCAGATGGTTAAACATAATAATGAGAAGAAGGAGGGAGTCATGATCCCTATTACATCCAATTATAAGCTGGAGAAAGTATTTCTGGATATATGTGGACCATTCCCACGCAGTGGAGGAAACCACAGATATAAATTCATAATAATTATTTTTGATCACTTTTCCAAATACACTAAACTCTACGCTATTAGCAGAGCCACACCCAAGAAAATTCTGGAAATAGTCATTGGACGTTACATAACAGAGATTGGTAAACCATCATCAATTATCACCGATCATGGTACGCAATTCAAGGGCTATAAATGGAGAAATAATCTTTTAAAACACAACATTAGAACATATAAGACTTCAGTATACCACCCCAGCAGTAATCCGGCAGAACGTGTATTGAGGGAAGTTGGCAGAATACTCCGAACTTACTGTCATGACCAACAGAGAAAGTGGTACGAATACTTGTCACTAACCGAAGAGTTCTTAAATATATCTTACCATCAGTCCATTGAAAATACCCCTTATACTGTTATGTTTGAAAGGCTTCCACCTAGAGAAATCCAGGATATTATAAACTTTCCAAATAACCCAGAATATCAATTTGAAACCGTTAAATTTTATAACCGAATAATGGAAAAGGCGGAAATGAAGAAAAGAAAATATGAAAAGGATAATCCAAAACCAATTAAGCACCAAGTGGGCGAGAAAATATTAATAAGAAACAGGGAGCTACCAAGCACTCTAGAGGGAATAACTAAAAAATTATTATTATTATATACTGGGCCATACGTGATAACAAAAAATAATAATAACAATACATATGAAATAATGAACCCTATCACGAAAAGGATTAAGGGAACATACAACCAAGAGTCCGTAAAGAAATGTAATGAATAAATTCTAAAATACAATAAGAACAACTTATTACCAGTTTTAAGGAGGAAATGATTGGAATTTAAAAAGAATTTGAATTTGAATACTACCACTAAATTCTAAAATACAATAAGAACCACTTATTATCGATTTTGAAAAAAAAACACTTGTAAATAAAAGAGAATTTGTTGAACAATAAAATAAATAGAAAAAAAAATGTCATTCAAAATGAAGTAAGTCTGAATTAAAATATAGTTATGAAGAAGATTACAGAAGAAAACTTGAATTATTATTATTAAATGTCTATAAAGAAACAGTGTCAATAATGAATAATGAACCCCCAAGATTACAGAAGAAAACTAGAATTATTACTAAAACGCCTACAAAGAAATAATGTGAATGATAAGTAATGAAACCCCAAGATAAAAAGTTTTTACCTCAAATCTACCTATACAAAATAATTAAAGAAAAATCATATGACCTAAAATACATACCGCATTGCCAAGTGAAAGAAACAACTTCAGTAAATGATTGATTGTAACCAATGTAATATTAAAGAAAACAAGAAGGAAAAAATATTTATGAACATAAGTCATTGAAATATAAACAGCCAAAATAATGAAATACGATAAGAAGAAGAATAGTTGAGCTAAGGACTGTATTTAGTCATAAACACAGTTATAATGATTATCACACAATAACCATTTAGAAAATATTGAGATCAGAAAAAACAAATGAAGAAGATACTTAGCATTATAATCACAACAAAAATGAAAACAAAAAAATTACAAATGATAACTGTCAGATTTAATAGTAAAGAATGTTTAAGAAAACTAAAATGGAATCACAAAGTATGGAGGATAGTAATGAAGAAATATAAAAGCAACAAAGAAAAAAATTTTTCCCAAATATTTATTATTAATTAATTAAGGAGATTATTAGGAGATTATTATATTTTATAGCTGACTGTAGATGAATTCCAGCAGTACTATATTAAGGTGTGGTGTGGGCAGCAGAGTATGAAGCCAAACAGTGCCTCTCTGAACTGTACCAACGCACATATTAGGGATTGTTAGGGAAATTAAATATTTAAGGAATATTAGAATAGTTGCAAGAATGACCTCAGTTTCCAAAAGAGTAGGACGAAGAAAACAGAAAGAAATTAGATGACAGAAGAATAATTGAGAAATACAGTGATTACAGTAATTATAAGTAGAAGAGATGTGAAACTAATGTATCATTGAATATTGTAGCCAGCTATCAACAAATACAGTTAACAGAAATTAAAAATGATCAAGAATGTTAATTAAAATGATGAAATGTTATTAAATAAAGAATTATTAATACTAGTCTAATGAAGTTACATTGAGAATCCCATCGTCAACCATTGATATTGAGATGAAGAAAAGGCATGTGAAAAAGACAAGTTTATTTGACCTAAACTTCATTCAGGTAAACTAAACTTTTTTAGGAGGGGGAGCATATGTAACGCAACAGAAATGCTAGCATCTATGTTACATAAAAACGAGGTTAACAGAATAATAAACAAGTCAATATCTAACCCCATGATAAAACAAAAATCTAATAATTACATTTATAATTATAGATAAAGGTAAATAAGGATGCAAGGTAGAATTAACAAGAATAAACGAACCTGTAAGTTAGATAATAGTTAATGACATATGTTCAGTGAAAGGCAAACAAAAAAGAAATAATAATTTACTTTATAGTAATAGCAAGTAAGGATTTTGAGTTAAAAGATATTATTTTGTGACAACAAATGTTATGATAAAGTTTATGTTATGTTATACCAAATATGTGTTGAGTTAACGAAAGGTAATGAAACAAGATGTATTATTCAAATACTGTTGTAGAATGAAGTGTGAAGCAGCTAGTTAGTGTTAATAGATTTGAATTTTCTTATATGTGATCCATAGTTCAAGATAAAATTGTCATTAGATATGGAAAAAATAATTGTTTATGTAAATGTTAATAGTTAAGATTTGATTATATGTATGAATTTATGTAAAAGGGCTATAGATGTTTACCAGTTATAAACACAGGTAGATCCGTTTACAATAAAAGGCCTAACAGCCAAAACCACAATATAACCACTCATAACATAAAGGTTAGGTACATAAATTAATAATAATTAATGAATACGGTTTGAAGAGCTAGAAAAAAACATCAAATCAATAATGATATATAATAAACCATATCAATTTATACAAACTATGATAATGCCATGATATCGATTGATAACATTTAATATCAAAAAGGTAGTAAATATAAAAGAAACAGGCTCATATCAAAAAACCAGCAGAATATGTGTAGAAAATAATAAACCAACTATCGGTAAAGTTACATTCCGATATGATAGCAAATTGATAAGGAATAGACAAAAAATATATGAAATAAACACTATATACCAAAACATGTGGAAGGAAGATAAATCATGCGTTGTTAGGGACTACAGAAAACGAAGAAGTTGTTGATTTGTTAATTATTGCCTTTTATGATCTGAAAGTGATGAGATTGAAAAACCCAAGAAATGTCTATTTAATCGGAATATACTAAATTAGCAAAGATTATTATAAAATACAAAATTCTAATGATAATATTTATGATTTTGCCAGTATAATTTAACAAAATACGACAATATTATGAAATCACAATAGAAAATAAATAACTGGATTCTACAAGGGAAGACTTGAACTGTCCCATATCCGAAAGGAATTGATGATATAATAAACCAAATAGAAAGAGTCAAATGTATCACAATTAATAAAATACACTACACTAGAACTCATAACCTTTCAAATACACGGAACATCACTAATTGTTTCAACCGAGAGAAGAACGTATTTGGATCCAGGAATTGCAGAAGAAGCATCAATCGAGCTGTAAATCAATCCCGAGAGCTGTATTTCCGAGGTGGACAGGACAAGAATTCCATTTTATTAAACCGAAGAAAGAACATTGTACGGCATAATTGTCCAGAACAGTAAATTTATCACTCAACCGCCTACACGATTTGCTTCGTTCTAGTCTGGTAAATTATTATTATATTAATCATATTAACTACACAACACTTCAAATTTGTAAATCTTGCATTCTTCTCTATGTATTTTTAATCTTCCCCACAGTTACAAGAACCTTCACCCCCTGAATTAAATTAATTACAAATTAAAACACACTATATAACTGAATCTAAATAAAGGATCGGAATAATCAATAATCGATTCACGCAATCTATAGCCCAAGCATATGTCAGTTAGAACATATCTTATTCAATGTTAAAGAAGTAAACAAATAAAGAACCTTTATATAGTTGCAAAACCTTGTCATTTGGAGTATGATTTAATGAGTTGCGAATAAAAAGTTGACTAAGTATAGAATAATTGATTAACATAAACAGTGAAATAACCTATAAGTTTCGTTGCTCCGGTACTACAGCGCTTATAGCGGAATTCTCCGACACCAAAGAGAGAGCGTAAAAATACAAAATTATACAGAATTCTCTTCAAGGTATAATAGGGTTGAATGAAATTACAGAATAACGCCTTAATTAGTTAAGTTTCAAGTACACTAACACTGATATTTTTTAGAGAGCTAAGTTAATATTAATTAATTACATCAATATATCCCACAACTCCAAACATCTCAGATATTTAAATGATTAAGTAAATTAAACGACCTAAGAGAGTAAAGACAGGGGAACATACCCGTTCATAGCAACGAATAGGCTTACATTGAGTGAAAATAACGAGACGCTCGTACTCGTCCCATTACAAATTAACGAACTCAACAGTGGGGACTTGAACCGTACGTACTACTAGTCTCTATAACAAATTGGCGCTCAACCAGTGTAGGGCTTAAGTTAAGTAACTATAACTATATTAATATTACTTAACCAGAGCAGGCAACTGTGGGAGAGTAAACATGCATACCAGAGGTAGATCAAGGATTAGGGCAGGAGAAACAGAGAAGGAAATAGATGAACAAGAACAGGAAATAGAACTAATAACGGATAGTGAAATGGAACAACAGACAGACGAAATAGCGGAAACTGAAATTATTATGGACAAGGAAAAGGGAGTAATGGAAGAAGATGCCCAAGGGGACCAATTAGATAAGCCCAACCAAAAGGAAAACTTGAGTATACAGGAAATGTTTAATCTACTATTGGTAAAATTCGATAAAACCAATGAGGAAAACAAGGAGAATTTTAGGAAACAGGATGAAAACTCAAAGAGACTGGAGGAAAAATACGATAAAACAAATGAGGAAATTAAAGAAACCTCAAAACAAATTCACGAAAGGTTAGATAGGAATGATGAGGGTTTAAAACAAATGAAGGAAGACATCTTACAAATACATGAAGAAAATTTAAGGCAAATTAATGAAAAAATTGAAAATCTTCATGTGGCAATTAACCAGAAGGTGGACCAAAATAATGAGGAAAGAAAACTAGAAATAGCCAAAACAAATGAAGGGTTAGAAAAAACTAACAAAACAATAGTACAGGTTCGTGAAGAACTACAAAATAAAATTAATGACATAAAAATTGAGAGTAAAACATTGGTCGAAGAAATCCAACAGGAAATTGTCGGAAAATATGAGCAAATTAAAAACGAAGTACATCAGGTACGGGAAGAGAATAAGGAAGGTATTACGCAAATACAGACAGACATGGGCGAACGACTCGAAAGAGTCTATGGCAATTTAAACAGTATGGAAGGTCAAATTAATACCAGTAAAAATAAAAGAGGAAATTAGTAGACGTGAATTACAATTACAAGAAGAAGTAGATTCGTGGCGGGATAGGACATGCCAACATAGTCATACAAATAACCACGAGAACCGGGAGTCGATTAATTTTCGTAATTACAAGCGCAATCCGATGGAATTTTTAAAGAGATTGGAAGAGGTGATCGCAAGAAATAGAAAAAATCGCTGGAGTATTATACGAAGTATGATTGATGAAACATTTAAAGATACTTATGATAATTGGTGGACAGCGGTGCGCCCGGATATACTGGACATGACTGAGTTCAAAAAACAATTTAAAGAGAAATATTGGTCTGAATCGACCCAGAACATGATTAGGAATAATTTGAGTAACGGTCGATACGAAACAAACATAGGCCAGTCTCCTACTTCATACTTTCTAGGAAAGGTATGTATGGCACGGAACTTAGAGCCCAGAATTCCCGAAGAATGTTTGGTGATACAACTATCCTACCATTACGAGGAAGGGATAAAAAATGCACGTATGTGTAGTCAAATCAAAACGATTCCAGCCATGGCCAAATTCCTGGAGAATTATGAGCACGAGAACCAATACCAAAGAAATAGGATGTTAAATCATAAATATCAGAAGTATAATGATAACGCGCCACCAACCAATTCTCATAATAATGATCACAATCGACCTGCGCAGAACGTTAATGCCAATAGGACCCAACATGAGCATGCGAATAATAATTCCAGGAACTGTAATTATCATGGCAATAATACTTATAATTACCGCGATAGTCGCAATAATAGAGGAGATGGGGACAGACGACCCAATAATTATAGGCATAACGTCAATTATATCTACTCCAGGCCTCAAGGTAATCAGCGACGGTATTACCCAAGTAAGTCACCGATATGACAATCATTATGACCAGTCCCGGCGTGAAGACAACTATACACCTAGAGGAAATTATAGAATAGCGGAACCTAATACGGAGGATCGTACCGAAACTGTACTAAATCAACACAATAATACAAATGAAAATAGAGAAGAGGGGGTAAGCCCTCATTTAAACTAATAGAGGCAGTGAAAATTAATGAATACCCTTCACTGAACCGTAATCTTGGGGAACAACGACTTATAAACAAAATTAAGAGTAATCATACCATAACTATAATTAATAACCACTATTTAAAGAATATCAGAGAAGATTTATTGGAAGAGGATAAGAAACATGTAAACAGTAATAGTAATAACGAAATCATATATGTAACAGCAAAATTAAATGGGGTACAATCTACCATAATGATAGATACTGGATCTAACATATCTTTGATAGACAGTACTGAACTTGAAAAAATACAGCGAGAAGGCCAGTTGCCCATACCGACATTACCTGTCAATAATGTGATAATTATCGGAGCCACTGGGAGACAAAATAAAACAGTTAAAAAACAAGTATCGCTCGATCTTACCAATAATAATATGACCCTACCAATAGGATTCTTGGTCGCAACGGGATTACCGTTCAATGTATTGATTGGATGCGATGTATTGCGCCAACATTCCGCAGTAATTGACTTGCATAAAGGTATAATATCATTAACATCCGAAGAAGGATTATGGACAGCAGAATTAATTGACACTAATAGAACCGTTCCAGTTAACACCAAATGTCTAGCCATAAAAAGCTACTTTTGTAAGAAAAATAAAATACCAGAAGTCATTCAATATGAGGACGATGATCCCGAACTGTGGCAGAGTAAGTTAGAAGAGGTCCGAGAATTCCAAAGGGAAAAAACTTGTAGACAAGTAAGTAAGGTACAGGCCGAAAATTTAATTCAAATATATAATAAATACAAACATGTATTCTCCAATGCTCCAGGTAAAGTAAAAGGATATCAGTGTGTGATAAATTTTAAAGAACCAGTGAACTTTCACAGAAAATCATACCCAATTGCTTATTCCATAAAAAGCGAAGTTCGGGACGAGATTAATCGTATGATTCAAGATGACATAATAGAATATAGTCAATCACCATATACCAGTCCCATAGTGGCAGTCCCGAAAAAGAACGGAAAGGTGAGAATTTGCCTGGACGCTAGAGAAATAAATAAGATGATCATCAATGATAGGACTTCACCAGGCGAAATAGAAGAAATTTTAAAGAAATTCCACGGCATTAAATACATCAGTACTTGGGATATGGTATGCGGTTACTGGCAGGTCGAACTACATCCAGATAGTAGAAAATACATGGCGTTCCTTTTTGACGGAAGGAACTATCAATTTAAAAGGCTACCTTTCGGACTAATTAATTCTGTTGCAATATTTTTAAAATGTATGGACCAAGTATTGGGACAAGAAACACTGCAGTTCACTACGGTCTATGTAGATGACCTACTTATAACTTCTTCACATTGGGATGAACATTGCGAGCGGGTGGAACAGGTACTAAGAAAATTATCCGAAAACAACATAACACTCAAGTTGAATAAATCTAAATTTATCGCCAATCAAGTAAAGTTCTTAGGTTTTAATTTGTCTGAGGAGGGTATCACACCTTCAACAGAAAAAGTAGAAGCAATTCATCTGTTCCCTACTCCAAAAAATAGAAAACAGCTACAATCCTTTCTTGGAATTTGTAACTATTACCGAAAATTCCAAGATAACTATTCGGAAGTAACTGCCAAGTTTCAGAAACAATTATCATCCAAAGACAAGTGGGCATGGGGACCAGAACAAGATAAAATTCTGCAATTAATCAAGAAGAAATTTTTAGAAACAGTTATGTTGTACCACCCTGATTTTAACAAACGCTTTTATTTAAATTGTGATGCGAGCAATGTTAGCTTAGGAGCTACCCTATATCAAGAAGATAAAGAAGGACATCATATGGTAATCAGCTTCGCCAGCAGGGTGCTTAACAACTGCGAACGCAATTATAACGTTACCGAGAAGGAGCTGCTAAGCGTAGTGTACGCATGCAATAAATTTAGAACTTACATACTCGGATACCCAGTGACCGTAAGAAGTGACCATAAATCAATTTCATTCCTAAAAAGATGTAAACTTAGTCATGGCCGGCTAACTAGATGGGTCCTTGCATTGCAAGAGTATTGCATTGATTGGGAATATATACCTGGAAGAAAGAACATTGCAGCCGATATCTTGTCCCGAATAAACATACAAGACCAATCGTTCGAAGGAGAAAAGGAAGAGATTGCAAAAGTGTACCATGTCATTAAGAGTCGGAGGGATTTGGAGATTATTATAAATGAAATTAATCAACACCAAAAATCGGATCCCAAATTAATAAACATACGTCAGAAGATACAAAATGCTGATGAAGTTATTACTAAATATTACTGTATACATGATGATCGATTATTTATTAAGGTCACCCCTAAACAAATAAACTGGAAACTAGTAATTCCCACCACTGTGGAAAACAAATTGATATTGGATTACCATGAACGATATGGACACATGGGAGCCATGAAAATCGTCAAAGCCCTGGAAGAACAAGTGTACATAAAAAATATAACAAGAAAAGTAGAAAAATCCATACAAGCATGTCACATCTGCCAGATGGTTAAACATAATAATGAGAAGAAGGAGGGAGTCATGATCCCTATTACATCCAATTATAAGCTGGAGAAAGTATTTCTGGATATATGTGGACCATTCCCACGCAGTGGAGGAAACCACAGATATAAATTCATAATAATTATTTTTGATCACTTTTCCAAATACACTAAACTCTACGCTATTAGCAGAGCCACACCCAAGAAAATTCTGGAAATAGTCATTGGACGTTACATAACAGAGATTGGTAAACCATCATCAATTATCACCGATCATGGTACGCAATTCAAGGGCTATAAGTGGAGAAATAATCTTTTAAAACACAACATTAGAACATATAAGACTTCAGTATACCACCCCAGCAGTAATCCGGCAGAACGTGTATTGAGGGAAGTTGGCAGAATACTCCGAACTTACTGTCATGACCAACAGAGAAAGTGGTACGAATACTTGTCACTAACCGAAGAGTTCTTAAATATATCTTACCATCAGTCCATTGAAAATACCCCTTATACTGTTATGTTTGAAAGGCTTCCACCTAGAGAAATCCAGGATATTATAAACTTTCCAAATAACCCAGAATATCAATTTGAAACCGTTAAATTTTATAACCGAATAATGGAAAAGGCGGAAATGAAGAAAAGAAAATATGAAAAGGATAATCCAAAACCAATTAAGCACCAAGTGGGCGAGAAAATATTAATAAGAAACAGGGAGCTACCAAGCACTCTAGAGGGAATAACTAAAAAATTATTATTATTATATACTGGGCCATACGTGATAACAAAAAATAATAATAACAATACATATGAAATAATGAACCCTATCACGAAAAGGATTAAGGGAACATACAACCAAGAGTCCGTAAAGAAATGTAATGAATAAATTCTAAAATACAATAAGAACAACTTATTACCAGTTTTAAGGAGGAAATGATTGGAATTTAAAAAGAATTTGAATTTGAATACTACCACTAAATTCTAAAATACAATAAGAACCACTTATTATCGATTTTGAAAAAAAAACACTTGTAAATAAAAGAGAATTTGTTGAACAATAAAATAAATAGAAAAAAAAATGTCATTCAAAATGAAGTAAGTCTGAATTAAAATATAGTTATGAAGAAGATTACAGAAGAAAACTTGAATTATTATTATTAAATGTCTATAAAGAAACAGTGTCAATAATGAATAATGAACCCCCAAGATTACAGAAGAAAACTAGAATTATTACTAAAACGCCTACAAAGAAATAATGTGAATGATAAGTAATGAAACCCCAAGATAAAAAGTTTTTACCTCAAATCTACCTATACAAAATAATTAAAGAAAAATCATATGACCTAAAATACATACCGCATTGCCAAGTGAAAGAAACAACTTCAGTAAATGATTGATTGTAACCAATGTAATATTAAAGAAAACAAGAAGGAAAAAATATTTATGAACATAAGTCATTGAAATATAAACAGCCAAAATAATGAAATACGATAAGAAGAAGAATAGTTGAGCTAAGGACTGTATTTAGTCATAAACACAGTTATAATGATTATCACACAATAACCATTTAGAAAATATTGAGATCAGAAAAAACAAATGAAGAAGATACTTAGCATTATAATCACAACAAAAATGAAAACAAAAAAATTACAAATGATAACTGTCAGATTTAATAGTAAAGAATGTTTAAGAAAACTAAAATGGAATCACAAAGTATGGAGGATAGTAATGAAGAAATATAAAAGCAACAAAGAAAAAAATTTTTCCCAAATATTTATTATTAATTAATTAAGGAGATTATTAGGAGATTATTATATTTTATAGCTGACTGTAGATGAATTCCAGCAGTACTATATTAAGGTGTGGTGTGGGCAGCAGAGTATGAAGCCAAACAGTGCCTCTCTGAACTGTACCAACGCACATATTAGGGATTGTTAGGGAAATTAAATATTTAAGGAATATTAGAATAGTTGCAAGAATGACCTCAGTTTCCAAAAGAGTAGGACGAAGAAAACAGAAAGAAATTAGATGACAGAAGAATAATTGAGAAATACAGTGATTACAGTAATTATAAGTAGAAGAGATGTGAAACTAATGTATCATTGAATATTGTAGCCAGCTATCAACAAATACAGTTAACAGAAATTAAAAATGATCAAGAATGTTAATTAAAATGATGAAATGTTATTAAATAAAGAATTATTAATACTAGTCTAATGAAGTTACATTGAGAATCCCATCGTCAACCATTGATATTGAGATGAAGAAAAGGCATGTGAAAAAGACAAGTTTATTTGACCTAAACTTCATTCAGGTAAACTAAACTTTTTTAGGAGGGGGAGCATATGTAACGCAACAGAAATGCTAGCATCTATGTTACATAAAAACGAGGTTAACAGAATAATAAACAAGTCAATATCTAACCCCATGATAAAACAAAAATCTAATAATTACATTTATAATTATAGATAAAGGTAAATAAGGATGCAAGGTAGAATTAACAAGAATAAACGAACCTGTAAGTTAGATAATAGTTAATGACATATGTTCAGTGAAAGGCAAACAAAAAAGAAATAATAATTTACTTTATAGTAATAGCAAGTAAGGATTTTGAGTTAAAAGATATTATTTTGTGACAACAAATGTTATGATAAAGTTTATGTTATGTTATACCAAATATGTGTTGAGTTAACGAAAGGTAATGAAACAAGATGTATTATTCAAATACTGTTGTAGAATGAAGTGTGAAGCAGCTAGTTAGTGTTAATAGATTTGAATTTTCTTATATGTGATCCATAGTTCAAGATAAAATTGTCATTAGATATGGAAAAAATAATTGTTTATGTAAATGTTAATAGTTAAGATTTGATTATATGTATGAATTTATGTAAAAGGGCTATAGATGTTTACCAGTTATAAACACAGGTAGATCCGTTTACAATAAAAGGCCTAACAGCCAAAACCACAATATAACCACTCATAACATAAAGGTTAGGTACATAAATTAATAATAATTAATGAATACGGTTTGAAGAGCTAGAAAAAAACATCAAATTAATAATGATATATAATAAACCATATCAATTTATACAAACTATGATAATGCCATGATATCGATTGATAACATTTAATATCGAAAAGGTAGTAAATATAAAAGAAACAGGCTCATATCAAAAAACCAGCAGAATATGTGTAGAAAATAATAAACCAACTATCGGTAAAGTTACATTCCGATATGATAGCAAATTGATAAGGAATAGACAAAAAATATATGAAATAAACACTATATACCAAAACATGTGGAAGGAAGAAAAATCATGCGTTGTTAGGGACTACAGAAAACGAAGAAGTTGTTGATTTGTTAATTATTGCCTTTTATGATCTGAAAGTGATGAGATTGAAAAACCCAAGAAATGTCTATTTAATCGGAATATACTAAATTAGCAAAGATTATTATAAAATACAAAATTCTAATGATAATATTTATGATTTTGCCAGTATAATTTAACCAAATACGACAATATTATGAAATCACAATAGAAAATAAATAACTGGATTCTACAAGGGAAGACTTGAACTGTCCCATATCCGAAAGGAATTGATGATATAATAAACCAAATAGAAAGAGTCAAATGTATCACAATTAATAAAATACACTACACTAGAACTCATAACCTTTCAAATACACGGAACATCACTAATTGTTTCAACCGAGAGAAGAACGTATTTGGATCCAGGAATTGCAGAAGAAGCATCAATCGAGCTGTAAATCAATCCCGAGAGCTGTATTTCCGAGGTGGACAGGACAAGAATTCCATTTTATTAAACCGAAGAAAGAACATTGTACGGCATAATTGTCCAGAACAGTAAATTTATCACTCAACCGCCTACACGATTTGCTTCGTTCTAGTCTGGTAAATTATTATTATATTAATCATATTAACTACACAACACTTCAAATTTGTAAATCTTGCATTCTTATCTATGTATTTTTAATCTTCCCCACAGTTACAAGAACCTTCACCCCCTGAATTAAATTAATTACAAATTAAAACACACTATATAACTGAATCTAAATAAAGGATCGGAATAATCAATAATCGATTCACGCAATCTATAGCCCAAGCATATGTCAGTTAGAACATATCTTATTCAATGTTAAAGAAGTAAACAAATAAAGAACCTTTATATAGTTGCAAAACCTTGTCATTTGGAGTATGATTTAATGAGTTGCGAATAAAAAGTAACTGACTAAGTATAGAATAATTGATTAACATAAACAGTGAAATAACCTATAAGTTTCGTTGCTCCGGTACTACAGCGCTTATAGCGGAATTCTCCGACACCAAAGAGAGAGCGTAAAAATACAAAATTATACAGAATTCTCTTCAAGGTATAATAGGGTTGAATGAAATTACAGAATAACGCCTTAATTAGTTAAGTTTCAAGTACACTAACACTGATATTTTTTAGAGAGCTAAGTTAATATTAATTAATTACATCAATATATCCCACAACTCCAAACATCTCAGATATTTAAATGATTAAGTAAATTAAACGACCTAAGAGAGTAAAGACAGGGGAACATACCCGTTCATAGCAACGAATAGGCTTACATTGAGTGAAAATAACGAGACGCTCGTACTCGTCCCATTACAAATTAACGAACTCAACAGTGGGGACTTGAACCGTACGTACTACTAGTCTCTATAACAAATTGGCGCTCAACCAGTGTAGGGCTTAAGTTAAGTAACTATAACTATATTAATATTACTTAACCAGAGCAGGCAACTGTGGGAGAGTAAACATGCATACCAGAGGTAGATCAAGGATTAGGGCAGGAGAAACAGAGAAGGAAATAGATGAACAAGAACAGGAAATAGAACTAATAACGGATAGTGAAATGGAACAACAGACAGACGAAATAGCGGAAACTGAAATTATTATGGACAAGGAAAAGGGAGTAATGGAAGAAGATGCCCAAGGGGACCAATTAGATAAGCCCAACCAAAAGGAAAACTTGAGTATACAGGAAATGTTTAATCTACTATTGGTAAAATTCGATAAAACCAATGAGGAAAACAAGGAGAATTTTAGGAAACAGGATGAAAACTCAAAGAGACTGGAGGAAAAATACGATAAAACAAATGAGGAAATTAAAGAAACCTCAAAACAAATTCACGAAAGGTTAGATAGGAATGATGAGGGTTTAAAACAAATGAAGGAAGACATCTTACAAATACATGAAGAAAATTTAAGGCAAATTAATGAAAAAATTGAAAATCTTCATGTGACAATTAACCAGAAGGTGGACCAAAATAATGAGGAAAGAAAACTAGAAATAGCCAAAACAAATGAAGGGTTAGAAAAAACTAACAAAACAATAGTACAGGTTCGTGAAGAACTACAAAATAAAATTAATGACATAAAAATTGAGAGTAAAACATTGGTCGAAGAAATCCAACAGGAAATTGTCGGAAAATATGAGCAAATTAAAAACGAAGTACATCAGGTACGGGAAGAGAATAAGGAAGGTATTACGCAAATACAGACAGACATGGGCGAACGACTCGAAAGAGTCTATGGCAATTTAAACAGTATGGAAGGTCAAATTAATACCAGTAAAAATAAAAGAGGAAATTAGTAGACGTGAATTACAATTACAAGAAGAAGTAGATTCGTGGCGGGATAGGACATGCCAACATAGTCATACAAATAACCACGAGAACCGGGAGTCGATTAATTTTCGTAATTACAAGCGCAATCCGATGGAATTTTTAAAGAGATTGGAAGAGGTGATCGCAAGAAATAGAAAAAATCGCTGGAGTATTATACGAAGTATGATTGATGAAACATTTAAAGATACTTATGATAATTGGTGGACAGCGGTGCGCCCGGATATACTGGACATGACTGAGTTCAAAAAACAATTTAAAGAGAAATATTGGTCTGAATCGACCCAGAACATGATTAGGAATAATTTGAGTAACGGTCGATACGAAACAAACATAGGCCAGTCTCCTACTTCATACTTTCTAGGAAAGGTATGTATGGCACGGAACTTAGAGCCCAGAATTCCCGAAGAATGTTTGGTGATACAACTATCCTACCATTACGAGGAAGGGATAAAAAATGCACGTATGTGTAGTCAAATCAAAACGATTCCAGCCATGGCCAAATTCCTGGAGAATTATGAGCACGAGAACCAATACCAAAGAAATAGGATGTTAAATCATAAATATCAGAAGTATAATGATAACGCGCCACCAACCAATTCTCATAATAATGATCACAATCGACCTGCGCAGAACGTTAATGCCAATAGGACCCAACATGAGCATGCGAATAATAATTCCAGGAACTGTAATTATCATGGCAATAATACTTATAATTACCGCGATAGTCGCAATAATAGAGGAGATGGGGACAGACGACCCAATAATTATAGGCATAACGTCAATTATATCTACTCCAGGCCTCAAGGTAATCAGCGACGGTATTACCCAAGTAAGTCACCGATATGACAATCATTATGACCAGTCCCGGCGTGAAGACAACTATACACCTAGAGGAAATTATAGAATAGCGGAACCTAATACGGAGGATCGTACCGAAACTGTACTAAATCAACACAATAATACAAATGAAAATAGAGAAGAGGGGGTAAGCCCTCATTTAAACTAATAGAGGCAGTGAAAATTAATGAATACCCTTCACTGAACCGTAATCTTGGGGAACAACGACTTATAAACAAAATTAAGAGTAATCATACCATAACTATAATTAATAACCACTATTTAAAGAATATCAGAGAAGATTTATTGGAAGAGGATAAGAAACATGTAAACAGTAATAGTAATAACGAAATCATATATGTAACAGCAAAATTAAATGGGGTACAATCTACCATAATGATAGATACTGGATCTAACATATCTTTGATAGACAGTACTGAACTTGAAAAAATACAGCGAGAAGGCCAGTTGCCCATACCGACATTACCTGTCAATAATGTGATAATTATCGGAGCCACTGGGAGACAAAATAAAACAGTTAAAAAACAAGTATCGCTCGATCTTACCAATAATAATATGACCCTACCAATAGGATTCTTGGTCGCAACGGGATTACCGTTCAATGTATTGATTGGATGCGATGTATTGCGCCAACATTCCGCAGTAATTGACTTGCATAAAGGTATAATATCATTAACATCCGAAGAAGGATTATGGACAGCAGAATTAATTGACACTAATAGAACCGTTCCAGTTAACACCAAATGTCTAGCCATAAAAAGCTACTTTTGTAAGAAAAATAAAATACCAGAAGTCATTCAATATGAGGACGATGATCCCGAACTGTGGCAGAGTAAGTTAGAAGAGGTCCGAGAATTCCAAAGGGAAAAAACTTGTAGACAAGTAAGTAAGGTACAGGCCGAAAATTTAATTCAAATATATAATAAATACAAACATGTATTCTCCAATGCTCCAGGTAAAGTAAAAGGATATCAGTGTGTGATAAATTTTAAAGAACCAGTGAACTTTCACAGAAAATCATACCCAATTGCTTATTCCATAAAAAGCGAAGTTCGGGACGAGATTAATCGTATGATTCAAGATGACATAATAGAATATAGTCAATCACCATATACCAGTCCCATAGTGGCAGTCCCGAAAAAGAACGGAAAGGTGAGAATTTGCCTGGACGCTAGAGAAATAAATAAGATGATCATCAATGATAGGACTTCACCAGGCGAAATAGAAGAAATTTTAAAGAAATTCCACGGCATTAAATACATCAGTACTTGGGATATGGTATGCGGTTACTGGCAGGTCGAACTACATCCAGATAGTAGAAAATACATGGCGTTCCTTTTTGACGGAAGGAACTATCAATTTAAAAGGCTACCTTTCGGACTAATTAATTCTGTTGCAATATTTTTAAAATGTATGGACCAAGTATTGGGACAAGAAACACTGCAGTTCACTACGGTCTATGTAGATGACCTACTTATAACTTCTTCACATTGGGATGAACATTGCGAGCGGGTGGAACAGGTACTAAGAAAATTATCCGAAAACAACATAACACTCAAGTTGAATAAATCTAAATTTATCGCCAATCAAGTAAAGTTCTTAGGTTTTAATTTGTCTGAGGAGGGTATCACACCTTCAACAGAAAAAGTAGAAGCAATTCAACTGTTCCCTACTCCAAAAAATAGAAAACAGCTACAATCCTTTCTTGGAATTTGTAACTATTACCGAAAATTCCAAGATAACTATTCGGAAGTAACTGCCAAGTTTCAGAAACAATTATCATCCAAAGACAAGTGGGCATGGGGACCAGAACAAGATAAAATTCTGCAATTAATCAAGAAGAAATTTTTAGAAACAGTTATGTTGTACCACCCTGATTTTAACAAACGCTTTTATTTAAATTGTGATGCGAGCAATGTTAGCTTAGGAGCTACCCTATATCAAGAAGATAAAGAAGGACATCATATGGTAATCAGCTTCGCCAGCAGGGTGCTTAACAACTGCGAACGCAATTATAACGTTACCGAGAAGGAGCTGCTAAGCGTAGTGTACGCATGCAATAAATTTAGAACTTACATACTCGGATACCCAGTGACCGTAAGAAGTGACCATAAATCAATTTCATTCCTAAAAAGATGTAAACTTAGTCATGGCCGGCTAACTAGATGGGTCCTTGCATTGCAAGAGTATTGCATTGATTGGGAATATATACCTGGAAGAAAGAACATTGCAGCCGATATCTTGTCCCGAATAAACATACAAGACCAATCGTTCGAAGGAGAAAAGGAAGAGATTGCAAAAGTGTACCATGTCATTAAGAGTCGGAGGGATTTGGAGATTATTATAAATGAAATTAATCAACACCAAAAATCGGATCCCAAATTAATAAACATACGTCAGAAGATACAAAATGCTGATGAAGTTATTACTAAATATTACTGTATACATGATGATCGATTATTTATTAAGGTCACCCCTAAACAAATAAACTGGAAACTAGTAATTCCCACCACTGTGGAAAACAAATTGATATTGGATTACCATGAACGATATGGACACATGGGAGCCATGAAAATCGTCAAAGCCCTGGAAGAACAAGTGTACATAAAAAATATAACAAGAAAAGTAGAAAAATCCATACAAGCATGTCACATCTGCCAGATGGTTAAACATAATAATGAGAAGAAGGAGGGAGTCATGATCCCTATTACATCCAATTATAAGCTGGAGAAAGTATTTCTGGATATATGTGGACCATTCCCACGCAGTGGAGGAAACCACAGATATAAATTCATAATAATTATTTTTGATCACTTTTCCAAATACACTAAACTCTACGCTATTAGCAGAGCCACAACCAAGAAAATTCTGGAAATAGTCATTGGACGTTACATAACAGAGATTGGTAAACCATCATCAATTATCACCGATCATGGTACGCAATTCAAGGGCTATAAATGGAGAAATAATCTTTTAAAACACAACATTAGAACATATAAGACTTCAGTATACCACCCCAGCAGTAATCCGGCAGAACGTGTATTGAGGGAAGTTGGCAGAATACTCCGAACTTACTGTCATGACCAACAGAGAAAGTGGTACGAATACTTGTCACTAACCGAAGAGTTCTTAAATATATCTTACCATCAGTCCATTGAAAATACCCCTTATACTGTTATGTTTGAAAGGCTTCCACCTAGAGAAATCCAGGATATTATAAACTTTCCAAATAACCCAGAATATCAATTTGAAACCGTTAAATTTTATAACCGAATAATGGAAAAGGCGGAAATGAAGAAAAGAAAATATGAAAAGGATAATCCAAAACCAATTAAGCACCAAGTGGGCGAGAAAATATTAATAAGAAACAGGGAGCTACCAAGCACTCTAGAGGGAATAATAAAAAATTATTATTATTATTATATACTGGGCCATACGTGATAACAAAAAATAATAATAACAATACATATGAAATAATGAACCCTATCACGAAAAGGATTAAGGGAACATACAACCAAGAGTCCGTAAAGAAATATAATGAATAAATTCTAAAATACAATAAGAACAACTTATTACCAGTTTTAAGGAGGAAATGATTGGAATTTAAAAAGAACTTGAATTTGAATACTACCACTAAATTCTAAAATACAATAAGAACCACTTATTATCGATTTTGAAAAAAAAACACTTGTAAATAAAAGAGAATTTGTTGAACAATAAAATAAATAGAAAAAAAAATGTCATTCAAAATGAAGTAAGTCTGAATTAAAATATAGTTATGAAGAAGATTACAGAAGAAAACTTGAATTATTATTATTAAATGTCTATAAAGAAACAGTGTCAATAATGAATAATGAACCCCCAAGATTACAGAAGAAAACTAGAATTATTACTAAAACGCCTACAAAGAAATAATGTGAATGATAAGTAATGAAACCCCAAGATAAAAAGTTTTTACCTCAAATCTACCTATACAAAATAATTAAAGAAAAATCATATGACCTAAAATACATACCGCATTGCCAAGTGAAAGAAACAACTTCAGTAAATGATTGATTGTAACCAATGTAATATTAAAGAAAACAAGAAGGAAAAAATATTTATGAACATAAGTCATTGAAATATAAACAGCCAAAATAATGAAATACGATAAGAAGAAGAATAGTTGAGCTAAGGACTGTATTTAGTCATAAACACAGTTATAATGATTATCACACAATAACCATTTAGAAAATATTGAGATCAGAAAAAACAAATGAAGAAGATACTTAGCATTATAATCACAACAAAAATGAAAACAAAAAAATTACAAATGATAACTGTCAGATTTAATAGCAAAGAATGTTTAAGAAAACTAAAATGGAATCACAAAGTATGGAGGATAGTAATGAAGAAATATAAAAGCAACAAAGAAAAAAATTTTTCCCAAATATTTATTATTAATTAATTAAGGAGATTATTAGGAGATTATTATATTTTATAGCTGACTGTAGATGAATTCCAGCAGTACTATATTAAGGTGTGGTGTGGGCAGCAGAGTATGAAGCCAAACAGTGCCTCTCTGAACTGTACCAACGCACATATTAGGGATTGTTAGGGAAATTAAATATTTAAGGAATATTAGAATAGTTGCAAGAATGACCTCAGTTTCCAAAAGAGTAGGACGAAGAAAACAGAAAGAAATTAGATGACAGAAGAATAATTGAGAAATACAGTGATTACAGTAATTATAAGTAGAAGAGATGTGAAACTAATGTATCATTGAATATTGTAGCCAGCTATCAACAAATACAGTTAACAGAAATTAAAAATGATCAAGAATGTTAATTAAAATGATGAAATGTTATTAAATAAAGAATTATTAATACTAGTCTAATGAAGTTACATTGAGAATCCCATCGTCAACCATTGATATTGAGATGAAGAAAAGGCATGTGAAAAAGACAAGTTTATTTGACCTAAACTTCATTCAGGTAAACTAAACTTTTTTAGGAGGGGGAGCATATGTAACGCAACAGAAATGCTAGCATCTATGTTACATAAAAACGAGGTTAACAGAATAATAAACAAGTCAATATCTAACCCCATGATAAAACAAAAATCTAATAATTACATTTATAATTATAGATAAAGGTAAATAAGGATGCAAGGTAGAATTAACAAGAATAAACGAACCTGTAAGTTAGATAATAGTTAATGACATATGTTCAGTGAAAGGCAAACAAAAAAGAAATAATAATTTACTTTATAGTAATAGCAAGTAAGGATTTTGAGTTAAAAGATATTATTTTGTGACAACAAATGTTATGATAAAGTTTATGTTATGTTATACCAAATATGTGTTGAGTTAACGAAAGGTAATGAAACAAGATGTATTATTCAAATACTGTTGTAGAATGAAGTGTGAAGCAGCTAGTTAGTGTTAATAGATTTGAATTTTCTTATATGTGATCCATAGTTCAAGATAAAATTGTCATTAGATATGGAAAAAATAATTGTTTATGTAAATGTTAATAGTTAAGATTTGATTATATATATGAATTTATGTAAAAGGGCTATAGATGTTTACCAGTTATAAACACAGGTAGATCCGTTTACAATAAAAGGCCTAACAGCCAAAACCACAATATAACCACTCATAACATAAAGGTTAGGTACATAAATTAATAATAATTAATGAATACGGTTTGAAGAGCTAGAAAAAAACATCAAATTAATAATGATATATAATAAACCATATCAATTTATACAAACTATGATAATGCCATGATATCGATTGATAACATTTAATATCGAAAAGGTAGTAAATATAAAAGAAACAGGCTCATATCAAAAAACCAGCAGAATATGTGTAGAAAATAATAAACCAACTATCGGTAAAGTTACATTCCGATATGATAGCAAATTGATAAGGAATAGACAAAAAATATATGAAATAAACACTATATACCAAAACATGTGGAAGGAAGAAAAATCATGCGTTGTTAGGGACTACAGAAAACGAAGAAGTTGTTGATTTGTTAATTATTGCCTTTTATGATCTGAAAGTGATGAGATTGAAAAACCCAAGAAATGTCTATTTAATCGGAATATACTAAATTAGCAAAGATTATTATAAAATACAAAATTCTAATGATAATATTTATGATTTTGCCAGTATAATTTAACCAAATACGACAATATTATGAAATCACAATAGAAAATAAATAACTGGATTCTACAAGGGAAGACTTGAACTGTCCCATATCCGAAAGGAATTGATGATATAATAAACCAAATAGAAAGAGTCAAATGTATCACAATTAATAAAATACACTACACTAGAACTCATAACCTTTCAAATACACGGAACATCACTAATTGTTTCAACCGAGAGAAGAACGTATTTGGATCCAGGAATTGCAGAAGAAGCATCAATCGAGCTGTAAATCAATCCCGAGAGCTGTATTTCCGAGGTGGACAGGACAAGAATTCCATTTTATTAAACCGAAGAAAGAACATTGTACGGCATAATTGTCCAGAACAGTAAATTTATCACTCAACCGCCTACACGATTTGCTTCGTTCTAGTCTGGTAAATTATTATTATATTAATCATATTAACTACACAGCACTTCAAATTTGTAAATCTTGCATTCTTATCTATGTATTTTTAATCTTCCCCACAGTTACAAGAACCTTCACCCCCTGAATTAAATTAATTACAAATTAAAACACACTATATAACTGAATCTAAATAAAGGATCGGAATAATCAATAATCGATTCACGCAATCTATAGCCCAAGCATATGTCAGTTAGAACATATCTTATTCAATGTTAAAGAAGTAAACAAATAAAGAACCTTTATATAGTTGCAAAACCTTGTCATTTGGAGTATGATTTAATGAGTTGGGAATAAAAAGTAACTGACTAAGTATAGAATAATTGATTAACATAAACAGTGAAATAACCTATAAGTTTCGTTGCTCCGGTACTACAGCGCTTATAGCGGAATTCTCCGACACCAAAGAGAGAGCGTAAAAATACAAAATTATACAGAATTCTCTTCAAGGTATAATAGGGTTGAATGAAATTACAGAATAACGCCTTAATTAGTTAAGTTTCAAGTACACTAACACTGATATTTTTTAGAGAGCTAAGTTAATATTAATTAATTACATCAATATATCCCACAACTCCAAACATCTCAGATATTTAAATGATTAAGTAAATTAAACGACCTAAGAGAGTAAAGACAGGGGAACATACCCGTTCATAGCAACGAATAGGCTTACATTGAGTGAAAATAACGAGACGCTCGTACTCGTCCCATTACAAATTAACGAACTCAACAGTGGGGACTTGAACCGTACGTACTACTAGTCTCTATAACAAATTGGCGCTCAACCAGTGTAGGGCTTAAGTTAAGTAACTATAACTATATTAATATTACTTAACCAGAGCAGGCAACTGTGGGAGAGTAAACATGCATACCAGAGGTAGATCAAGGATTAGGGCAGGAGAAACGGAGAAGGAAATAGATGAACAAGAACAGGAAATAGAACTAATAACGGATAGTGAAATGGAACAACAGACAGACGAAATAGCGGAAACTGAAATTATTATGGACAAGGAAAAGGGAGTAATGGAAGAAGATGCCCAAGGGGACCAATTAGATAAGCCCAACCAAAAGGAAAACTTGAGTATACAGGAAATGTTTAATCTACTATTGGTAAAATTCGATAAAACCAATGAGGAAAACAAGGAGAATTTTAGGAAACAGGATGAAAACTCAAAGAGACTGGAGGAAAAATACGATAAAACAAATGAGGAAATTAAAGAAACCTCAAAACAAATTCACGAAAGGTTAGATAGGAATGATGAGGGTTTAAAACAAATGAAGGAAGACATCTTACAAATACATGAAGAAAATTTAAGGCAAATTAATGAAAAAATTGAAAATCTTCATGTGACAATTAACCAGAAGGTGGACCAAAATAATGAGGAAAGAAAACTAGAAATAGCCAAAACAAATGAAGGGTTAGAAAAAACTAACAAAACAATAGTACAGGTTCGTGAAGAACTACAAAATAAAATTAATGACATAAAAATTGAGAGTAAAACATTGGTCGAAGAAATCCAACAGGAAATTGTCGGAAAATATGAGCAAATTAAAAACGAAGTACATCAGGTACGGGAAGAGAATAAGGAAGGTATTACGCAAATACAGACAGACATGGGCGAACGACTCGAAAGAGTCTATGGCAATTTAAACAGTATGGAAGGTCAAATTAATACCAGTAAAAATAAAAGAGGAAATTAGTAGACGTGAATTACAATTACAAGAAGAAGTAGATTCGTGGCGGGATAGGACATGCCAACATAGTCATACAAATAACCACGAGAACCGGGAGTCGATTAATTTTCGTAATTACAAGCGCAATCCGATGGAATTTTTAAAGAGATTGGAAGAGGTGGTCGCAAGAAATAGAGAAAATCGCTGGAGTATTATACGCAGTATGATTGATGAAACATTTAAAGATACTTATGATAATTGGTGGACAGCGGTGCGCCCGGATATACTGGACATGACCGAGTTCAAAAAACAATTTAAAGAGAAATATTGGTCTGAATCGACCCAGAACATGATTAGGAATAATTTGAGTAACGGTCGATACGAAACAAACATAGGCCAGTCTCCTACTTCATACTTTCTAGGAAAGGTATGTATGGCACGGAACTTAGAGCCCAGAATTCCCGAAGAATGTTTGGTGATACAACTATCCTACCATTACGAGGAAGGGATAAAAAATGCACGTATGTGTAGTCAAATCAAAACGATTCCAGCCATGGCCAAATTCCTGGAGAATTATGAGCACGAGAACCAGTACCAAAGAAATAGGATGTTAAATCATAAATATCAGAAGTATAATGATAACGCGCCACCAACCAATTCTCATAATAATGATCACAATCGACCTGCGCAGAACGTTAATGCCAATAGGACCCAACATGAGCATGCGAATAATAATTCCAGGAACTATAATTATCATGGCAATAATACTTATAATTACCGCGATAGTCGCAATAATAGAGGAGATGGGGACAGACGACCCAATAATTATAGGCATAACGTCAATTATATCTACTCCAGGCCTCAAGGTAATCAGCGACGGTATTACCCAAGGAGTCACCGATATGACAATCATTATGACCAGTCCCGGCGTGAAGACAACTATACACCTAGAGGAAATTATAGAATAGCGGAACCTAATACGGAGGATCGTACCGAAACTGTACTAAATCAACACAATAATACAAATGAAAATAGAGAAGAGGGGGTAAGCCCTCATTTAAACTAATAGAGGCAGTGAAAATTAATGAATACCCTTCACTGAACCGTAATCTTGGGGAACAACGACTTATAAACAAAATTAAGAGTAATCATACCATAACTATAATTAATAATCACTATTTAAAGAATATCAGAGAAGATTTATTGGAAGAGGATAAGAAACATGTAAACAGTAATAGTAATAACGAAATCATATATGTAACAGCAAAATTAAATGGGGTACAATCTACCATAATGATAGATACTGGATCTAACATATCTTTGATAGACAGTACTGAACTTGAAAAAATACAGCGAGAAGGCCAGTTGCCCATACCGACATTACCTGTCAATAATGTGATAATTATCGGAGCCACTGGGAGACAAAATAAAACAGTTAAAAAACAAGTATCGCTCGATCTTACCAATAATAATATGACCCTACCAATAGGATTCTTGGTCGCAACGGGATTACCGTTCAATGTAGTGATTGGATGCGATGTATTGCGCCAACATTCCGCAGTAATTGACTTGCATAAAGGTATAATATCATTAACATCCGAAGAAGGATTATGGACAGCAGAATTAATTGACACTAATAGAACCGTTCCAGTTAACACCAAATGTCTAGCCATAAAAAGCTACTTTTGTAAGAAAAATAAAATACCAGAAGTCATTCAATATGAGGACGATGATCCCGAACTGTGGCAGAGTAAGTTAGAAGAGGTCCGAGAATTCCAAAGGGAAAAAACTTGTAGACAAGTAAGTAAGGTACAGGCCGAAAATTTAATTCAAATATATAATAAATACAAACATGTATTCTCCAATGCTCCAGGTAAAGTAAAAGGATATCAGTGTGTGATAAATTTTAAAGAACCAGTGAACTTTCGCAGAAAATCATACCCAATTGCTTATTCCATAAAAAGCGAAGTACGGGACGAGATTAATCGTATGATTCAAGATGACATAATAGAATATAGTCAATCACCATATACCAGTCCCATAGTGGCAGTCCCGAAAAAGAACGGAAAGGTGAGAATTTGCCTGGACGCTAGAGAAATAAATAAGATGATCATCAATGATAGGACTTCACCAGGCGAAATAGAAGAAATTTTAAAGAAATTCCACGGCATTAAATACATCAGTACTTGGGATACGGTATGCGGTTACTGGCAGGTCGAACTACATCCAGATAGTAGAAAATACATGGCGTTCCTTTTTGACGGAAGGAACTATCAATTTAAAAGGCTACCTTTCGGACTAATTAATTCTGTTGCAATATTTTTAAAATGTATGGACCAAGTATTGGGACAAGAAACACTGCAGTTCACTACGGTCTATGTAGATGACCTACTTATAACTTCTTCACATTGGGATGAACATTGCGAGCGGGTGGAACAGGTACTAAGAAAATTATCCGAAAACAACATAACACTCAAGTTGAATAAATCTAAATTTATCGCCAATCAAGTAAAGTTCTTAGGTTTTAATTTGTCTGAGGAGGGTATCACACCTTCAACAGAAAAAGTAGAAGCAATTCAACTGTTCGCTACTCCAAAAAATAGAAAACAGCTACAATCCTTTCTTGGAATTTGTAACTATTACCGAAAATTCCAAGATAACTATTCGGAAGTAACTGCCAAGTTTCAAAAACAATTATCATCCAAAGACAAGTGGGCATGGGGACCAGAACAAGATAAAATTCTGCAATTAATCAAGAAGAAATTTTTAGAAACAGTTATGTTGTACCACCCTGATTTTAACAAACGCTTTTATTTAAATTGTGATGCGAGCAATGTTAGCTTAGGAGCTACCCTATATCAAGAAGATAAAGAAGGACATCATATGGTAATCAGCTTCGCCAGCAGGGTGCTTAACAACTGCGAACGCAATTATAACGTTACCGAGAAGGAGCTGCTAAGCGTAGTGTACGCATGCAATAAATTTAGAACTTACATACTCGGATACCCAGTGACCGTAAGAAGTGACCATAAATCAATTTCATTCCTAAAAAGATGTAAACTTAGTCATGGCCGGCTAACTAGATGGGTCCTTGCATTGCAAGAGTATTGCATTGATTGGGAATATATACCTGGAAGAAAGAACATAGCAGCCGATATCTTGTCCCGAATAAACATACAAGACCAATCGTTCGAAGGAGAAAAGGAAGAGATTGCAAAAGTGTACCATGTCATTAAGAGTCGGAGGGATTTGGAGATTATTATAAATGAAATTAATCAACACCAAAAATCGGATCCCAAATTAATAAACATACGTCAGAAGATACAAAATGCTGATGAAGTTATTACTAAATATTACTGTATACATGATGATCGATTATTTATTAAGGTCACCCCTAAACAAATAAACTGGAAACTAGTAATTCCCACCACTGTGGAAAACAAATTGATATTGGATTACCATGAACGATATGGAAACATGGGAGCCATGAAAATCGTCAAAGCCCTGGAAGAACAAGTGTACATAAAAAATATAACAAGAAAAGTAGAAAAATCCATACAAGCATGTCACATCTGCCAGATGGTTAAACATAATAATGAGAAGAAGGAGGGAGTCATGATCCCTATTACATCCAATTATAAGCTGGAGAAAGTATTTCTGGATATATGTGGACCATTCCCACGCAGTGGAGGAAACCACAGATATAAATTCATAATAATTATTTTTGATCACTTTTCCAAATACACTAAACTCTACGCTATTAGCAGAGCCACAACCAAGAAAATTCTGGAAATAGTCATTGGACGTTACATAACAGAGATTGGTAAACCGTCATCAATTATCACCGATCATGGTACGCAATTCAAGGGCTATAAATGGAGAAATAATCTTTTAAAACACAACATTAGAACATATAAGACTTCAGTATACCACCCCAGCAGTAATCCGGCAGAACGTGTATTGAGGGAAGTTGGCAGAATACTCCGAACTTACTGTCATGACCAACAGAGAAAGTGGTACGAATACTTGTCACTAACCGAAGAGTTCTTAAATATATCTTACCATCAGTCCATTGAAAATACCCCTTATACTGTTATGTTTGAAAGGCTTCCACCTAGAGAAATCCAGGATATTATAAACTTTCCAAATAACCCAGAATATCAATTTGAAACCGTTAAATTTTATAACCGAATAATGGAAAAGGCGGAAATGAAGAAAAGAAAATATGAAAAGGATAATCCAAAACCAATTAAGCACCAAGTGGGCGAGAAAATATTAATAAGAAACAGGGAGCTACCAAGCACTCTAGAGGGAATAACTAAAAAATTATTATTATTATATACTGGGCCATATGTGATAACAAAAAATAATAATAACAATACATATGAAATAATGAACCCTATCACGAAAAGGATTAAGGGAACATACAACCAAGAGTCCGTAAAGAAATATAATGAATAAATTCTAAAATACAATAAGAACAACTTATTACCAGTTTTAAGGAGGTAATGATTGGAATTTAAAAAGAATTTGAATTTGAATACTACCACTAAATTCTAAAATACAATAAGAACCACTTATTATCGATTTTGAAAAAAAAACACTTGTAAATAAAAGAGAATTTGTTGAACAATAAAATAAATAGAAAAAAAAATGTCATTCAAAATGAAGTAAGTCTGAATTAAAATATAGTTATGAAGAAGATTACAGAAGAAAACTTGAATTATTATTATTAAATGTCTATAAAGAAACAGTGCCAATAATGAATAATGAACCCCCAAGATTACAGAAGAAAACTAGAATTATTACTAAAACGCCTACAAAGAAATAATGTGAATGATAAGTAATGAAACCCCAAGATAAAAAGTTTTTACCTCAAATCTACCTATACAAAATAATTAAAGAAAAATCATATGACCTAAAATACATACCGCATTGCCAAGTGAAAGAAACAACTTCAGTAAATGATTGATTGTAACCAATGTAATATTAAAGAAAACAAGAAGGAAAAAATATTTATGAACATAAGTCATTGAAATATAAACAGCCAAAATAATGAAATACGATAAGAAGAAGAATAGTTGAGCTAAGGACTGTATTTAGTCATAAACACAGTTATAATGATTATCACACAATAACCATTTAGAAAATATTGAGATCAGAAAAAACAAATGAAGAAGATACTTAGCATTATAATCACAACAAAAATGAAAACAAAAATAATTACAAATGATAACTGTCAGATTTAATAGCAAAGAATGTTTAAGAAAACTAAAATGGAATCACAAAGTATGGAGGATAGTAATGAAGAAATATAAAAGCAACAAAGAAAAAAATTTTTCCCAAATATTTATTATTAATTAATTAAGGAGATTATTAGGAGATTATTATATTTTATAGCTGACTGTAGATGAATTCCAGCAGTACTATATTAAGGTGTGGTGTGGGCAGCAGAGTATGAAGCCAAACAGTGCCTCTCTGAACTGTACCAACGCACATATTAGGGATTGTTAGGGAAATTAAATATTTAAGGAATATTAGAATAGTTGCAAGAATGACCTCAGTTTCCAAAAGAGTAGGACGAAGAAAACAGAAAGAAATTAGATGACAGAAGAATAATTGAGAAATACAGTGATTACAGTAATTATAAGTAGAAGAGATGTGAAACTAATGTATCATTGAATATTGTAGCCAGCTATCAACAAATACAGTTAACAGAAATTAAAAATGATCAAGAATGTTAATTAAAATGATGAAATGTTATTAAATAAAGAATTATTAATACTAGTCTAATGAAGTTACATTGAGAATCCCATCGTCAACCATTGATATTGAGATGAAGAAAAGGCATGTGAAAAAGACAAGTTTATTTGACCTAAACTTCATTCAGGTAAACTAAACTTTTTTAGGAGGGGGAGCATATGTAACGCAACAGAAATGCTAGCATCTATGTTACATAAAAACGAGGTTAACAGAATAATAAACAAGTCAATATCTAACCCCATGATAAAACAAAAATCTAATAATTACATTTATAATTATAGATAAAGGTAAATAAGGATGCAAGGTAGAATTAACAAGAATAAACGAACCTGTAAGTTAGATAATAGTTAATGACATATGTTCAGTGAAAGGCAAACAAAAAAGAAATAATAATTTACTTTATAGTAATAGCAAGTAAGGATTTTGAGTTAAAAGATATTATTTTGTGACAACAAATGTTATGATAAAGTTTATGTTATGTTATACCAAATATGTGTTGAGTTAACGAAAGGTAATGAAACAAGATGTATTATTCAAATACTGTTGTAGAATGAAATGTGAAGCAGCTAGTTAGTGTTAATAGATTTGAATTTTCTTATATGTGATCCATAGTTCAAGATAAAATTGTCATTAGATATGGAAAAAATAATTGTTTATGTAAATGTTAATAGTTAAGATTTGATTATATATATGAATTTATGTAAAAGGGCTATAGATGTTTACCAGTTATAAACACAGGTAGATCCGTTTACAATAAAAGGCCTAACAGCCAAAACCACAATATAACCACTCATAACATAAAGGTTAGGTACATAAATTAATAATAATTAATGAATACGGTTTGAAGAGCTAGAAAAAAACATCAAATTAATAATGATATATAATAAACCATATCAATTTATACAAACTATGATAATGCCATGATATCGATTGATAACATTTAATATCGAAAAGGTAGTAAATATAAAAGAAACAGGCTCATATCAAAAAACCAGCAGAATATGTGTAGAAAATAATAAACCAACTATCGGTAAAGTTACATTCCGATATGATAGCAAATTGATAAGGAATAGACAAAAAATATATGAAATAAACACTATATACCAAAACATGTGGAAGGAAGAAAAATCATGCGTTGTTAGGGACTACAGAAAACGAAGAAGTTGTTGATTTGTTAATTATTGCCTTTTATGATCTGAAAGTGATGAGATTGAAAAACCCAAGAAATGTCTATTTAATCGGAATATACTAAATTAGCAAAGATTATTATAAAATACAAAATTCTAATGATAATATTTATGATTTTGCCAGTATAATTTAACCAAATACGACAATATTATGAAATCACAATAGAAAATAAATAACTGGATTCTACAAGGGAAGACTTGAACTGTCCCATATCCGAAAGGAATTGATGATATAATAAACCAAATAGAAAGAGTCAAATGTATCACAATTAATAAAATACACTACACTAGAACTCATAACCTTTCAAATACACGGAACATCACTAATTGTTTCAACCGAGAGAAGAACGTATTTGGATCCAGGAATTGCAGAAGAAGCATCAATCGAGCTGTAAATCAATCCCGAGAGCTGTATTTCCGAGGTGGACAGGACAAGAATTCCATTTTATTAAACCGAAGAAAGAACATTGTACGGCATAATTGTCCAGAACAGTAAATTTATCACTCAACCGCCTACACGATTTGCTTCGTTCTAGTCTGGTAAATTATTATTATATTAATCATATTAACTACACAACACTTCAAATTTGTAAATCTTGCATTCTTATCTATGTATTTTTAATCTTCCCCACAGTTACAAGAACCTTCACCCCCTGAATTAAATTAATTACAAATTAAAACACACTATATAACTGAATCTAAATAAAGGATCGGAATAATCAATAATCGATTCACGCAATCTATAGCCCAAGCATATGTCAGTTAGAACATATCTTATTCAATGTTAAAGAAGTAAACAAATAAAGAACCTTTATATAGTTGCAAAACCTTGTCATTTGGAGTATGATTTAATGAGTTGGGAATAAAAAGTAACTGACTAAGTATAGAATAATTGATTAACATAAACAGTGAAATAACCTATAAGTTTCGTTGCTCCGGTACTACAGCGCTTATAGCGGAATTCTCCGACACCAAAGAGAGAGCGTAAAAATACAAAATTATACAGAATTCTCTTCAAGGTATAATAGGGTTGAATGAAATTACAGAATAACGCCTTAATTAGTTAAGTTTCAAGTACACTAACACTGATATTTTTTAGAGAGCTAAGTTAATATTAATTAATTACATCAATATATCCCACAACTCCAAACATCTCAGATATTTAAATGATTAAGTAAATTAAACGACCTAAGAGAGTAAAGACAGGGGAACATACCCGTTCATAGCAACGAATAGGCTTACATTGAGTGAAAATAACGAGACGCTCGTACTCGTCCCATTACAAATTAACGAACTCAACAGTGGGGACTTGAACCGTACGTACTACTAGTCTCTATAACAAATTGGCGCTCAACCAGTGTAGGGCTTAAGTTAAGTAACTATAACTATATTAATATTACTTAACCAGAGCCGGCAACTGTGGGAGAGTAAGCATGCATACCAGAGGTAGATCAAGGATTAGGGCAGGAGAAACGGAGAAGGAAATAGATGAACAAGAACAGGAAATAGAACTAATAACGGATAGTGAAATGGAACAACAGACAGACGAAATAGCGGAAACTGAAATTATTATGGACAAGGAAAAGGGAGTAATGGAAGAAGATGCCCAAGGGGACCAATTAGATAAGCCCAACCAAAAGGAAAACTTGAGTATACAGGAAATGTTTAATCTACTATTGGTAAAATTCGATAAAACCAATGAGGAAAACAAGGAGAATTTTAGGAAACAGGATGAAAACTCAAAGAGACTGGAGGAAAAATACGATAAAACAAATGAGGAAATTAAAGAAACCTCAAAACAAATTCACGAAAGGTTAGATAGGAATGATGAGGGTTTAAAACAAATGAAGGAAGACATCTTACAAATACATGAAGAAAATTTAAGGCAAATTAATGAAAAAATTGAAAATCTTCATGTGACAATTAACCAGAAGGTGGACCAAAATAATGAGGAAAGAAAACTAGAAATAGCCAAAACAAATGAAGGGTTAGAAAAAACTAACAAAACAATAGTACAGGTTCGTGAAGAACTACAAAATAAAATTAATGACATAAAAATTGAGAGTAAAACATTGGTCGAAGAAATCCAACAGGAAATTGTCGGAAAATATGAGCAAATTAAAAACGAAGTACATCAGGTACGGGAAGAGAATAAGGAAGGTATTACGCAAATACAGACAGACATGGGCGAACGACTCGAAAGAGTCTATGGCAATTTAAACAGTATGGAAGGTCAAATTAATACCAGTAAAAATAAAAGAGGAAATTAGTAGACGTGAATTACAATTACAAGAAGAAGTAGATTCGTGGCGGGATAGGACATGCCAACATAGTCATACAAATAACCACGAGAACCGGGAGTCGATTAATTTTCGTAATTACAAGCGCAATCCGATGGAATTTTTAAAGAGATTGGAAGAGGTGGTCGCAAGAAATAGAGAAAATCGCTGGAGTATTATACGCAGTATGATTGATGAAACATTTAAAGATACTTATGATAATTGGTGGACAGCGGTGCGCCCGGATATACTGGACATGACCGAGTTCAAAAAACAATTTAAAGAGAAATATTGGTCTGAATCGACCCAGAACATGATTAGGAATAATTTGAGTAACGGTCGATACGAAACAAACATAGGCCAGTCTCCTACTTCATACTTTCTAGGAAAGGTATGTATGGCACGGAACTTAGAGCCCAGAATTCCCGAAGAATGTTTGGTGATACAACTATCCTACCATTACGAGGAAGGGATAAAAAATGCACGTATGTGTAGTCAAATCAAAACAATTCCAGCCATGGCCAAATTCCTGGAGAATTATGAGCACGAGAACCAGTACCAAAGAAATAGGATGTTAAATCATAAATATCAGAAGTATAATGATAACGCGCCACCAACCAATTCTCATAATAATGATCACAATCGACCTGCGCAGAACGTTAATGCCAATAGGACCCAACATGAGCATGCGAATAATAATTCCAGGAACTATAATTATCATGGCAATAATACTTATAATTACCGCGATAGTCGCAATAATAGAGGAGATGGGGACAGACGACCCAATAATTATAGGCATAACGTCAATTATATCTACTCCAGGCCTCAAGGTAATCAGCGACGGTATTACCCAAGGAGTCACCGATATGACAATCATTATGACCAGTCCCGGCGTGAAGACAACTATACACCTAGAGGAAATTATAGAATAGCGGAACCTAATACGGAGGATCGTACCGAAACTGTACTAAATCAACACAATAATACAAATGAAAATAGAGAAGAGGGGGTAAGCCCTCATTTAAACTAATAGAGGCAGTGAAAATTAATGAATACCCTTCACTGAACCGTAATCTTGGGGAACAACGACTTATAAACAAAATTAAGAGTAATCATACCATAACTATAATTAATAATCACTATTTAAAGAATATCAGAGAAGATTTATTGGAAGAGGATAAGAAACATGTAAACAGTAATAGTAATAACGAAATCATATATGTAACAGCAAAATTAAATGGGGTACAATCTACCATAATGATAGATACTGGATCTAACATATCTTTGATAGACAGTACTGAACTTGAAAAAATACAGCGAGAAGGCCAGTTGCCCATACCGACATTACCTGTCAATAATGTGATAATTATCGGAGCCACTGGGAGACAAAATAAAACAGTTAAAAAACAAGTATCGCTCGATCTTACCAATAATAATATGACCCTACCAATAGGATTCTTGGTCGCAACGGGATTACCGTTCAATGTATTGATTGGATGCGATGTATTGCGCCAACATTCCGCAGTAATTGACTTGCATAAAGGTATAATATCATTAACATCCGAAGAAGGATTATGGACAGCAGAATTAATTGACACTAATAGAACCGTTCCAGTTAACACCAAATGTCTAGCCATAAAAAGCTACTTTTGTAAGAAAAATAAAATACCAGAAGTCATTCAATATGAGGACGATGATCCCGAACTGTGGCAGAGTAAGTTAGAAGAGGTCCGAGAATTCCAAAGGGAAAAAACTTGTAGACAAGTAAGTAAGGTACAGGCCGAAAATTTAATTCAAATATATAATAAATACAAACATGTATTCTCCAATGCTCCAGGTAAAGTAAAAGGATATCAGTGTGTGATAAATTTTAAAGAACCAGTGAACTTTCGCAGAAAATCATACCCAATTGCTTATTCCATAAAAAGCGAAGTACGGGACGAGATTAATCGTATGATTCAAGATGACATAATAGAATATAGTCAATCACCATATACCAGTCCCATAGTGGCAGTCCCGAAAAAGAACGGAAAGGTGAGAATTTGCCTGGACGCTAGAGAAATAAATAAGATGATCATCAATGATAGGACTTCACCAGGCGAAATAGAAGAAATTTTAAAGAAATTCCACGGCATTAAATACATCAGTACTTGGGATACGGTATGCGGTTACTGGCAGGTCGAACTACATCCAGATAGTAGAAAATACATGGCGTTCCTTTTTGACGGAAGGAACTATCAATTTAAAAGGCTACCTTTCGGACTAATTAATTCTGTTGCAATATTTTTAAAATGTATGGACCAAGTATTGGGACAAGAAACACTGCAGTTCACTACGGTCTATGTAGATGACCTACTTATAACTTCTTCACATTGGGATGAACATTGCGAGCGGGTGGAACAGGTACTAAGAAAATTATCCGAAAACAACATAACACTCAAGTTGAATAAATCTAAATTTATCGCCAATCAAGTAAAGTTCTTAGGTTTTAATTTGTCTGAGGAGGGTATCACACCTTCAACAGAAAAAGTAGAAGCAATTCAACTGTTCCCTACTCCAAAAAATAGAAAACAGCTACAATCCTTTCTTGGAATTTGTAACTATTACCGAAAATTCCAAGATAACTATTCGGAAGTAACTGCCAAGTTTCAGAAACAATTATCATCCAAAGACAAGTGGGCATGGGGACCAGAACAAGATAAAATTCTGCAATTAATCAAGAAGAAATTTTTAGAAACAGTTATGTTGTACCACCCTGATTTTAACAAACGCTTTTATTTAAATTGTGATGCGAGCAATGTTAGCTTAGGAGCTACCCTATATCAAGAAGATAAAGAAGGACATCATATGGTAATCAGCTTCGCCAGCAGGGTGCTTAACAACTGCGAACGCAATTATAACGTTACCGAGAAGGAGCTGCTAAGCGTAGTGTACGCATGCAATAAATTTAGAACTTACATACTCGGATACCCAGTGACCATAAGAAGTGACCATAAATCAATTTCATTCCTAAAAAGATGTAAACTTAGTCATGGCCGGCTAACTAGATGGGTCCTTGCATTGCAAGAGTATTGCATTGATTGGGAATATATACCTGGAAGAAAGAACATAGCAGCCGATATCTTGTCCCGAATAAACATACAAGACCAATCGTTCGAAGGAGAAAAGGAAGAGATTGCAAAAGTGTACCATGTCATTAAGAGTCGGAGGGATTTGGAGATTATTATAAATGAAATTAATCAACACCAATAATCGGATCCCAAATTAATAAACATACGTCAGAAGATACAAAATGCTGATGAAGTTATTACTAAATATTACTGTATACATGATGATCGATTATTTATTAAGGTCACCCCTAAACAAATAAACTGGAAACTAGTAATTCCCACCGCTGTGGAAAACAAATTGATATTGGATTACCATGAACGATATGGACACATGGGAGCCATGAAAATCGTCAAAGCCCTGGAAGAACAAGTGTACATAAAAAATATAACAAGAAAAGTAGAAAAATCCATACAAGCATGTCACATCTGCCAGATGGTTAAACATAATAATGAGAAGAAGGAGGGAGTCATGATCCCTATTACATCCAATTATAAGCTGGAGAAAGTATTTCTGGATATATGTGGACCATTCCCACGCAGTGGAGGAAACCACAGATATAAATTCATAATAATTATTTTTGATCACTTTTCCAAATACACTAAACTCTACGCTATTAGCAGAGCCACAACCAAGAAAATTCTGGAAATAGTCATTGGACGTTACATAACAGAGATTGGTAAACCGTCATCAATTATCACCGATCATGGTACGCAATTCAAGGGCTATAAATGGAGAAATAATCTTTTAAAACACAACATTAGAACATATAAGACTTCAGTATACCACCCCAGCAGTAATCCGGCAGAACGTGTATTGAGGGAAGTTGGCAGAATACTCCGAACTTACTGTCATGACCAACAGAGAAAGTGGTACGAATACTTGTCACTAACCGAAGAGTTCTTAAATATATCTTACCATCAGTCCATTGAAAATACCCCTTATACTGTTATGTTTGAAAGGCTTCCACCTAGAGAAATCCAGGATATTATAAACTTTCCAAATAACCCAGAATATCAATTTGAAACCGTTAAATTTTATAACCGAATAATGGAAAAGGCGGAAATGAAGAAAAGAAAATATGAAAAGGATAATCCAAAACCAATTAAGCACCAAGTGGGCGAGAAAATATTAATAAGAAACAGGGAGCTACCAAGCACTCTAGAGGGAATAACTAAAAAAATATTATTATTATATACTGGGCCATATGTGATAACAAAAAATAATAATAACAATACATATGAAATAATGAACCCTATAACGAAAAGGATTAAGGGAACATACAACCAAGAGTCCGTAAAGAAATATAATGAATAAATTCTAAAATACAATAAGAACAACTTATTACCAGTTTTAAGGAGGAAATTATAGGAATTTAAAAAGAATTTGAATTTGAATACTACCACTAAATTCTAAAATACAATAAGAACCACTTATTATCGATTTTGAAAAAAAAAACACTTGTAAATAAAAGAGAATTTGTTGAACAATAAAATAAATAGAAAAAAAAATGTCATTCAAAATGAAGTAAGTCTGAATTAAAATATAGTTATGAAGAAGATTACAGAAGAAAACTTGAATTATTATTATTAAATGTGTATAAAGAAACAGTGTCAATAATGAATAATGAACCCCCAAGATTACAGAAGAAAACTAGAATTATTACTAAAACGCCTACAAAGAAATAATGTGAATGATAAGTAATGAAACCCCAAGATAAAAAGTTTTTACCTCAAATCTACCTATACAAAATAATTAAAGAAAAATCATATGACCTAAAATACATACCGCATTGCCAAGTGAAAGAAACAACTTCAGTAAATGATTGATTGTAACCAATGTAATATTAAAGAAAACAAGAAGGAAAAAATATTTATGAACATAAGTCATTGAAATATAAACAGCCAAAATAATGAAATACGATAAGAAGAAGAATAGTTGAGCTAAGGACTGTATTTAGTCATAAACACAGTTATAATGATTATCACACAATAACCATTTAGAAAATATTGAGATCAGAAAAAACAAATGAAGAAGATACTTAGCATTATAATCACAACAAAAATGAAAACAAAAATAATTACAAATGATAACTGTCAGATTTAATAGCAAAGAATGTTTAAGAAAACTAAAATGGAATCACAAAGTATGGAGGATAGTAATGAAGAAATATAAAAGCAACAAAGAAAAAAATTTTTCCCAAATATTTATTATTAATTAATTAAGGAGATTATTAGGAGATTATTATATTTTATAGCTGACTGTAGATGAATTCCAGCAGTACTATATTAAGGTGTGGTGTGGGCAGCAGAGTATGAAGCCAAACAGTGCCTCTCTGAACTGTACCAACGCACATATTAGGGATTGTTAGGGAAATTAAATATTTAAGGAATATTAGAATAGTTGCAAGAATGACCTCAGTTTCCAAAAGAGTAGGACGAAGAAAACAGAAAGAAATTAGATGACAGAAGAATAATTGAGAAATACAGTGATTACAGTAATTATAAGTAGAAGAGATGTGAAACTAATGTATCATTGAATATTGTAGCCAGCTATCAACAAATACAGTTAACAGAAATTAAAAATGATCAAGAATGTTAATTAAAATGATGAAATGTTATTAAATAAAGAATTATTAATACTAGTCTAATGAAGTTACATTGAGAATCCCATCGTCAACCATTGATATTGAGATGAAGAAAAGGCATGTGAAAAAGACAAGTTTATTTGACCTAAACTTCATTCAGGTAAACTAAACTTTTTTAGGAGGGGGAGCATATGTAACGCAACAGAAATGCTAGCATCTATGTTACATAAAAACGAGGTGAACAGAATAATAAACAAGTCAATATCTAACCCCATGATAAAACAAAAATCTAATAATTACATTTATAATTATAGATAAAGGTAAATAAGGATGCAAGGTAGAATTAACAAGAATAAACGAACCTGTAAGTTAGATAATAGTTAATGACATATGTTCAGTGAAAGGCAAACAAAAAAGAAATAATAATTTACTTTATAGTAATAGCAAGTAAGGATTTTGAGTTAAAAGATATTATTTTGTGACAACAAATGTTATGATAAAGTTTATGTTATGTTATACCAAATATGTGTTGAGTTAACGAAAGGTAATGAAACAAGATGTATTATTCAAATACTGTTGTAGAATGAAGTGTGAAGCAGCTAGTTAGTGTTAATAGATTTGAATTTTCTTATATGTGATCCATAGTTCAAGGTAAAATTGTCATTAGATATAGAAAAAATAATTGTTTATGTAAATGTTAATAGTTAAGATTTGATTGTATGTATGAATTTATGTAAAAGGGCTATAGATGTTTACCAGTTATAAACACAGGTAGATCCGTTTACAATAAAAGGCCTAACAGCCAAAACCACAATATAACCACTCATAACATAAAGGTTAGGTACATAAATTAATAATAATTAATGAATACGGTTTGAAGAGCTAGAAAAAAACATCAAATTAATAATGATATATAATAAACCATATCAATTTATACAAACTATGATAATGCCATGATATCGATTGATAACATTTAATATCGAAAAGGTAGTAAATATAAAAGAAACAGGCTCATATCAAAAAACCAGCAGAATATGTGTAGAAAATAATAAACCAACTATCGGTAAAGTTACATTCCGATATGATAGCAAATTGATAAGGAATAGACAAAAAGTATATGAAATAAACACTATATACCAAAACATGTGGAAGGAAGAAAAATCATGCGTTGCTAGGGACTACAGAAAACGAAGAAGTTGTTGATTTGTTAATTATTGCCTTTTATGATCTGAAAGTGATGAGATTGAAAAACCCAAGAAATGTCTATTTAATCGGAATATACTAAATTAGCAAAGATTATTATAAAATACAAAATTCTAATGATAATATTTATGATTTTGCCAGTATAATTTAACCAAATACGACAATATTATGAAATCACAATAGAAAATAAATAACTGGATTCTACAAGGGAAGACTTGAACTGTCCCATATCCGAAAGGAATTGATGATATAATAAACCAAATAGAAAGAGTCAAATGTATCACAATTAATAAAATACACTACACTAGAACTCATAACCTTTCAAATACACGGAACATCACTAATTGTTTCAACCGAGAGAAGAACGTATTTGGATCCAGGAATTGCAGAAGAAGCATCAATCGAGCTGTAAATCAATCCCGAGAGCTGTATTTCCGAGGTGGACAGGACAAGAATTCCATTGTATTAAACTGAAGAAAGAACATTGTACGGCATAATTGTCCAGAACAGTAAATTTATCACTCAACCGCCTACACGATTTGCTTCGTTCTAGTCTGGTAAATTATTATTATATTAATCATATTAACTACACAACACTTCAAATTTGTAAATCTTGCATTCTTATCTATGTATTTTTAATCTTCCCCACAGTTACAAGAACCTTCACCCCCTGAATTAAATTAATTACAAATTAAAACACACTATATAACTGAATCTAAATAAAGGATCGGAATAATCAATAATCGATTCACGCAATCTATAGCCCAAGCATATGTCAGTTAGAACATATCTTATTCAATGTTAAAGAAGTAAACAAATAAAGAACCTTTATATAGTTGCAAAACCTTGTCATTTGGAGTATGATTTAATGAGTTGGGAATAAAAAGTAACTGACTAAGTATAGAATAATTGATTAACATAAACAGTGAAATAACCTATAAGTTTCGTTGCTCCGGTACTACAGCGCTTATAGCGGAATTCTCCGACACCAAAGAGAGAGCGTAAAAATACAAAATTATACAGAATTCTCTTCAAGGTATAATAGGGTTGAATGAAATTACAGAATAACGCCTTAATTAGTTAAGTTTCAAGTACACTAACACTGATATTTTTTAGAGAGCTAAGTTAATATTAATTAATTACATCAATATATCCCACAACTCCAAACATCTCAGATATTTAAATGATTAAGTAAATTAAACGACCTAAGAGAGTAAAGACAGGGGAACATACCCGTTCATAGCAACGAATAGGCTTACATTGTGTGAAAATAACAAGACGCTCGTACTCGTCCCATTACAAATTAACGAACTCAACAGTGGGGACTTGAACCGTACGTACTACTAGTCTCTATAACAATATATATATATATAAAACAAGTAAACTTTTTGGGACACTTGATGAAGTTAATTTAAATAATTGTAATAATATTTGTATTTAAACAATATTTGTAATACACAGAAGTATGGCAAGAAGTAACATGCAGGTAAGATTAATAACATATGCGGTAAACCAAATATGTAAATTATATAAAACAACCAGAGTAGTCTAAAGTAATGTGAAAAATTAAGATAATTGTACAAATACAAGTGTAATAATATATATAATACTTTCACTTATGAACTTACTGTTGTCACTTCCCAAACGTTTTGAGATGTTGTTTCTCTTCTTCAGTGGGTTTAATACTAACTGTCGATTACAGAATAACCGTTACGGAATGGAGTGTGTGGTGGGGTTGATGGTGGGAAGGGATTGGCGCTGAGGTTCGAATTATGTGTGTGGATCACTGTGTCAAATAGTGTATGTGATTTGTGATGTATCTGTTCATTTAATATGTTGTTTGGTTGTAGTGTGTGATATCTGTATATTTCAAATTGTTCAGCTGTGTTTAGTTTTCTACTTTTAGGTAAGTAGTGTAATATTTCCATGTTGTGTTCTATGTTTGTGTAACTGTAGTTTTCGTTATGTAAATGTGTGGCAAATGTGGAATGTATGTAGTTTAAATACAAGTGTATATATAATAGTACAGAAACAAATGACATGTTCAGTTTAAGTGCAGAACTTGAGTAATGTCTGATTTTTGTTTAATGCAACAACCTATCCAATTCAGAAAAAGTGTGTTCTCAAGTCTTACTATATTTTGTGCACTTCAAATAACAATGAATCTACTGCATATAATTTGAGTTCTTAGTTTTTGAGAATTATACAATCAGTAGTTGTTCTCTTCTTCATATACCATAATTTTCTCCTCAGACATCTCTTCAAGAAGTAACTGATTGCTTCAGTTGTTTTCAGTGTTTATAATTAGAGAAAAAAATTTCTTCTTGTACCATTAACACTTGAAAATCAATGATATCATATGTGATAACCATTGTGACTTATGGACGTTGCCTTTAAAGCTAATCTAACTATTCTTCTAGTCAAATTGCAAATCTTTTACTAAGTTCTTCTTCTCCTTTACTCCCTTTAATAACTTAGAATTTGGTTTTCTTTCAGTGTTTCTTTTTTCAGATTTTTTTCCTACATCATCCAAATAATTTTGAGAAAAAAAAAAGAAATGGTATTACAACATTTAATTCAACAACAAAACCATAAATCACAAAATAAATGTAATGTATTAATTTAAATACTGTTCATAAAATTAAAAATATTTGTTTTTTAGTACCATGTTACAACTGACAAGTGATTATTTATACTACTGGGTATTTGTTAAGTGATAGCTAGTTGTATATGAAAGGGAAGAAAATGGTCAAAACTGAAAAATTAAAGGTAAGTCATGTGCAAAGTTTGCATATGAATATACATTTTTCATGAAAAAACATTTATAGAAAAAAATTGACTCTTCATTATTTATATGCATATTATATAAAGTTTCTTCTTCTAATTTCTGATATTCTAAAAGGCATCAGACTTTCATCCCCGTAACTATTTTCACCACCCTTCCATATTTTCTATCATTTATTTTACTTCCTCAACTGTGTTCCATCATTTTTTACAATTTTTGTACCCTTTGCAGCCATTTTTGTTCCTCTCATATGTTTTCTGTGTTTTCCCATTGTTTTGAATAATTTGTACTGAACCTTCCTAGTAATGTTCTTATACTATTCGAGTGGCCAATTTTCCAATTAATGAACTATTGATTGCTCATAAATAATAGTCCTGACATGATCCTGTTTTGTCATATTTGACACTTTGTGTAATATTTTGTTTTGTTGCTCTTTCAATTTTGTCTCTTGATGCCAAGTTCAGGGTTTCACTGCCATTTGGCAAAGTGGGTACTAACATTGTATTATAATGAATGTTTTGGCTCTCGGATTAATTTGTCTTTTTGCAAAACACATCTTTACAGTGCATAGTATATATTAAAAGAGTTTCAAGAATATAAAAATATTTAGATTTAGCTGTTAGTAAAATATGTCATAGATCTACAGTGACACTTTTTTTTAATGACATCAATGGAGAACAACATAAAAGTGCTGTTGAGAAGTGTCTAATGTTCAGAAACAAGCTTAGGAACAACAAAATTGTGCAACAAGCGTAGATTTGTGCAACAAAATGGTTTATGTGTTGAAAATTAATGAAAGGCTATACATTGTTCATAACACACATGTAAACAACATTTTTTATAAATTTGAAAGTTGCAAATTTCTTTATATATTCTAGAAAACTTTTCTTTTGATTCAACTATCCAGAAGGTTTGAAATAACACATACTTTCTTTGGAACTGTCAGATCCTGCATAAATGTCTTCTCAATATATTCAAGTTCTCATATTAAATAAGTGTTACTGTATATTTTTTAATGATGTTTTAACTTTTCTACCACTTCAGCTACTTGTTTGCTTGTCAGTGGAGGGTAATTTGGTTTGGTGTTGTCATACCTTTCTGGTATTGTCCTCATCTTAACATGTTGACATATCGTGAAGAATTTCTGAATTCACAGACATCAGTTGAGTCATTTAAATGAGACGATGTAAGAAATGAGTTTTTCCCCACAGTTTGTTCATATTACTTGACTGTCATAATCATAAAAAGCAGGAGTTCTAGAAGTGGTTTAGGAGGCAAAACAAATTGTAACACTCAGATGGATCCTACCTGTAGGTGACTCAGGTACCCAAATTAAAAGCTCCAGGTATACTCATTAGCAGTTGTGATACACACAATAAGCAAATCACCTATTACTGTCAGCATCTATAGTCTTGTTATAATTGGTAATCCCTTTATGGAAACACACATGGCTGATGGGTGTTTAGTGGCAGTAATACACAAGAGAGGAAGTAAGTAAATCAAACATGTTGTTTATGATTGGAGTTTTAATGAGAATTTAAATTGTTATTTGGTGTATTAATTGTTTGTTTAGGAGAAGACATTAAGCTTGGTGACGACAGGAGGAACCTGTGTACTGGGTGCTGCATTAGTAATGTGGGGTCAGAATGATGGCATAGTGCGTGCTAAACTCAAGAAGGAGCAAACCCCTTATCCAGCCATCCGACCTCCACATAGTGGCATCATTACACAGTGTACCTCAGTGCCTGATTGTAACCAACTATGGATTGGATACTCAACTGGGAAGATACTTGTTTACAAGTAAGAATTAAGATACCGTGTATTGTATTTTGTCACAATTTATTTTGTGCATTAGTGTGTATGATGAAGGCAGTATGTGTAGTTGGTTAAATACAGTCTAACCTCTGTGTTTTGAAACAAAGAATATTCAGTCCTTTCAAATTATCCTTCTAATTTTTTGGACTACTATGAAAATATTAATAAGGTAAATTAATATTTTATATTACATTAATAATAATGTTTAGTTTATTATGTAGTACCAAATCATAGCATGTACTTCAATTGAACATTTATAGAAATCTTTTTGTGTAGAAATTTTTCTTAATTTATTATTGTAATCTTAAAGTAATCACCAAAACCGAGTATGTGAACACCAGATATGAATGTTAAAATATTGTGTGTGTGTGTGGGGGGGGGCACCATGTGCCAATTTATGTGTTAATACTATGGTTTTGATTACAGATACAAATTTGTGCCCAGTAAAGGAACGTTGGAATTTTCACCAGATTCTGTTAATTTACTGGGTCACACATCAGCTGTACTCAGTCTGACGCTTTGCAGAAGCTTCAGTATAGCACTCAGTGGTTCTCACGATGGGTCAGCCATATTGTGGGACTTGAACACACTTTCTTATATACATTCTTTACCGAACATCAGTCTTCCTGTATGTATTGTTAGTTATTAATACATGTAATGTTATTTGAATAATATTTACCAATTTGTTAATAGTTTGTTAGTTCAACAGGTTTTATAATTTGACTTGACACAAGACATTTTCCTGACATATTACACTATTGGTGACATACTAATGGCAAATCCCAAAGTAAATAGCCCATTATAATGTAATCATAAAATACATAAATACAGAGTGGGCCATAAATCTCTTGGTACTAGATATCATCTTTAGTTCAGTAGTGACCATGCATAATAAATTATAAAAGGATTTGTGAGGTTTATTTGTTAAGTAGACATAATTTTACAACATTATTACCACTGTCAGCAGGATCTGTATATAGACTATATATAATAATAATTGTGTCCGCATGCGCGCACATGTGTGTGTGTGTGTGTGTGTGTGTGTGTGTGTGTGTGTGTGTGTGTGTGTGTGTGTGTGTGTGTGTGTGTGTGTGTGTGTGTGTGTGTGTGTGTGTGTGTGTGTGTGTGTGTGTGTGTGTGTGTGTGTGGATAATGCAATTATGAGATTTGTTTCTGTTAGTGTGTGTATATTATATAAGCAATAATAAAAGTAACTGGTACACATATATTGTTATACCTATATTAATAAGAATAACTGTAGTATTCCACGAATATTAACGTTCACTGTATTTCCCATACACAAGTAATAATGATGACAATAAATTTTGAATCTTGACAGTAAAATGTCAAAATGTTGACTCAAATCTTTTAAAATTTTTGTCGAGTTAGTGACTGAACCTCACAAAACCTTTTTATCATTAGAAGTTATTAAAAAAAATACCCATGTCTTGTCACAAGTGATGATATGACTTTAAAAAAATCAACACCCTTGTCATTGTATTGCATGATAAAGGTCAAAGCATTACCTAGTAAGTGTTATTGTTTTTGTACACTTTAGAGACCCTACGCTGTTGATATCCAGTGTGATAGTTAAACATGTTCTGCCCCAATTTCACACAGAACAGTTCTTGAAATTATTTGGAAATTAACAGGAAATTAAAAAAGAAACTTAAACCATGTTCTTGTGAACTTTTCCTGTAAATTTACTGCATCAAACCATCATTAGCATTAGATTGCCACACACTCTATGCCTCAACATGCATGTTAGCACATGCTCCATTAATTTTTCTAACCCATTTTCTCGTCATTCTTGCATGTTGCATTTTTTCTGTGGACTGCACTAATCTAACAATGAATGTTTTGGGTTTTACATTTCTTATAGTTGAAAAACAGGTAACGCATCATATGCTGTGGTCCTTCAGTTGTCTTAAACATTTAAAGCATGTGAAATAAATTGTAAACAAAGACTGCTTCTTCTGTTATGGCATCTGTGTCAAGCTAATGCATGTAGAAGATCAGCGCATAGAGATGATCATAAAATTTTACAAGTATTATTTGGAAACAGAACTTATCTAATACCAAATTTGAAAGTATATTTGTGAACAAACAAATACTTGTAATGTTTTTGTTATATTAAATGATATATAAACATTATTCACTAATGTACTGTTAACACACTGTTAATGGTGAGAAACTTGAAGATAGAAAACGGAACAGAATGTAAATGTAGGCTAATTAATGTTTTATTTATACTTAACGGGTACCTTACTTACTGAAAGTTGTTAGTAGTCCTGTGACAACATGCCAGTAACTGAATAGTGGTCACAATATTTAAGTTACTGTATTTCCCCACATAATGGTCGCACTTTTTATGCCCGAAATATACCTGAAAAAACACGATGCGACCTTTATGCGAAAATAAGATTTTAGGTGAATAAAAAAAAAATTTTTTTTTTTTCAAAGACGATTTATTAATAAAATTATTTACAAAGTTAATTATAAATTGTCATTATTTATAATGTCTTTTTTCCTTAATTAAAAAGTCGGTATTTATTCACTTATTTAATTTAACAATCCGGAAGGGTCGTAGGCAGGAAGATTGATGAAATCTGAAATGAAATGAAGGAAAAAATTAATAACTTATTTTTTTTAATGTTAGGAGCACTTCTATATATTAATTCATGTGTTTTTTTAGCAATTCAAAGTTATGTTGACTTACCGCAATCACACATCTGTGTCTGAAGATTCTCCTTCCACTTCGTTGGTATCGCCTAACTCTGGTGGTACAATTTCATTGTCGCTAACACAAGAATCATTTTCACACAAAGTATCATCTTCAGTACCATCTAGCAAATTTGATATGCAGGGCCGTCTTAGGCCATGCAGGGGCCTTTGGGCACACAGAGTTTGGGGCCCTTTTAGAAATTAAAAAAAAAAAAGTGAATGAAAACATCACTGTGTACTTTTATTTAGTGACTTTATTGGTTATTATGGTTAGCTTTATACAAATCAAATATAAGTGAAGTGATTACTGTTTTGAGAATTGGACTTACGTTAATGATAATGGTTTCTTCCGGGATTTCTGTTGTCCAAAATCTTCTATTATGTCCTCAAAGTCTAATTTTTGAAGGATATCACTTTCTATGCACATGATTGACAAATTAGAAAGTCGTTCTTGTAACATAGTCATTCGTAATTCATTTTTTATTCTTTTTAGCTGTTAAAATGAACGCTCTCCACTACAATTGGTGACCATTAAGCAAAGGAATATCCTTGTAGCAACTTCCACATTCGGGAAAATTTCTTCTAATTTATCTGCTTTTATTAGAGTATGTAAGGCTGAGATACTCAAGTCCGTCGATTCATTTGCAAGGTTTTTCAAGTACTGCCTTAAATGAAAACATTCTGATTTGAGCTCATTAGCATTAATGTCTTCGTGATAGAATTCTGCAAATTCTTTGCATTTATTTGTCAACTGGTCAGAATCGATTGTTTTTAACTGAGAAAGAAAACTAAAACGTTTGTTAACTTCCTTGTATGATTCTGAACGTTGCTTTAAATGAGCATCCAATGTGTCGATTATAGGAAGAAATGTTTGTATATGAAATTTTTCTTTGCCATTCAACTGTACAGTCTCTGATGGTCCTTCCAAAAAAGTGATGCGTGTGCTGCGAATTCCTTTTCTTTGAGAATTATCTTTATAGTCAGCATTTAGATTTTTTTCTTTGGCAGCCGATTCGTACTGATCAAAATTACTGCGTGCGCTACTGATATAATCGGCAAGAGATGCAAAAAGCTTTGTTGCAACGTCCATTGTCATGGTATAATTCTGAAAACTTATGCTTGTTTTATTGATGAATCCCAAAAGGTCATTCCATATCTCCATTAGGAGAATGGTCTCCAATTTTTCCATTTTTTTGGCAAGGCTTTGAGCCTCGTTTCTTGTTTCTCCTGGTTGATCGGTGTTTCTGGCAATTGATGTTAAAGCTTCAGAAATATGATTATAACCATTTTGCAAAGCATTAAGAGCATCGGCGTGTGCAGACCATCTGGTTTCAGAGAGAGACTTCTCATATTTAGAAATCTCATCTGGTTTCCGATTTACATTCAAATTTAGAAATTTTAATGGCAATTCTTAGTAAAATTACACTAAAAATTGAGCTCCTCTTTTTTCAGTGTAAACGATGATGTCGGTATTTTGAGGCCCCCATCAAGCCGGGGGCCCTGGGCTCGTGCCCCATGTGCCCTTATGGAAAAGACGGAACTGTTGATATGGCTGGTTTCTTGAAGGTTTTCACTATGATCTCAGCTTTTATCAATTTCCAGCTATTAATCACCCATGGACATAATACTTCGATTGATGGACGCTTAATTTTTCTGCTTGGAGTCAACTGATGGTCACCGTTTGCCATCCAGTCTGAATAGAAACGGCATAAATTATCCTTGAATGGCTTATTAATGCTTACGTCTAGTGGCTATAGAATTGATTAAGGCCACCAGGGATAACTATTTGCCCAGTATTGCCTTCTTCCAAAAGTTCCTTCACTTCCCGTATAATGTGACCCTGAGAACTGTCCATAACGAGAAGGGCTGGGCACTTCAATAACGCGCCTGGTCTTTTGTTACATGCAGATTTCACCCAGTCTATCATTAGTTCCAAGTCCTCCAACCTTTCGATTGCACCCAAACATAAATTCCTCGCGGTAATTTTAGTCCCTTAGGCATTGTCTTTCTTTTCAAAATAATGAAAGGCGGCAGTTTGTTACCATTTGCAGCTAGCACTACGGTGCAGTGCAATTTTTCGTTACCAGTTGTTCTAACAGTTACAGTTGATGCACCCTTATTTTCAATGGTGGTATTTCATGGCAAGTCAAAACAGATGACAGTTTGATGTGCATTGCCAATTTATGAAAGTAAATAGCATCTACTTTTCTGTTCACTAATGATGAAATTGTACTATTTTTTCGTTATAATCAGCTGGAAGTTTTTGACAAATTGTTGTTCTCCTTCTAAGAGATAAATTGTAATGCCGCATGAATCTATATGCCCAACCATGACTACCCTTAAATTGATTCTCTAAGTTTTTACTTTTTGCTATTTCATGAGCTTTAGTTTGAATCATATCAAACGTAACACAACAACCATTGTTTCTTAGTTTGTGACGGTACGAATGTCCGTCTGAAGGAATTATGGTATTAAGGAATCTCTTATTGTATTTTTTTTATTGCATTTTCATATATAAAACATGGTTAGAACAACTCTCCCAATCATGAACGAAACGACACAGTTTCATCAGTGTAGATCGAATCCAAGGCCAGAGCCTACGTGCGTTCCGCCCCATACGCTATATAAAACAAATGGACAGACAATAATGAGACGTAATACAACCAGTGAAAGCGTCATAAAAATGACGCAAAACAAGGGCGTCAGCCATATGAAACAATGGAACGCTGATGACATAACACACACACATGCAAGAACGGAAGCAGTTTTTCATCCCATTTAACATCAGACATTCAGAGCGTTAACACATTGTAAAATTCACTGGTAGTTAATCGCCAGCAGAAGTGATAAAGTAACAAAGTGTAATTACAGCAACAATTCAGTGAACGATTTAAAATGTAATAAAGTAAATTCAGTGTGTAGCAACAAAACAGACATGATGCAGTAAAGCGTTCGGCGAACACCGGCCGGCAAAAAGTGGACGTCTGGAGGAACGGCTACATTTCAAAATCCAGGAAAGTGCAAAATTTATCTCAACCTATTATAATAAAAATTGAGCTCAAAATTCAATTCAAAATGTATCATTAATCTATTTCTGGGGTAAACTGAGCGTGTGTGAGAGTGAATGAAAGCCGGCATTTAAACAGGCAAAAAGCCATGAGACGTTGGTTTGTGTTTCATATCATTAACAATTAATGTGTACAAAAAATAAATACTGCAGTATAAAAGATATTCCTGTTGCAAAAGTAAAATGAAAGAAAAAATTATTATTATAAAAATGAAGTTGATGAATAGTAGAAGGCGGAAGTAACGTAAGACGCCATTTTGATTAATTTTATAAGACACCATAATTTTGATGTTAATAAATGTAAAATATTTAGCGTCATTAAACAAAGTTTTTATGCCACCACTATTGTCGTTAAAAGCATTATTTCAAGACCCAGCTCAGTCTCTGATTTCGGTTCAAAGAACTCTGGACCCTATAAAGAAAGAAACATATGGTAGTGGATCATGTGCTCCAGCACATAATTATGGTAAGTACGATAGTCATAAAACAAAGAATAAATTTGTTAATAAAGATAAGTTAATAAATGTCGTCCAGAACAAGGGACTTTATTATTTGTATGTTTTATAAGTTAACAAATGGTGCCCCAACTGGCGACATTATAAAAAGTAAATTTTTATAATAAACCCAAATACAGAGACGGGGTGGGGCATTGAGATAGTGTGTATTAGGTATCATAAGATAGAGGTTATGTTATATTGTAAGCTTAAGTCAATACAAAACTAAACTTTTATAAAAATTATTCTCGGTAGTAGAAGTTCTTTTATATTCGATATGGCAGACAATAGTGAGATGAGTATTACCGAATCGCAAATTATGAGCGAAGGTTATCAATCAACGCCAGTGCTGACAATAAGGACTGACGATAATGATATGAGTAAAATAATGCAAATGCTTAATAAACTCGATATAAAGTTTGATGAACAGAACGTAAAATTTGATGAACTGAAATAGGAGAATAGTGACTTAAAAAGCGATGTTAAAGAAATCAAAAGACTAAAATTGTAATTTGGATGAAAGAATAAATGAGATACATGCACGTTTAGATGAGATAGAGTTAGAAAATAAGAGTAGAGAAATAGACAAATTAAACATAAATAAAGACAAGGTAAGTAGTGGAAAGAATTATGATAAAATAAATAAAAATATGGTAATAGAAGATAATAGTGTGGATATTGGTAGTGATAATAAGATTTTAATGAGAGTAGAGGTTAATGGTGAGGAGATAGTTGTTGATGAGATTGAAAGAGGGGGTAAGAAGAGTTTAAGTGAGTATGGTGGGCAGAGGGCAAATTTTCCCAGTGGTATGAGTGGAGTAAATACTCCGCAAATGTTGTTTGAGGACGAAGGTTCCTCTAGAATTTATGTGGGAGACATGTGGTCTCCAAATGATCCCTTAGTTTCTTGTGTTGAGGTACCTGGTGAAGCCAGGAGGTGTTTTTATGAAGTAGTAGTGCCCTATGCATATATAGAGAATATATGCATATATAGAGAGAGAATGTAGCCTGGTGTGATAGAGAGAGATATATTTAGAGAGATAGTTATTGTGAGAGAAATAGAGATTTTTGAGATAAGTAGAAAGTATGAAGAGTTTATGGAAAGGTTAGGAGTAGAGATGGTTGATAATTATAGTAAATACTTACCTTGGGTGGAAGCTGATATAGCAGTAGTAGGAGACGATAATGAAAATAATGACTTAGTAACTTATCTGATTGTGACTAATTATACTGAAGGTGACAGGACCATAACCGATCGTGACAAGTTGTATGATAAATTGATAGGAATAACCCTATTAATTACGATAGTTTTGTAAAAGAATATAAGAATGTAAATAAGTATTATATTAATGATGGTAATATAATGTTTTCAAGAAAAAATAAGTTGTATAGACCTAAGACTCGACTGTTGTTTGATGATGGGGGATAAATATTTTATTGTGTTATGAACATTTAATTATGTGATAGTGTGGTTTCAAGATGGACTGTTTTATGAACTGATTTATGGTAAATGATTAAATGATAATTTGGATTGTATATTTTTGTGTGTTGATATCAATGTATTTGTCTATTCTTGATGTGGTGTATTATATGTATTTTTGTGTAAACCATGCATGTAACAGGAAGGTATAGTTTAATTGATTTAAAATAATTATAACATGTTTCAAACTAAATAAATAATTGAAGAATAATTAATTGTGATAATGAAGTTAAATGATATTATGAGATTTATATTCAAATGAATAATGAATGATTAAACATGTAATATATTTGGATATTGAGATGTATTGTTATTAGTAGGTGAGGGATGAATTTTCTAATGCAATTGTCAATGATCACAGAAATGTAAAGTGTTAAAAAGGGATATAGCCTGGGTGATAATTATTAAAATAAAGGCATTTGAGTTAGCCAAGTTAACTTTATTGGGAGTTAGAGAGAATAAGAAGTTGAGATACAGATGATACACAAAGAGGGTGTTAGATATTTTAGGGACACAGTAGTTAGTGATTATATATAGAGAAGGTGAGTAATGTGAATGGTAAATATATTAGTTGATGGTGATTGTTCGAACTTTGTACTGTATCTCTTTATCTGTGTGTTGTAACCACTGCATTGCGGCACACGCGGATGACGTCACTTTGCTTATCAAGCGCCGCCGGCAGTCAGCTGGGCTGACGGTGGTCAAGTTTAGTTCAGTTACTCAAGAGACTCCGAGCTGTGCTCTTGTTAAAAATTAATCTTCCAGCCGCAGCTTCTGGATCATTATTCAATTATTTTCATGTGCAGCTTGCACTAAATTATTCAGACAACCTACCATGGATTTTGACTTTTATGTTGCGGGCGGTCTATTCGAACGGCGCCATATCGTCAAACCTGTTGTGTGCTAAATCTAGGGTCGCTCCGCTGAAACAGATAACGCTACCCCGGCTTGAACTTTGTGCCTGTTTATTGCTAGCGCAGTTAACTTCTAAGGTTTTAGACGCCGTCAACTACAATTTTGACGGACTATATCTCTATTCGGACTCGATGATAGCATTGCATTGGATACATCAACAATCTTCCCGCTGGAAGGTATTTGTGGCCAACCGTGTCGCGGAAATACAGCGTCTTAGTAGTAGGGGAACTTGGCATCATGTATTATCACCTGACAACCCTGCCGACATTTTATCACGCGGTTGCCTCCCTCGTAGTTTGCACAGCCATCCTCAATGGTGGCATGGTCCGTCCTGGTTAGCCCATGAGTCATCATCATGGCCCATTAGCGCCTTCGACATTCATGCGCCCTGTACTTACCCCGACCTTGAGCAAGGACGTCGTAAGCAGGTCCAAACCTCACTAATTGTCGCCTCTTCCACCCATAGCTGTTGAAAATTATTCATCCCTTACAAGACTCATTCGCGTCTTCGCATATTGCAGCAGATTTATTCGCAACTCTAGGCTCCCGGTTGTTGACAGGGTCACGTCCTTTTTGTCTGCTCAAGAGTTGCATGACACACTTTTGTTTTTTGTTCACCAATCTCAGCATTTGCACTTCAGCATAGAAGTTAAGGAGCTTGAGTCACATCGCTGCATTCCTCGCAGCAGTAAAATTCTTGCACTCAACCCCTTCCTGGATGACTCAGGTATTCTAAGAGTGGGTGGGTGCCTACAATTTTCCCAACTTAACTACGCGAGTAAACACCAAATAATTTTGCATCCGCACTCTCATCTCACTAAATTAATAATTGAGTATGAACATATCCGTTTGTTGCACTCTGGGGTGCAATCAACCCAATCTTCTCTCAGACAGAAATATTGGATTATTCACGATAAATCTTATATCCGCTCAGTAATACATAAGTGTACCATTTGTTTCCGTTACCGTGCTAGAGGCACGAATCAACTATTAGGTCAGTTACCCCCTTCCAGGGTCACGCCTGCTAAGCCATTTTCCCAGTCGGCCATGGACTACGCCGGTCCTGTACTTTTACGCCATGGCGGGCAGCGCTCAAAGTCCACGTCAAAGGCATACATCGCGTTATTTATATGCATGTGCACAAAGGCCATCCATTTAGAACTGGTGTCAGATCTCACCTCCAACGCCTTTATAGCGGCTTTAAAACGATTCATCGCACGCAGAGGTATTCCCGCGCAGATATTTTCGGATAATGGTACGAAATTTTGTCGTACCAACCGCACCTTACACGAATTGTACAAATTTTTAAATTCAAAGGGAGTTGAGCAATCTTCTCAGGAGTTTTGCGGTCTCCGTGGTATCAAGTGGTCCTTTATCCCTCCCTCAGCCCCTCATTTTGGTGGTTTGTGGGAAAGCGGTGTGAAAAGTGTTAAATATCATTTGCGTTGCATAATCGGCGGTACTATCTTGAATTTTGAGGAGTACTCTACTCTTCTCTCTCAAATAGAGGCTTGCCTTAATTCACGCCCTTTATGTGCTGTGTCCGACGATGCTAGAGACCCTGAACCTTTAACTCCCGCTCATTTCTTGGTCGGTGCTCCACTGACTGCACTTCCGGAACCCGACTATACCCAAAGCAATACTAGTCGTTTGGGCAGATGGCAGCTGCTCCAAAAATTTATGCAATCCATCTGGAAACGATGGTCCAGGGATTATCTGCAGCAGCGCAACAAATGGCGCACGACATTAAGGAATTTGAATGTCGGACAGCTTGTCCTCATTTTGGACGATAATTCCCCCCCACTTCAGTGGAAGCGAGGGGTAATTACTAATGTTTTTGTGGGTCAAGATTCCATAGTGCGCGTCGCAGAAGTTCGCACCACGCTGGGTATCTTACGCCGTGTGGAGTTAATTACACTCTTACAAAATATCAATACATAAATTTTATTTCACCTACCTGTAAAGATTCTTTCTGGGTCCAGGATTCTCCTCGCACGAACGTAAGATACAAACATGTGTTACGGGTTTTTGTAATAATTGACTCTACACATTTTTTATGAAGAGAAATAATATTTTTAATGAGCAGTTATTAAAAAGGTTGTACTATTCTTTTTCCAATAAAATTTTCAAATGAATTTAAAATTTTCATACATTTTTTCAATACGTTTCATATGGTCATAATTAAATTATATTACTTATAACTATAAAGATAGCCCAGTCTGCTCTCTCTCAACTCATATTCTTATTTAAAAACTCCCTTCATGGAAATATATACCCCATTGCTATATAAATTGAAACATATACCCCAAGCCGGCACGAGGCGTCCACACAACCTCGATTTATTTCATGTATACTTCATTGACGTTCCGCAAACAATATACACGTTGGTGTCCTTCCGTTGACTCACATCACTGCCACTTGTTTGAAACTGTTAATTCACTTTTTTACTGGTACATTTTAAAATTTTGTAAAAAGTAGCCTCGTGGGGCTGTACCAGCCGGTACGGTCTGTGACGGACTGGGGAGAAGCGTCTACGTTTCACTGCCAACTCAATTTCGTCGATTTATGTGGAAGCCAAAGCCTCATGGTTATTCGCCGTAGCTATGCCCTATTTAACTCATGCTGTTGTTTGTGTACTGATCGTCTATGATATTTAGGCCGCACTGGCTAACGTCAAGATATGGGCGTGACTTAGGCTAACATCCGCTAGCATGGTAGATGAAGGCGAACAAAAATTGTTTCTTAGCCATCTTGAGTTGCACAAAACTAGCGTCGCTTCGCGCGCATGCTCATGTGATGCATACGAGCGCACGTCCACATTCTCGCAAAGTTCTTGGAAATGGAGACTGAGTAAATTCCTCTATACCGATTGCACAACGGTGGTCACGTATTACAGCTTTGTTACAACATGGTTCTTTCAACACGTGGTCGGTCACAAATGGAAATAAATTTACAAATATTTTGATAAAACCCCATATTTAACAAAATAAAATAACCCACAAATTTGGCCCGTTACAATACCCCCCCCCAATGAGAGGTCTTCTGTCAAAACAGAAGAAGTCTCATTGATAAAACCCCAAAGAGGACCGGTGAGGAACTGGTGCCAACAACCCCCTTTTGCTCTTACACCTCATGGGTAAACAACCCCCCTGGCTCGGCGACTATGGCCGCATCTGAACGAGATCACTGGACTTCTCTTTGCGAGATCCAAACACCGAAAAATCGAACAGATACGCACCACAGCGCACCTCACCTTCTGACATGCCGCCCCAAAACTCCTAATCCCTGGCTTATATCATGACAGATCCTCAACCGATATGTTCCCCCTTATATGCAAACTGGGCTGCCTTTAGCAGATACTGGGCTCACGCACACACTTATACTACATACTGTAAAATTAAAATATTCTTCGAAAAATTATTTAAGTTAAAATTCATTAGCTGTTTTCCTTGAAAATCAAAACACAAATTTTGCATCTATACTGAATAATTCTCTTCATTAGTTTTTTTTTGTCATGAAAAAATAAACAAATTAAACATTTCTTAGAATAGGAACATCCTTAACCTAACATGTGATTACACCTATACTCTAACAATACAATTCAATAAAATAGTTCAATAATAATAAACACGATTAGTACACAAACAATAAAATGATCAAAGTTTACAAACATCAATTAGATGGCAGGCGGGAAATCAAGAAATTTTTTTTTTTTTTTTAATTTTAAATTCCAAAAATTTAAATTTATTAAAATATATTTTCTTTTTTCAATACTGAAATTATTTGAAATAATCCAAATTAATTCAAAACAAAATTTGGCTTTACTTCCTTGCTAAATGTCCCTAGTATATGACCTCACCTATCAGCTGATCAAAACTGGGTCAAGCCAATAACCTTGACCTACATACGTTATACACAAGTTACATCTGAAAATGCCTTGTACATCTGTAAAATTCTATCTTTAAACACAAAATACCATAAAATAAAACATTTAAAATAACAAAATATTATTATACATAAGCAAATTAATATTTAAATTATTCAAAATAAACACTTTATATTATTTTCAAATTCTATCAAAATTGTCACTGGTTGCAATAAAATTTTATATTCTTACTATAAATCTCTTTCTTTAATCATTGCATTCTCCATTACTCTGGGTGATTTAATTATTTATACTAACTTGTTTTGCCACTTGGCAGGTGTACATATATAATCTTTTAACTCTCTGATTCTAATACCACTAACAACTTTAACTATCAGGACACCCATCTCTATCAAAATATCTACCAAACAATCTCTAAACCCAACTTACCATTAAACTCAAACTACATCATTCTCTCGATATATATAAAAAATATTCTCTAACCCTTTGTACTTAGGATAAGTGTGTTCCCCCCCCCCCCAAAAAAAAGCTCATTTCCTTAATCTGGTCCCTGGATTCTACCTAAGGCAACCCCTTCCCACCAAATCGGTCCCTTCCCGTCCCAACCCTTTTGTTGCGGACTCCCACATTACACTATCCACTATTACAAAATTGCCATCCCCATATCTCATTCTAATTACCTCACTTCAACTACAAAATAACATCATCATTTATGAACATCAATATATCAATCATTACTTTACATATATTCCACATAACTACTGTGTCTACATCAATACTTCTCAATAGCTACTTCCTTATCACACAACAACATTACATTACTTCAAAACAATATTATTCTCCCTACTACCACTTTAACTTTAACTTGGACTGATCTATATGTCCCACAAAATATTAATCACCCAGAATCTACCTTTTGTTAACTTTCACAAATTATTTAAACTCTTAACTTTATCAAATTACTTTTCTCATCATTTAAAACAGTATCTCTAACACGTTACAACATTATATTTGACATTAACTACCTTGAACATTTATAAACAATTTAACAGTGACATTTTACTACTGATCAGCTGACATTCCTAACCATGTGAACACATTTCAAAATTATACACATTCTATGAAATACATATGGTTATCAACCCTTACCTCTACCATCATTGTTTCCCCTCTTTCTGACTCTGGTACTCTGCAAACCGCCTGCCAGTCGGTTTAATTATTTGCTTTCTCTCACAATTACACAAATTATATAGAACACATATTTTTATCAATTCTTACCTCTAACACACTAAAATAACACATTTCTAAAATACAGAATGAACACAGTATACTGAACGTATGAAACCCTATTTATCAAAACAGATTAAAGCAAAATTGATTTATCATTTTTAATTTACAAAATTTAAATTCGTTGCTCATCTGAGCAACCCCCTAATCCACACACACTATTGTAATTTATGTAGGACTGTAGCGCCCATTTGCTTTCACAAAGACTGCATAGTTGGAGGAATTGGACATCTCCGTGTCTTTGCTTCGGCTTTACATTTTAAATTGTGGATATCGGCATATCCTTGGTTTATAATTAAAAGCCCTTAAAACGGGTCTACCACCTGGCTATGCTGTCCCCACGCGGACAGAGTGGCAGCCGCTGTTCCATAGTTCCGGGATTTCCCCTAGTTTCACCCCCCTATTAATTTCTACTATAAACCAATTTCAAGTCAGCTATGGTCAAGGGACTTGATATGGCCATAGCTGACCGCTAGCCAAAACCACGATTAGTGCTGGTAAGGCAGTAATTGCCCGAAAAGTCGGGGAAATCTAACTTCATTTCAATGCCTGTTCTATATCATCATTGTTATGTACGGCACAAGAGTCTATCATGGTACAAGTAAAATTGTACCCAAAGGTGTGCCGCACATTTTCGCCATGTTGGCCTCCGATGGAGGTAACACTCCCTGTTACCCCCAACCCATTCCACTATCTACTGGGGCACAGGCCACCCCCGTAATAGCGCCTTAATAACTAAACAATAAAAGTAATGAACTAAAACTTTCTACAATTGCAGTTCCACACTCCACTGTTCTATCACTTCTTTGAGCACCAATCTACCCCCCAAAATTATCCCCACATCTTGTATTGACAAGTTTTTATTTTATTTCACATTCTTCAAAACGTTCCCATGCTCACTGATACTAAAACTTGACAATTATATTTGGTCACTTAATTCTAAAATTTAGATCAATATAAAATTATAAACATCCAAAGTATTTTGGTTTTTTTTTTTTTTTTCAAAAAAAATTTTTTATTTACATGGGGGCTGACTAACATTCCTATGATAAGTGGTAGTAAGGCAGTAATCGCCCTGAAAAGCCGGGTTTTCTGCTATGAGGGAAACTTGGGGACCGAATAGATCCACTTCGTGAATTTACTTCCCCTTTCTGAACTCAACTCTACTCCCTTATTTCTCTCATTTCCCCAGACCCGCCGTCTATTCCATCGCCAAATCTCCCTCCCAACAAAATTCGTCTTTTCGGACTAAACAGAAACTATTGTCATTGGCTCAATTTTAATTTTGCCATGGACACTGAAATTTTTATATTTGTACGCACTGCCTTTTATTTAGGTGCAGCCTCCATTATATACATACACTCTAAGGCAGTGCAGGCACGTGACCGGTACACCATGACCGCTGCACCATGAGTGTGTTAATAAAATGTGTGTCACGTACCTTTTGGGGTCCCCCTCCCCGTTCAAATGTGTTGCAAGTTTTCAAATTTTGACCAATTTTGGTGGAGCCGGACCATCGTTGTTTTCACCTCCCGAGGGAAGATCCTCCAACCATGGCCCGCCTCCGAGTTCCGAATACCACGGCCAGGACTGGTAAGATCGTGACCGCCCGAAAATGGGGGAGGATCCCTTCTGAAAGCATATACAGTGGAAATCGGTCAACACGAAATGACGGGGACCAGTTATTTTTTTCGTGTAAACCGAATTTCGCGTTAAGCGAACAAAAAGTGAAACAAAATGAGGAAGTGAACAAATAGTGTACTGTAGATTATTTATTGTACTGTCTAGTAAAATGCAACAAATACAACCTTTTATTTATCCTCATGGTTTATTATTGTTAATTTTTCTTAAAATTATTATTAGCTGTTCCAAATTTAGTCCTATGATTTAGGTTTTCTTATAGACTACTGTATGTCTTTCAACTTTACCATAGTTTTCGTGTTTATCTTTATTTAAAATAATCCGTTATTTTCTTTTGCACACAATTTTGCACTATTTTATTTTCAACAAATTGTTCTAATTTATCAACGTGTTCAAACTTTCACCTTCCGAGTTGGCTTCAAAATATCGACGAACACGGCTCAGCAACAAAAGCATATCGGTAGCGGTAGGAACATTTTCACTATCACTTTCCGTGTCAAGTTCGTCGTCACTATCATCACCTTCACAGTTGTCAACTTGCACTGTTTCCACGATATCGGTATCTGTTAATACGGGAGCCGTAGTTACGTTCTCGTCGACAGTCACGTACTCATTTAGAGAAATTGAAACATTTAATACAGATGACACATGATTAAATATTTCAGATAGTGTAGGGTCAATTTCATTTTCTTCGGGTTGTTCAGTTTCTGAATTCAAAATGAATCAAGCATGAGCGAAACAATATTGAATTGTTGTAGGCGTCACGAGGTTCCACGCTGTTCTTAACAAGTTACAAGCATCCAGAACATTTACACAGACATCTTTTTTCCCCTCAATAGTGGCCAAGTATTTCCGCAGAAGTAACTTTCTGTACTGAAATTTTAAATTTTGATTAATACCTTGATCACAAGGTTGTAGGACACTAGTCGTGTTCGGTGGTAGAAAAACAAGTTTAATTCCCATCAATTTTAGGTCACATGGGTGGGCAGGACAGTTGTCAATAATTAACACAATTTTCCTCTTCTGAGAAGTGAAATGTTTTTCTAACGAAACCAGCCATTCGGTAAAAATTTTAGACGTTATCCACGCTCGTTTGTTAGCTCTATATTCTACTGGCAACTTTTTAACATTTTTAAAACAGCGCAGCTTTAAACTTTTTCCTATAAAAAGTAACGGAAGTTTTTCTGACCCATCAGCATTGCAACCTACCATCACTGTCACTCTCTCTTTGGACTTTTTACCACCAGAGCACTGCTCTCCTTTAAATGAAAGTGTTTTATCGGGCATACAACAGAAAAATAGTCCTGTTTCATCGGCGTTGAAAATATCCTTACGTGGATAGTCTTTTAAAATTGCAGGTAGCGTAGATTGCAACCACGATGATGTCATTTCTTGTGAGACCTGTCTTCATTCGCCACAGATGTTTTTGAAGGTTATGCCATTTCGTTTTTTAAACCTTTCTAGCCAGCCAGGATTTGCAGTGAAATTTAAGTTCATCTGTTCAGCAAAAACGTTTGCTTTCTCCATCAGTAGTGGTCCAGAAATAGGAGCATCTTGTGATCTTGCTTGCTTAAACCAAACAAGAAGAGCAGCCTCTAAGTTTTCGTGGTTTGCCTTACGGAAACGTTTTCTACCTGGTTCAAACTTGCCCGACTCATACAGTTCTAAAGTTTTATCTCTATTTTTTATAATCGTGGATAACGTCGAGTTTGGTATACCGAATGTTTTACCGATTTCTGTTTTAGTTCGAATACCCTCATTAACAACTTGGAGGAGTTCAACTTTTTTTTCTAAAGAGAGGGCACTTTGTTTACGCACTTTCTACTCCATTTTACTTCCGGTCTGCAAAAACGAAAGCGTAACTTCACTTAACACGTACATGTCACACGCTTAACGTCACTTAACTGGCTGTAAAAGACTAAGAAGTTTGTACAGTAAAAAAGTAAACAGTTAATCCTCACAACTGAGTAAATTTTTTACAATAAAATGTTATCGGTACCGTACCGCAAACTTTACCACCGCTGTACACACACAGAATACAACTGAACTGAACTCACCACACCCTATACAGTAGGTAGTTAATGTAAGCGATAACGGTTTATTTGCGGTCAATGAACAACACATTTGGTGCTGAAGGAGAGGCTATGGTTTCTCGTAAACAACGGTATACTGTATACAGTACGTACTGTAAATAGAACTTGGTATGAAGACAAAACAAAACAGGTAGACAAAACAAACTATGGTCACTACCTGCTCTTTCTCTTTTAGAGATGATGAATGGATTCCGTTACTTCGAAAACAAGCTTTTGGGCGTACTTGTGTGGCTTTATTTTGTATGCAGTTACTTAAAAGCCATACAAAAAAAAACTATTTTTAACAAAAATTTTTCGTGTTAACCGATATTTTTCAGGTAAACCTTTCGTGTTAACCGTACAAATAATACACTGTACATAACAAACGGCGATCGGTACCCGAGTGGTATTTCGTGTTAACCGATATTTTGTGGTAACCGTTTTCGCGTTAAACGATTTCCACTGTAAAAACAATTTAAAATTCATTCATAGAATTCATTAATAATAATCATTGCTAAAGTCCTTATGCTGACCAATATAATTTCAAATTTGTAGCGTTGTGCGTTCCCACTATCTCCCTGGTTTCTCTATTCTGTAACACATATGAATTCTTCATTTTAACTTCTATTACCTCGTACGGCCCCTCGTAGAGTAAGAAAAATTTCTTGATCTCCTTATCCTGAGCACTCGATAAATCGTGTCGTCGTACCAATACCAGCTGTCCAACCTCGTACTGCGTCCACTTACCTTTCATATCATGCCTCTGTTTTCTCTTCTCTCCCTTCGTCAATAAATTTTCATTCGCCAGCCTAAGTTTTACATCGCGACCAATAGTATTGGTTTCTGTTGGATACTCAATTAGTTGTTCCAAAATTCTCTGTGGACGCGTCCCTCTTATTAACTCATAAGGTGTAAATCCCGTCGACTCGTGGGTGGTGCAGTTAAGCCAGTTTTCAATCTTCTGAACATATAGTGGCCACTCGCTGTGTTTGGCGTGGCAGTATGTTCGGAAAATTCTACCCAACTCCCTCATGATGCGCTCCGCCTGATTGGACTGCGGATGATATACTGCGGTGTGCTTCGGGATGATACCTTCCCATCCGAGAGTCTGGCGCCATCTTCCACTAATGAACTGTGGTCCATGGTCGGATAATATCACCTTCGGCTTGCCCATGTTGATCATGTAGTCTGAGATGTTAAATACCTATTAATATATTTTTATTCTAATATAATATAATAGATTGACTTCCACATACCTGGAAGGTTTCGTTTTATTTTGGGCCAGGATCCTTTCGTACGAATGCAGATACAAACGTGTTTCATGGGTTCTTGAAATAATTAACTCTACACATCTTTAAGAAGAGAATTATTAATTTTAATGTTCAATTGTTGGAATTACTGTTTACATGAAAAATAGCTTTACATGGAGATACGTATTGTGTAACTCGTGCACCTGGTTTGTACAGGAACTTACTAACTATAGCGTACCTTATCGTTTCACAAAACACAAAAGCAAATATAACATACAAAAGAAACAGCCCAGCTTTGCTTGTACACGCTCTCATTCACAATTTAAAATACCCTTAACATTTTATTATTAAAACTTCCCCCACGGCAGCCACGCGGTCTTCACGCACAGTCATCTTTCTATGAAATGTTATAATGTTGAGGTCCGAAATAACACTCGGTTAGTTTCTACCGCACGGATGTATTATCGTCACATACTTTTCTTCACTGATATTTGAATTTAAAGTGAAAATAATAGAAAAACTTTTGCGTGTAGCCTAATTCGTTCCTAGCCGGCAGGCTTCAGTAGTGGAACTGCTGCAAACTTTTTGTTTGTACACTGTTACTTTTTAATAACTGTTTCACACTTTCTAAGATAGGCCAAATTTGTTTTAACGGCCTATCTTGTAAACCCGAGGCCCCTGTTTTAAATTCACAATTCTATTGTCTGCTGCTGCTTACTCTCTGATACCAAACTGCACACTCTGATGACACACTGTAGACTGTGTCACAAGGCTGCTGCTATGTGATTGTGCAATGCGTCTGGCAATTGTTTTGACTGACTGTGTGTATGTTGCATTGCTGTACTGGAGGCTCCTTACAGGTGAAGTCTGGCAATTTAAAAGTGATTGAATGGGTGATCTATGTTAATATAAAATTAAACTGTGGTAGCTCCCATATATGAAGTGAATTGTACACTTTTAACAAAATCAAAACCAAGATTAATAAAAAATAAAAAACCTTCCAATTTGACCCATTACAATACCCCCTCGATGAGAATTCTGCTGTTCGTAACAGAAGAAATCTCATCGATAAACCCCGAAGAGGACCGGTGAGGAACTGGTGCCAACAACCCCCTGGTTCTTAATCTCCTGGGTACACGACCCCCCTGGCTCGGCGACCATGGACTCATCCGAACGAGATCACTGGACTTCTCTATAAGAGATCCCAACACCGAGAAATCGATCAGACTCTCACCATAGCACGCCTCGCCTTTTAACATGCTACCCCCAAAAATCCTCAATCCCTGGCTAAAATTATTCCAGCTCCTCCGCCGATATGTTTCTCTTTTTTCAAGCTGGGCTGCCTTTAGCAGATACTGGGCTCACACACTCTCACGTTACATATTACCATAACACATTAAAAGTGGAAAATTTGCTTTTAAAATTTATCAAAATTTAGAAAAATTAAAATTCAAAAAATAATTGTTTATCAAAAAATTCTCTTCCTCTTTTTCTCCTTTTTCTTTAACATGACTTAATCTAGACATTTCTACGAATATAAACACATCTATTCTAACATGGAGAATCACTTATAGTCTACCAATACAACATAGCACAATAAAAGAAACATGGTTAATGCACACATAATAAAATCCTTATCTAAAATATTCATTCGCTGGCAGGCGAAAAATCAAATTTTTTTTTTTTTCAAAAAATTTTAAAATTCAAAAAATTTAAATTTATTCATTAAAAAAAATTTTATTACATTTATTTATTAACTAACATTTATTAAAATTATCCAAATATTGTTTTGAGTTAATCAAACAAACAAATTAAAATTGGATTCCTACTATACAAGCTTAGTAGGTGTATGAACTCATCAGCTGATCGTAACTAGGTCAAGTCCAAAACCCTTGACCTACATATGTTATATATAAGTTCTGAAAGCACATTGAACATTTGCAATATCCTCACTTGAAATACAAAACATAATAAAATACAACATTTAAAATAAACAAAATATTAATATAATAATCAAGTTGACATTTAAATTATTTAAAATAAACAATTCTTGACTTTACATCATTCTCAATTCTATCAAGATTCTGTCACTGGTTTGAAAAAATAAACATTATATATTCTTTATCATGGATCTTTCTTTCTTTTCAACAATCTTACTTTAATATACTGTGGGTGATGTAAATTATTCATTCTCATTTACTGTATTAGATCTCTATACATATATAAACTTTCTCCCTCTGACTCTAATATTCATCAACCTCAACTCCCATGACACCCATCTCTACCAAAATATCTACTAATCAAGACACTCTAAACCCCAACTTACCATTTAACACAAATCGCTACCTTCTCTACATATAAAATACTCTCTAACCCTTTGTATAGGATACGTGTTTCCCCGCCCCCAAAAAACTCAATTCCCTTATCTGGCGGCCCGGATTCTCTACCTAAGGCGGCCCCTTCCCCACTAAAATCTATTCCTATCCCGTCCCAACCCTTGTTGTGGACTCCTACAATACACTACCCTCTAATACAAAATTGCCATCCCCAAAAATCTCAATCTCATTTCATTACCACAAATACAACAAAATAATCTCATTAATTATAAACATAAATATATATCATTCAAAACTCTACATAAATTCTCCACTACCACTGTGTCAACATCAATACTACTTACAATTCTACAACATACCTTACTTCAAAACAACATTACATCATATTCATCTCTACTATTTCAAATTCAACTTTGATTTTAACTTGGACAGATATATGTGTCCCATAAAATTATGCATCACCCAAAAATTATCTCTTATTAGCTGGCATAAATTGTTATTTTATTTCTCATATTCCTTTTACCTTTACTTCAAACTATCTGTAATACATTAAACATTAATTACTTGTAACATTTACAAACCAATATACCAGTGACGTTATGGCTGATCAGCTGATATCCTAACATAATAAAAACACATCTCAAAATTGAACAAATTACATGGAATATACATATTTATTTTTATTTATTCTCACTTCTCACCTCATTGTTTCCCCTTTTTCTGATTCTGATGCTTATGTTAACCTGCCAGACGATTTACTTATTGGCTTAAACAAATACACACATAATAAAATTACATATTCTTATCAATGCTTATCTAATAGACAACAATAACATAATACACTTAAACTTATAGCATGAACACCTTAATTTACGAGTCTGAGCATATAATTATGTGGACAGAGCACAAGCATTTTTGATTGGGTTAAACCTTGAATAAGCAAAACTTTTACGTCATAGAATTTTAAATTCGTGACTCCTTTGCGTCACCTCCCAGCCACACACACTATTTCAGATTATTATTTTAACAAAAAATTTTCTTTAATTCTTTTATGTCACAATAGAGTTTTGTTATGGTCACCAAGTATGTCTGTAGGCATTAGTCACAACATACCACTCCAACACACCTGTCTACCTGAACGTTGTGTGCCAGACTTGTTTTCATAAACAACAGTTATAAACATGCTCAGTTTCAGCTGTCATAGACTAAACACTTTGGGTTACTTCATATACTGACATATCTGCTTACTACACTTTTCAAATTTTATAAATCTTTTAGATAACATATTTGTCTCTTACATTTTTATTCCAATTTGGATCAGATATATTTTTGATTCATTAATAAAAGTGGCCTTTTTAAATTATTTATTTAACTTGCAACTATTTCAATATTATTATTACAACAATCATCTCACTACACACATTCTTTACTTGACATTCCACTGTGTCAAGTGGACAAGTCAAGTCCACTTATTGTTCAGTTTTGCTTCAGTTTTGTTCAGTCTACATATGTTATGTATGATTTCTATCTGAAATACATTTGACATCTGTAAAATCCTATCTTGAAATACAAAACGTAATAACACAAAATATTTAAAACAAACAAAATATTAATATAAATAATAAACAGATTGACATTTAAATTATTTAAAACAAACAATTCTTAATTTTACATTATTTTCAAATTTTATCAAAATTCTGTCACTGGTTGAAAAAAAATAAACAATTGTATATTCTTTATCATGAATCCCTCTCTTTAGTTAACAGTTTAATTCTATATTACTGTGGGTGTTGTAACTCATTTATTCTCATTTACTGTATTAGATCTCTATACATATATGAACTTTCTCCCTCTGACTCTAATATTCATCAACTACACTTATCATGACACCCATCTCTACCAAAATCTCTACTAATCAGGACACTCTAAACCCCAACTTACCATTTAACACAAATCGCCACCTTCTCTACATATAAAATACTCTCTAACCCTTTGTATATAGGATACGTGTTTCCCCGCCCCCAAAAAACTCATTTCCCTTATTTGGCCCCTGGTCTTTACCTAAGGCGGCCCCTTCCCCACAAAATCTATCCCTATCCCGTCCCAACCCTTGTTGCGGACTCCTCCATTACACTACCCTCTAATACAAAATTGCCATCCCCAAAATCTCAATCTCATTTCATTACTACAAATACACAAAATAACCTCATTAACTATAAAAACAACAATATATCACTCAAAATCTACATAAAGTCTCCATTACTACTGTGTCAACATTAATACTTCACCAGCTCTGTTACATCACATCAACTCAAAAACAACATTACCTCATATTCATCTTTATCATTTCACATTCAGCTTTTAATTCCATTTGGACAGGTCTACATGTCCCATAAAACATTTATCACCCATGAATTATCTTTTATTAATTTGCATAAATTATTTTTATTTTATTTCTCATATTCTTTTTATCTTTACTTCAAAATATCTGTAGTACATTAAACATTAATTACTTGTAACATTTACAAACCAATATACCAGTGACATGGTATTGCTGATCAGCTGATCCTACTAACACAATGAAAATACATCTCACAATTGAATAAATTATATGGAATATACATATTTATTTATCATCACTCCTCACCCTCTGGTTTCCCATTTTCTCTAATTCTGGTTATTTATGTTAACCTGCGAGACGATTTACTTATTGGCTTAAACAAATACACACAAAATAAAATTACATATTCTTATCAATGCTTATTTAACAGACAACAATAAAATAATACACTTAAAATTATAGCATGAACACCTTATTTTTAAATATCTAAGCAGCTAGTTACCTGAACAGAGCACAAGCAGTTTTATTTGAATTAAACTTTGAATAAGCAAAAACTTTTACGTCATAAACTTTAAATTCGTGACTCCTTTGCGTCACCTCCCAGCCACACACACTATTTCAGATTATGGAGGACCGTCTCGCCCTTTCGCTTCCACAGAGACTGTATATTTTGGAGCAGGGTTTACCTCTCCGTGTCTCTGCTTCCGCTGTTAAGTTTTAAAGTTGTGAACATCAATATGTTCTTGTTATAAAATCATACACCCTTAAAACGGATCTGCCACCTGGCTCTGCTGTTCCTCCTCGAACAGAGTGGCAGCCGCTGTTCCCTAGTTCCGGAGATTTCCTCTAATGTCCCCCCATTGAATTTCAAACTTATACCAATTTCAAGTCAGCTATGGTCAAGGGACTTGATATGACCATAGCTGGCCGCTAGCCAAAACCACGGTTAGTGCTGGTAAGACAGTAACCGCCCGAAAAGTCGAGGAAATCTAACTTTTATTTCACTGCCTGTTATGCATCAATACCATTATGTGCGACACGTTATTTAGTATTGTGTGTAAAATTTTTATTTACACGGATAAGGTGTGCCGCACATTTATCGCCAGTTCAGCCTCCGATGGAGGCAACACTCACTGCTACCCCCAACCCTTTTCGCTACTTGTGAGAGCACAGGCCACCCCCACAATAGCCACTTAATAACTAACTAAATACTTAATACATGAAATTAATCTTTCTACAAATGCAGTTCAACACTCCATTGTTATTATCACTTCATCGAGCACCAAACTACCCCCCAAAGTCATCCCCACTTCTTGTATTGACAACAAGTTTATATTTTGTTACAAATCATTTCAAAACCGTTCCCCTATTCACTGATACTAAAACTTGACAATTATAGTTGGTCACTTAATTCTAAAATTTATTTAAATTTAAAATTATACACTTCCAAAAAAAAATTTTATCTATATATTTTTTTTTTTTTTTTTATTGAATCTGTGATCGCCCGAAAATGGGGTTTTGCCGAGATGGAGTAGGAGACGGACAGACACCATACGTGAATTCACGTTCCCCTAATCTACCATTAAATCCCATTACCTTGCTTTTTTTTTTTTTTTTTTTTCAACTACCTTAATTACAATTTATACAAATCTACTCTCCCTCTCATTCATCCATGCATGCCGTCTGTCCAGCCCCTAACCCATCTCCACAGAATCCATTTTCTTAATATACTGGAACTTCTATCATTTGCTAAATTTTTATTTTGCAAATGACAGTGGTGAAATAATACTTGAAACATTGCCTCACTTTATTTTTGTCTTCATACTCTCCCTTAGGCAATGTTGGTATGTGGTGGTGTGCTTATTTATGCATCTTGAATGTATAAAATTTATCTCCACATACCTTAGGGGTCCCCCTCCCCGTTCAATAATGTAGTTAAATTTCTAATTGATACCAATTTTGGTGAAGTCGGACCATAGTTGTTTTCACTGCCCGAAGGAAGATCCTGACAACCATGGCCCGCCTCCGATTTCCGAATTCCACGGCCAGGACTGGTAAGATCGTGGCCGCCCGAAAATGGGGGAGGATCCCTTCTGAAAACATACAATAATGGTTGAAAAACTTATTTATAAACATAACAATTAAAGTGACCTATATAACTTTAAATTCGTCGCATTTTGAGTACCTACTATTTCCTGTGTCGCTGGGTTCCTCAGCACATACGCATTCTGCATTTTTATTTCAACAATTTCATAAGGTCCTTCATATAACAAGAAAAACTTCTTCATTTCCCTATCTTGGGCACTGGACAAATCATGTCTTTTTACTAACACTAACTGACCTACCTCATATTTGGTCCATTTCCCCTTAGCATCATGTTTCTGTTTTCGTCGCTCTCCTCTAGTAAGTAAATTCTCGTTCGCCAATCTAATTTTCATGTTCCTGTCCAAAATCTGACCTTCAGGTGGGTATGTGAAAAGTTGTTCTAATATCCTGGGCGGCCTTGTTCCCCTGATCAACTCATGCGGCGTAAATCCCATGGACTCATGGGTGGTACAATTCAGCCACTCCTCTACTTTTTTCACGTAGGATGGCCATTCTGTGTGTTTGGCGTGACAGTACGCCCGGAATATCCTGCCAATCTCTCTCATCACCCGTTCTGCTTGATTCGACTGAGGATGGTACACTGCCGTATGCTTGGGTATGATGCCTTCCCATCCAAGCGTCTGCCGCCACTTGCCGCTTATAAACTGTGGACCATGGTCAGATAATACAATTTTCGGCTTTCCTACATTAAGCATATAATCTTTGACTATCTTCTCGCTAAGTACTTTACTCGTCGCTCTCTTAATGCTATATAACTTTACAAATTTTGAAAAAGTGTCTAAAACTACAAATACATATAACACACCTCCTCTACCTCTGGGTAATGGTCCATATAAATCAACCGCAACTAGATCGAAAGGTTTATCTACTTTTATGTAATTCATCTCTCCTTCTACTCTATAATTCACTACTTTCGATTTTTGACATAAATCACACACTCTCAACACTTTTCTCACTCTCCTCTCCACATTCTTAAATATACATGACTCTTTCAAAACATTAGCACACTTTCTCGCCCCAAAATGACCATACCTTATATGACAATCCCAAACAATTTTATCTATTAACCCCTCAGGTATAATTAACCTCCAATCACGCTCCCCACCATCTACCTTTTTAAACAAAACACCCTGATATATTTGAAATCGCTCATTATATTCAGATCCCTCTACATCTGTTTCTAAACTAACAATTATTTTACCCAGTTTGCTATCAGATCTTTGCAAGTTTTTAATGTCACTTAATTCCTCACCAAAAATTCTATCTTCCCTAGTTAGTCTAAAAATTTCTATTTCTTTAAGGTACCAGTTTTATTGTCTATAACATCTATTCTAGAAAGTGTATCTGGTACCTTATTTTCTGACCCCTTTATGTACTCCCATGAAAAGTTATATTCTTGTAAGGCTAATACCCACCTGGTTAATCGGCTGTGTGTTAGCTTACATGAATTCAGAAATGACAGTGCCTTGTGGTCCGTCCGGATGATCGTGGTATTCCCTAGGATGTACGTGCGGAATTTACCCACTGCGAACACAATACTTAGTAGTTCCTTCTCAGTTGTCGTGTAATTCTTTTCCGCCAATAACAGCGAACTACTGGCGAAGGCGATCGTTAGGTGTTCCTTGTCGCAGCTCTCCTGGTATAACTCGGCACCTAGCGCTACATTGCTGGCGTCGGTCTGCAAATAAAAAATCTTATTAAAATCGGGATGATTCATCATGATTATGTGACTGAACTTTCTCTTAATTTCATTAAACGCAGCTCGTTCCGTATCGCCCCATCTCCACTGTTTATTCTTCTGCAGTACAGCACTCAGTTTGGATGTTGTGTGTGCATAGTTCTCCTGAAATTTCCTGTAAAAATTGCATAGGCCTAAAAAACTCTGTAGTTGCTTAATGTTTTTAGGTTCAGGGAATCGCATTATGGCTTCGACTTTGTCAGGGTTGGCTAATATCCCCTCCTGTGTAATAATAAATCCTAAAAAGTGTATTTCTGTCTGCAGAAACTTAGACTTGTCCCAATTCACTGTTAAACCCCCTCTTTGTAGCTTATCTAATACATATTCTATGTGTTCTAAATGTTCAGTGAACGTTCTAGAGGCTATCAAGATATCATCGACATATACAGTTAAAAAATCTAAATCCTTAGGTTGTAAAATATTATCTAAACATTTGATAAAACTGGCAACACTGGTGTTTAATCCAAAAGGTAAGCGTTTAAACTGGTAATTCTTACCGTTAAAAAGAAAAGCTGTGTATTTCCTGCTCTCTGTTGCTAATGGCACCTGCCAGTATCCAGCGGTCAGGTCTAAGGACGTCATGTATTTGACTCCGCTAAACTTTTGTAAAATCTCATTTATGGGTTCTGGAGATTCCCTGTCAGGTATAATAATTTGATTAATTTTCCTAGCATCTAAACATAACCTTACCTTGCCATCCTTCTTTATCACTACCACCAAAGGATTTGAATAAGGTGATACTGAGCGTTCAATTATGCCTCCTTGCATCATACGGTCTAATTCCTCCTGTACAGCCCTCCTCTTCGAAAACGGCACTGGGTAGCTTCTCTGCATGTATGGTGCGTGGTCCCGAACTTTCAGCTCGCAGATGTAGTCCTTCGCTTTCCCTGGTGATTCATCAAACACCTCTCTGTACTGCTCGACAACTGCCCACAACTCCTGTTGTTGAGTATTTCCTACAATGGTATTTTCATTGAAAAATTTATCGGCTCTATTTGCCCACACACTCTCATTACGCTCATGCATCTCTCCCTCCTCATTCTCTAGGCTATCACTCTCAAGACATATATTTATTCTGGTCTCTATCTCTCTATCGCTTATCTGCTTATGTAACATTTTTATTCCCGTGACTTTATTTTCATTTACTACTTTCTTAAACTCTATTCTGACTGGTTTATTCCCCTTCTCAAATTTTACTATTTGTTTATTAAAATCTATCACTGCTCCGTTTCTTTCCAAAAAATCATTTCCCAATATTACATCTAAACTTAACCCTTTAACTACTAGGAAAGTGTTTTCAAATTCAACTTCATTTATGAGAATATTTAATTGTACTTGTCTGGTTATTCTCTTACTTCTCACCCCAGTTACCCCCACTACAGTAACCCCTGCAACTGGTAATGACGGTATATTCTTGTTTAACTCTTTTAATTCACCCATGACATTTTCAGAAATTACTGAGATCTCGCTACCAGTATCAATTAAAGTTTTATAATTCTTACCTTCAAGGTTAATCGTCACCTCAGTTAATCCTGCTCTGCGTTCCGTCACCTTGTTCTCCTCTTCTTCTAACAGTTCCTTCGCCATGTCCATCTTGATAACGTTATTATGGTATCTGTTGATTATTTGGACCCTCCTGTTTTCCATAGACAATGGTTCGGCCCGCTTCTCCATTGTCCTCCCTAGTTTTCCGTGGAGGGACCCGCCACAGCTGGATGATTTCCCCCTCTCCCTCTGTTATATTGTCCTCCTCCTCTCGGCGCTCCTCTGTGAAATTCTCCTCCTCTCGATTGTTGATTGGGTGGTGGGTTTGCTCGCTCGTTCCTGGCGCACTCCCTGTTTCGATGACATCTGAAACAATTTGTTCGATTAGCATAATTGTCGGTTTCACATGTTCTACACCTCCAACTCTCGCCCCTATTATCGAAACTTCCTCCCCGCGCTCCTCTATGAAAATTCTGTGTACCCCTGTTATGATGGAAATTATTATTGTTATTATGGTGTGGTACTACTGGTGTGGTTGAACGTCGCCCTATGTCGCGTTCCCCTATATTCTGTAATACATCTAACATGTTTTCTAACTCGCTTATATTTGTAATCTCTCTAGTCATTAACGTAATTTGCACTTCTCTGGGCAGGTGTTTGCTAATATGTCTTACAAATGATCGGATAGGCAACGGCGGTTCTAGATATTTAGCTTCGTTGTATATGGTCATCACATATATGGTTAGGTGGTTATTAATCCTACCAAAATTCCCGTTACCCATTATTTTACTTCTTAATATTTCTTGGTCTTCTTCTGACCAATATTTGTTTCGAAAAGCTATCTCAAAATCCTCAAAACTATCCCATTCGGTATGGTGTACTTCCGACCATATCTCGGCACTACCTTTAAAACATTTGATAATCTTCAGCAACTTAACCTCCCAGCTACTACTATTAAACCGATTAAACTCCCTAACCCTATTTAAAAATTGCATTGGGTGTACTCTACGATTGTCACCATTGAAAGTTTCTAATTCTATTTCATTATTTGTATCTCGTGTCATAAATATGCGCTCAGTGACATTGTTTACATTTTGATTTTTCACTAAACTTAATTCATCTCGCATACTACTAATATTTTGTTCAAGAGAATATAATTTTTTGTCATTACTATATTCAGACTGTACATTATTTTTTGATATTACATCGATAGATTTATTTACTGCTTGTATTTCTGTCTTATAATTGTTTTCAATTTCATTTATTTTATAGTCTACCTTGTTTTAGTGTTCATCAAAGTTCTGACTGATTTTTTCAACTGTCATTACTACACTATTCAACTTGCATTCAGTTTCAATGTTACATTTATTAATTTTAAATTCCATGTCATTGTTATGCTCATTCATTGAACTTATTAAATACTCGTTATTCTCATTTATCTGCTTTTCAACTCTATCTATCTGACTGTTTATTTCATTAAATTTAACATCTACCTTTTGCATTGAATCATCTAACTTGGTTTCTACTTGGTTAACTCTATTGGTAAATTCTACTTTGGTATTTTCACAACGTTTATTAATTTCTTGAATTTCGTTTTTTAACTCGTCAAACTTGTCATTCATTTTATTGTATTTGACATTGGAATCAATTTGTTGCTCTTTATAATTGCTATTTATATTTTCAGACATGGTTTTCATTAGATTAAACAGATCGTCCATCGACAACCCTTTGGTTCGTGTTGTCGATGGAGTAGATTGCGCTGCTATATTTCCGTCAGTGAAGCCGACTTCTTTACTATCAATTCTACTTTCCCTATCTAATTTCGGGGTTATTTGAATCCCTGAATCTTCATTTACTTTACTTTGATCTGTTATACTTATTTCTGCTTCACTCTGACTCACACTTGGAGTCGAGTGTGTTTCATAGTTACTAACGTTCGAGTCGTCGAAAACTTCGACACTCATTTTATTTACGTCATTTTCGTTATTTGACATTTTATATTATTGATATAAATTAAATTATATAAATTGCTTAAATAGAATAATTAATTAAATTAAATTAAATAAATACAGTAATTATTTAAATTTTTTAATCTACTGTTAGGTTACTAAGCTAACCCAGAACATGCTTGTATCCATGTCGATGCGGAATTCAATTAATTAATTGTAATTAATTCAATTCGTGCCTGTTTCGTGGCGCCAACTGTGACTTACCGATCAATCACATTTATTATTATAATTAAATCTCAAATTAAATTGTTACTTACCGTTACGAAAACGTACAGGGTCCCAGGATTCGTTCACATGTACCTAGATACAAACATGGTCTATGGGTTATGCTAAGTACTGACACAACTCATTTTAGAAGAGAATTTATATTTATTATTATTTAATCTTGGCTGTTTTTAAACTCATTGAAATTCATTGAGATACATTGCTGCAAAGTGGTGCAATACCAACATAACACTTAGGAACTACAGCTTACCTTATTATTTCACAAGACACAAATATCAAATAAAACACAAATACACACAAAAGCTGCCCAGCTTTGCCATCCACACATATATACTGAATTTACAAACCCTTTAACATTTCATATTAAGCCCCCCCCAACCCTTACGTAGACGTCGCCACGCGGTTCCTACACACACTCATAGTTTAAACGAAAGTTGATTGTTCCTTATAAAAAAAAAACTGTTTTCTCTACTCCCGGTTGGGTCGACCGCGGTCACATAAAAATTTTGGCCATAATTAACACCTTTTCTATTGATAAAGTAAAACTTGGTTGGCGAGCCTACTTTAATTGTACCGGCGCCGGTGGATACAACTGTTAGACTGGGCTGTAATGTAACAGGTACTTTTTACTTTCTGCCGGGAATCAGTGTTTCACTGCCCCTATGCTTTCGTCGCTCAGGCCTTATTTGTTGGGAAGTAACCACTTTATATATGGATTAAAGCTGGTATGTGTGTGTGACCAGAGCTTAATATTGGAGTTGGCTCTGGTGATGTCACCAACAGTAGGCGGAGTTTAACTCTGTTTTCCGGTAGCCGATCACTTGGAGCTACTAACTTTTCGTCCCAGCGCCATGTTTGCCTCAACTGTGGTGTCTCTCACGGCGTCATTGCCGAGCCCCGCCCGGCTGGGTTGCATACGGGCGTCGAAACACATGTACAGAGTTCTTAGAATTTTTGTGGAGGTGCGCATTCCTCTGCCGTGTTGCACCACTGAAATTGCGCATCGCCTTTGTTCCAAACGCTGTTTCTCAACATCGTGCTGTTGCTTGGAAAATAACGTTGCACAATACAATTACAGTTTTACAAGTTTATTATACCAGTCCGCCCGAAAACGAAATAAGTAAAATATATATGTAAGCCCCAAACGTTTAAAATAAAAAAATACCCAAAATTTGACCCGCTACACACACTATTTTCTCTACCAGTCCTTCAGGTATAACTAACCTCCAATCCCTTTCTCTCCCCTCTACCTTTTTAAACAAACTCCCCTGAAATACTTGAAAATATGTTTATACCCAAATTCGTCTACATCTGATTCTATACTAGTGATTATCTTATTTAGTTTACTATCGGCTCTTTGCAATACATTTATATCCTTTGTGATGTTATTGATTAATTATAAAAAACAATTATTAAAATAATAGACACTCCTCACAACTCTTACCTTTCTCGGGTCCAAAGTTCTTAGCACGAAGTCGTGAAGAATAAGCGTGACTTAGGTTAATACTCTTCAATAAATCATACTCTCAATTATATTCGGAAATAGATGTATTTATTTACTCATTATGTGACATTGAATTTTATTCTTATATTCTTTCATTTACTACTATCAAAAAATAACCTTGATCTCTGTTACTATTTTCAAAAAAAAACAAAACGTATGTCAACCAAGCATAGTAGTTTGTTTATATTGTTATACTGTGAATATTCATTAATTTTAAATTGTCTATCTCGGAGTTAATTTCCAAATAGCAGAAATAAATTCTACATATTCTCTGAAATTATTCTTTACAAAAAATATAAGATTCTTAAATTATTTGTTTAAATTCTAATTGAGACGACCCAGCAATGCCCACACACAACTCTCATTCCGTTCTACCCCCCCCCCATTTATTTAATTTTTGGCAATCATTAAAATGTTTTACATAAATACTTTTACTTTTATAGCGGCGTCTCCTCTGACCTCGTGGCCTGACCCGCACAAATTCCCCTTTTTGATGTCCGAAAGTTGTCTTTTTCAATTTACCACATTTTATTTTCTGTTCGCTCACTTCGCTTCATATTCTGATTTACTGTTGCACTTTTTTAGATAACTGTTCCGGGTTCTTACTGGTGAGGTCGGCCAACACTAGTTACGCTCGAGCAAAAATTTTATGACCGCGCGGTCTCAAGTTGTTATTAGACTGGGCACACGTATACTGTTTGTACGTTTTTATTAACTGTTTTAATGCTGGACTAAATAGGCCGACTAATTATTACGGCCTATCTTACACTCCCGAGGCCACTGTTTTCTGTTTTCGGCACTTTATGCTACTGGTGGCTATCTACTCTTCACTCTCTGATACCAACTGCAGACTGTAGACTGTGTCACAAGGCTGCTGCTGGGCGGTTACGCAATACGTCTGGCAATTGTTTAGGCTAACTATGTGCATTGCTGTACTGGGGGCTCCTCACAGGTGCAGTTAACAATTTGATACTGGATGGAATTGATGATTTGAATTCATATAAAATTAAACTGGGGTAGCTCACATATATGAAGTGAATTTAAAATCTTTATAAAATCGAGACCAAAATCAATAAAATAAAAAACCTTCTAATTCGACCCATTACAATACCCCCCCAATAAGAAGTCTTCTGTCGAAACAGAAGAAATCTCATTGCTAAAACCCCTCAGAGGACCGGTGAGGATATGGGGCCAACAACCCCCCATTTATTCTTATACCTCATGGGTAAACAACCCCCCTGGCTCGGCGACTATGGACGCATCTGAATGAGATCACTGGACTTCTCTGTGCGAGATCCCAACACCGAAAAATCGAACAGACACGCACCACGGCGCACCTCACCTTCTAACATGTTTCCCCAAAAAATCCAAATCCCTGGCTTATGTCATGCCAGATCCTCAACCGATATGTTCCCCCTTACATGCAAACTGGGTCGCCTTTGGCAAATACTGGGCGCATACATACACCCATAATATTTTCTAAACAAACTCATCCTTTAAAATTTAAGTTCAAAATCAGATTGTATCAAAACAAAACAAAATCTCTTATCTAAATGGATTAAATCTCTGTGTTATTATTACTGATAAAAAAAGAAACAAATAAACTGAATATTTAATTAAAACATGGACTGCCTTATCCTAACATTTGATTATACATATATCCTAAACAATATAATTCAATAACACTATTGATACACATAAACAATAATACAACCAAAAATGCAAAACATCAATTTAATGGCAGGCACAAAAAGTATATACAAATATATATATATATATTTTTTTCTACTACCCCCCTTTTAATCCCTTAACCCCTGATACCCATTACATACAAAATTTCCTTCAGTTTCCAATTTTAAATGAATATTTTAATCATTATTTACATCAATTAACATTTACTTTATAATTTCAATTTGAATTCGAATGAAAATAAAGTTAAGTTCATTATTACAAGTTCATTATTAAAATCATCCTTTCAATTAATTTAATTATACTTTCATTTAATTTAATTCATATTGTTTTAATTAACAATTTCAAAATTAATTACATTTTTCAAAATGATCCGGCATAAAATATTATCTACATTCCATCACATCAGATGTTTCTATTTCATAATAAGATTTTCCTACTGGCAATGATTCAGCAGACTACAACATTTTTGTTATTGTCACCAAGCATGTCTGTAGACATTAGTCACAACATACAGCACACCTGTTTACATCAACAGTTGTCTGCAAGACTTGTTTTGTAAGCACAGTTATAAACATTCTCAGTTTCAGCATTCATGGTTACATCATACTAACACCTGTACTTCACTTTTCAATTTTTATAAATCTTTTAGATAACATATTTATCAATGTCTATTTCTTACAGTTCAACCAAATATAATTCTAATTCACCTTTCAGTTATTATTACTTTTTGATTACCATTTCTATTAAATACCATAATCTCAATTCATTTTTTATTATTGAATCCAAAATTCTTTCACACCAGTAAACATTTTATTCTATCTGATTGGTATAATGAACTTTATACTTACAATACATTATCCACCTATTGACATGAATACAAAATACACACCACACACACACACACCAATATCTCCGTGTAACCTCTGAAACATTTAACAACAATGTTATTTCATACAGACAATTTAACATTTATTTATTAATATCAAATCTCATAAAACAATTTAAACTCATTAGAAAAATTCAACCATATAACATTTAAGTCAAGCAAAATATTTAAACATTTCAAATTATTTTAATTAAATCAATTATTGAATACAACATTTTTAATTACTTTCACTAAGTACAATAATTACAACTCATTCATTATCTTCTTCCTCCCAATTATTTTTGTTATCTATTTAAGCTGCAAAATATTAATATTATTTTTGTCATCACAACAAGTTTTACTACATACATACATTGGTTATCTAACATTTTATAATACATACAATTAAATTCACTACACTTATTTACAATTCTTCATCATTGATTGCTCAGTTATATCACACTTCAATGTCCAAGGTTGCGAGGTCAAAACCATAAAACAATATATTTAAAAGTGTCCATTTGTGAATTTAAGGCTCAACCACCATCGTCAAAAATTAGTCTGGGTTGCAAATAACAATTTTCAATTTTGTTTGCATTCCACATACGGTTATCTTGTGTCAAGTAACCATAAACTTTTAGTTCATTCATTCTACCATAATAATCATATACCAAGTCAACATTATTTATTTCTGTCCAGTCGCCATTAGTAATTATATTCATTATCAAGTCAGTTAATTTTTCATCATAAGGTAAATTATTATTATTTAAACATGTATCATCAAAATAATCTTCGCTCTCACTTTTAACAGGTAAGTACTTCAAATCATTTAACATCTCTTTCAACTCATTATAATTTCTCTGCAACCTATATAATTCTATTTCTTTATCAACACACAATTCTCCATCTAAATCTCTCTCATCATAACACCATATCATTCTTTCAACATCATTCCACACAGAGGGTACTAATTTATACAAAAAAGGGAAACAATTCAAATCTTTCACTAATAAGGGTCTCTTGCCCTCCAATAATAACATTTTTGAACACCTTGGTTCATCACAAATAAGGGGAAAATTTACCCTCTGCCCTACACATTCATCTACTCTTTCTTTCTTTTCTTTTTCTAATTCATCAACACTAATTACAACTTCGTTACTACATATAGCGCTCTCTCTCTCACTCACTATTTCACTATCTACTTTCAACGTTTCACTCTCTGATACCACCTTTTCAATCATATTACCGCTTTCAATATCATTGTCAACATTTGTTATCTTACTCTCTGCTACCATATTTTTAATTATATTCTCATTTTCGACATTATTGTCATCATTTGTTAATTTCTTACTGTCATTATTACTCTTACTACTGATCCGTGCTTCTACTGACTACTATTTTTTCAATATCTTGTTTCAATTCAACTATTTTCGCATTTCATTTTTACTTCATCAATGTCAAATTTAAGTACATCAAATTTACAATTAAATTTGATTACAACTCTTACAATTAAATTTGTTATCTTACTCTCTGCTACCATATTTTTAATTATATTCTCATTTTCGACATTATTGTCATCATTTGTTAATTTCTTACTGTCATTATTACTCTTACTACTGATCCGTGCTTCTACTGACTACTATTTTTTCAATATCTTGTTTCAATTCAACTATTTTTGCATTTCATTTTTACTTCATCAATGTCAAATTTAAGTACATCAAATTTACAATTAAATTCACTTTTAATTTCGGTCTTAATCTCATTCAATTTTATGTCATTATTGTCAAAACGACTATTTAATTCGTTGAATTTGTTATTCTGTACATCTAATTTCTCATTGACACTACTTTTAAATTCTTGCATTTCGTTTTTCTGTTCATCAAATTTGTTATTGAAATGACTATTTTTTACCATGTTTTCAGACATGGTTTGTATCAGGTTAAATATATCATTTATTGACAACTCTTTTTCTCTTGTTTTAATTATTACGGGAGTGGAAATCGCTCCCGGCGTACTAATTACAGATACTTCTGCATTATGCTCATCTAATGACATTGATTCTGTTTGAATACCGGAGTCGGCAGTTATTTGACTCTCGGTCTGACCGTCAGAGAAGCTGACTTCATTGTTATATGCCATTTTTATATTGTAAATTTACTACTTTTAATTTACTATACTATATTTTAACACTTCTTATCTTACATACCTTAAGTATCCCTTAATTATTACTTACGTATAACCTCACTTTTCGTACTTTTTTACGTACTCCTAACCCACGCTTATTTTCACATTTAGGTGCGGTTTATTCAAAATTACATTTATGAACTCGAGTCCAAGTTCGTGGCGCCATTGAGATGTTATTGATTAATTATAAAAAACAATTATTAAAATAATAGACACTCCTCACAACTCTTACCTTTCTCGGGTCCAAAGTTCTTAGTACGAAGTCGTGAAGAATAAGCGTGACTTAGGTTAACACTCTTCAATAAATCATACTCTCAATTATATTCGGAAATAGATGTATTTATTTACTCATTATGTGACATTGAATTTTATTCTTATATTCTTTCATTTACTATCAAAAAATAACCTTGATCTCTGTTACTATTTTCAAAAAAAACAAAACGTATGTCAACCAAGCATAGTAGTTCGTTTATATTGTTATACTGTGAATATTCATTAATTTTAAATTGTCTATCTCGGAGTTAATTTCCAAATAGCAGAAACAAATTCTACATATTCTCTGAAATTATTCTTTACAAAAAATATAAGATTCTTAAATTATTTGTTTAAATTCTAATTGAGACGACCCAGCAATGCCCACACACAACTCTCATTCCGTTCTACCCCCCCCATTTATTTAATTTTTGGCAATCATTAAAATGTTTTACATAAATACTTTTACTTTTATAGCGGCGTCTCCTCTGACCTCGTGGCCTGACCCGCACAAATTCCCCTTTTTGATGTCCGAAAGTTGTCTTTTTCAATTTACCACATTTTATTTTCTGTTCGCTCACTTCGCTTCATATTCTGATTTACTGTTGCACTTTTTTAGATAACTGTTCCGGGTTCTTACTGGTGAGGTCGGCCGACACTAGTTACGCTCGAGCAAAAATTTTATGACCGCGCGGTCTCAAGTTGTTATTAGACTGGGCGCACGTATACTGTTTGTACGTTTTTATTAACTGTTTTAATGCTGGACTAAATAGGCCGACTAATTATTACGGCCTATCTTACACTCCCGAGGCCACTGTTTTCTGTTTTCGGCACTTTAGCTACTGCTGGCTATCTACTCTTCACTCTCTGATACCAACTGCAGACTGTAGACTGTGTCACAAGGCTGCTGCTGGGTGGTTACGCAATACGTCTGGCAATTGTTTAGGCTAACTATGTGCATTGCTGTACTGGGGGCTCCTCACAGGTGCAGTTAACAATTTGATACTGGATGGAATTGATGATTTGAATTCATATAAAATTAAACTGGGGTAGCTCACATATATGAAGTGAATTTAAAATCTTTATAAAATCGAGACCAAAATCAATAAAATAAAAAACCTTCTAATTCGACCCATTACACCTTCAATTCTTCCCCAAAAAGTTTATCTTCCCGGGATAGTCTATAAATCTCTATTTCTTTAATATCTCTACCCATTCTATTTCTATCTGTGTCTACTCGTGATAGTGTGTCTGGCACCCTGTTCTCTACTCCTTTAATATATTCCCAAGAAAAATTATACTCTTGGATAGCCAACACCCACCTGGTTATCCGGCTGTGTGTGAGTTTACAAGTATTCAGGAACGACAATGCTTTATGGTCCGTCCTGATGATCGTTTTATTGCCCAGCAGATACGTCCGGAACTTCTTCACCGCAAAAACGATACTGAGAAGCTCCTTCTCGGTGGTAGTGTAGTTACGCTCTGCGGCTAGTAACGTCCGGCTGACGAAGGCAATGGTCTTGTGTTCCCTCGCCTCGTCCTCTTGGTACAGTTCCGCCCCGAGTGCTATATTGCTGGCATCGGTCTGTAAATAGAAATTCTCATTAAAATTTGGGTGGTTCATTAAGATCATATCCGCGAACTTATTCTTGATTTCGCTAAACGCTTCTCTTTCATTTTCTCCCCACCTCCATTGTTTGTTCTTTTGCAGCACTGCGCTGAGTCGGGCCGTCGTCTGGGCGTAGTTTCGCTGGAACTTCCTGTAAAAATTACAGAGACCAAGAAAACTTTGTAATTGTTTTATATTCTTAGGCTCCGGGAACGTCAGGATGGATTCAACTTTGTCCGGATTAGCCCGTATTCCTGTGGGTGTTATGATAAAACCTAAAAAGTGTATTTCCGTCTGTAAAAATTTTGATTTGTCCCAGTTCACCGTCAAACCTCCCTGGTATAACTTCTCCAACACATATTCTAAATGTTCTACGTGCTCCTCAAATGTTCGGGAAGCTATTAGAATATCATCAACATATATAGTTAAAAAATCTAAATTATGAGGCTGCAAAATTTTATCCAGACACTTGATAAAACTGGCTACACTGGTGTTCAATCCAAACGGTAGTCGTTTGAATTGATAATTTTTACCATTGAATAAGAAAGCAGTATATTTCCTACTATTCGTTGCCAACGGAACTTGCCAATATCCGGCGGATAGGTCTAAAGAGGTCATATATTTCACACCGCTGAACTTCTGAAAAATTTCCTCTATGGCTTCGGGTGACTCCCGGTCTGGAATAATTATTTGATTGATTTTTCAGGCATCTAAACATAACGTAACTCTCCCATCTTTTTTGATCACTACTACTAAAGGGTTGGAATAAGTTGATACCGACCTCTCTATAATACCCCCCGCTAACATCCTATCCAATTCTAACTGTACTGCCCCCCTTTTAGAATATGGTACCGGATAACTACGTTGGACATATGGCGCATGCTCCTTCACCTTCAGTTCACATTCATAACCTTTTGCCCTTCCTGGTTCCCCGGCAAACACTCCCCTATAATCCTCGACTACCCGCCACAACGCTTTACGCTGAGAACTCCCCTTTACGCCACCCTCCCCACAAAATTTAACCACTCTATCCGCCCATATTCTCTCCTCACTCACTCTCTCTCTACACATATTCATACTAAATTCCGTGTTCCTATCTATGGTCTTATCTGGTATAACCCTTATACCCGAAATCTTTACTGTATCTAAAACCCGTTCAAAATTAACCGTTATTCGCTTATTCTCATTGTTCAATTCCAAAATTCTTTTTCTAAAATTGATGACCGCATTATTCCTGATTAGAAAATCATTACCCAAAATTACTTCTAAATTTAAACCTCTTACAACTAAAAATGTATTCTCATAACTTTCCCCACTTATTAACATAGTCAACTGGACTTGTGTTGTAACCCGTTTACTTCTAACACCCGTAACGCCTACAATGGTTACTCCCGCAACTGGCAAAGACAGAATATTTTTGTTAGTCTCTTTTAATTTATTTAGTACATGTTCCGCTATTACGGATATTTCACTACCTGTGTCTATAAGTGTCAAGACTGGCTTACCTTCTATTTCCAGTATTACCTCAGTCAGCCACGCCTCTGGTCTCATCGTCTCCGCCTCCTCTTCTTCCATCAATTCCGTAGCCAAATCCGTGTGAATAGTGTGATTCCTGTATTTACTTTCATGGACCCCGCGGTTATCCCTCGACAATGGCCGCGCCTCCTCATCCATTGTCCTCCTTAGTTTCCCATCCTCTCATCTGTATTTCGGGGCGTATACACTCTTCCAGTGTGCTGATTTCCTCCTTCGTTTCTTGTATTCTCTGCTCGTCCGTCCCCGTTCCTCTGCTGTGGGTTGTTGAATCTTTGTTGTGTCCTCGGCGGATGTCCGGGCCTCGCCCTTCTACACCTATAACAAAAATTACGGTCCGCATAATTTTCTACCAGACACCCATCACATTTCCACATCGGATATCGTCTGTTTGGTTCTCGACCATTATGTGTGGTTCCCCCGTTTGGTCCTCCTCTTGGTGCATAGTTCCCTCCATTGTGCATATTAGGTTGTTGTATGCGTCTGCTGTCTTCCTGGTCCTTAATATTCTGAAAAACATCCAATATTTTTTCTAATTCATTTATATCACTTACCTCTCTGGTCATTAACGTGATCTGTACTTCCCTCGGTAGATGTTTGCTGATATGGCGTACAAACGACTGGAATGGCAACGGTGGCTCTAAGTACTTAGCTTCATTATATAGCTTCATTGTGTAGACGGTAATATTACGGTTGTTTCTTCCAAAGTTCCCTGTTTCCATTATTTGACTTCGTAGTATCTCCTGCTCCTCTTCCGACCAGTATTTATTCCGAAAGGCTGTTTCAAAATTTTCATACCTCTCCCATTCGTTTCGATGTGTCTCCGCCCATATCTCCGAATTACCCTTAAAACATTTCAAAATTTTTATAAGCTTAACTTCCCAACTACTACCATTAAATCTGTCAAATTCCCGTACTCGATTCAAAAATTGCATTGGATGCACTCTACGATTCTCACTACAAAAGGTTTCGAGTTCAACTTCATTATTTCCGTCTCGTGTAATTAATCTCGTGTAATTGCGTTCAGTAACATTGCTTAATTTCTGGTTTATTACTAAACTTAATTCATCTCTTACACTACTAATGTTCTGTTCAAGTGAGTATAATTTTTTATCATTACTATATTCAGACTGTATATTTTTTGATATTACATCAATAGATTCATTCAATGCTTGTATTTCTGTCTTACAATTATTTTCAATTTCATTTACTTTAAAGTCTACCTTATTTTGGTGTTCATCGATATTCTGACTCATTTTTTCCATTGTCATTACTACGCTATTAAGCTTACATTCAGTTTCGGTATTACATTTATTAATTTTATATTCTATGTCATTGTTATACTCATTCATTGAATTTATTAGCATCTCATTATTCTCATTTATTTGCTTCTGAACTCTACCTATCTGACTATCTGTTTCATTAAATTTAACATCTATCTGCTGTATTGAATTATCTAACTTGGTATCTACTTGGTTAATTTTATTAGTACATTCTTCACTGGTATTTTTACGTCTTTTAATTTCGTTAATTTGGTTTTTTAACTCATCAAAACTGTTCTTTTGAACCTCGAATTTCTCATTAATATCCCTACTTTGTCTGTCAAATTTGTCATTCTGAATATTGACTTTAGCGTCAGAATCACTCTTTATTTCATTAAATTTTAACTCTAACATCGCCTGCTGCTTATCTGAACTCTCTTTCATACTACACACCATGCTACATAAGTATTTCATCATATCATTATCATCAGTTTTTTTGTTCTGAATTGGCGTTGAATGAATTCCTTCATCCATAATTTTTGATTCTGTTTCGCTTAATTCGATATTCATTTGGCTTTCGTTTTCGGTGTCAGTTAAGCTGACATTCTCGTTATTACCTGCCATTTCTTATTTTTATACTTGATACTTAGAATACTTTAATTAATTTGATTTTTTGTAATACACTTTCTATTTCATGTCACTTTTGTGTAAATGACGCACTTTTATTTTATTACTCTAACCTTAAACACGCGTTTGTATCTTTTTTGTAGGTGCGGTTTTTACTTAATTTTTTAATTCATAAAAACTGTCCCTGTTTGGGCGCCATTGTGGAGTTAATTACACTCTTACAAAATATCAATACATAAATTTTATTTCACCTACCTGTAAAGATTCTTTCTGGGTCCAGGATTCTCTTCGCACGAACGTAAGATACAAACATGTGTTACGGGTTTTTGTAATAATTGACTCTACACATTTTTTATGAAGAGAAATAATATTTTTAATGAGCAATTATTAAGAAGGTTGTACTATTCTTTTTCCAATAAAATTTTCAAATTAATTTAAAATTTTCATACATTTTTTCAATACGTTTCATATGGTCATAATTAAATTATATTACTTATAACTATAAAGATAGCCCAGTCTGCTCTCTCTCAACTCACATTCTTATTTAAAAACCCCCTTCATGGAAATATATACCCCATTGCTATATAAATTGAAACATATACCCCAAGCCGGCACGAGGCGTCCACGCAACCTCGATTTATTTCATGTATACTTCATTGACGTTCCGCAAACAATATACACGTTGGTGTCCTTCCGTTGACTCACATCACTGCCACTTGTTTGAAACTGTTAATTCACTTTTTTACTGGTACATTTTAAAATTTTGTAAAAAGTAGCCTCGTGGGGCTGTACCGGCCGGTACGGTCTGTGACGGACTGGGGAGAAGCGTCTATGTTTCACTGCCAACTCAATTTTGTCGATTTATGTGGAAGCCAAAGCCTTATGGTTATTCGCCGTAGCTATGCCCTATTTAACTAATGCTGTTGTTTGTGTACTGATCGTCTATGATATTTAGGCCGCACTGGCTAACGTCAAGATATGGGCATGACTTAGGCTAACATCCGCCAGCGTGGTAGATGAAGGCGAACAAAAAATGTTTCTTAGCCATCTTGAGTTGCACAAAACTAGCGTCGCTTCGCGCGCATGCTCGTGTGATGCATACGAGCGCACGTCCACATTCTCGCAAAGTTCTTGGAAACGGAGACTGAGTAAATTCCTCTATACCGATTGCACAACGGTGGTCACGTATTACGGCTTTGTTACAACACGGTTCTTTCAACACGTGGTCGGTCACAAATGGAAATAAATTTACAAATATTTTGATAAAACCCCATATTTAACAAAATAAAATAACCCGCAAATTTGGCCCGTTACAGCCGACCCATCCACAAATTATGCCCCCTTCTGGCGGCAACAGACTAGTCATATGTGTGCCATACGAGACTTACTAGGAATGTGAACTTGTCACATTGCCTGGAATATGCCCGGGACATTGCCATATGATAAAGATCATACAAGTCAATTGTTCTTGGATTTCGTTGTCCATGACGTGTCCGTTACTTAACTAAATATCACTATAATATTGATGACTCGGAACACAAAGTTTTTTATAAGTAAAAATGTAAAGTTTTACCTTACAGCCTAAACCGGCTTTCACCTATAGAAGGCTTCATCAGAGGCTGTCGTTAGTAGTGCTGCTCGTCTTGTTGTTGGCGACGAGAAAGTGTTTCGAAAGATTGAAGCTGTGTGTGTGTGGTGAGATGTGTTCGAATAATGCGTGCGATTTGAATTGTGTCTGTTCGTTTAGGATGTCGTTTTTATTTGTTTTTGTGTGTTTGTATATTTCTAATTGTTCTAGAGTGTCTAGTTTTCGGCCTTTTGTGTGTACGTGTAGTATGTTCATGTTATTGTCGATGTTTTTATATGTGTGGTTTGCTTCAATGAGGTGGTTTGCGAAGGTAGATTCTGTAGTGGTGTGGAGTGCTTTTGTGTGTTCAATGTATCTCTGTTTGAAGCTACGTCCTGTCTGGCCTATGTAGAATTTACTGCAATTTGAACAATTTAGTTTATATACACCGGGTAGATCGAATTTGTTTTGTGCTTTGGGCATGCGTTTTGATAGTGTGTGTTCTGTTTTGTTAGTAGTTTTGTAAGCGATTCTGTATCCTGCTTTTTTGAATTTGTGGGCAATTTTTTCTGTTTGTTTGTTGATGTATGTTAGTGTTATGAATTTGTTGTTTTCTGTCTTTGTCTGTTGTTTGTTTTGTGTTTTGTGTAGGAGTTTACTGACTATTGTTCTGTCATAACCGTTAGATTCTGCTAAATATTTTATCGTGTTTAGTTCGTCTTTGTAGTCTATTTCATCTAAGGGGATGTTGTTAAGTCTATGTATCATGGTTCTAAAAGCAGCTAGTTTGTGTTGTATTGGGTGATTGGAGGTGTTGTGTATTAGTGTGTCAGTTGTAGTTGGTTTTCTGTATATACTGAATTTGTGCCTGTGTTCTAGTTTTGTGATGGAGAGGTCTAAGAAGTTTATAGTATTGTTGTGTTCGTATTCGGCAGTGAAGGTTATGTTTTTATGTATTTTGTTTATGTGCGTTAGTAACTGTTCACATTGTCTTTTGTTTCCCCTGTATAGTATTAGAATGTCATCAACGTATCTGTGCCAATATAGTATTTTATGTGAGTGTCTGTCATTGTTTGTGAGTATTTTTGTTTTTTCTAAGTGTTGGAGGAAGACTTCTGCTAGAATGCTGGATATGGGGGAGCCCATGGGTAGGCCATCGTTCTGTGTGTAGTATTTATTGTTATAAGTAAAGTAGTTTTGTTTTGTGATAATGTTCAGAGTTTCTGTTATTTCATTGATAAGTTCGTCTGGTGTGTTGTTCTGTTTGAGTTTGTTTTGTAGGATGGTGATTGTTTCAGAGATGGGGATGTTTGTGTACAGGTTTTTAATGTCAAAGGAGGCTAATGTGGTGTTATGGGGGATGTGTATGTCTTTTATTTTTGTTACTAGGTCAGTGTTGTTTTTTACTGCAATGTTGTTGTCTATTTGTGTGTGTTGTCTAATAATTTTGTCTAGATACTTTGCCAGTTTGTGTGCAGGGGCATTATGGTAGTTGATAATGGGGCGGATCGGAATGTCTTCTTTATGGATTTTGGGAAGCGCTTGGAGTGTAGGTGCTGATGGTCGGATTTGTTTCATGTAGGGCTTTTGTTTATGTGTCATAATGTGTTTGGCTTTGTTGACTATTTGTTTTACTGAGTTTTGGTATCTGTCGGTGGGGTCGTGTTTTAGTTCTGTGATGTTGTTCTGTTCTATGAAGTCTTGTACTTTTTTGTGTAGGTTGTCTGTGGGGATAATTACAGTCGTGTTGCCTTTGTCAGCTTTTACAAATGTGATGTTGTGTTTGTGTGCCTTTTCCCTCAGTTTGATGGCTGTGTGTATTTCTGAGTTGTGGACAAAAAAACAAATACATATCATACAGACAAAACACGACAGAAAAATCAAAAACCTGACACCAATCAAAACAGATATAATTCCCTCGCACAAATTCTACCCACGTACAGTAAACCTCACGAACGTCACACTCACAAAAAACGAACAAACACTCCTTGATAAAGGCCTAAAACATAACATACATTACAAACATAACCAAACACTAACAAAGCTCATAATTGACACAGAAACAAATATACAAAACACAGCACCAGAACATCAAGACACATTAAGACACAATATAAACAACACAATAGGAGTACATAAGACACCAGACAACAACAACCACAACTCAGAAATACACACAGCCATCAAACTGAGGGAAAAGGCACACAAACACAACATCACATTTGTAAAAGCTGACAAAGGCAACACGACTGTAATTATCCCCACAGACAACCTACACAAAAAAGTACAAGACTTCATAGAACAGAACAACATCACAGAACTAAAACACGACCCCACCGACAGATACCAAAACTCAGTAAAACAAATAGTCAACAAACCCAAACACATTATGACACATAAACAAAAGCCCTACATGAAACAAATCCGACCATCAGCACCTACACTCCAAGCGCTTCCCAAAATCCATAAAGAAGACATTCCGATCCGCCCCATTATCAACTACCGTAATGCCCCTGCACACAAACTGGCAAAATATCTAGACAAAATTATTAGACAACACACACAAATAGACAACAACATTGCAGTAAAAAACAACACTGACCTAGTAACAAAAATAAAAGACATACACATCCCCCATAACGCCACATTAGCCTCCTTTGACATTAAAAACCTGTACACAAACATCCCCATCTCTGAAACAATCACCATCCTACAAAACAAACTCAAACAGAACAACACACCAGACGAACTTATCAATGAAATAACAGAAACTCTGAACATTATCACAAAACAAAACTACTTTACTTATAACAATAAATACTACACACAGAACGATGGCCTACCCATGGGCTCCCCCATATCCAGCATTCTAGCAGAAGTCTTCCTCCAACACTTAGAAAAAACAAAAATACTCACAAACAATGACAGACACTCACATAAAATACTATATTGGCACAGATACGTTGATGACATTCTAATACTATACAGGGGAAACAAAAGACAATGTGAACAGTTACTAACGCACATAAACAAAATACATAAAAACATAACCTTCACTGCCGAATACGAACACAACAATACCATAAACTTCTTAGACCTCTCCATCACAAAACTAGAACACAGGCACAAATTCAGTATATACAGAAAACCAACTACAACTGACACACTAATACACAACACCTCCAATCACCCAATACAACACAAACTAGCTGCTTTTAGAACCATGATACATAGACTTAACAACATCCCCTTAGATGAAATAGACTACAAAGACGAACTAAACACGATAAAATATCTAGCAGAATCTAACGGTTATGACAGAACAATAGTCAGTAAACTCCTACACAAAACACAAAACAAACAACAGACAAAGACAGAAAACAACAAATTCATAACACTAACATACATCAACAAACAAACAGAAAAAATTGCCCACAAATTCAAAAAAGCAGGATACAGAATCGCTTACAAAACTACTAACAAAACAGAACACACACTATCAAAACGCATGCCCAAAGCACAAAACAAATTCGATCTACCTGGTGTATATAAACTAAATTGTTCAAATTGCAGTAAATTCTACATAGGCCAGACAGGACGTAGCTTCAAACAGAGATACATTGAACACACAAAAGCACTCCACACCACTACAGAATCTACCTTCGCAAACCACCTCATTGAAGCAAACCACACATATAAAAACATCGACAATAACATGAACATACTACACGTACACACAAAAGGCCGAAAACTAGACACTCTAGAACAATTAGAAATATACAAACACACAAAAACAAATAAAAACGACATCCTAAACGAACAGACACAATTCAAATCGCACGCATTATTCGAACACATCTCACCACACACACACAGCTTCAATCTTTCGAAACACTTTCTCGTCGCCAACAACAAGACGAGCAGCGCTACTAACGACAGCCTCTGATGAAGCCTTCTATAGGTGAAAGCCGGTTTAGGCTGTAAGGTAAAACTTTACGTTTTTACTTATAAAAAACTTTGTGTTCCGAGTCGTCAATATTATAGTGATATTAAGTCAATTGTATCATTAGTGTTGTAATTATTATTACTACGTTCTGATAGCTATTATTGCAATAGTTACTGCGTTTTCATTGTATTATCAATTATTTATATATGTTATTGGATTGTTATATGATTATATATTCAACATTTGAGAATTATTATTGTATCAATTATTGTATGTATGTATTGTATTTTCCAATGTCATGTATTATGGAATTTTGTGATCTTTATTATACTATTATGTACTTTAATTATTATGTCAGTCCTTATGTATTATGTATACTCGTACACTCATGTTATGTATTTTTACATTGGATATGTCTACCATATCTCCATGTACCATTGAACTTTAATATCATTATGCTAATGCTATACATATACATTGTTATGTCTTTATTATTTATATTACTATATATGAAGCAGTGTTCAAGATGTTTTCTCTTATATAAATTAAGGTTTTTCACTTACGTTTTGTTAAAGTTTAAATATATGTATTTCATGTCCATATGTTCATGATTCAAGAGAGATCATGGTTAGTTATGCAAAGACTCGTTTTTATCATGATTTTTTTTTATTTTGTACCTTTTCTAGCACAGAAATTGTTTTGTTTTGCCTTTGAGCTTTTCTAATAGCTTAATGAATTTTGTTATTTACAGATTTTTATGTTAGAAGTGATTTACTTTAATCCAAGGGTCAATTTAATGTATAAGCCTTTTAAGTATATTATGTATTGTTTATATATAACATTGATAATAATTTGTAATATACTGTTCCCAATTAATTTAAATTTCAAAATCGTCTCGATTTTGAGCGGGCAGTATGTTCGAACTTTGTACTGTATCTCTTATCTGTGTGTTGTAACCACCGCATTGCGGCACGTGTGGATGACGTCACTTTGCTTATCAAGCGCCGCCGGCAGTCAGCTGGGCTGACGGTGGTCAAGTTTAGTTCAGTTACTCAAGAGACTTCGAGCTGTGCTGTCGTTAAAAATTAATCTTCCAGCCGCAGCTTCTGGATCATTATTCAATTATTTTCATGTGCAGCTTGCACTAAATTATTCAGACGGCCTACGTCTATCCACCATGGATTTTGACTTTTATCGAAACTACATTAACGGGCGTCATGGCCATAAAACATCCGCACGTGTCGGCAATAGCATCTAGAACTAAATATTTTCAATAAATGATCATTATACAACATCAATACAGTCCACTTCATTATATTTCAAAACCAGCCCTTTCCACTTAGCGTCTTTGGAACAACTCTAGAACTTCAAGAGCTTCCAGTACGCAACAGTGATATTTTGTAGTAAGGATAGTGGTGTAAGGAGTGATCAGTGTGCGGCGTTGTGGCAGTTCCTGTAATTAGAGAAGGGTAAGAGTGTTTGCTGATATTTGATGGTGGGAAAAAGGTTATGAACGTGTATATTGCCAGGTAGGGTACACACATCTTAGTACAAAGAGGTAATAGAAATTTCACTTAAAGAAGTGAACGGTATAAATAGAATTAAGGTTGAAGGGGTTTGTTATTGAGAGATTGGTGTCATAATATGTAAATCTGGTTGTTAGTAATGGTTGTTAGTAGAAGGAAGGTGAATAAGGTTAGATAGATAAATGCCAAAATAAGATATAGATAATAGTGAATAATAGAGAGTCACCCAAACTAGATAAGTATTGATGAAAGGGTTAGAAAAAGAAAGTTCATAATAAAAAGGTGATGTAACAGAAAGGTTAATAATAAATTTGAAATTTTTTATAGAATCTAATGATACAATAAATATTAACTAATTAAAAGTTGAATAGAGAGTTAATGTTTTCTTGTGGTGAGGGAAGTAAATTAATGTTGACTGGAGTCAGAAAGATTTAATAAATATAGGAATGTCAAAAGGGGAAATGGATTTTCTGTCTTAAATCTTGTTTGTTTTATTATTGAAGAATTTCTAGAGTTAAGCAAACCAACGCCTCTAAACACAAACCAATGCATCTAAGGGGAGACATATCAGTTGTGGATATGGGAATAGATAAGTCCACTATTTTAAATTTTATATTCAATGTTTCAGAGTTGGAGGGTGTTGTGACGGCGGTCCTGAGCTGGCCGGTGCGTCAGAGCAGGAGCGTTAAGTGCCAAATGGCCTTACGGTGTTGGGATCTCTACTGAGAAGTCCAGTAAGGTCAGATGGGATGGTCACCATCATTGGACCAAGGGTAAGTGATTGTATTTTTTTTTTTTTTTTTTTGTAAACACTACAGGGGGTTGTGGCGACATATCTGGACTGATCCTTTTAGAACGTGTGAATGAGTCAATGAGAGTTTTTATGCTTCGGCATAAAACCTCTCATTGAGGGGGTTTTGTGACGGTACGAACGTCCGTCTGAAGGAATTATGGTATTAAGGAATCTCTTATTGTATTTTTTTTATTGTATTTTCATATATAAAACATGGTTAGAACAACTCTCCCAATCATTAACGAAACGACACAGTTTCATCAGTGTAGATCGAATCCAAGGCCAGAGCCTACGTGCGTTCCGCCGCATACGCTATATAAAACAAATGGACAGACAATAATGAGACGTAATACAACCAGTGAAAGCGTCATAAAAATGACGCAAAACAAGGGCGTCAGCCATATGAAACAATGGAACGCTGACGACATAACACACACACATGCAAGAACGGAAGCAGTTTTTCGTCCCATTTAACAACAGACATTCAGAGCGTTAACACGTTGTAAAATTCGCTGGTAGTTAATCGCCAGCAGAAGTGATAAAGTAACAAAATGTAATTACAGCAGCAATTCAGTGAATGATTTAAAATGTAATAAAGTAAATTCAGTGTGTAGCAACAAAACAGACATGATGCAGTAAAGCGTTCGGCGAACACCGGCCGGCGAAAAGTGGACGTCTGGAGGAACAGCTACATTTCAAAATCCAGGAAAGTGCAAAATTTATCTCAACCTATTATAATAAAAATTGAGCTCAAAATTCAATTCAAAATGTATCATTAATCTATTTCTGGGGTAAACTGAGCGTGTGTGAGAGTGGATGAAAGCCAGCATTTAAACAGGCAAAAAGCCATGAGACGTTGGTTTGTGTTTCATATCATTAACAATTAATGTGTACAAAAAATAAATACTGCAGTATAAAAGATATTCCTGTTGCAAAAGTAAAATGAAAAAAAAAATTATTATTATAAAAATGAAGTTGATGAATAGTAGAAGGCGGAAGTAATGTAAGACGCCATTTTGATTAATTTTATAAGACACCATAATTTTGATGTTAATAAATGTAAAATATTTAGCATCATTAAACAAAGTTCCACTATTGTCGTTAAGAGCATTATTTCAAGACCCAGCTCAGTCTCTGATTTCGGTTCAAAGAACTCTGGACCCTATAAAGAAAGAAACATATGGCAGTGGATCATGTGCTCCAGCACATAATTATGGTAAGTACGATAGTCATAAAACAAAGAATAAATTTGTTAATAAAGATAAGTTAATAAATGTCGCCCAGAACAAGGGACTTGATTGTTTATAAATCAGTAAGTTAACAAGTTCTTAAATGTACTTAAATATGTCATTATCAACTTCTAAAAACTTACCAGTTTTAGCTCCCCTAAAAGCACGCCTTGAAACATGAGTGTTTTTTAACTTGTCCTTCATTTTTTCCAACCACGCACTAACTTTTCACATACTGAAAATTCACGTTCCACTGCTCTGTTACCGTGTTGTTTTGCAAATGCAATAACTTTTAGCTTGAAGCCAGCGGTGTAACTGTTATATTTTCCCATTACTGGATAGTTAATCTCTTCATGACACAGAAATGCACAAGTAGGAAGACACGGCAGACGTTCACAGTTCAACAGTCAAACAATGACTCAGCATAAATCATGCAGCGTGTTTGTGAAGTAGCCTTACTTTAATTGTTTAAGGGTGAGGGAGAACTGGAAATATCGGTTATGTGAACACGTTCTACCACCTACCAAAGTATCGCACGAAAGATAAAGAAATACATCTCTACTGAACTACATGTAGTGTAAATTTCCCAAAGTGTATTCTTTCCTTTTCTAAGAAATATTTTCTTAGAAAAATGTACTATTTACAAATGTTTATCTTCTATATATATAAAAGAGAAATACCACTGACTCACTGACTGACTCATCACGAAATCTCCGAAACTATAACACCTAGAAACTTGAAATTTGGCATGTAGGTTCCTTATGTGATGTAGGTATCTGCTAAGAAGGGATTTTTGGAAATTCGACCTTTAAAGGGGGAAAAGGGGGGGGAGTTTGCCTGACTAACTGACATAGAATCAACGTAGAGCAAAAACTACTGAATGGATATCAATGAAACTTTGAACATAGCTTCATCATAGGTCTTAGGTGCTCACTAAGATACGGTTTTAAAAACTTTCACTCCTAAGGGCAAACCCCCCCCCCTATTGTATGTATGTATCTATGTATGTATGTTCCACATCTCCTCCTAAACCACTGGACCGATTTCAACCAAACTTGGCACAAATATTTTACGCGACGGGAGAACCAACATAGGTGAGGTGCTTTTTTCGATGGGGTCCTTTGGGGGGTTCTTTGGGGTCTTCCACATCTCCTCCTAAACCACTGGACCGATTTCAACCAAACTTGGCACAAATATTTTACGCAACGGGAGAACCAACATAGGATAGGTGTTTTTTTGATGGGGTCCTTTGGGGGTTCTTTGGGGTCTTCCACATCTCCTCCTAAACCACTGGACCGATTTCAACCAAACTTGGCACAAATATTTTATGCGACGGGAGAACCAACATAGGATAGGTGTTTTTTTCGATGGCGTCCGTTGGGGTTCTTTGGGGTCTTCCACATCTCCTCCTAAACCACTGGACCGATTTCAACCAAAATTGGCACAAATATTTTACGCAACGGGAGAACCAACATAGGATAGGTGTTTTCTTCGATGGGGTCCTTTGGGGTCTTCCACATCTCCTCCTAAACCACTGGACCGATTTCAAACAAACGGCACAAATATTTTACTCAACGGGAGAACCAACATAGGGTAGGTGTTTTTTTCGATACGATCCTTCGGGGGGTCCTTTGGGGTCTTCCACATCTCCTCCTAAACCACTGGACCGATTTCAACCAAACTTGGCACAAATATTTTACGCAACGGGAGAACCAACATAGGACAAGTGTTTTTTCGATACGATCCTTTGGGGGTCCTTTGGGTCTTAAAAACTATTAGATCTGGTTACTATGGCAACCCAATAGAATAGATTCTGGTTACCATAGCATCGGTGGAAGTCTCCCGCGTAGGAAATAGCGCGGGAGTCGTCCAACGGGCCTTCCCCGGAGTTCATCCACGGAACCCGGGGAGTCTTAGGTCGGATTCCGCGAAAGACGGCAGGGCCAGAGTCCACGGTTCTTATAAATAAAGATATAGGTTATGATATCAAAGGTGGTGTATGCATCTTAAGAAACTTCTTAATAGTGTGTGAATTCAGAGTTGTTTCAGTTTGAATTTAAAAGTGGATAAGTTAAGATCGAAGTAAGTTATAAGCGAGTATAAAAAACAAAGTTTTGATAGCAAATGTATTCAGATCATAGTGTTCAGACAATATAAATTCACTTGCTTCAGTTTGAATTTAAAAATTGATAAGCTGAAATCTATAGAGGTATTGTATTGTTAGAATAAGTTTAGGAGACACTAATTTAACAAATGCCTTATTTCAACATTAACACAATGAATTATAAAAGACAGTAAATACGCAGCGCGTGCAAGTACTGTAGACATTTTATTGAAAACTAATTTAGCTGTTCGCCCTCTCCCAGAGTTAGAAATCGAGCAGGAGCATCACGCGCAACAGAATTCTTCTCCAGATATAAGAATACAGTTTATGACATGTTCTTAAACAGGTGCGCTACAGAGTATTCCTCCAATGAGAATGCGAACGTAACAATATAAGGAAGATTATACAATATACAAGTAATATAACGTTAGAACAAGAATAGGTGCCTATGAGCCTATGAATAAATTATGAACCCGAGCAACGCTGGGTAAATCGGCTAGATATAGATATCTATATAAGCCAAATACCACTGACTGACTCACTGATCACGATATCTCTGAAACCACTGAATGGATATCAATGAAACTTTGAATGTAGCTTCATCATAGGTCTTAGGTGCTCACTAAGAAACGGTTTTAAAACTTTCACTCCTAAGGGGCAAAAAACCAAATAATGAAATTTATCGCGGGAATTACATACTTTGTAAATGAAGTGGTTGACATCTCAGTTTATTGGAAACCCGAATACATTTAGTTCTGAGTTTTTAATCATTGTTTTAAATTGAAAAACTTCGTTGTTTGCAGGTTCTTACAGTTGAGAAAATTTCGAAGTTCAATTAATTAATAAATGTATGTCCTTTTTTTTCTCGGAAACAGCTCTAACGATTTTCTCTAAATAAATAATAAATAGCAGTTGCTATGAATGTAAATAAACAAACTAAGAGTTGAGAATTTGTACAATCTATCTAATCCTATACTATTAAGCGAGCAATAACTGTACAATTACGTACAACGTGAAACTCCGTAGCGAAGCACGGGTATTTTGCTAGTAAATTTATAAACTTGTAAATGTTTAATAAAAATGTTAGCTTTCAAAAGTAGGGTGCGACCATTATGCGGTGAAATACAGTATATTTATAAAGTGTTGTTATGTGTAAATTATTTTGTAACTCCTTTCTAATCAACACATCATAGTGGTAAAAGGTAAGGGGGTAAGAGCTGTGACAGTATTGATAGCATACCTTTTTGCTATGGTAATTATATCACTGACATAAGTACCAGACGTATATGTGAAATGTATATACTTTTTATAAATGTAGCCTATATATTCATAAATTTATGCATTAACAATTTTTGATTTCTGAGTTGACTCAGTACATTATGAGTCTTACTGTCGTATGAATCCCAGTAATTGTAGCCAGATTGAATTTGACCAATCAGAATAATTTTTCTGTGATGCATCTGCTCTCAGCTCTTGGTAAATTGAATATGGTGTAAGTGGAATCTTGTTTGCAGTAATCTGTGTTGTACAATAGGTGACGCTAACATGTGTGAGTGAAACGATGGGTGATCTGATAACAATTGGACACGATGCGGACAGTGGTGGGTCGACAGTACGCTTGCACACAATCAACATGTCACTGGTTGGTAGTATCACGACTAGGGATCAGATTACCGCTGTTAGCTTTTCAACGGCTCCTGAAGGGATTTCTGTAAACATTGTTGCCACTGGAATGATTAACGGAATAATAAGGTAAGTAATGAAAATTATTTAATTAATTGCTGTTGTACAATTATTGTGTCAGTTGAACATGATATACCATGATATTGTTGTGTGTACTAAAATTGGATACTAAAATAAGTTTCTCCCACTTAGCCATAAAATGGTAATGTTTGTTGTCTTCCATATATTTACCTATCTGTTCGTATTACAACTATGTATTTATGTGGATGTTTTAACAATATCAATGCCTAAAGGACCATAGTTTAAAAGACATACTGTGCAATTTTCACCTATAAAAAAGTTGTACATTTCTGTTTGATGTAACCATTTAATGTTTCCCTTTCTCTGCTGATGCCTTTTGGTTTTTATTATTTTGTATTTGCTCCTTCTATTCTGTTATTTGCATACTTTGTAACATGATTTGATTTGATAACATGATTTGATTTGGGGGCTTAGTGTACCAGTGGGTGTTAGCTACTAATCTAGAGGTCCCGAGTTCTATTCCTGGACAAACCATAAAATCAAGATACATTTTTAGCCCTTCAGCCCCTAGGTTGATTCAGCCTGTGCAAATGAGATATCTCACCCATGATATATCTTCCTTCATTCCCATTTATATGCCTATATTTCTGAATTTTTAATAGTTTATTGCTTTTGCTATATCTTTCTTATAGTCTGTCACCATTCTACTTCATCTGCCTTCTTTAAGCTGCTAATTCCCTTTTGATATTTCTTTTAAATATGTTTGATTTTCCCCTCTCTGTATGTTGCTACCTCTCTTACTGCTGATTTCTATGGTCTCATTTTAATGCTTCAACTTATCTTCTTATTTTGCATAAAATATTTTTTATCTATAATATGCTTTGCATCTATACAATGTGAACTCTCTCTCTTTTCTTCTTGGTGATTATTGTCTTCCGGTACTACCTTAAACTGTTGACTTCCAGGGATCTGATATTCTTTGTGTGTGTGTGTGTGTGTGTGTCTCTCTCTCCCCCTCCCTCCCTCCCTCCCTCCCTCTCTCCCTCCCTCCCTCCCTCCCTCTCTCTCTCCCTCCCTCCCTCCCTCCCTCTCTCTCTCTCTCTCTCTCTCTCTCTCTCTCTCTCTCTCTCTCTCTCTCTCTCTCTCTCGATATAATTTTCTTCTTTCCTTTTATTTTAAAATTTCCTTTTCCTTTAATTTTATTTTAATTTTCTTCTCACTTTCTGTGTCACCAGATTTTCCACAGTTTTATGTGCTCCTTGTTTCCTTCATTCCAAGAATGTACTCAGTCTTCTGTGTAAGTAGTCTTGTGTGCTGCATAGGTAAGGTAGGCCATTTCACAGCATTGTGTACCATAGTATAAACTTTGTGGTTTAGGTATAACAGGTTGATACAGTAATACTTTAGAAAATAACAGAATTGTTTGTTTTTGAATGATCATACAATTTGTACATTATTTTCAATTATCATTATTTTAAAGTCTGGATTTTTAAAATTAGTTAATTAAGACGTGTCTTAAATTGTCTGTGCAGATTGTGGAGTACCTGGGATCTGACACCAGTTGGTGAGATTTCTTTAAGCACACTACAGCAGCCAATAATAAGGTCTGTGTTTGTATAATGTAAACATTCAACAGCTTTTTTTTCTTAATATGTGTAGTATATTAAGATCAGTAATGGAACTATAAAAGCTGTAAATGAGGCGGCTATTTATATATCCTATACATAGGTACATACAGGAATGTTGGTCAGAGGGGGTGGCTCAGATATACGAACAGTGTTAAGAAGTACTGATTTGATGACTGCATCTATTTTTCACCCACCATGTCTCACCAAAATGCCTGTACATACATGTATACTTTGTTTAGTATTCTTTGTGACAATTTAAATTGTAAATTAAATTTTAAAAAAATTAATAATAAAAATATAAAACGGGAAGTAAGTAAGAACATTAAATCGCACTATTAAACCAAATACCCCTGAACTAACTCATAATAGTAATGAGAATCAATTAAGAAAATCTAACTAAAATAAGTAATTAAAAATCTGAAAGTAAAAGTTAAAAATAATACCGTTAACCCTTTAGTAAATTTATCATGCTATGACCTGTGTATTCCGGATCCAACTTGCATACCGACCCGGCATTAAATAAGAAATATCTTAAATCATAATGTAAATAATTAATAATTTAAAGTCACAAGTAGTAGTTGTACTAATTCCTGTAGACAAGATAAGTCTCGATAGTTTATTTTGTCACACTGTAAGACTGTATTATTAATAAAGAGTTGGAACTATATTCATTGCAATTTTCCTGTTGTAACAATGCAGGACTTATGATGCGGCTTTCAAACTGAAAACACCTCCAAGCGAGGGCTCTTCACAAAATGTTTTATTTTTATTTTTAATTGAGTGTTAGCTTCCACTAAAAGCGTGGAGAGCTAGTTATAAATAAAAAAGATGTAGTGAGTAATTTGTTAAACAAGGATGTGAAAAAGAAAAACTAGTGTATAAGGTGACATCTCATGTTAATTAAAACTAACGATCAAATATGGTTCAAGTAAAGTAGTTCCGACATAATGTGAAAAGAAGATGCAAACTCCAGTACTACGGTGCCATTAAATATGTGATGTGCATTTCTGTGGATAGTGACGACTAAGACCTAAACAACACTTACCATTACCGCCGAGGATCAGGACGACTTCACGCTACATAACATCCATCTCCTCATTAATTCACTCAGAGGACATCCACTGGAAACCCTACCCCGATGACAACCCTCGACTAAGAGAGTACCGAAGATTCACGCCCCAGGACATGGACAGATAAAGCCTATCTAAGAGGTGACTCGGAAGCTCATCTTCCGTGAATTATGTATATTTAAAATATAAGTATTTATAAATGCCAAAGACTTTAAAAGGCAATCTCCAAGTATTGAGTTTTAGAATGATGTAACCAGTAATTTCTGAAATCATACGTTGTAACATTACTCTTGAGATATAACTTTGAATCGTTTAACTAAATAAAACCATTCTTCAAATGGTGTTTAAGTTACAATGCAACCTTCTTAATAAGTAAAGTAAATTTGAAACTTCTTAACTAGATTAAAAGAGACTCGGATCCGAGGTAAAATACATGATCTGTGTGATCATTTGTTTTGACAGAAAACCCCTTTACTATTTCTGTATGAGTAAAGTTTTTACATGTAATGTGTTACATATCATATGTTAATAAAGAGATGTCATCTTGTTACATACTAAAGTGAGTGCATAAATCAGCTAAATTCCCTCCCCTTGTTTCCTGTAATTAGAGTAATTATAATTATTCTTAGTGTTGTGTTTGATTTTTCAGTTTGTTACAACGTAGGCAGCCTGTATAATTGGCTAGAGTCAATTATCACGGGTTCCGTGGATTATAACGTAGCCGACACGTTATAAAATGTGCCACTCTGCTGTTGTTTTGTATAAAGGGTTTGTAAGCATCGTGACGTAATAAAATGCGCCACTCTGCTATTGTGCTGTTGTTTAATAATTAATTGTTTACAGAGTGTCACATATAAAATGCGCCACTCTACGTTGTAAAAAAAAAAGGTTAATAGTGTACGTAGTGTCTCATATAAAATGCAGCATTCTGCTAATCTATGCACTCAGTTTATGTATTGTATGTAAAACAAAAGGCTAAGTAGCACAAAGGAATAGTGACAATATTAATTTAACATTGTAATTTTTGTGTGAGATTACGCATAAACTCGTATATCCCATTTACTTAATATACGTGAAAATAATTGCTTGAATTATTATTGTATGATAATTGTATTACACCAATGCAAGTACCTACATGAATTTTAGTAGTTGTCAATATGTTCAGTCTCTAACACGTCTATTTAGCGACAATTCGAGACCTGTAGTTTTCCTGCATAAGCCTGCATAAAAATGTAAATTGTATTTCTGTTGCCACGGTGAGTTATATAAACGATTGACAAAAGTAAACAAGTTCAATTACGTGTAAATAAATTGTAAGTGAAATTCTACTCCTCTCTAGTAGCAGAATTAGATAAATTAAAATGAGTACGTAAAACTAAATAATAACTAAATATCAGCTTAATTACGGGCTGTAACTTGTTTAAAACGTGTATCATTGCGCATCGCACATGCCACCCTCCTTGAAGCCGGCCTATACAAGCCTGTAAAGGAAGCAGTCAGCTGTTGTTGAATAGAACAATAACATTCTCTCACCCCGAGTGTGATTCTCCCCTTCTTACGCATACCACTAGGCCATTGTTTAAAAGAATACTAGTTTGACCCACATTCCAGCGTAACAGCTGATCGTCGAAAGTAAAGTTGACGTCTGTGTAAATTTTTTCTCTTTCTCTGAGATGAGAAGTAATTCTCTTACAACCAATGCAAATGTTTTAACCATGAATTAAATTGTGTATGCAATAATTGTATAGTGTAGTAAAATAAGTTTTAGTGTGTTAGATATAAGGTAAACATGGCCCTATTTAATCCAGATTTACTATTAAAGGACGAACTGTCTTATGAAGCTCTTTTACGTGGTTTACCCCATGCGAATGTAACAGTCGCGGAATTGCGCAAGTCTATACGCGAAAGTGGATTTGATACTCCCACGGAGTTAAGTAACCTACACGGACTCGATTATGAGAGCGAGAGAGAAACTTGTTATGCCAAGTATAGTGAGTTGACTTTATTGTCCCAAACCCTTCAAGACGAGAAATCTCCTGTGGTAATATTGCGGACAACTCAAAGGATAGAACATTTAACCCGGCGAATGAAAAATTTGTTAAACTGGCCTAACCTCACGGAAATCCCTCCTGAAGTCCAAAGTTTTGCGGATGAGGCTTTACGCCAATTTCCCACTATTATCAGGGAATTACGAAGAAAGTCCGACTCGTTCAGAATGGATGAAATTGAAAAATCCTTGAAGAAACTATACATCTCCCCAATTCAATCCCCTACGTTAGAACAACCTCCCCCCAACACGGATCGGGACTCACCCGCCGTATCGCAAATACAACCGACTCGAGTGCGAAACCCAAATAGAGATTTAAATACCCAGACTATATCTGAAGCCCCACCTCCCAGTGGTTCGCAAGATCGCCCCGGAATGTACGAATTGACAACATCAGGGAGTCTTCTCGACTACTGCAAGTAGATTGGAAAGAGACAGATGGTCGACACCATTTTAGTAGGATTGTCTCCAGAAGAAAGATCTCGTTTAGTGTTAATAAATAGACCCAACACCTTTGCGGATCTCGAACAATGCAGTATTCACTCTTCGAATATATGGTACTCAGATCAGAACAGACATGCTCTGAAATCAACCGAGCCGAGTAGAAATGAAATGCAAGCCCTAGTGCCCGATGTGCAAACCCAGCGTGAAAGGCGATTATTTAATAGACCGAACAATTTGCACAGCCCTGGTAAATCTAATGACACGCAACCTAAAACGGAAGCCAGCTACACTCCTCGTAATAAAAGTGTGTTATAACTGTGGTAAGTATGGACACATAAGTAGAAACTGTAATCGGAAGCAGTACGAACGCAAACACCCTAATCCAAAAAACATGTAAGGCAGGGAGACCCGAAATCCTGTGTCTTCCGCAGCATCTTGAGAACCGGTAAACCCAGAGAAATCTGTACAAAAAAAAAAAAAAAAAAAAATTTAGAAAAATAGATCCCTATGTTAGAAGGTTTATTGAGAAATGTAATACGATAACTAAAAGTCTATTGCCCTTAATACAAGTTGACCTAGGTGTTACATCCACCCTCGGATTAACTAGAACCTTAATCAGTCAGAGGTTAGCAAATAAATTATTCGAACACCACCTAGTGAAACGCAGTCAAGCTGTGAATATAAAGTGTGCTACTGCCAATAAACAAAATATAGTGATAAAACTCAGCATCACCATTAAGGTAAGAATTAAGAATCTAACCTGGTTTTTTTCAATGTTAGTATGTAATGATTTAGGACCCGACTTAATATTGGGAGCGGACTTCATAAGTAAAACGGGAATTATTCTTGACATCCACGAGAAGAAATATTATTTTAGATTCGACCGTACACGGAAGTATAATTTTGATTATGAAACTGAAGAACAAGAAAGTACGGGATCATCTACTGCACATATAGTACACCATGAGTCTGAATTATCTCATCTAAGAAGTCGAGATACGCTGAGAATGCAGAAACTAATAAAAGAGTTTTCAACTGTTCTTACCCCTAAGCTAGGACTAACTAACCTAATAGAATACAAGATCAATTTGAACGATCACAAAGTAATATGCCTACCCCCATACAAGTTATTGCCGCCCAAAATGGAAGTAATGAGGAACCATATCAACAAGTTGTTAGAACAAGGAGTCATCGAACCCTCTACGTCTCCGTATTCATCACCCTCCTTTTTAGTACCAAAAGGTCACGACAAACATAGACTAGTTGTGGACTACCGGCAATTAAATAAACGAATAGAATTTGAATCTATCCCGCTTCCCGACACCCACAGCGCTTTTCATTATTTCACTAAAGCGAAAGTCTTTACTATAATGGATCTGAACCAAGCATTTCACCAAATACCCCTTTCGGAAGAATCCAAACGTCTAACCGCCTTTGCTGTTCCTTTCAACCTGTACCAATTTACGAGAGTACCCTTTGGAATATCACAAGGAAGTTCCGTATGTAGTAGACTATTAGAAAGATTATTTCATGATATTAAATTTAGATATTTGTATCACTACCTGGATGACATTGTAATCTACAGCGAATCAATGGAACAACATCTTAAACTTCTACGTGAAGTGTTATCTCGATTACAAAAGGCCGGATTAACAGTAAATCCCAAAAAGGTAAATTTTGCAGTCCCACAATTTTCATTTTTAGGTCACATCGTGAAGGCCAACGGAAAGGTAAGCATAGACCCCGAATGAACCCATGCGATCAGAGAATTTTTACCACCACAGGATGCAAAAGGAATAGCCCAATTTTTGGGAATGGTAAATTATTTCCACAAGTATATTCCCCATCTGCCGAAATAGCAGCACCTCGGAATGCTTTAAGAAAGAAGGGAGCGAAATTTGAATGGACTCCACAACACCAAACTGCGTTTAAAAAACTAAAAGAAAGCATCATATCACCCCCAGTATTACAACTAGCAGACTTTACGAAACCTTTTGTAGTTCAGACCGACAGTTCTAGTGTAGCCTTAGGTGCAGTAATCTATCAGGAAATAGAAAACTGTAGACTACCGATTAGTTATGCTTCACGCACTTTGACTGACCAAGAAAAGAAGTATTCCGCATATGAATTATAATGTTTAGCTATTGTATTTGCTTTTGAGAAGTTTAAACCCTTTTTAGAACATAAAGAGTTCCTTTTGGAAACTGATAATCAAGCATTATCCTGGTTACTGAATCACCCTAAACAGTTAGGACGTATTGGAAGATGGGTATTGAGGTTAAACTGTTACAACTTCAAAGTACAACATATTAAAGGTACACAAAATGTAGTCGCGGATACCCTGTCCCGTATGTTCCAGTCGCCCACTAATACTCCCGAAAACAAGGAGAGTCTGGAAACACCCATTGTTAACACCGTAATTACTGAATTCCCCCTTACGTTTACCAACATCGCTCAATATCAACAACAAGACCCTCTTCTGAAGCCAATTATAGAACAACTCAAGGAAGGAATTAAATCAGATAAATACGTATTGAGTAAAAGAATACTATGCCACAGAATAAGAAATGGAAAGGAATTAAGGATAATCGCCCCTGATGTAATTAAGCCCATGCTGATGGAGCACTTCCATTCATCCACCATTGGAGCCCATATGGGAATAAATAAAACAATACATCGCATTCGTAGGGAATATCATTGGAACAATATGAACAGCGAAATAGCTAGTTTCGTAAAAAGGTGTAAGTTATGCGCGCTCAGCAAACCGGCAAGAAATAGTCAAGTAAGCCAATTAATTTCAGAAATCCCTACTACCCCATTCTCTAAACTTTATTTAGACTTTTCAGGTCCCTACCCTCGATCTAAATCAGGTAATACGATGCTAATCACATGTGTAGATTCGTTCACCAAATTTGTTTGGATGTATCCCATGCAGCGAGCGTTAGCGTCGACCACTGTAAAGATATTACAGGAGAGATTATTTAAAGATTATGGTACACCTGTACGTATAGTGTCAGATAACGGACCCCAATTTAAGGTGAAGGAATTTAAGAATATGTGTTTCAAGTTAGGAATAGACCATATTACCACGACGGAGTATCGTCCGCAAGGCAATATTGCTGAAAGGTATCTGCGAAACCTCAAATCTGCATTAATCGCCTACCATGCGAACGACCATACATCTTGGGACCAGAACCTATCCTGGATACAATACGCCTTTAATTCAGCTTATCACGAAGGACATAAGTCTACCCCGTTTGAGTTACTGTATAAATACAAACCAAACCACCCCTTGTCCACAAAATGGAAAATACATGACTTGCTACCTCCGCAAATAATGGATAAGCAGATTAAACAAATCTGGAATAAAGCTCGTGCAAATTTAAGAGCGAACTTAGAGAAATCCCGAAAATACCACGAGAGAAATAATAATAATAATAACAATTTAGTTAGGTACCAAGTCGGTGACTTAGTAATGTACAAGACACATCCGACTAGTAGTGCAATTGATAAGACCACCTCTAAACTATCATACCGATGGTGTGGTCCTTACCTAATCCAGAAGTACTTAACCCCAGTTACCGTAGCCCTGTACGAACCTGCGACTCGAGAATATGTACGAAGAACACATATTTCGCAGATAAAATTGTATAAAAAAAAAAGGGAAAAGAGGAAATACCAAAGCCAAAAATAGAAAAAGGTAATACTAGGTAGACAAGTTATCTTGTACCTGAGTAACCATGCTAAGTGTTAATCGTAGAATTAGGAATTAGGCCTGATCAACCTTAGATCCTGTTCAGCGAAAGATGAGCAAAATGAGTAGTCACCTGACCACTATCTGACTACTAAATAAGAAATTATTTAGAGAGTAACCAAAACCCAAGGAAAGAAAAAACCGGTAGTAGATTTAAGTAATAGAAATAAGAACAAATATATGTGTTTTAAAATGTAGTCTTTAAGTGTGAATTTTACATAATTTAAGAAGTAGTTTGTAAAGATATATATATATATATATGTATATTGTTTAATACTCAGAAGAAATAAATGTGTATAACTCATGCAAATAACTAAGTGAAAGAAAAAGGGAGAAGAAGGAGAGAAATTCCACACAGTAACGACAAACATACCCCCAGTACCCCACTTTCGAATTCTCCTTATTAAAATTCCCCCCATGTCTATTTTAAGCGGCGGAGTATGTGACGATTTAAATTGTAAATTAAATTTAAAAAAAATTAATAATAAAAATATAAAACGGGAAGTAAGTAAGAACATTAAATCGCACTATTAAACCAAATACCCCTGAACTAACTCATAATAGTAATGAGAATCAATTAAGAAAATCTAACTAAAATAAGTAATTAAAAATCTGAAAGTAAAAGTTAAAAATAATACCGTTAACCCTTTAGTAAATTTATCATGCTATGATCTGTGTATTCCGGATCCAACTTGCATACCGACCCGGCATTAAATAAGAAATATCTTAAATCATAATATAAATAATTAATAATTTAAAGTCACAAGTAGTAGTTGTAATAATTCCTGTAGACAAGATAAGTCTCGATAGTTTATGTTGTCACACTGTAAGACTGTATTATTAATAAAGAGTTGGAACTATATTATGGCGGAGTACTCACTCCGCGTTGTTGCAATTTTCCTGTTGTAACAATGCAGGACTTATGATGCGGCTTCAAACTGAAAACACCTCCAAGCGAGGGCTCTTCACAAAATGTTTTATTTTTATTTTTAATTGAGTGTTAGCTTCCACTAAAAGCGTGGAGAGCTAGTTATAAATAAAGAAGATGTAGTGAGTAATTTGTTAAACAAGGATGTGAAAAAGAAAAACTAGTGTATAAGGTGACATCTCATGTTAATTAAAACTAACGATCAAATATGGTTCAAGTAAAGTAGTTCCGACATAATGTGAAAAGAAGATGCAAACTCCAGTACTATGGTGCCATTAAATATGTGATGTGCATATCTGTGGACAGTGACGACTAAAACCTAAACAACACTTACCATTACCGCCAAGGATCAGGACGACTTCACGCTACATAACATCCATCTCCTCATTAATTCACTCAGAGGACATCCACTGGAAACCCTACCCCGATGACAACCCTCGACTAAGAGAGTACCGAAGATTCACGCCCCAGGACATGGACAGATAAAGCCTATCTAAGAGGTGACTCGGAAGCTCGTCTTCCGTGAATTATGTATATTTAAAATATAAGTATTTATAAATTCCAAAGACTTTTAAAAGGCAATCTCCAAGTATTAAGTTTTAGAATGATGTAACCAGTAATTTCTGAAATCATACATTGTAACATTACTCTTGAGATATAACTTTGAATCGCTTAACTAAATAAAACCATTCTTCAAATGGTGTTTAAGTTACAATGCAACCTTCTTAATAAGTAAAGTAAATTTGAAACTTCTTAACTAGATTAAAAGAGACTCGGATCCGAGGTAAAATACATGATCTGTGTGATCATTTGTTTTGACAGAAAACCCCTTTACTATTTCTGTATGAGTAAAATTTGTACATGTAATGTGTTACATATCATATGTTAATAAAGAGATGTCATCTTGTTACATACTAAAGTGAGTGCATAAATCAGCTAAATTCCCTCCCCTTGTTTCCTGTAATTAGAGTAATTATAATTTAATAATATATATAAAACTTTCACATATGAACTTACTATTCGTTGTCACTTTCCCAAACGTTTCAAGGTGATGTACCTCTTCTTCAGTGGGAGTATACTGAATGTCGAAGAAGAGGTACATCACCTTGAAACGTTTGGGAAAGTGACAACGAATAGTAAGTTCATATGTGAAAGTTTTATATATATTATTAAATTAATAAGTGAACGAAGAGGATGAATTAACAAGATAATTAATTATAATTATTCTTAGTGTTGTGTTTGATTTTTCAGTTTGTTACAACGTAGGCAGCCTGTATAATTGGCTAGAGTCAATTATCACGGGTTCCCTGGATTATAACGTAGCCGACACGTTATATCTTGTACAAGACATCTTGTTTAGTATTGGGTTTCAACAAATCTTTGTTTTCTCCTTTTTCTTCTCAGTGTTTTCTATTTCTTCTTTTCAGTTACCATTATCCCTCCCTTTCCACCCATGGTATTTGCCAGCCATCAGCCATCTCTCATCTACACAAAGTGTCCACGTTTTTATAGTCAAGTACTTTGTACTCCTTTTCCAAGGAGATCCAGTTGGGTAATAGCCATATGGATTTGCATAACAATACCTTTGTTCTACTGGGTAACTTCAGTGTATAGTGTATATTGTTAGCCAGTCTGTAACTAGGAGCTGCTCTAGGTGGGGGGAGGATAAGGTAGTTTCTGGGGGGATAAGACTAGCTTTGGGGGAGGGGAGGATGAGACTAGCTTGAAGGTTGGACTCGCCATTTTCCTCAGGACAAATGAGATATTTGATATTCTTTCCATATAATTGTTTATACAATTATTTATAAGCCTTATTTACACGAGAAACTGTCTTAGAAATAACATGAATATACTTAAGAAAAATAGTGAGCAGACATACTGCCTTTGGTTTCTTTCCATTTTTTCACTGAATATATTTGCTTTGTTAAAAATTTTAAACCAATATGTGCTGTCTTGGTGCAAAATCACCATTTTAGATCCTTGTCATTAACTAATTTAGATCTTCTACACATTTATTGTCTTTTTTGGCAACATTGGAGAGTAGTGTAGAATAAGAGAGAGGTGAGTACATCAAATTTTTAGATTGCTCTTTAACAAACTAAGTTTGTCTGCAATAACAATGATTATCACAGATAACTCTTAAATATTTTATATAACGATGATTTACTAATAATATTTTAATTATAAGGTTACCTGTCAGTATGCAAGAATCATTATATGACTAACCAAAAGAGATTAGTGGGGATCCATGTGCTAAGAGAGATAGCATTATTACTAGGTGTACAAATGTTATTGACAGGAAGAAGACTGACATGGAATTGGATTGGAATACAGCTAGAATGATAGTCAGACCTTTCATGGTAATGATAATAATGAGAAATAAATGATAATGGTATCATAGATAGAAACATTGAAACAAAATATGCAGGAGAGGAAGATAAGGAAGTGCTGGAGACATGAAATTGCATGTCTGCAATAGTTCTGGAATAATGTGCTGGCACATCTAAAGCTTGCTATTAACTAATTTAGATATTCTACAAATGTTTTTGTCTTTTTCAGCAACATTGGTTACAGGCTGGAGAATAGCATTGAATAAGTGAGCGTGAAAGGATGTCACAAGTCACTAGGTTGTGTCACAGTGGATTACTGTGTTGTTGTGTTAATAGCAAATGTAATGAGATACAATGTAAATTTATCACACTACACCGTAATATTTAGTTAACGTAGGATAAAAAACAGTTGACTCCTTTTTCGGCCACTGTCACTTGCTTGATCCAATCATTTCAACCGAACTGTGGGAAACTTTATCTTCTTTCAGCCAACTCTCAGGACATTCTATCATAAGTCCACAATGAACCTGTAGGCATTCATAATGTCTGTGCCATTACTTCATTGAAAATGTCTGCAACAAGCATTTGGTGACTAAACTCGAGAAGACCCAGGCATACATGTATGTCATAACACTTCAAGAGGGCTTCCAGTCACAGTCTGTATGGTACAAGAACTAAATTGAGACTGGCAGTGGCTGACTAAGTCAGAGAACACAATGGGCACTGTAGCACATGTGTCAGTGGTAAATGATGTTGGTTTACCTTCTGCAAATCCATTAATAATCAAGTTTCCAGTGGTCTTATGAGCGTGGAAACTGCGTACTGTTCTGGAGCTTTTTTCTCCGATTTGTACGTTCACACCCTTTCTCTGTATTTTATTCTCCGAACAGTCAGCATGAACATGTCCATTTTTCCCACATTTGTAACACTGTGTTCTTCTACCTCTTTCTCATTGTTCAAGTCATTGGTACTCTTGAGCCTTTGAATTGTTTATCTTGTATCATTTCTTTTCTGCCCCCATCGTAATTGGCAATATGATACTGGGATCTTGTGACTACAGTGTGATGACATAAACTCATTAATGTAGCAGGTCAAAAATAACTTGGCAATAAGATGAACAACAAGAACTGGAACTACAACACAGCCACACACCAAACTATACGGTAGGTTACACGTTTGCAGGTGGATAGTAGACAGCAAACAACTTCATTTTGAGTTACTTTTCAATACTGAAACAGATGGTCAACCTACTACCAATAGCAAACAATAGAGTTTAGCACTAATCAGATAAACTGAGTTCATATGATAACAGCAGTAATGCTACAAATCTCAAATCGAGGACACCCAAAACATAGCAGTAGTGGTATGATTGATTCCCAGTAAAAGTGTTAACTAATACTCTTTTTTCAGACATTGTCACTACACTTTTTTATTATTACTGATGTGAATTGTTATACTAATTTATTAATACAATCCCGTAATGAGAACTTACTTTCTAGTTCATGTAGTGTTTTTGAAAAGTTGCTCCATGACCTCCTAATCAGTGCGACTGAATTGGTCTGGCAGTAACAGAACTGCATTCCAACCTGCTTTTGTCTTTTTTGGGGAATTTTTGATCTTGAAAATAGGCTGTATTGAACAAGTAAATTAAATCTTTTTATTCAGTAGTTATAAAAAGTTCTTCAGTATTTTAAATTGAAAGCAACCAAGTTTCTAATTGTTCCTAAGACTTAATATGTGGCAGTCCCACATTAAAGATATATTAACGCTTGTAGGGTAAAAGAACTTAAGAACTGTTAAAATATATTGATGCCTTAAGAGAACAATTCTGAATTTTTGAGAAACTGCGAAGATTGTTCTAAGTTTCCGCTAAGCAAGAACATGTGTTCCTGAAAAGACAACTAAAAAATACGTCAATATCTAATTATTCAATTAACTAGGCAATAAAAATAAAAGAGGGAATTAAGAAATTACGCCCCGATACTATTCGTTTACTTACCTGCTTACATAAGATTCCCAAAAACCCAGGGTCACCACCACATTGTTATAGGAGGAAATGTGGAAACCATTCACTTTCCCCATAAAAACAATTTAAAAATAAAAACTCTCCCTCACAGAAGATATAGGCCTGTTAGACAAACTATTGGAACGCATATCGTAGGTTAGGTAGATGACGTAAAAATAACTTAACACATATTTATCATAGTTTACCAAAATTTATTAATCGATGTCACTATTGTCAATTTGTTCATTAATATAGATTCTACAAATGATGATAATTCAATATGTGTTATATAATATATCGTCCTGTATAGGGTAACCTATCTGAACGGTTACTCTCTGTGATGCAATCACTTTTACATGAGATAATTTTGAAAAACTACATTTGAATTATTAATAACAGCATGGTATTAACTAAATACATACAATTATTTTATCAAATTATAATATAAAATCAATTCAAAATCAGTACTTTTCTTTATATTCTCTCTCTCTCTCTCTCTCTCTCTCTCTCTCTCTCTCTCTCTCTCTCTCTCTCTCTCTCCTCCCTCCCCCTCTCTCCCCCCCTTTTCTCTTATGACACTCTATTTCTCTTGTAACAACCCTGTTATCGTCTATTATATGTTAATTATATCATTTCTTTATAATTTCCCTTGTTGGTTACTTATCTGTTAACTGTCCAATGTAGCTCCGCAATGTGCTTTCTCTCGCGCACAATATGAGGTCGAATTTACTTTGGACTAATTAATTTTGTGTTTACTTTAATTCCATTAATTTAGTGTTCCATTATTGTTTTCTTGTAAGTCCGTCCAAAAATCGAAAACTGGTAATGGTGAGTAACTTTGTAAAACTTCACTGATGTAATTACAGTACCTTATTGTAGGCCTACATCTTTTACACCCGCGGACACCGAATTACCATAATTATGATGTGCGCACTGTTTGGTGAGTGTTTTTAACTACTTTTTAAAACTGAAAAATTAATTATTAATAATAATTTCACAATGAGCACGGCTTCCTTGTGTCACTGCCGTCCGTTCTACCTGGTGTGAAAACTGTGACTGTGCTGACGCTAACGCTGAAGCGTCCTACCGCCGCCTCTCTCCGCGTTTTCCACGCTAACCAGTTAAATCTGCTTTCCTATGAGCTCATTGTCCAGTTGGCTGATGCAAAGCTCCAGGAATGTGTAATATTCGTTATCAGTCACGTATAGCGACTGGGAAATTCCGCCGCGACAAGCTTCTCATACCAAAAGTCACGTACAACAAATTCCATTCTCTCGCTTTCTGATGTCCCTTGCACACGAAAATAGGTTTTTGTAATGCTTAAGGAAATGTACCATTACAAATACAATATTATCTAATCAACATTACCTGTAAATAAAAATGTAAAAGCTAATATTAACCTCCAGTAAAGCAGTAAACTAAATCCGTGAATAGACAATAAAACAGTATAAAGTTACATAGAACTAAATTAGTATACTTGGGTTTGATAAATAAAAAATAACATTAGAATACAAAACTCTGATAGTACATAGTAATATAACAAACACCACATGTTAATAGAGCAAACCGAGATCTTTGAGTAAACTTAGATGTTAAACTTAAATAGAAGGCCATATCAATAAATAATTAATGGAACTGGCTAGAAAATAGAGAAAGTTTGAAAGAGAAAAATTAGTAAAATCTAAAAAAAATGAAAAGTAAAAAATTAGTGATACGAATCAGTAGTGATATATTTATAATTAGTATTCCGGTACCAGTTATACAGTTAACATAGCAGTGGTTTAAATAAATGTAACACGGGTCAGCTACTGGGCAGTTAGTTTTTAATTCGGTGAAGCAGACCAATAATTACAGCAAAGAAGTTGATTTGGTGACTGTTATTAGAAAACATAAAAGTAAAAGTGATAACTGTTCAGTAGTTTGTGTGCAGACTATTGTAACTTACTTACTTTAGTGACTCTTTTTATTGTTTGTGTATAGGTATAGTGCACGTTAGTTGTATGAAGAGGATAACTGGAGCAACTTGAGTATCATTGTTTTGTTAAGAAGCATTAATAAAAAATTTGTGGATGTCGATGTGTGTGGTGTTCAATAATTAATTCTGCTGTTTTAAGTTACAATCGACATAGTACCCATAACAGTGTATTAACTAGACAACTTCTTGGCTTGTTGCAGCCTATCATATTCATATGATTCACAACATCTGTATGTTTCTACCGCTAATGGGAGTGTCATTATTTGGGAAGGATCGGGAGCCAAGACTGTCAGCAAAACTCCAAAGTTTCTCAACTTGACATCATTAATTTGATGTTCAGAATACCTTGTAATAATAGCATTTACACGTTAATAATGTACTTATTTATTATTAATGTTATATTTATGTCTCTAAAAAATTTTGTTTCATATTATTTTTTTATTTGTTGTTTACAAATTGTAATGTATATTTTGTTGTCTTTTATGTGATAATTATGTAAAGTTTATGTGTTAAATTGTTTTTGTAAGTGTTTTGATATTTAGTTGACCTTTGATTCTGGATTTTAAAGTTTGAATCACTTAACTGATGGCTTTGTTTAACCGAATTATAATTACCTTTGAGTAGTCTGTGATCAGTATTTTTAAAATCATTTTTAAGTGATATTTTATATACATTTTTTCAAGTTGTTTTAAATACTTATATCCTACCAACTGAAGTTGAAGTGATTAGATTAATGTTATCGTAACTGTTATCAATCTATAAATGACATACAGGCTTTAATGTATTTACTACTCTCTTTTATAATTAGTTTTATTGTAATTTCTTTCTATGTGTAATAAAAATTAAGATATGTCGTACTGCTTGTTGTAGTTGGAAATTATATATATTTTTATTATGTTAAAAGCTATTTCATTTTACATTTAGAACAAAAGACTAAATAAGTATATTTAATTTTTTAAATTGTTTAATAAAAGATCTTTAAATTTTATCAGCTGTGAAAAGTGTTGTTACAATAATGAGACTGCATGTAGATTATTTTAAATAAAATATTATCTATATTGAGCAAAATGTTTGTTTGAGACGTTAAACGGTTATGCATCCAGTAACCTGTTCAGTTATTTTCCTCGTTAGCTTATGGATTCCTAGTTTCCTTCCTGATGCTTCCATATTGATCTACCATCTTTGTAGCTTGTTTCTCTATTGTTCTAATATATACTGTATTTGCTTGTTTACACTGCCAAGTAAAACGCATATCTGATAATTGTGAGTTGTTTTAGATAATTTTTGTTTTGTTTTGCTATACATTGATGTTATATTCTTTAGTAATTATAAAAATAAGAATAAATGTATCTTTTATTTTGAAAGTTGTACATTCCACTTTCTAATGCCCTTGTTACTGATTAATATTTTGTACCTTCTCCCAATCTCCAATACATGACTCCAGAATTTCCTATTCATAGCTGGCTACACAGTAATGTGTACAGAACTCATTTACAGAATCAGTAACATTATAAAATACAGTAGTAATGTGAAACAGTCTGACCTCACAAAGAAACAACACCCCTATGCATTTTGGCAGACCATAGATTGAAAGTTAGGTGAGGTGGCAGAAATTGTTGGCATGTCAGTGAAACATTTTGTAATGTACTACACAAGTATTTGGGTACACGAACATGTGTGAGTTAAATGGGTGCCACATTTGCTCACACCTGGCCGAAAGCAATGTCAGAAAGATGTTTCACCATATTTAGTTCAACCTCAAAAAATTACTTTTGAAAAATGAAGTGACGTGGTATAACCACTCTAGAACATTGTTGAGCAAAGTGTATTGAGCTGATTGCAGATTATGGTGAGACATAAATGCAAATTAATAAAACAATATTTTTTTTTTATTCGGGCTTGGAACTTTTCACTTGTCTTTGTAAACTGGACTTCACCTTTAAATAGATTAAAACACTGATAAAAAGTTTTATTGCTGGAACAATAACACTATTGAAATAATGAAAGTAGAAATTTAAACATTGCACACCTGAGAACTTTTTTAATTTTTCTGGAAAACTTCTGGACTTTTACTGTAGTGAGTGATTTTCTGAATTCCTAACTTTTTTCTGTTTTTATTAGACGTGGGGCAGTTTTAAAAGAACAAAGGCATTTTAAAGTGTGGATTCTTCCACTTTCACTGTCTTCTGTATTTTAAAGAAAGTGATTTTAAAGACATTCTTAGTGAAGGGCAGTGTGGTTATTTTATTCCAGTATTGATTTTTTTGACATTTTTAATATCAATAGTCGAACCAATGGTTGAAAATTGTGGTCATGTATTTTTTTACAAAAACGATACTGGTTAGCAATTTTTTGTACCTTATTTATTAGGTAATTACTAACATTATTACTAGTAGTTTTCCTGTGAGTCACAGGATTCCCATTTTTGGTTAAGTTCTCTTATGTTGGTTGTGTTTGGTGAATTTTATAATTGTTATTTTCAACATTTGGGCAGGTCTGGTGACATTATTCTAATAAATCTAAACATTAAAATCTTATTAATACTGTTATGATGGTCTCACTGATATTGTATGGTACAGTGGAAAACAAAATACAGACACCAATGAAGTCACTAATCACCAGGGCTGTAACTAGGCGGTGGCGAGATGTGCCCCCGCCAAGGGCGCAGGTACAAAGAGGGCGCAAAGTTGACTATGAAAATTATCTTTTTTTAGAGTTAGATTGGTACAATTTGTCAAGCAAATAAAAACTCCACGTTATTGGAAAAAATCTTTCAGTTTCAGATTGTTAAAAGTTACTGTACGTGAACTGTCTATATTTGTGTCTATTATATAATAAACAAAAAGCAGCTACGTAAATTTAGTAACTGCACTGGACCTTGCCCTACTGATGGGCGCGGAGTCGGGCCAGGCGCAAAGCGAAAATCCCTTCCCCTCCGCCCCTCCCATGATGAGTCGGTCACTGCACTGCACCTGCGCCTTCTTGGTTTTAGCAACGAATATAGACGTAACTAGAAGAACACTTCTTATGGAGCGAGTGGGGTCAGCTTTCTGGGGTGATAAACCGTAGTTCATCACCCCGGCAACTAGATGGCGCTGGCGTTTCCAAGTAATTTTTTGTATTATACCGCGAAATTTAGTAAATTTCAAACATTTTTGTTAATATATAATTGGAAAAAGCTACAACTTGTCAGATAAAAAGTGGTAGATGAAAAAATGTTTGTAGGGGTTAGACTAGACACAACCTCCAAAATTTTTTCACATTTGTTTGACACACTGGGTACGAAGGAATGAATCAAATAAATGCAGCCTACTCAAAAAATGCACTTTCGATGCATTCTTTATTATGCAGGGCGCAAAAGAATTTTAAAATATACAAGAACATGTGTCTTATTATTACAAACATTTTTTTCATCTACCACTCTTTTATACAAAAAGTAATAGCATTGTTTCAACTACGCTTTTAATAACCCAGAAGTGTGCTTCTAGTAACGTCTATATTCGTTGGTTTTAGCAAGCTTGTCATAACTTGAATAGTACTCATACTCATACCCCTCCCCCCGCGCCCTGCCATGGCCATGTCAGTCTATTGCTCTATTCTAGTTTGTTCTGTTAGTTTTGTTGAGACTCAGTGTAATTACAGTCGCTGGTATTATTTTCTATTGTAATTTGTGAACTAAGTGATTTTCACACTCAGCGATTAGACGACACTTATAGTGTTTGTGTTGTTACTTGTTGATGTTGGCGTTGCTTCTGTTGTACGGGTAAGAATGATTTCAATAAAATTACCATAGCTTAGTCTACATTAACCCTAGAATTGGCGCATGTTATTCCCCGTGGTGGCGGCCTATTTTTTCCCTTTTTGTACAGTTTTTGAAAACACTACATATTATTATTATTATAACACAGTATTATTGCAAACCAATACATTAATTATACTATTTACTCTTCAACATCACGAAAACGTCAGCGAATCAAACAATCAATGGAGGTTACCGTGCGAAACTTGACTCCAGCTGTCAGAAATAATTTCCCAGCATTCGTTCTGTCTTTACTGCCAGACTGACAAAGCCAAATAGGCCTAACTAATATCACTGTGTTCGCTGTTTCATTTTGGCTAGACCTACAGAAAATTAAAAAAATACCGGAAGAAAGAAGAAGAACGGGCCCGTTCCATTGGTATAACTTATATTCCTATTGGTTCATTTTTAGCGGAAGTGGTCATGGTTGAAAATGTCCAATTTTCAGCAAGTGTCAGCTGATTTTGGTGCGCAAGTCTGCTGATTAAAATAGTCCCGATTTCAAAATTAGTTTACGTAAATATTTCAATCACAAGTTTCATGAATATGGTATCAATTTTATTTTTATAATTGGATGAGCAATAGCGTACACGGAAAACCCGAAGCACTGTAAATACAAGTGAGCCTCTCGCGGTAAGAAAAAAGAAACGATGTCTGCGACGTTTTAACGCTATCACCGAATTTTTCGGTGAACGCAACTGTCGGCACTGAACATAAACACGAATTTCATAATATTTCGTGTTTATGTTCAGTGCCGGCAGTTGCGTTCACCGAAAAATTCGGTGATAGCGTTAAAACGTCGCAGACATCGTTTCTTTTTTCTTACCACGAGAGGCTCACTTGTATTTACAGTGCTTCGGGTTTTCCTAGTAATCATTACTCAGGATTCAAAAAAACTTTTTGGCTGTCTGTGTGTCTGTAACAATGACAATGACAGCGGCAGCGCCCAAACAAATTTACCGATTATGACCAAACTTGGCACACAGGTCCTTGGGCTGTGGGCACAATATCTTGGCGAAGTTCGTTAATGTTTGAGATCGGTCGAGTAGTTTTTAAATGGCAGCCATTTACAACTGTAATACAATGTAAATTAAATGGGAATGGTTTGTTTCAGAAATGGGGCCAAAAAAACCTTCTGGAAGTGAATTTAAAAAATCAAAAAACGAAAAGAAGACAATGAAAAATTAACATCGGCGCTTGGAAATTGGCTGCAAAATGAAGAGAAAGAAGTAAGTGAAAGTGATAGTGCCAGTAATAGTAATGCACTTCAAGAAGATAATAGTAATGCACTTCAAGAAGAAGAAGAAAAGAAGACGACCAAGAAGAAAAGGAAGGAGAAAATGAAAAAGAAGATAGCAAGACTGAGACTGTTTCAGAAGACAACCACAGCCAGATCACTCCAATGGAGTTCATCACAAACGTCATTGAATTTGAAGAAGGAAGTGATCCTGAGCTATACCCTGATTAACGAAAGAAAGTGACTGGCGGAGCGGCTGCGCGGCGACCGAGTTTGTAGTAAAAACATTCCACTTAATAACCTCGTTGAAACGTAAAATACAGGGATAGAAATGTCTAATGAACTGTATTTTAATCATGAATTAAAGACGTTTTTAACAAACTTTTCTAATTTTTAAAATCTTTTTTCAATTAATTTACATTGAGAGTTAAATAAAAAAAATACACGAATTTGAATTAAAAATTTAGGGTTTATCGTTTTTATTACGTAAGAACTCGGAGGTTAAGCATCGGAAAAACATTTCTTGTAGACAAATGGTAGTCCACCTTCTTTAGTACAATATATCAAAAATTGAGATTCCTACGAATAATATTAACGACGTTATTAATTTTTTCCAAATGTACTGTTAACTCCGTTATTAATAATTTTTGTCATTAAGTTTTTTCACAATAAGCATAACAAAATTGTATTCATCAATACAAAGTGGTATGTAACCTTCAAATATTACAAAATATAACCGCAATCAGTTAATATAGGAAAATTAGAACTAACATCTCTCAAATGCGCGCGATGGAGTCAAGGTACAGTAACAGCCCAAAGAAAGTGGTGCATACGCTCACGGCTCTCAGCCAACTTGCTACGAGTCACCAACCTCTCATAAGTATATACAGTACAGAGATTTTAGTTATCTGTCTACTTATTTAATCTAATCTTTCTACTTGGAGATCTGTCAAAAACTTACATCTGACCAGACTTTTGTGGTTTAGTTGAACTACATGCTTTTTATAACAGATGGAGTGTCTTGAATGATTGTTTATCACTCTTTTGCGGTACGGTATTTATTGTTTTCTTGTTCTGTTTTTCTTTTGTGATCAGCTTTAATACTACTAATTGAAGTGCAATGTAATTACTAGGAAATTGTTAATGCCATTCAAATTTCTCAACAACTAATTATTTAACTATGAAATACAGTTTACAGTTTAAAACTACCGAGCAAAGCTCGGTCTACCAGATATTGAATAATTATAACAGTATTTTACTGTTATAATGTATTGAAATGTAAAAACAATTAGTAAATTACTTGTTATTAGCATGGGGTTGACGGTAGCGCATGAATAAAATGGGTCCACTAGGTTCTGACTGTACTTCCGCCGCAGAGCGCCGCATACTGCTCTCTGTGAAATTCACTTTATATATTAATCCATTGTAGTATTCCTATCACATGCAAGGTGTAAGTTGTATATGTCTTCTACACTTAGTTATCTAAAGAGAGCGTCACGCAAATCTCATTCATGTACAACTTTTAACAACTGAGTTAACAGGACATTAGAAAAAAATTAATAACGTCGTTAATTTTAATCGTAGGAATCTCAATTTTTGATATATTGTACTAAAGAAGGTGGACTACCATTTGTCTACAAGAAATGTTTTTCCGATGCTTAACCTCTGAGTTCTTACGTAATAAAAACGATAAACCCTAAATTTTTAATTCAAATTCGTGTATTTTTTTATTTAACTCTCAATGTAAATTAATTGAAAAAAGATTTTTAAAATTAGAAAAGTTTGTTAAAAACGTCTTTAATTCATGATTAAAATACAGTTCATTAGACATTTCTATCCCTGTATTTTACGTTTCAACGAGGTTATTAATTGGAATGTTTTTACTACAAACTCGGTCGCCGTGCGGCCGCTCCGCCAGTCACTTTTTTCGTTAATCAGGGTATAAGTCATTCCACAATGGGCAGGCAATCTACTGATCTTGAAAAACCCAGCACATCTTGCACATCTAATTATAATGAAAATGATGCATTAAATACTACTGATGTGGGAATAGAAATTATCTACGAGGATCCCAAAAAATGGCCAGCAAATTTTCAATCAGACACAGTTCGTTGTAAACTTGTTGAACGAGGCCCACAAACAATTGATTTAGATGGCTACAAATTCCCCTGTGCAGATGATGGAAGACACTTTTCTCAGAAATGGGTTTATAAAATTCTACCAAACGGGGAAAAAGTAATAAGGCAATGGTTGTTGTACAGCCAGTCTAAGGACGCACTGTTTTGTTTCCCTTGCCTTCTCTTTTCAAAAGATGACAAAAAGGACAAATCTGCTTTCTCTAATATTGATGAGGGATTCAATGATTGGAGACACTTGAACCCATTTATTGTCAATCAGGAAAGGTCGATACCTCACCGACATTCTTATGTCGATTGGAAAGAATTAGAAATTGGACTGAAAACTAGTAGATCTGTTGATGCAGAACATCAAACATTGATACAAGCTGAAGCAGAAAAGTGGTGCAATGTTCTCAAATGTATTGTGGATGTAATTCTCCATTGTGCTGTAATGGGACAGAAAGGGGTATGTTATTTTATTAAAATTATGTCATTGTCAATTGTAATCCCATGTATAAAGAAGGTAGAAAGTCCACTACATAAAACGGTTTCAGCCAGACCAAGAACGCAGTCACATGGTTTTGCAAGGTGTGACCATGGAACGTAATTCAATTCCAGGAAATAAACACCTTAACCAACATGGCGAATTTGTGAAATTTGTTTGGCACATGCGAGGTTGCTGACGGAAGTTTGACGAAGTCACACCCATTTGAGTGACGTGACGAAAGGCAGTGCAATTTCGTCAGCGCCTAACACACATGAAGAACCCATACTTTGAGTACAGTGACGAACATTTTCACCCAAGGAGGCATTGTTTTTCCGTTTTGACCAACGGTGGAAGGGAGGCCCATTGGTAACGCTCGGCAGTTCGAACAAACACGTTTCCCGGCCGCGAGCCCCCGAACACGTGCACCTCAAAAGTATATTTTCTATAAAAAGTATTAATCAATCTTTGAAAATGGACTGATATTCCAAAAGGGAGTAGGAGGAGTGATGTAAGTGTAAAAGTGTATTGAACTAATAAACATATTCGGACGTATATCGAGTGCAGCACGTGACGAGGAGAAAAATACCAAAGTTAAGTAACTGATGGCTACCAATTTCACTTTATAAATTTTCTAAATTAAGAGAGTGCTCTAAATTAAATAAATAAATTCATTTTAAAAAGGGGTTATAATTAAATTATGGGGAAATTTTACCATATGAATGTGTGAGTATGGCAAACTGGGTCGTCAAAATAGAAATAAGGTAGTTATGTTCTTGTATTAATCAATGTATTTTCTTTGTAAAACGCTTCAAAGTTTTGTTTATGTTTTTAAGTAGTAAAATTAATAGGAAATGAGTTTGAGATAAAGAGGTTTAAGTTAGCAGAAATGAGTTCTTGAGTTCTCAACAAAATGAACTTTGAGTAAAAATTTCAAAAGAACAAATAAAAGTTGTCTTACACTAATGCGAGTTGAGTCTGTTATTTTCACAACCTCAGAATCACGTTTGCATTCACAGTTCGTGCTGGGATCTTGGACCCGAAATCAAGGTAGGTGTGAAGGTAATTATGAGTTAATAATTCTGTAATAAATTTGACTAATCACAGATGACGCCCAAGAACAGAGACTCGAGTTAAATATTTTGATTAATTAATTAATTTTCATTAAAACGTATAATCACAGTGCCGGGAATAACTTACCTTTAAGAGGAGGTTCCGATTCGATCAGTGACAGCAACTGTGGTGTATTTCTGAGTACATTAGAACTTATTAGTCACTACAATCCTCAACTATCTAAGCATATAGAAAATGTTAAAAGTGGAAAACATGTCACAAGCTATTTTTCACCTCTAATTCAAAATGAGGTCATAGACATTTTGGGAAATAAGGTTCGATCTGAAATACTGAAGAATGTAAAAAGTGCCAAGTATTTCTCTATTGTGTTTGATTGCACCCCGGACACAGCACATTTAGAACAAATGAGTGAAATAATAAGGTATGTTAACATTAAGGATGGGAAATGCTCAGTTGAAGAAAGTGTAACGGGCCGAATTTGCGGGATTTTGTTTTATTAAAATTTTATGGGGTTTTATAAAAACATTTGTAAAGTTTATTTCCACTTAGTGACCAGGCCACGTGTTGTATTGTAGCAGTGGTCTAACAAAGGCGAATTAATATCACGTTGTGCAATCAGTACAGAAGAATTCACCCAGCCTCCGTTTCCAAGAACTTTGCGAGAATGTGACAGCGCGCTCGTATGCACCACACGAGCATGCGTGCGGACCCACGCGGATGTGAACAGCAAACATGGCTAAGAAACAATTTTTGGTCCACCTTCATCTACCTTGCTGGCGGATATAGAGCTCAAGGTCCGCCCATCTCGTGACGTCAGCCAGTGCCTAGCGAATACCTTGTATGATCCACTCACAAACAATTGCATGGTTCAAATAGGACTTACCAATGTCGAAGAACTACAAGGCATTGGTTTCCACAACAAAAGACGCACTCAAGTTAGCGGCGCTTGCTACGCCGGTCTCCCCAGTTCATCTCACCAACAGACCGCATGCGGTCTGTTGGAATTCCACTGAAAGTTTTTTTTTTTAAGGTCGGGCGACCTAGCCGGTAAAAACCCGGAACATTATTCAAAAGTGAACTAACTAAATCAGAATGAAGTGAGTGTGTCTAAAGAAAGGACGGTAAACGATGAACGCATAACTGTTGGACATTCAAACGAGGACTTAGAGCGGGCCACGCGATGAGGTCGGAGGAGACGCCGTTGCGCAAGTAAAAGTAGTCATATCAAAATTTTAATGATGCCATAAAACTGATCAAATAAATTCGGGGTTTTGTAAAACTGGTATGTGAGTTGTGTGTGGGCATTGCTGGGCCACCTTAATAGATTATAATAATATTGTAGGATGACTTGAAACGTTTATTTTTTGTTATTATGTAGGCGTAGGTTTAACATGAGAAAAATAACGCTAAAATTATCTCAGTTTTTCATGATTAGAATAAACAAGAATTAACATCCATGTAATTTCATTAAAATGTTTTTAAAGGAATAATTTGCAGTAAAGAGTTGTTTAAAATTTAGAATTGAATGAGAACGTACTTAAAAAATGAAATTTAATAAAATGAATTAGTAGCATAACAATGTTTTAAGTTAATTATTATGCCACATTACCAGCACCTATCCAGTATGAAAGATTTCGCCTAACGAACCTGGCAGAAAGTGTAATTTAAAGGTTTCGATTTTGAACCATAAAAAATCGTGGCGACCAAAAAATAGTTGGGGATCTTCTGAGCGCAGTAAGTCAGAGTGGCGTGTGTTAAAGGTAAGTAAAAAGAGTAGACGATAACAATTGGCGATCGCTGCCAGAATAACTCAAATGAATTAACAATTCATATGAGTTAGGCCTAATCTGAAGTATGAAATAGGTGGTGGTAGTAGGCGGATTTTGTAATAAAAAGATTTCAAAATTACGAGACGTGTGAATGGAGGTTAAGACGTAAAATACAGTTAAATAGTTAAGTTATGAGATTTTGTTCAGATAATAAATAAGTTATATAATAACCAATAATAAAGTTATAAAAAAGAAAAAAAATTAAATTTATAAAAATGGAAAATACAGAGAATGAAGTCGTTTTGTCCGACTCAACTGTTATAAGCGAAATAGCTGAATTTGATGAATCAGCTGTTATGAGTAGTCTTGAAGTACATTCAACACCGAATGTAGGTCAAGACAACAAAACTACAAATATAAGTAACACGAATGAATCAAATAGTACAGATGATTCGGGAGTTCAAGTAACCCCAAAATTGAGTAGAGAAAGTAAAAATAATAACGATGAAGTCAGCTTCACTGACGATAAAATAGAAAGTCTATCGACACCTGTCCAAAATAAACAAGAGATAGACAGAGATGAGAAAGTTATGAATATGTTGCAATTAATTTTGGAGCAACAAAGTATTAAATTTGAAATACAAAATCATAATTTTAATGACAAATTTAATGAATTAAAAAATAATATTCCAGAGATGAATAAATGTTTAGAAAATACCAATGAAACAATGAGAACTAGTTTGAATAAATTAGAACATAGTATTGAGAGAATGGGAGTAGTTGTGATGAACCCAAACAAGAATAATACGAATGAAAATTATAATGACGTGTAAAAAAGTGGTACTAGATAAAGAGTTAACAAATGATGATAATGTTGAAAATAATGAGAATAATATTGAGAATAGTAATGTATTTGAAGAGGTAGTATCAGAGAGTGATATGTTGAAAATAAATGATGAGAGTACTGATGAAGTTGTGGAATGTAATGATGAAATGTTAATGTGTGTTTATGAGTTAGAGAGAGAGTGGAAAGATAATATAGTGGTAGAGTGGGGGCAGAGGGTAAATTTTCCCCTTATTTATGATGATTTAATGTATTCACAAGTGTTGTTTTTGAAGGGCAAGAGTCCCGTATTAGTAGAAGATTTGAGTTGTTTATTGTTGTTGTATAAGTTTGTACCCTCTGTCTGGAGTAATATTGAGAATATGATATGGTATTATGATGAGAGAGAATTGTATGATGAGAGAGAAACAGAACTGTATGAATTAAATAGAGATTATGATGAGTGGAAAGAAAGGTTAGAAGTGTATTTAAATAAGAATAATTTGATTTATAATAAAAAAGTAGCTGACCCGATATTGGAGATATTTACTAACGGAGACTTAACAGAATACCAATGTTGACTTGTTTCATGACTATTTGGATAAAACAGATGAATTTGGTTTTTGTGGTTACAACACACAAGACAGTAATACGTGTGCCAATAAAATTGAAAAGTGCTATTTGAAACAAAGATTAATCTTTGACGATGGAGGCTAAACTATAAAACAATCAATGGACAATTTTAAATATATTGTTTTATGGTTTTGACCTGGCAGACTTGGACAATGAAGTATGAAAAAATGGAACAGTTAATGACAAAAGTTTGTAAATATATTTGTAGTGAATTCAATTGTGTGTATTGTAAAATGTTAGGTAAACAATGTGTATATGTAGTAGGAAATGTTGTGATGATAATAATAATAATATTATTAATATTTTTCAGTCTAAATAAATAATAAAAATAATTATGAAGACAATAATTAATGCTTAACTAAAAATGAACTTTTTTCATGTGAAAAACTTAACTATTTTATTGGACGCGTTTCGGCTTAGTATCCGCCTTCTTCAGCTTTGGTAACAGCTTCTAAAGCTGAAGAAGGCGGATACTAAGCCGAAACGCGTCCAATAAAATAGTAAGTTTTTCACATGAAAAAAGTTCATTTTTAGTTAAGTGTTAGTGCTGTGAAAGAAGAGATGAATAATCAAGACAACAATAATTAATGATTTGTAAATTTTTGATAATAATTGAAATATGTTGTGTTTTTAATAATTAATTGAAGTAAATGATTTGAGATGTTTAAAATATTGTGATTGATTTAAAATGTTATATAATTGAATTTTTATGAGGTAATTAAATTGTTTTGAGATTTAAATTTGATAATAATTAATAAATAAATAAATGTTAAATTCTTTAGTTTGTGGAATTCCTAGGTGTATAAATAAATAATTTTAGTGAGGCAGTGTTTTCAAACAAAATTTACTCTTATGTGATAAAATCTATTATGCAATAATAAAATGTAACCAGGTCATGAGTAAATAGAATTTGAAAATGAAATTAAAAGTGTAAGTTATGTAATTTTGGTAAATCTAAAAAGTGAATTGTTTATTTTCAGGTAATAACAACATCGTTAAGTGTAAATAGATTAATTTAAGTGACTAAGTAAATATTTTGTTGTACTTATTATTTTATGTTAATGAAGGTCAAGGTAGGGAAAGTTAAGAAAGAAATGTATGGGGTTCAAACACCACCAAGACTAGAAATGTCATGTAATGTAAATTGTTAATTTTGATTTTACAAAATATATTTTACTTGTGATTCCCCAACTTTTCGGGCGGTCACGGCCTCACCGAACCCTGATCGTGGAATTGGTTTAGCTTTAACAGCTATGGTTGGGGCTCATTGCGTCACGTTCTGCCTTAACTGGCCATAGCTGTTATCGTTGTAAAGGTGAATTTTGAAATTGACAGGGGGGGTAATTTAGGGGAATCACCAAACTATGGAACAGCGGCTGCCACTCTGTCCGTGTGGGGACAGCATAGCCAGGTGGTAGACCCGTTTTAAGGGCTTTTAAATATAAAACAAGGATATGTCGATATCCACAATCTTTAAAATGTCAAGCCGAAGCAAAGACATGGAGATGTCCAATTCCTCCAACTATGCAGTCTTTGTGAAAGCCAATGGGCGCTACAGTCCTACATAAATTACAATAGTGTGTGTGGATGGGAGGTTGTTCAGATGAACAACGAATTTAAATTTTGTAAATTAAAAATGATAAATCAATTTTGCTTTAATAAAAACGCTTGTATTCTGTTTTGATAAATAGGTGTTCATACGTTCAGTATAGTGGGTTCATTCTGTATTTTAGAAATGTATTATTTTATTGTGTTAGGGGTAAGAATTGATAAACATATGTGTTCTATATAATTTGTGTAATCTTGAAATAAAGTAAATAACTAGACCGACCGGCAGGCGGTTTACATAGTACCAGAGTCAGAAGAAGGGGAAATAATGATGGTAGATATAAGGATTGATAACCATATGTATTTCATATAATGTGTATAATTTTGAAATGTGTTTTCACTTGGCTAGGAATGTCAGCTGATCAGTAGTAAAATGTCACTGTTAAATTGTTTATTGAGTTCCAAGGTAATTAATGTTAACGATAATGTTTTGATGTAGTAAGATGTTAAATAAAGTGTCAGAATTAATAAAAGATAGATTGTTGGGTGATCAATATTTTGTTGGGACATGTAGATTAGTCCAAGTTAAAGTCAAAGTTAAAGTGGTAGTAGAGAGAAAAATATTGTTTTGAATTAATGCAATGTTGAAGTGAGGTAATGCAATAGAATTTGGGAAGTATTGATGCTGACACAGTAGAAATGTGGAATATATGTAAAGTAATGATTGATATATTGATGTTTATGAATGATAATGTTATTTTGTTGTAGTTGAAGTGAGGCGATAAGATTGAGATTTGGGGATGGTAATTTTGTAATGGGGGATAGTGTAATGTAGGAGTCCACAACAAAAGGGTTGGGACGGGAAGGAACCGTTTGGCGCCGGAAAGGGTTACCTTAGGTAGAATCCAGGAACCAACATAAAGGAATGAGCTTTTGGGGGGGGGGAAACACACGTATCCTAAGTACAAAGGGTTAGAGAGTATTTTTTTATATATAGCGAGAATGTGGCGAATTGAGTTTAATAGTAAGTTGGGTCTAGAGATTGTTTGATAGATATTTTGATAGAGATGGGTGTCATATTAGTTAAAGCTGTTGATGAGTATTAGAGTCAAAGAGAGAGATGATATATGTATAAATGTCAAGTAGTAAATTAAATGAGTATAAATAATTAAATCACCCAAAGTACAGGAAATTGAGAATTGTTAAGTAAAGAAAAAAGAGAGTTATAGTAAAAATATAAAATTTTGATTGAAACCAGTGACAAATTTTGATAGAACTTGAAAATAATGTAAAGCTATCAAGTGTTTATTTTGAATAATTTAAATATCAATTTCATAATAATATTTTGTTATTTTAAATGTTTTATTTTATTGTGTTTTTGTGTTTCAAGATAGAATTTTACAGAGGTAACTTGGGTATAACGTATGTAGGTCAAGGTTCTTGACTTGACCTAGTTTTGATCAGCTGATAGGTGAGGTCATCTACTAGACATGTTTAGCGAGGAAATAAAGCCAATTATGCTTTTAATTGATTTGAACAAATTTTAAATAATTTCAATATGGAAAGAAAATATTTTAATAAATTTAAATTTTGTGAATTAAAATTTTTTTTGAAAAAAAAAATTGTTTTTTGATTTTGCGCCTGCCATCTAATTGATAGTTTTGAATTTTGATGGTATTATTTGTGTATTATTAGTATTTTTATTGAATTGTATTGTTAGAATATAGGTGTAATCACATGTTAGGTTAAGGATGTTCCTATTTTAAGAAATGTTTAATTTGTTCATTTTCAAAGAATATTTTAATTTTACAGTATGTAGTATAAGTGTGTACACGCCCAGTATTTGCCAAAGGCGACCCAGTGTGCATGATAAGGGGGAACATATCGGTTGAGGATCTGGTATGATATAAGCCAGGGATTTGGATTTTTCGGGGTAGCATGATAGAAGGTGAGGTGCGCTGTGGTGCGTATCTGTTCGATTTTTTGGTGTTGGGATCTCGCACAGAGAAGTCCAGTGATCTCGTTCAGATGCGTCCATAGTCGCCGAGCCAGGGGGGTCGTTTACCCATGAGGTGTAAGAACAAGAGGGGGTTGTTGGCACCAGTTCCTCACCGGTCCTCTTAGGGGTTTTAGCAATGAGACTTCTTCTGTTTTGACAGAAGACCTCTCATTGGGGGGGGGGTATTGTAACGGGCCGAATTTGCGGGATTTTGTTTTATTAAAATTTTATGGGTTTTTATAAAAACATTTGTAAAGTTTATTTCCACTTAGTGACCAGGCCACGTGTTGTATTGTAGCAGTGGTCTAACAAAGGCGAATTAATATCACGTTGTGCAATCAGTACAGAAGAATTCACCCAGCCTCCGTTTCCAAGAACTTTGCGAGAATGTGACAGTGCGCTCGTATGCACCACACGAGCATGCGTGCGGACCCACGCGGATGTGAACAGCAAACATGGCTAAGAAACAATTTTTGGTCCACCTTCATCTACCTTGCTGGCGGATATAGAGCTCAAGGTCCGCCCATCTCGTGACGTCAGCCAGTGCCTAGCGAATACCTTGTATGATCCGCTCACAAACAATTGCATGGTTCAAATAGGACTTACCAACGTCGAAGAACTACAAGGCATTGGTTTCCACAACAAAAGACGCACTCAAGTTAGCGGCGCTTGCTACGCCGGTCTCCCCAGTTCATCTCACCAACAGACCGCATGCGGTCTGTTGGAATTCCACTGAAAGTTTTTTTTTAAAGGTCGGGCGACCTAGCCGGTAAAAATCCGGAACATTATTCAAAAGTGAACTAACTAAATCAGAATGAAGTGAGTGTGTCTAAAGAAAGGACGGTAAACGATGAACGCATAACTGTTGGACATTCAAACGAGGACTTAGTGCGGGCCACGCGACGAGGTCGGAGGAGACGCCGTTGCGCAAGTAAAAGTAGTCATATCAAAATTTTAATGATGCCATAAAACTGATCAAATAAATTCGGGGTTTTGTAAAACTGGTATGTGAGTTGTGTGTGGGCATTGCTGGGCCGCCTTAATAGATTATAATAATATTGTAGGATGATTTAGTTGAAACGTTTATTTTTTGTTATTATGTAGGCGTAGGTTTAACATGAGAAAAATAACGCTAAAATTATCTCAGTTTTTCATGATTAGAATAAACAAGAATTAACATCCATGTAATTTCATTAAAATGTTTTTAAAGGAATAATTTGCAGTAAAGAGTTGTTTAAAATTTAGAATTGAATGAGAACGTACTTAAAAAATGAAATTTAATAAAATGAATTAGTAGCATAACAATGTTTTAAGTTAATTATTACGTCACATTACCAGCACCTATCCAGTATGAAAGATTTCGCCTAACGAACCTGGCAGAAAGTGTAATTTAAAGGTTTCGATTTTGAACCATAAAAAATCGTGGCGACCAAAAAATAGTTGGGGATCTTCTGAGCGCAGTAAGTCAGAGTGGCGTGTGTTAAAGGTAAGTAAAAAGAGTAGACGATAACAAAATTTTTGTGGACTTCATCATAAGTCACCAGAAAAAAGGAAGAGGGTTATCACAAGAAATATTGCAAAAGCTAAACAATGACGGCTTGGATATTCAGAACTGTCGTGGTCAAGGCTTTGTGACAATGGCTCAAACATGGCAGGAAAATATGAAGGCGTTCAAGCGCACATATCCCAACTAAACGACCTTGCTAAATTTGTGCCTTGTGCAGCATACAGTCTTAACCTCGGCGTGCACGCCGCGGAAGTGTCAATTATGATGACAAGTTTTTTTGGAAAAGTGTTGGAGTTTTTCAACTTCTTTAGTAGCTCTACCTTAAGGTGGGAGGCTTTTATTGGTTGTCTCAAAACTACCCTTAAGAGACATTGTGATACAAGATGGTCTTCCCGGCGTCAAGCTGTGACAGCTCTTAAGAAGAACTTATCATCTGTACACAAAGTTTTACAAAACATGGCTGATAGAGACAACGACTGGAACACTGACACACTATCTGGTGCTATGAAACTTCTTAGACAAATTGATTATGAATTTGTGTGCCTTTTAGAGATGTGGTCTGATGTTTTGATAAGTTTGGACTGCACCAACAAGTCACTGCAAGGAAAGGGCACAACTCTTGATGTAGCATCAAGTTTGCTCTCAGGTTTGGCAAAAAATTTGAAGACCTACGTAAAGAAGGAATTAAAAAATACACAGAAAAAGTCAAAGCTATTTGTGATTCCATGGCCATCCAAAGCAGTTTTGCTGTTAAGAGGCTGAGAAATGTCAAGAGGATGGCTAGAGAGATGGCTGAAGACGAAGCACACTTGTTGAGTTCTGATAAATCATTTGAGATAGAATGTTACACTGTATTTGATAGAATTGTAAGTGAAATGAAAAAAATGGCACACATTTACCACACAGTTTCATCAGGCTTCAGTTTTTTGTCAGGAAAGCCCTTAAGTGAATTCTCTGTTTCTTTTCTTGAAAAATGTGCAGCTGATCTTGGTGCGATATATAGCAGAGACATTGATAGAGTTGAGCTAGTTAACGAAGTAGCTGCTTTCAAGTTTCATGCAAAAGAGCTGGTGAAGAACATTTACAAGGCTTCCCATTTGGATATTCTGAAAGTTATTTCAAACTATGGATTAAGAGGTGCTTATCCAAACATCGAAATAGCATTGAGGATATTTTTGACAATGCCCGTCAGTGTGGCGTCTTGCGAGCGTACTTTCAGCAAGCTGAAGATAATCAAAAACTACTTACGGTCAAGTATGTGTGAAAACAGATTGACAAACTTAGCTATCCTGTCCATAGAATATGAGATTGCTTCAAAACTTGATTTTAGTGAAATAATTAGTGAGTTTGCCTTGCTGAAAGCAAGAAAGGTAAACTTTAGTTCCATGGCTTTTCTGCTGTATACTGTATGTAACAATTTGTAAAAGCAATATATTTGTTTACTGAAGAGTTTCAATTTGTTATTTACAGCCCCCAGAGCCAAAAAAATGGTACCTGCAGTTACAACAACAGAATGTTGTAAGTGCAAGTCCTGTGTAATAAAAATCAAGATAAATTATAGAACTAAAGCACCGACTAAAGTTATGAATTATTTCTCTGGTAGTTTTTGTTATAATCAATACCTCATCAGTTACAGTAGTGTGATATAATCTAACTGTTAACTAAAGAAGGCCTACTGTAAATTGATGTAACTATCAATAAAAATATTTTGCATTTTTTTTTCTCATTTTCTCATATTGCAGGTTGCAGAAGCTGCTATAGTTTACTTAAATACTGTTACTAGAAGTTTAGTTTTTATTCTAAAAAAGTTTGTAATTGTATATTACCTACCTTAATGTAGTGTAAATATTAAGTTTTAGTAGGCCTTACCATGTACTGTACTTTGGTAACTACGTTTTTTTTGTTTAGTTACTTTTTACATAGTTCAATCACCTGCAAATTAGGTTTTATACCTCCTACAGATTCCACCACTTTCAGTTAGTTTTTAAAAATAGTTTTAAGTTCAGTCTTTCTCTTACAATAGTAATGCTTTTATATTCAGATAATATAGAATTTTACAGAAATTCGACCAAAAAGTTACCTTGAAAAGAGGCAAAAACTTGGGTCAAAAAGCTTAAAAAACTACCATTTTTGCACTTTAATTTTAAAAATTTTCCGGGGGAGGAACCCCGGACCCCCCGCTACACTGGTGGGTATTTCAGACCCCCCGGTATTGGTATTGGGGGCGCAGCTTTGTCAAAATTGCCAAGGGTGCAGGAGTACCTTGTTACGGCCCTGCTAATCACCAGTTTTATTAATCACAAATAACAGTTTGTAATAAATAAGTGATTCAAAAAGATTATACTCATACAATAATTGAAGTTAAATTTGTCCACACACAATAATAATGTCAACTAATAGAGTCCCGCACAATAATAACTTTTCAGTAATAACCACTTGAGATGCACTGAGTAAATCACTAATGTAAAACTAAAACTCGAAACGGGCTACTGTAGCCTGCAGGATTCCAGATTAATGGTCCTTAACAAGCACTCAAAAACTCTAGAGGATACTTGAGTGCGGCCTTGGCAGAAACACCAACTTGCTGGGCTAGCCGAGAAATGTGTAGAACAACACTCCCCATTGTTTGAGAATGTTCTCTAATTGTAGAATGTGCCTCCTACTTAAGCCTGTTCATCCCGAACTGGCAAACCGTGTCTGAAGTAATACTTGGCCAGGCGTTGAATTTTCACTGTCCTTCCTGTTGAATCTGATAGACAACATCGTTGATTCTCTTTTTCACAATATAAGGTTCTTCCCAGTTAGTTTGAAGTTTAGTTGACCAACCACAATGGTGCTTTTGGTTGTACAACCAAACCTGATCTCCTTCTTTGAAACTCACACTATTGCTGCGAATGGGATACCGAGTTTTCATTTTATCACTGGCTATCTTCAGCCATCCTCTTATCAAGCAATTCACTTCTCGCAGTTGGTTTTCTAACTGCAAGGAATAGTTCTGTGGCTCTTGGGACTGAGTCTCAGGTAATCTGAACATCAAGTCACCAGGAAGACGAATCTTCTGCTCAACCACTAGTTTTGATGGAATCCTCCCATTGCGTCATGTACCAATGACCTATATGCTATTAGCTGCTTTGGTTCTCGTCAGTAGTAACCTCTTGCTTAATTTCATCTTTATCAATTTTTTCACCGGGCGCTTCCATTATCTCAGGAACAAGCAAGAGCCTTTCCTCGACACCCATAGGTGGCTTTCCATTCACTTCTTTTGTCGTTTTACACATTTGTACTTCCTCTGCTCATTCTTCCATTTCCACTTGCAATAGGAAGGGTTCCAGTTGATCACATCTGTTGACTTCTTTTTTGGCCCATGCCACTTGCTTGATCGAATGGTTGGCGGGCTCTGTCATTTTAGCCATGCAAAGCTTATGGCCAACCCTCAGGACATTCTCTCTTAAGTCCGCAATGAATATGTAGGCATTAATAATGTCTTTGCCAAGAATCACTTTGTCGACAATGTCTGCAACAAGCATGTGGTGGCTAAACTTAAGGAGACCCAGGCGTACAAGTACTACTTAACTTTAATACTTTGACGAGGCTTCCAATCACAGTCTGTGTTGTACTGAGCTAAATTGAGGCTGTCGGTTGCTGATTAAGTCAGGGCACACAAATCAGTATCAAAAGGTAACAATAGACATATTAGGAAACCTTTACACACACACACGAGTTTGTAATTTTTCTATCAACTCACTGATGTAGTTTTTATCAGTGAAATGTAAGTATCCCTTATAATCTCACTCATTGAGCCACTATGGATGGTCCACTGTCAAAATGTATACACTGCAGCACAATGCCACATGTTTTGCCGCTGAGTACTCCATTTAATAAGGTTTTACAAGCAGCTCAAAAACAGCTGTTCTTTTGTTTCTGATAGTCATGAAAAATGAACGACTTGTTTGATTGTCAATTTTTGTAGGCAAATCGAAGTAGGCTATAAATGTGGTAATGTTAATGTCAAGTCTTCATGGTGACAAACAGATAGAAGTGGAAGTGGCGCAGGACATCTTAGCGCCTTGGTGTGTATGTGTTCTCCAGGTCATACCCCGATAAATGCCAGTTTCCTAACAGCAATTATGCGTTCAGAGCACAAGGGTATGCAGGTCTCCTTTTTCATGTCTGGGAGTGCAAGTAAGGGCTTGCGTCTTTTGACTGCTCCGGCCTGACTTCATGCCTGTGGCTTCCTCGGCTTGGACCAACGCATTTCACACCTCGCAGTTTCCCCTGCCTGGACCAACAGCGCAGTCTAATCGGTTCAAGCAGGACCATTTTATTAGACATTGGCATAACTGTCAGGAGATCAGTCCCCCCCTTCAGAGGTAGTAGGAATGTTAGCAAAACTCCATACTCCTGTAGGCCTATTTATAAGCCAATTAAGCGTGTTCAAATAAAGCTTATAAATAACTGTAGAAATTGAGGAATTACACTGTTTGTAAATTAATAAAATAAAGGGATTCCATCCTTCAAGCTAGTCTCAATCCCCCCTCAAGGAATAGCTCCTAGTTACGTCACTGTTTTTGTACATCGGTCTGGTCCCATGACTGAGTATGACTCCATGGTTCCCTTAAGAATTCACCTGCAGGAACAGAGAGCCATATGGAGGCACTTACCTCGCACTAGGATGACAGTGCAGCATAGGAGGCTCCAGCTCAACTACCGGGGTGTCTGGGGGTTATGGAATACACCCAGTAAAACAGGCGGTCTGAGTCCCCTGCACCAGAAAAGTTTGAAAAATATATCTTCCAGAACTGCAAATAAAATTAGTGTTAAGTGTATAAATTAATTTGGGATACACTGTTTTTTTGTAAATTGTTAAACAATTTGTTACTACGTTAAATAATTTAACGGTTTCAAGGATCTCAGTGTACAATGGTACTCTGGAATCTATGAAAATAATAAAAGTTTGCACTTGTTTGTGTAGCCTATTACACTCAAAAGACCCTAAACAGAATAAAAATGTAGGAAAAATAAAAACAACTGATTTCCAAAGGTAAGTTAAACAATGTCATTGTAATTATCACAAATTAAGCATATTTTTAAAAAGAAAAAAGTATTAGGGTGTGTTTACATTGTACAAATCTGTAAGTAAATCATAATCTTTCTGGATCATAAAAAGACTAGTAAACTATTTTAATTAGGATTTAGTTTGATTTATTTGATCAAAGCAAAACACTCGCCTTTCAGACTTTTTGAATTCGCGGAAATCAAAAACATACTTTCGCTCATGAATGCACAGCAGTAACCTAACCGTACCACTATAGCAACAAACCATTTAACTAAAACCAATAGTTTTCATTACAATGGTCAGGTTGAGTGCGCTATTTAAAGATATATTGAGGGGCTCATATTATAGGGTAGAGTGGGGTTAAAGTGCGGGCCGGGTCAGAGTTTGCATTGCGGAAATTTCGGTGTTGGGCTGTAGTTAATTCAGCTAGTGTGTTGTGAGTGAAGTTGGGTTGTTCTATGACGTTTCATTCACTTACAATGCAGTAAATACTGAATTCACTAGTTTTGATGTAATATTTTGATATTCGGGAAACATTATAATGCCTGTAAATTACTGAGTGAACTCTTTTAAGTTATAGGTCATTTGAAAGAGTTCAAATTCATCATTTAAAAGTAGGAGTTATAATATTCAACTATACTAATAGATAATAGCACTGATCAAATATAAAAAAAGTACTTTTCACGTCATGATATTAATTGATGACTCGTTGGGCACTTGGTGAAACATATTAATACAAAGGTTTTGTAAAATAGATAAAAACACTTGGTAAGTTTCCCAGATTTTATTTAACTCTAACAGCTGTTTCGGCTACCTAAGCCATTGTCAAAGAGGTGAATGAGTGATATTACTAAACACAGGATGTGAGTAAAGGTCGTGGTGGTGGTAGTGACCATCTGTTTAGGGCGCACCTGGAACATCTGTGTTGAAATGGAGAGGGGGTGTGCAAGAGACAAGGGGAAGGTCAAGTGTCTTTAAAAATTAAATACAATCATGAATGCAAAATATAAAATTAACTAAACTAAATATAATCTGAATGTAAAATATAAAAGTGACTGAGTAATATAAAATGAGTAATATCACTCATTCGCCTCTTTGACAATGGCTTAGGTAGCCGAAACAGCTGTTAGAGTTAAATAAAATCTGTGAAACTTGCCAAGTGTTTTTACATATTTTACAAAACCTTTATAAAAAAAGTAGCCTGTGGGTCGAAAGTTTGCATTATAAGTCATACCCCACTACTATTTGAAGTAGTTTGCATTATTAGTTTCTTACATATTTTCTACTGCAATACATTCGTTCAACTGTAATATGTCATTGCAACATTGTAATACTTTTACATTGTGTCAAAATGACTATAATTCTTTCAACTTTTTAATATAATTTGTTAATAAAGCTGTTTAAAGGTAAATAAAGTCAATTTATCCAAATTTATTTACTCGCACACTTTTGCCCCACCTATGGGGTCAAAAGTTCACATTAGACACGTTTTGGAAATATATTTATTTACATGTGTTGCAGTAGTTAAAATTATAAAAAAAGGGTCTTAATCAAACCTCAAGAGATTCATGATATTTCTCTGAAAATATAACGAGTCTCAGTGCAATGACTACAGTTTAAATTTAAAACTTAAGTCCCCATTCTTGCCCACTGTACCCTATACATGGCTCATAATACCAACTTTTCCTCTAATAACTTTTACTGTTCTCTGAAACACGAGCAGAATAATTTTTATGTAAGTTGCCTGTTCTTTTGTTTTGTTTGTGGTGCGGGCCCCTAGGCTGCAGTCTATGCTTAAATCCGGCACCGGTTGGGTGAGTGGGTCTCCCCTCCAGGAAGAGGTATTGACATGCAGAAGTGGACTTGCAGATCTCATCGGACTTGTCCATGTTGATCGCTACACGCTGCTTCCACATTCGGTGCGGAAGAATGCCCAGCTGACGTTACGTCATTATGCTCGCCTGCCGCGAGTGTTATAACGGAACATCGCGTCGTCAGCGAAGAAGTAGACACGGTACAGAATTGGCTGAGAACAGATCCTTGAGATAGCGCTTGTGGACTAATGCCTGCTAGCTGGGCAGCGACCCTCACTAGCTGAAAAGTAGCCGACTGCTCCTCGCGACAGAATCGCTAGCAAGAACAGGAAGGCGTTTGCGGATGGGTTTCAGGATCATAACGATGTTCGGATCTTCCATAAGCGGGGAAGTACCGTAATCTCTTCATATTTGTAACTTTAGGCATACAGTATTCAAGACTAACTGCTTCTTACAAACGTATATCCATATCGGTAAAACTCACTCCAGTTTCGCAATTGCTCGATGTCACATTTACTAACCACACTAATCACACCTGTCAAAACTAACACATGCTTGTTTTTTTATTTTACAAACAACACAGAATCCACGTCTGGTTGCACTCTCGGAATATGGGCTGCTTGATTTAACGTGTTGTTGGCGATTCTACAACAGTCGATTGGCTACACAAGTTCAAGCAGCTAAAACTTCGTTTAAACCAAAAATATTATTAATTCGATCCTTTCGTAATTTTTACAGACTAATTCATTGAGATTAAAAAATAAAAATAGTGAATAGCAATTGATGAAGACGTTAGATTTAAAAAGACGTTAGGTCGGGCGGCGGCTGTCCAGGCTTCACTCGCTACCCGCCTGTTTTATAGTTTACCGTAAATACGCATTATTTTGTCAGTCTCTTTTTAACTGTACGCGTTTTGTCTAAATAACCATTTTCAATATAGGCCTACGTTGAAAATGATGGATAAAAAGTGTGTAAGCCTACTCACGGCAAAGTGTATAAGATTAAAAACAAAATTCAAATAAAAAACGAATGTACTTACTGTTGTCACTTCCCAAACGTTTCGAGATGTTGTTTCTCTTCTTCAGTGGGTGTAATACTGACTACTGACTGTCGATTACGGAATAACCGTTACGGAAAAATGGTGTGTGTGGTGGGGGTTGATGGTGTGAAGGGATTGGCGCTGAGGTTCAAATTGTGTGTGTGGATCAGTGTGTCGAATAGTGTATGTGATTTATAATGTATTTCACTTGAACAAATACATTATAAATCACATACACTATTCGACACACTGATCCACAGTTCATTTGTTGTTCATTTGAACAAATACATTATAAATCACATACACTATTCGACACACTGATCCACACACACAATTCGAACCTCAGCGCCAATCCCTTCCCACCATCAACCCCCACCACACACACCATTTTTCCGTAACGGTTATTCTGTAATCGACAGTCAGTATTACACCCACTGAAGAAGAGAAACAACATCTCGAAACGTTTGGGAAGTGACAACAGTAAGTTCATTAGTGAAAGTTTTATATATATTATTAAATTAATAAAGTGAACGAAGAGGATGCAACAACAAGATAATTTTAAAAAACGAATGAACTTTGATAAAATAAAATTCATAATTACTCGGGTTACACGGGCTCGAATTATCGAGACTCAAATTACGTGGACTCTAGTGTAGCAAAACAAAAAAATATGATTCGTAACGAGTGATAAATATCAATTTTAATTCAATTCTAGCACTACAATTCGGAATGCAGTTGTTACAGTTTTAACATGATAATGTTTTTAGGCTGGGGGTCATTCCACAAAATGCGTGATGCAAAATGTGTAACGTCATCGAAAAATGTAACGCTCCAGATGATGTTAACACTATATTTTTTCCACACTTTCGATTCCCCACAGTCTAGAAATCTTCGGTCTCTGTCGTTTTTAAGAAATCCGTACGAACATCGCTGAACAGGAGAGTCTGCAGTTTATGCACATTATACGTTTCAAAAGCCTAAAAACATTATCATGCTTCGATGTTTCGGTTTCGTTGAAATTTTTGAAAAATGTTGAAACGTTGAGGTTTGTAACATGCTGTACTTCAATATGAAAGAAATCGAAGATGATAAAGTAATTGCTCAGTATTACCAAGGCCTGATTATTCATAACAGTATGTTGTCACAATGCTACTCTTTATTGTGCTCTCTCCAGTGACAAAGTGTTACAATTCCTCACCGTTTTCAATTTCTAGTTATACTGAACATCACTGATCCAGCCTGAGCCTGCCTACAGGTCTACGTCCTAAAGGATAAGCTTACGCTTAAACATACATTTGTTTGGCCAGTCATAACTCTGAGTCTTTCCAAATGTTCTGACCATTGCCATTCGCAATCCTTTAAGTTATGATTCAAGTTAAAAAAAGGTATAATTTTTCCCGTGTATATCAAATACAAGATCTTTGATATACTTGTGCGTATTTAATTCATTATTTCAATGTGACCTAACGATTCCTTTGTCAATGTGACGCGAGTCCTTTAACAAATCTTACGATGTCATCATTCCCTGTGTTCTCATTAGTATCATTAGTATTTAGTATTTTATTAGTATTTATTGATTAGTATTATCCCAGAATCATCCGCCTCTCTTACTGGACGGCATATTTTCTTAAGCATTTTTCTTTCAAAAGCATGTAGGCCTACAACTGTTGACACAGTTCTGGTGATGCTGAGATACTTAAGTCACAGGATCAGCAACTAACTTGTAGTAAGTTATATTATACCAAAGTGGTTATTCGTTGTAAAACGTAATTAGTATTTTCTTGTTTTTAATGCGATTTTGTTACTTTTATCCTATAACTTAGTGATTCTTATTGTTTAGTACTCCCTCGGCTTTTGGAAAAGGATGACAGTTGGCATAAAAAAACTATTATCAGTGGCGTTTAATTTATTATCTCGCACCAATAGTTACGTTGTTGGCATGTTTGTGCACGTCATTAACAGCGGCTGTACTGATAGCAGAATGACGACGACACGACGAGTTGGCTCCATTGAAGGCGATAAGCTGCGGCTGATGAGTACTAATTGTGGCAACGTGGGCTCTAAACTGCAATCTCTTCTTACTAACGGTGGAATCTTATTGGTGCACACAGAGAGTGTCCGGAACTGCCTCCCAATTAAGAACACATTATGACATCAAGGGCTTCCGACTGTCATATTTCTGACCGAGGCAGTATTATTGGATTAGTGTATTTGTTAAATTAAATGTCATTCGTAATCAAAGTTTTATACAACTTGTGAGTGTTTGTCGTCTTTGGTCTCAAATTCCACTGCATCAAAAATTGCTGTCGATGTAACAAAATTTTTACAGCGAAAGGAACCGAACCCAAGACGTGGGAAACAACAGGCTAGAGACTCTCACGGTCGCTCGACAAATTGTAGTCAAACCATTTCTTTTTTTAAAGTGAAACTTCTTTTTAATTCTTGTGAGTCATAAAATCTGAGATCAATTTTTGTTGTTGTACAGATTGTTTCATTTACTTTTGACAATTAACATACGTAATCTTTGACAACTACAAAGAAGCTATTAACATACGTAGCGTGCCAGACAGAACTACTAGCATAATCGATCCGCTTGGCATAGTCGGCAAACCAGTTTCACGTGTTATTGCTACGATCAAAGTTAACGCAAACGTAACTTTGATTGTGTCGTTTTTACTTTCAAATTATACATTTATAACGACGTCGAACGGACCGCAAACACTGCACGATGTAGTCCTGGTGTATATATTTTAGTTGCTATTTTTTCTCTGCTCTGCTTTTCTTGTCTTTATAGTTTACCATTATACAGTAAAATAATAAAACTTGAATAATAATAAATAAAAATAACGGCTCCTTTTACCGCCAAAGTAGTCTAGAGGTTACGTTAGGTATACAGGAAAGGTAGTCGCAGACCTGCCAAGTCTCACGCATTGAGCGTGAGACACACGCATTCGAGGCCGATCTCACGCTCACACGCACGCGAACTGAAATCTCACGCATTTTATCAATGAAAGACATTAAAAATTTATTTTAGAAATTAACTTTATTTTAACTCCTGTTTATTGTGTTTCACAGTCTCTGAATACCGGTCATTTAAATATTGATGTGAAAGATAAGTCCATAGTCACATAAAAGATTGCGATTGTCACTAACAGATGGCGGGAGCGCCTCTACCGGCTTCGAAGGAAACGCATACGGCCGATTCGACGCGTCACTCATAAGTTGTTTCATGGAAGAATGAAGCGTGTGCAGTCTGTGTTGTCTTCAGATTCAGAAAAGCAGGATGACCCTTCTCCGGGAGGAACTTCTCCAAAAGAAATACAAATCCCAGATCTTTTGCGGGAGCTGCTAAATATAAAACCCGCTTCAACGTTGCCTGGCAAGTAAAGTATCCTGTATCTGCAGTTGCTGATGATCCATCTGGATCTGCCTTTCGGTGTGATGTGTGTGCACGAACTTTGTCCTGTGGACATCAAGGTGAGGCGGATATCAAAAGACACGTTGACTCCGATGCTCATAAGAAGTTTATGAAATCTAGCAGAAATCAGCCTAAAATATCTGACGTATTCAGCAGACCTAAGGACGATCGAACAATGTTTTTTGATAGAACGTGTTTTTTCTATGATACGGAAAAATAAAACAGCTTTTAGACCTTCAATGAACGTGGATGGCACATTATCATATGTCTTGACCATGAAAATGGCCATCCCTGAGCCATGCCACACATTCGAACCACCAAAAGAAGTGGTGGCTAATGCTAAGAAAGCAACATATCAGTATAATAAAACACATAGCAATAAAGAGTGAGATTTGTATTGTTTGCAATTAAGTGGAACATTTGGTATATATTAACTTGTGTTCTGTTGTTTTCCACAAAACTGATGAATATTACATAAAAATAATTTGCATTATAATAAAAAGTGGTTTGATCATGATTAATTATGAAATAAATGGATATATAAAATAAATTTGTTGTCTCACTCATTTTCCTTGAATCTCACTCTTCCTGACCAGTGATCTCACTCAGTTACTCTGGGGACCCTTGGCAGCTCTAAGTCGTCTGCCACAAAGTGGTATCAAACACACGCACGAACTCTCACTGAACTCTCAACCTAAACTTTGCACCGTCTCTTACTAGAGACGGTGTTTTATTCGGAAATGACGTCATTTGCATCACTTACTAGTATAATCGAGGTTATTCCAGGTGCACATTCTTGAATCTTGTAGAAAAAACTGTGTTATCTATCAATATACTGTACGTTGATGCTGAACATTCTCATGTATTCTATGAATAGTGTCTCTATAAATAGTGTACAACAACATACATAAGTTATACGTCAATTGTGGACAATGTAAATACACGTGAGTAACATAACCTTCTTACTTTTAACATATGTGTTATTCTAATAGTTTGAATAATACGACAAATAGTTTTAAGAATACCAATCACAATATCACTTAATATATTATACAATATTCATAATATTACTTTGAATGTGGGTTGGGGGTTCTCTAGTACACAACACAGTACTACGCTTCAGCCGACACTATTTCCTGACGCTGAGTCGACCTGTGGGCTGAAAAACGGATCTTGATTTTATGGTGCGCCCGGGAATTGAATCCGGGACCTCTAGGCTACTAGCCAGGCACCACACCACACCCACTGGCGTTATACATCATATTATATATTATATTATTATATCATATTATACTACACATGAATAATAATAATAAATTAAAAAAAAATAAAATAATAATAATAATAATAATAGTGTAACAACTTTTCTTAGAAAATTAGTTTATACAGTTTGGGCGAAAAAAATCGGATGCTATTCATTATGTGTCAACTAAAAGTGAAAGTTAAATTATTGTCATATGTTTTCAACTCAGTTTACATAAGATTACAAATGTGTTTACATGAAATATACAACGAAGTGAGATAAGCCGGTAGTGATTAGACGCTGTTAAAAATGCCACTCATCGATAAAGGGGATGGTTAAATAGAAAAAAATTTGATGAGAGTTTGTTTTCTCTTGGATAACATATCGTTGGTTGCATCCTATCTCAGCAATACGTTTTCGGTGGGAACTGAAGGAAGAAATGAATTTTTCTTGTTCTGGTCTCGAATAGAGGCAGAAACATTGCATATTATCATTAAGATCACGAACCTTAGTATGTCAGATGAGTGGTGGGGCTACCAGGGGTGCACACGGGGGGTGGGGGTGGGGGGCACGAGGGAATTTGAGCCATCAGAATTTGGGGGAGGGAATTGTAAATGCAACATTGCAACATTAGTTTGAAACGAATAAAACAATGTTTAAAAAAAACTTAAAATTGTATTTATTCAGGTTGTGTGTCTATAGTTTGGCTGGATGTTGTCCTTTGTCCCCATGTGAACGTGACATCCTCAGGCAGATTCAAAATGAGGAAATCATTAACGAATTCGCCACTTCCACTGTACAAAGAAGACGCTATTATATTTCAAACTTTAACAAAATACAGATGATTCTTAGCTAATAAAAATAAATACTTTATAAAACATGTAAATATAAATATTTGTATAATACATACTTACTTATTACTTATTTTTGAGCTAAATAAATAAATATAAACATATGCCAATCAATAAAAATAAATATTTTATATCTTTTGGTAATTTTTCAACAGTTATTGTGAAATACATTTGAAGTTTAAGCTAGATGTGTAAATAGGGAAAGGAGATTGTGAGAAACTTTTTTTGGGGGGGGGGGGGGGTACGTAATTAGCCTTGGGAGGGCACACTGTAAGGGTATCAAAAGCATACCGGGACTGTCAATCACGAACTATTTTGTCGATCCGCCGCTTTAGTTGGTTGCCACTAGACGATTAAAAAAGATTAAAATGGAGGTTTATACATTTTATTTTGAAACTAATTTTGACTCTGGTTGTGTGAAGACAAAAAATTTGGGACCGCGGTCAACTGCGACCTATTATACAAAACCCGGTCAGTTGGGACCCGGCCAATTGGGATCGAAAACATCGTCCTACCAGCTATAAACACAGACTGCGTCTATCAACTGCGTGTGAAAAGATGAAGGCTCACGCCTGAAATGGCAATGCGTGCGACTGTGTCCAAAGTTGCGACCAATCAGCTTTCTCTGTGGATATTTTTGTATACATTCGGCCTCCTTTCGATTTGCAGATTACTAAAAACATCACTCATGTGTCACAGGCATCGAACCATTAGACACAATGCTTGCCCCTTTAACGAGCCGTTTCTTATCGCTCCGCTCGTAGCTAAGAGGGTCCACCGCATAACAAAACCTATAATCACCTATAAGTTCGAAGTTTGGAACAGGAACGTCTCTACTAGTTGCCACGGATTCAGTTAGTTGCAACCAAGTGAAAGTGCGGGGCAAGAAGAGGCAAAAACGTCGTTTGGTCGCAACTGACCGAGACCGATAAATTCTGCAGAGACCTTCAGTGTTATACTTCGCTCGATGGTGAGATTGATCCTCTGCTTGAACTGGAACACGTCATTTGTCGTCCTCGGCAGAAACGAACGCGAAACGGATCGACCATAGCCCGACTAGAACATGACCCGCCATTTCTACAGTGAAATACATTTAAAAGAAAAAATCATGTATGGAGAGAGTGATTAAGTATAATTAAAATATGAACATTGAAGAAATATATTGGCGCTCAAACGTGAGGCCTTCCGTATCACAGATTTGGTATATTACATATTGGCTTCCATCGCGGGGCGATAAAGGAGGTACTATTTATTTATATTACATATTGGCGCCCAACGTGGGGCTGAAATTAGGCAAAACTACTAACCGAAACACAATTAGTAAAATAACGATTGACCTAATTTTAGCTGGCAACTGCTAGAAGACTCAAAAATGCGACGACAAGAAACTTTTCGGAAGAGAGGACAAAAGCCAGAGACAGCAGAAGATAGGCGGGAACAAGAAGAAGAAACAGTCAAAGACAGTGAAATGGAACAACAGGCAGGTGACAATGAGGAAGCCAGAGGAGCCCTGGATTTACAAAAATTATGGGAATTAATTGAAGAAGATTCCAAGAAACAGAAGGAATAATTAACTAAAAAATTTGAAGCCAATAATGAAAATTTTAAACGAATGGAGGAACAAAATAAACAAACTAATGAGAAAATATACAAAATTGATGAAAAAATAAAGGAAAACTCAAAGAAACAAAACGAGGCTTTGAGTGAAAATTTAATAAAACAAATGGAGGAAAGATTTGACAAGAATAAAGAAGAAACTAATGAAAATTTTATGAAACAAAACGAGAACACTAATGAGAGTTTAAGACAAATTAAGGAGGAGAATAAACTGATAAATGAAAAAATAGACAGTATTAAGGAAAGTACTAGTGAAACCTTAAGGCAAACTCTAAATGAAAATAATAAACAAATGAAGGCAGATTTCAGACAAATAAATGAGAAAATCGACAGTACCAATGAAAGTACTAAAGAAGAGTTTAGAGAAATAAATGAGAAAATAAATAGCATAAATGAAAGGATAGACAGAATTAACGAAAATACGGATGAGAAGATAAAGAATATTAACGAAACAATCAATCAAAGAGTCGACCAAACAAAGGAGGAACTTCTAGTGTTCAAGGAGAAGGTGACTACCCGAGTAAATAACATTGAAAATAATAACAAAATTAGTATAACGGAGGTACAAGCAGGAACACAAAAGAAGCTAGATGAAATAAAGGAAACAGTAGGTGGTAAAATCGAAACCATCAAGGGTGATGTAGGACAAGTAAAAGGGCAGGTAGTCCAAATCCAGGAAGAACTGGGAATTCTACAAAATAGACCTATTAATTACACACACATACCAATAGGAGAAAACTGAGAGGCAAATAATAATAAATCTTATGAACTTTTAAATAAAAACAGTGAAACAGAGAATAAGACTGTAGAAACCCTAAGTAAACAAACTGAAGTATTACCTAACACCGGAAAAGGAAAAGGAAATGATATCAAAAAGAAAAGTCGAAAATAACTAATAAAAACACAGGAAGAATTGGAGATGATGAAGAATGGACTAATTAATGTAGTTAATCTACCAATTACCGAACGGAGAGAAAACATGAATTTTAAAAATTATAGTAGGAGCTTAATAGAAATTTTAGAAATAATTCAAAATAAAACGGTGTAACAAATTAAAAAGGTCTAGAGGTAAATTGAATACACCAGAAATAAAAATGCATAATAAAATATCATGGATAGCATCAATGATTGATATACAATTGACATATTTGTTTAGTAAACTAGATGATAGAGTGATAGAAATAAGATTTAATACAAGTGAAAATTTTGTATTAGAAACATTGCCGTATAAGGTAGTAGAGAGGTATTTAACTAGGACTGAAATAGTTCTGAAAACAATAGCAGTCCGAACAATAAGGGCAACTGAGATTATGGACCATGGATAAACTAAATACCACGCACTATCGAGAAAAGGGACTGATTTTCTGAGAACCGACAAGGCAAACCATTTAAGAAATGAGGAAGAAAAAAAATAATAATAATAGTAATGATTATAATAAAAGAAATCAAAACAATAGCCCATTCCAACGTAGAAGAAAAGAATGGAAGGCTAAACAAGAATTGGAAATATTAAAGAAGAAAGAAGAAGAAAAAGTATTAAACTAACAATTAATTAAGACAAAATGTTATTTAGAAAAATATAACAAGGAATTCATTAGAAAGAAAACAGGGTAAAGCGAAAACAAACTGAGACATAGAGTACATCGAAGTAAACACTACAAGGGGTGCTGACAACAGTCTTTATCAAAACGGGAGCGAACACTTCCTTAATAAACATACCAGAATGAAACGAAACACAGGAGAATAAAACGGAGAGAATACGCACGCCGTCCATAAACCAAATGCAATTATTATAGCAATTATAGGAGCCACAGGTAAATAATATAAAACCATAAAGCAGCAAATAAGGCTGAATGTTACGAGTGTAGGAATAGGAATTCCTATGGTGTTCTTAGTAACCCAAGGGTTACTCTTTAAGGTATTAATAGAGTGTTGTATGCTACGGCGCCACTCTGCGATTATGAATGATCCGCTGAGATAATAGGAAGCACAAGTGCCCCTCAGGACAAGAATTCATACTAAGTTAAGGAAAATGTTAGAGCACCCATAGGAAACAAATAAATCGTAACAGAATCAGAATTATGGCAGGAAAGACTGTAGAAAATCAGGGAATTCCAAGGAAAAGGATATACAGAGATCATGAGTGTGGCACAAAAGAAGAGGTTAGTGAACGATTACAATAACTACCGCATCGTATTCTCCAACTCACCGAATAAAGCGAAGAATTTAAGTAATATCCGGTTAAACAGTTGTTAAAGAAAGCTGTAAGAAAGTAAATATAAAGAAGGATCCAAGAAGATATTATAGGAAGAAGTAGTTTGCCAAATACCAGTCCCATTGTAGCAATACCCCAAGGAATATATAACCAAACCGAGATAAAGAGGTTTTATGAAGCTTGAAGAAGGTTTTTGTAGATTTTTGCCGTTTATTTCAGTAACTCCTAAAACTACCATTTACTGAAATAACTCGTCTTAAACAGGGGGCTTTATGTAACGTGTTATTTCACCAAACATAAAACTAATAACAGTAGGCTACTAACTAAAAGATAATTTACTGACTGTGACAAACTATGGCTGACAATGGCCAAAATACCAAGAAGTTAAAGATCCCATGACAAAAGATGTAAATAGTAATTTATAAATAGGAACATAATATATAAGTATGTACAACTAGTATGTAAGAAATCCGATATTGTGAAAACCTATTTAACTATGAGGAGGTCTGCGCACCTCAGACCGTTATTTTATATATCAAGAAAAAAAACTATAGAAAGTGAATTATTTAAGTGTTACAAATATAATCATGTCAAACTGTAATTCTAAAAGTTATATTGTGTGATAGTGTTAAGAAGGGAAAATAACAGTGAAATACATTTAAAAGAAAACATCATGTATGGAGAGAGTGATTAAGTATAATTAAAATATGAACGTTGAAGAAATATATAATCTATATGAAACAGGTATATGACACATATAGTGAAACAAGACAAAGTAACTAATTGAAAAGGATAAAATTTTACATTAAAAACTTATAATAAAATAGTGTTAGGAAGACAAAATAAAGTTCAACCGAATATTATTAATTAGAAATGGTAAACCGAACCTGTGACCCATAAAAAATATAGCCAAGGCCTTAACTAAAGAAATTAGTGTTTTGAGTAGAAGAAGGGTGTTGTTGAAAATTTCTAATTGCAAGGCAGAACGTGTAAAAATTACTGCTGAATTTGATACAAATTGAAGACCAATAAAAGATAAGATGACCAGGAAAAACAACGCAAAACCTAGAAGAATGATGTTTTAATCAAGAGACTAAAAACCAGATGTCCAGGAGTAAAGAATCACCAATCCGTTAAGAAAACTGCTAGATTGGTGAGATCACTCCAAGACTAAATCAAATATTCGAACAAATATTACGACAGTAAAGACAGAATTACAACAAAAACAATAACTAAAAGACAATATAAAAACATTATAATTGTGAATTATTTTTGTACACTAGTAGACAATAGTCATTAATAGTAAGAGTTTTTTGTTATAGTTTCTAGTATGTTTAAAAGAACCCACAACCATTCAACAGACAGTTACAACACCATATTACCAAGTCTCATGCATAAATATTATATTGTCTGTTCTATGTATAAATTGTACCAGACTTTAACGATACTTGTATATTAACCCTGAGATTCAGATAAATAGTTCTCTAATTAAAAATAAAACACAGGCTTTTTTTTTATTTAGTTACAAATCAACTTCAGAGATCCTAATTATTTTAATATTACATACTGGTGATCCCAACACAGGGCTGAACAAAATAAAAGTATAAAGAGAAGGAGGATTATATTTACAGAATGTTACATATTGGCGCTCAAACGTGAGGCCTTCCATATCACATATTTGGTATATTACATATTGGCTTCCATCGCGGGGCGATAAAGGAGAGAGGTACTATTTATTTATATTACAATATATACAGCAAGTTCAGAGTCTGCCCAAAATATCGTGCCAAAATTCAGGAAATGATTCTGCTCATTAAACTGAAGGGAAAAGTCGAATAAACCTATGCCGAAAATGCTTCGTTTTCCATTTGTATGTGTTTTGTTTTAAATTAATTACTGCTTAACGGAATGAGATGAGGAATTGAATTTGGTATACACAATACGTTTACCATTTCTTGTAAGCAAACCGAACCAAAATGTTATCTTAAGCATTTTCAAAATACCGGTTAATTAAAAATATTAATTCTAAATTTTACAGAACTCAAATTTTAATTCTAATTTTACAAATGTTAATACAAATTTTCATTCTAAATTGTAATAAAAATCATATTACATAAAAATACTTTTATGTAAGTAGAGGGAAAGTGGTGGTACGGAAACACTTCCGGGTTCCAGTTCATGACGTCACAGAGGCACTCGTCGCTGGCGTCCGAATGTTGCATGTAACGTCACTGTTTTTTCAAAACACTTCCGGGTTCCAGTTCATGATGTCACACAGAGGCCCTAGTCACTGGCGTCCGCATGGCTAAAACCTTATTCATGACGTCACAGACGCCCTGGAAGTTGGTTTCTGCATGTTCAAAATTTGGTACCCAAAAACAATGTATAGCGGATGGGTGGGGGTACCCGGAATTCGGTGGTTGACGTCACAGAGGTCCTGGACGAGGCGTCACGGAGACAATGGTAGTATGACGTGTCATCGGGTACCGTTACCCGAAATTTTTGGTGTTCAAAATTTGGTACACAAAATATTTAAATCAACGGATGGGGGTACCCAAAATTTGAAAGGTGGGTACGGCCTAAAACAAGTCCTGCATGTCCCGGGTTCCAGTTAACGACGTCACACAGAGGACCTGGTCTCCGAGCGTTCCATGTGTATGTGTGTGTCACTGTCCATAGAGGGCGTGGTGTCTGAAATTTGACACCCGAAATGTTTAAAACAATGGTTGGGGGTACCCCAAAATTTTTGATGTCCAATATTTGACACCCAAAATGTTTAAAACAATGGTTGGGAGTACCCCGAAATTTGACACCCGAAATGTTTAAATCAACGGATGGGCGGTACCTGAAAGGTGGGTACGCCCACATGATGCATGTGTTCGACTGCTGTATGTATAAAGGAGGCGAGACAGTTGGTTTCCGCAAAAAATAAATTATGGCTCCTTGGGATTTGAACCTGGATCTCCGGTTCGCAAAACCAGATATTGTATTATTATATATGTTTAAATTGTGTTATTATAAAACAGATGCATCCATTTGAATATTGTTTAGAAAAATACATTCCAATTATGCATTACTAAAATTGTGTAATTGTATAAATATATTTTACTCTGTATGCCTGCAAAATTGTAACTAAGTAGTCAAACAGGACTGGTTGAATCGCTGTGTGTTGGTAAAAACAGATTATACGCTCTCTCTTTAGAGAGAGACGCATCTGAACTCTAAAAACTGGTTTTCATCGCGTGCCGGCGCATACCATATTCAAGTTCTGTCTCTCTTTATCAATGAGAGAGATGCATCTCAACTATAAAAACTGGTTTTCTTCGCTGGCGTATACCTTATTCAAGTATGATAGGAATTATTGTATTTGTATAAAGGGTATAATAATAAAAATAACAAAGGTTATGGTTTATATATAAGTTTTAATAATATTGAAAGCTTTTACAATCAAATCATAAGCTATAATTTTTCTTTCTCTCTCTACACACACACGTTCTATATTCACAAGACAATTATAATTGAGCAAAACATGCGCTCTCTCTATATACATAACTAAACAAAATAAACACTTTCTCTCTCTCTCTCTCTCTCTCTCTCTATATATATATATATATATATATATATATATATATATATTGTAACGTTACATAACCCATGCCCAAAAAAGATAACATAATCACCCCACTATAAAGTTCAGAAATGGATATAATATACCTAACTATAGATTACTTTGTATTACAAAACACTATAAACTATAACTAAGTGACATATAGGGTACAAAGTGAGATATAGTGTACACAGTGAGAAAGTAAGTGGTTTAAAAGGAGCATCTCACAGACTTATGCTGTAGATGGAGAAACAATTAATTGTAGCAATAGACTATATGCTACTGACAAATTCTGTATTTTGTTTGTATTTTGTATAATTTGTATTGTGTAGGCCACAAAGATTTTGTACCTAGGTATAATTTTATGTTTAATATAATAAATTGTGTTTAAATATGAGATAACCCAGGTGAGATATAAAATAATAATAAAATAAATAAATACTGTATGAGTAAAATGGCTGAGGAAAATAGTTTAGTGTAAGGATACTTTAAGCAAATAATAAATAATAAATATATACAATTGAAGGAAATCGAAATATTAAAGACCTATGTATAAGTTTAAAAGAAATTAGAAAGAAAAACCCTATATAAATTAAATTGGATTATAAACAAAAGTTAAAAAGGATTATTTTTCTATAAATAAGAAATAAATTTATAATAATTAAAAACAGCCTATATACTCAGAAGTATATAGATTCACCAATAAAAAATCATAAAAAAATTCTTGGTTACTAACAACAGTAACCAACTAACAAGGTATAATTTAATTGTTAAAACGATTGGGAAAACAAACGTTTGAAAAAAGTGTAATGCCTTTTTAAATTTGAAAAAACTAATGAATACTTTTGGAAATAGTGCGAAATTTAATAAATTTTAAAGAGTGAGGTCCACCTTATGTTAAAACTCCTTCAAATATCAACATTCACGTCCTTTATTCGATGAAACTTTGAAATAATCAAACGACCAGTTCAGACCTAGATTGACTGCACTTCGAGATTTTTGGTGAGACCGTATCTTAGAAAAAATTAACTAAATTACAAATCAACTATAACTGCAACACTAGAAACAGCACCGTACAAGTAAACACTTCAAGAAAGGAGGTGAACAAACTTTATTAATTTTTGTTAACCAAAAAACCTTCATGACGGATCTTTGTGCATTTTCAGCTTCCACCATAATTTCGTGTTTGTAGTAAAGAACATAACCTGTACTCTAGCGGATAAAACCGGAACTACATACTAAAGAAAAAACAAATATAATCTATTTTTCTTTGTAAAGCTTAGTATTTTATTATTCATTTCTGACCGTCTATAACACAAAGAACTTACCATTAACCCTGGGAAATATATAAATTAATTCTTTATTGCTTTAATATTCTATCAAGGATAAAAAATATTTTGTTATAATTTCTGTGTTTACCAAATAAGATCGAACCAATGTTGTGTTGACAGGGAGAATCGATTATAACTTTTTGTATTGGGAGCAGATAAAAATCAGTGTATTTAATAAATAAATACCCTGAATACTTTGTTATAAATAATAAAATGTGTGTTATTTCTCGTAGAGTGTAGTTGTTACAGAGTTTCAGGAGAAAAGAAGAGGACAAACAGCCGGAAAAATATTACCGACACTTGGTGTTATAATAACCTCAAATTGGGTTGCAGACGTAAAAAATCAGCTGGTCTCATGAGCGGCAAAAATTTAAATTAAGTCATTGTATACTCCGGGGATAATATCCTTGGTCCTCTCTCTCCTAACTACGGTCAAACAACTTCATTGAATCCTCCCAAATCACACACACTCGATTTCAGTTTTTATTTCTATAAACATAAATTATAACCAACACTGAACATTTGCAAATACAATCAATAAAGGATTAACAGTGACTCTCATGAAAGCGAGATTTTCGAAGAGCTGTTAAAACTTAGATTTAATTAACGATAGTACACCCATCGAGGAAAAGGGCTCTGAGAACATTCACCGCGAGACGTTACAAAATGGCGCTCAATGTAAAAGGGCTTTAATTGGGAAAGTAATTTTGAGATATTCAACAAAATAATATAACAAAAAACCTAATTATCGTCGGCAGCTATGAGAAAACAAGAAATGCATAATACCAGAGGCAGATCGAAGAAGAGGGCAGAAGAAAAGGAGAAGGAAGAAGGTGGACAGGAACGAGAAATAGAAATAGTCACGGACAGTGAAATGGAACAACCAATGGCTGATAAAGAAGAAACTGAAGCAATTCTGGACACAGAAAAGGAAAGAGTTGAAGAGGATGCCCAAGGGGACCAACCAGACAAAGCGGAAGCCAGAAGAGAACCAGATTGGCAAGAAATGATGAGGCTAATGATGGAGAAAATTGATAGCATTAAGGAAAGCAATAAACAAACAATAGATGAAAATTTTAGGAAACAGGAGGAAAACTCAAAGCAAACCAATGAGAAAAATAAAGAGAACTTTAGGAAACACGAGGAAACTTCAAAGAAACTAAACGAAACTTTGAAGGAACAAAATGAAACTTTGAAAGAACAAAATAAACAAACCAATGAGAAAATAGATAGTATTCAGGAAAGTTTAGTAAAACAATTCAATGAAAAAATTGAGACCATTCATAAAGATATCAGACAAACCATGAATGAACAATATCATGAATTGAAAGAAACTATTGATGGGCAAAGGGAATATATGAACACCAAATTTGAAGAAAGTAATAAAAATATAAAACAAATTCATGAGAAGATAGAACTGATCAGTAACACACTTAGCCAAAAAGCAGATACATACAAGAGGGAGACAAATAAGCAAATGGATGAAAGTTTCGGAAAGTTAAAGGAAACAATAAACAGTGATTTCAAGAATTTGGATGAAACATTAGACAGCACTTCAGAAGGTATTAAAGTAAGTCCAAATACAGAAGAGAGCATGAAGGAAATAGAAATTAGGGAATACCAAGGGGTAATAGTATTGGAAAATAAAAATAGCCACAACAAAGAGGATATTCAAACTGTGGAAGAGAAGACAAAGAAAATAAGAAAAACATGTAGAAAGAAAATAATAAATACGAGAGAAGTATTGGAGATGAGGAAGGGTGGATTAATTAATGTATTTAACCTCCCAATTAATGAACAGAGGGAGCTAATTAAATTTACATCCCAGTTAAATGTGTCGACGATTGAAGTGCATCAGAAGATATTAGTCAGATCATCAAGATGGAATATATCATTAAACATTTTGGTAAATCATCCAGAGGAAAGAGGGAATGGAATGCTATTAAAAATGAGTGAATATGTTATGTCAGAGGAGGTGCAATACCTGTTAGTTAAAAAGGAACAAACAATGACGGAAGACCGGTACTCTAATGAAGACTTCATAGCAGCAAAGTGGGAGAGCCGGATGATAAGAAGATTATCAAGGAGAGAATTAATTCCGAACACCCCAGTAATCCGAGGAAAGGGAGTACCTGAGTTAATGGACCATGGTTAAACTAAACAATAACCAACCAGAAAAAAAGGGGACTGATTTTCTGATACCGACCAAGCAACCCATTGGAAAGAATAAAAAACCCCAAAATTCCAAAAGCACGTAAGGACAACTTACTTAATTTATTCAGGAACGATATGATTTAATAAAAACACCAAAATTCAAAAAGCCTGTAAGGACAACTTACTTAATTTATTCAGAAATAATATGATTTAAGATATTTTGCAACCATTTGATTTAACAAAAAGTATGTAAGTACAACTTACTTTAAATATTTTGAAACAATATAATTTAAAATAAGAAGACAAACCACCAAGAAAATGGCAGAACAGATTATTAAATAATATTTATAAAGAACTGATTTAAAATGGAATGATAGAAAAAATAATATTTTGATGGTAACAAACAGAAGAAAAATTAAATGAATAAAAACAATTAATGGTAATGTGCTCAAATAAGAAGAATAACGAATAATTTAATGACTACAATGAAGCTGAAGGAGGATAATAATTAATACAACAATAATTTAGAATCTCTCGGAATTGAAGATGATATAAGAAGAAATGATACGGAGAAAATATGTCACAAGAAGGAAAATTAAAAGGATTTTAAAATAATGCCTATCAATAATGTTATATGCTATTAGTTAATGAAAAAGAAGAAGGAATCAAGAAGAAAAAGAAATATATAATTAAATGCAAACAGCAACAGTATGAAGAATCCCAAAAGTGTTTAGTATTAGTCGCTGATCGACTACTTATAAGTTTCTTACTATAATGAATTGACCGTAGAAATGTTCCGGCAATAATTTTTTTGAGCAGGGATGATGTTCCCCTGGTCTCAGAAGGTGTAAGGATGGACAGCGGAGTAATGGACCCAAAAGTGGCCACCCGAACTGAACCACCGCACAGGATAGGGAAAAATGTTAGGGAAATTGAATATTTAAGGGATAATGATAAAATAGCTGAAAAGAGTGATATTAGATTCCAGAAGTATGAATGTAGAAAATAGAAGGAAGATATCAGACAGAAGCTTAATTGAGAAAGCGAATTTATAGAAGTAAATAGAAATATAAGTGTTAAAACAAGTTTTTTATGATTAGTGTGACCAGCCCTTATCAAGTAATATGTGGAAGGACCCATACCCAGAGAAATTAAATCATTAACAAATATGCCTCCAAGAGAGAGAGAGAGAGTTGAATATAAAATCCAGCTTATTACCATTAACCGAATAACAGGTGTATAAACAATCAGAAAGGAAGAGATACCATGAAGAATAAAACAAGAAAATGAAGATTGAAGAGGTCAACAATTTATTTTGAAACCAGTAACACAAAAATAAATCTGTTCTAGTGGGGGGGCTTTATGTAACGTTACATAACCCATGCCCAAAAAAGATAACGTAATCACCACACTATAAAGGTCAGAAATGGGTATAATATACCTAACTATAGATTACTTTGTATTACAAAACACTATAAACAATAACTAAGTGACATATAGGGTACAAAGTGAGATATAGTGTACACAGTGAGAAAGTAAGTGGTTTAAAAGGAGCATCTCACAGACTTATGCTGTAGATGGAGAAACAATTAATTGTAGCAATAGACTATATTGCTACTGACAAATTCTGTATTTTGTTTGTATTTTGTATAATTTGTATTGTGTAGGCCGCAAAGATTTTGTACCTAGGTATAATTTTATGTTTAATATAATAAATTGTGTTTAAATATGAGATAACCCAGGTGAGATATAAAATAATAATAAAATAAATAAATACTGTATGAGTAAAATGGTTGAGGAAAATAGTTTAGTGTAAGGATACTTTAAGCAAATAATAAATAATAAATAAATACAATTGAAGGAAATCGAAATATTAAAGACCTATGTATAAGTTTAAAAGAAATTAGAAAGAAAAACCCTATATAAATTAAATTGGATTATAAACAAAAGTTAAAAAGGATTATTTTTCTATAAATAAGAAATAAATTTATAATAATTAAAAACAGCCTATATACTCAGAAGTATATAGATTCACCAATAAAAAATCATAAAAAAATTCTTGGTTACTAACAGTAACCAACTAACAAGATATAATTTAATTGTTAAAACGATTGGGAAAACGAACGTTTGAAAAAAGTGTAATGCCTTTTTAAATTTGAAAAAACTAATGAATACTTTTGGAAATAGTGCGAAATTTAATAAATTTTAAAGAGTGAGGTCCACCTTATGTTAAAACTCCTTCAAATATCAACATTCACGTCCTTTATTCGATGAAACTTTGAAATAATCAAACGACCAGTTCAGACCTAGATTGACTGCACTTCGAGATTTTTGGTGAGACCGTATCTTAGAAAAAATTAACTAAATTACAAATCAACTATAACTGCAACACTAGAAACAGCACCGTACAAGTAAACACTTCAAGAAAGGAGGTGAACAAACTTTATTAATTTTTGTTAACCAAAAAACCTTCATGACGGATCTTTGTGCATTTTCAGCTTCCACCATAATTTTGTATTTGTAGTAAAGAACATAGCCTGTACTCTAGTGGATAAAACCGGAACTACATACTAAAGAAAAAACAAATATAATCTATTTTTCTTTGTAAAGCTTAGTATTTTATTATTCATTTCTGACCGTCTATAACACAAGGAACTTACCACTAACCCTGGGAAATATATAAATTAATTCTTTATTGCTTTAATATTCTATCAAGGATAAAAAATACTTTGTTATAATTTCTGTGTTTACCAAATAAGATCGAACCAATGTTGTGTTGACAGGGAGAATCGATTATAACTTTTTGTATTGGGAGCAGATAAAAATCAGTGTATTTAATAAATAAATACCCTGAATACTTTGTTATAAATAATAAAATGTGTGTTATTTCTCATAGAGTGTAGTTGTTACAGAGTTTCAGGAGAAAAGAAGAGGACGAACAGCCGGAAAAATATTACCGACACTTGGTGTTATAATAACCTCAAATTGGGTTGCAGACATAAAAAATCAGCTGGTCTCATGAGCGGCGAAAATTTAAATTAAGTCATTGTATACTCCGGGGATAATATCCTTGGTCCTCTCTCTCCTAACTATGGTCAAACAACTTCATTGAATCCTCCCAAATCACACACACTCGATTTCAGTTTTTATTTCTATAATCATATAAATTATAACCAACACTGACCATTTGCAAATACAATCAATAAAGGATTAACAGTGACTCTCATGAAAGCGAGATTTTCGAAGAGCCGTTAAAACTTAGATTTAATTAACTAACGATAGTACACCCATCGAGGAAAAGGGCTCTGAGAACATTCACCGCTAGACATTACAATATATATATATATATATATATATATATATATATATATATATATTGTCGCATAACAGAATTATCACCTTAAAATTTAACTTAATACAACCTGAATAAAGAAGAAAAGGTCAATAGTGAGTGAGAAAAATAAATGGTTAAAAAATAAACTAAAGAAACTGTTCATTAAGTCGATAAAATGTTAATAAAATCAAACTGAATAACAAAGAAAAATCTTGTTCCATACATAAATAACCAACTATATAAAACCCCAATAAAACAGCAGTATACCCAGTAGGTTGGGGAGCAGTAAAAGAAAAGACAAAGGTAAAAGGGTAAACAAAATATTAATAAGGGGAAATTTATTAAATGAAGAAGCAGAAAACGCCAAGACACAGAACCAATAACAAATTAATAAGGAGCTGTAAATGAGAAAAGGACATGAAACCACAAGATAAGAAAATACTAATATAATGAGAAGGAAGAGACAAAATATGTCAAGGTCCATAAAAGGAATATATCAACAAGAAAGGATATTCACTAAAACCTTATGAGGAATGAATATACCCCATTTATTACTTAATTGAAACCAATAATAAATGTCAGACCAAGTAACAAGTTACAGGATACAATACAGTGAAAATAAAACTGTAAACTAAAATTGTAAGCCTAGTTTAAGAATAAAGTGAAAACAATTAAAAAGACTACCAATAGTGTAGAAGCCAACCAAAACTTACCATAGTGTAAACAATTATTTAAAAGACTACCATTAGTGTAGACAATAATAAGTGACACACTATAATAAAGGATAGTGTAAGAAATAGAAATCCATTAAAAAGACTACCATCAGTGTAGAGAAATACTATATAAAAAATAAAAGACAGTCTAATGACTAAGGTTAATTTTAATAATAAAAGTGTTTTAAAAATTAAGTAATATAAGATTTTAATAGGTATAAGACGTTTTTTATTTTATTGTGTTATCAAAATAGTTATAGTGAACACAAGAGACAGTTAATAACTGAAGGTGTCATTAGTTATAAGATGTTTTTATTTCATTGTGTTACCAAGACAGTTATAGTAATTAAAAGAGACAGTTAATAACTGAAAGTGTTATTAGGAATAAGATGTTTTAATAGGATTAGGTTTGTGAAAAAAGGAAACATAAAAACAAAGGACAGCCAATGACTGATAATATTGCTGATAATAAGATGTTTCCATTATAATTCTATATATATAAAAAAATAATAGGCATAAGATGTTTTTGTTATGTTTAAGTGATATAAAAAAGTTAGTAGATATAAGATATCCTGTTGTATTTGAAATAATGTTCAATAATTTCCAAGTTTGTTAAGGCAGAGAAGGCAAGTAGGTAATAGGAATATTGTATTTTTATTAAACTGAAAGCCATATAAAGAGTAATAAGGCAACTTAACTAACACACCACAATAGAAAAACAAAACAGCATTGTAAACCAAAATAATTGATCATAGAGTCAAACTCAAATAAATAAATTTAATCAAACTGTATATAATGAATAGAAACTAGTCCATACAAAACAAAGATATGAAAATGTAATCAGTACAGAAACAAATATTAACAGATGTAATGACAAAAGAATAAAATTGACTTCATTTGGAAATAAGTAATACTAGGCCTAAGAGGTACTCAACTCAGATAAAAAGTAAATTAATCAATATTGGAGTATTATAACAACAAATTATTAACAACAAGCAATAATCATGGAGTAAGTAAGATTATTTAATGGAAATATTAACATAAAATCACTTGTCAACCATTTAAATACTAAAATTGTAAAAAAAAAGGCCTATAATAAATAGCAAAAAATGTTAGGCTTATCTGAACATAAAACAGACCCAGTTATATATCAAATTATGTAAAATTTGCTTAAGAATATTGCTGAATAGTTAGATTTTCGTAAAATTAATAAATAATTAAGTTACAGCAATAAATAGGAAAACTTGTAATGTATGTTTATGAGTTAAAATCAAATCCAAGACATGTAAATTTGTAAAAAACAATGGGAAGAGGAAAAAGACATTTTATAAATTACCACAAAACGACGACTTTAAGTCATCAGTCTATTGTTAATCGTGAATGTGAACAGATCAGAATTTACTGACGAAAGATCTAAAAAATAGAAATAGTGTAAAAATAATGACGTACAACCTCAAAAAGTGTTACTGAGGTTACCAAATGGAAAACAACACCAAAACTGAACCAGAACAACAGTAATAGTAATACCCATTACTAGAACGAGAAATCAACCGCCATTTTGAGCAAAATTCAACCAACATTATCTGGACACGAACTCAACATATTTGAACACAGAACACTGCACCAATAAACTATCACATAACGACATCGCCGAGGAGGGAAGAACACTTCACACAATTTTCCTGGGATACTACAACCTCGCAGAGGAAGGAATTCGCATTTATTTCTGAGGGAGAAGAACATAGCGTCAGAGTTTTATAGCAGAAATCCACGAGGTGAGCGGCGGCCATTTTCATTGCAGAGCGACCGGCATATCAACACTGCCTCCACGAGTCAGTGACGTCATTCTACGAATTGGTTCGATCTTTATTTAATAATTGACAATTTTCATAATCCTGTTATTTTTCAGCAAATAATTATTTATTTTAAGATAATTGTAAGTATTGTATCTTGTTCCTTGCCCTCTCTGACCATTTCGACAGTTAAAAGAATCCGAAATAATTAATTTTGTAACAGTATATTTTGTCATTTTTGTTCACAATCGACCTGAGCGAATCTCAATCAATGCCTGGTCCATGCGCATAAGATTGGCGCACAATTTCAAATTTTAAGAAATAAACATCACAATTACTCAATTACGTGTGTTCATAATTATTTGTACAATAGATATTAGTTTCTTCTTTCTTCTAAAAAAATAATTTAGAGTTATTAGAGAAATATACCAAGAAGAAGAAGAAGAAGAAGAAGAGGAGCGAAGTAAGAAAAGAGAATACTAGATCCGATTACATAACTAGATTATCTATGGAGAACAAATATTTTAAAAAACACAATATCTCATTTATTCAATTGGAGGTAATTAAAAAATTTACAATTAATTAATTATTCAATTAATTAATTAAACAAAAAATAATAGTAAATTTTTTTTATTAAATTTATAACTAACAACAATATTTTTTATTATCAACATAATACACATAATACATTATTATTTCTCTCTATTTATTTGTTTTATAACAAATTGGCGTCCAACTAAAGGGCTGAAAATAGGAATCAATAGATCTATAAAATAAGGACAATTCGTCCAGTTTCCTATTTTAGCTCGGCAGCTGTCAACAGGTCAGAAAAAGAAACAAGATGCACAGGAGGGCGACATCAAAGAAAAGGGCGGTGGAGGCCGAACAGGAAATAGATATGGAAGATAAGGAAGCGACACCCGTGGAAGATATAGAATCGAGATTACCTCCAGCAGAACCAACCGAACCAGAATCCCAAGGGAAACAACCCGACAAGCCGACACGAACAGAAAATGTGGAAATGTTCAGGCGAATGATGATGGAAATGAGAGAGGAGAACAAATCAATGAATAAGGAATTAAGGGAAGAATTAGGCCAGCAACTGAAGGAAGAATTAAGGGAAAATAGTAAGAAATTGAAGGAAGAATTAAGCCAGATATTGGATGACGGCCACCGACGGTTGATGGAGAACATAGAATATCAGAGTAAGATAATAGATGATCATTCTAAGAAGATGAATGATATAATAAATAATAGTAAACTGTGGAGGGAAGAATTAAAAAATGATAGCAAACCAAGGACAGAAGAAATACCAAATGATAAAACAAGGGGACAAGTAACATTATTATCAGAAATTAAACCTAATAGGAATCAAGAGAATATTAAACATATGGAAGGGGAATCAAACAAAATGAGAAGAATGCATCCAAGGAATTTAATAAGAACACAGGAAGAATTGGAGATGATGCACAGTGGTTTAATTAATGTACGTAATATCCCAATAATCAGGGAAAAAGACATCATGAATAGTGTAGATTATAGAAGCAGGTCAAGACAAATCTCAGAAATAACTTACATAAAACCGTATGTTCGATATTTCGGATCGAACCGGTCATTCTTTTCATTTTCCGAGGTTGGCACTATGGCTTTGTAGAGCTCATACCTGCACGTGAACTTTTTGCTCTGTCGTACGCCAGCCATCTCAGTGTTAACGTCCACGAGTCGGGCCTTTCTCGGCAGGTAGAAATCCATGCATTTCACCCATCCTTTTCCCAACCAGTCTATCCTGCCTTGAGTGTTAGGATCACCCAGTCGTGAGATACGGTAAGTCATTTTTTTATATCATTTATGTCTGATTAGCAATTCTGCATGCTGCTGCTTTCGAGCTCACCAGAGGCTATTAAATTATAAAGTGTGAAAGCCGTCTTTTACTTTTCAATTTTTTAAACTATTATCTTACATATATTTACTACCAGAGGGGTTTCATGAGGTTGCTAGCTTTTCAATTAAATATTTTGCCGTCACGACTGGGAGCACGTGCTTCATAATTTTGTGCATGATGCTGCTGGTGGGTTGAGTTTCAGTAATTGGGTTGTAAGTCAGTTTTGGCTGCGTGATTTTTATTTTAATTACCAACGTGCCATGCCGTTTCGTTTTTTGTGCCTGCTCGTGGGTTTTGCATGCGGTTAATTTTTAAATTTCATGAATGTTTATCATTTGCAAGCTTGCACGGAAGCACGTTGGTATAATACGTAGGCATGTGAACTACGAGTTTGCGTTTATGGCTATTGTTTGTGATCAGCAGTGTCGTCGTGTGTGCATCGCCAGGTGGGCAAATTTTGTGTAAAAATTTTGCACCTTGTTTTTTGGGGTAGTCGTTTAATTACTGGGTCAAGTCTGGTAAAGTTTGTTTCCGTCCTGTTACGGTCTGCGTCCCACGTGAAATTGTGCGCTACGTGTTTGTGACTGTCATGCGTAAAGGGAACGGTTTTAGGTTATCCGGATTTCGGAGTAGCCTGCCTTTGTATTTAATTTAATTTTTTGGCATGACTATTACCTTTAGGTGCGATTTATATTTTGCATATGCGATATCCTGTCCATACACGACGCGTTGACCATCAATTTTGGCATTTATTGGGTCCCAGTTATTGTGTTTGGTTCGGTAACTGGTGAATTGTTGTACATTGTACTTTGCTGTGTTTTGTGTGTGTTTATTCTATTTGGTATTATACATGTTTGTTTTTGGGTGCACTTTTGTGTTCCATTACTTTGCACCGTATATGCTGTAATCTTGTGTAACTTGTGTTTTTGTTGTCGTGCTTTTGCGCTGTGTAAATCAATTTGTTGCGTGTTTAATTTATTGTGTTTGGCATTATTTTCCTGTTGGATTGTGTGAGTTGTATTTTGCCGTGCACTAGTTTACTTTTGTATTTATCTTGCTCGGTATTGTTTATGCAAAGTAGTTGTGTGAGACGCCTAGTTATCTCGATCACGGTTAGGCTAAGTCGGGTCGTGATTATTGTTCAGTTTCTAATTCTCTTATTAAGGGTGGTTGTCGGTTGCGCGATATTTTTTAATTCAATATGCCGGCTAAATTTCGTTGGCAGCTTTTGACCGGACCACTTCGGTGGGAATACTTGCGTTGCAGCATTTGATAAATAAGTTGGAAGGGTTGCCGCAATTAAGGGTCGTGGATCAACATGAAGCCGGTATTTTGGCCTCCAGGTTGTCCGAAAAATATCAAGATCTTCTAGGTAAGGTGGATCCTTACCTATCGGCCGAGTCATTACCCGAGGGATTGGACGAGGACCACATTTTTTCAGTGGTAGCGCAAATTGAGGATATTTATGTCCGGGGTAGCATTTTAGCTTCGAAACTAACAAAACCAGAGATACCGGTTGGTTCCGGTCGGTTCTCATCGGCAAGTGGCGGGCACTCAGGTGTTCTCGTTCATGAGTTGCCGAAGCTTTCGTTACCTTGTTTTGATGGCCAGGCCAAATGTTGGTCCGAGTTTTGGTCAAAGTTCACCACATTAGTGGACGAAAGTCCTGCCCTCACTCCGAAACAAAAGTTGTTATATTTACTGACTCATCTCAAGGGTGAGGCTTATGAGAAGGTTGCCGCGCTTCCCATAGTTGATGATAGTTATTCACTTGCACTGTCAACTCTTAAAAGTCGTTATCACAATCCTCGTTTGGCCGCTCGGGTTTATTGTACCAATCTGCTTCAGTTACCAGCCGCTTCTATGCGATCAGCTGCGTCTATTAGAAAGTTGGTGGACAGCTTCAATGCTAACTTTTCAGCGTTGTCAGCTCTAAACATTGCTGATATATATCAAGCAATATATGCGTCTTTTGTATTGTCTAGGCTGGATCTATCATTGCGTGAACGTTTTGAGGCGTCTGTTACGGACAAAGAGAATCTCCCTGCCCTAACAGAAATTATGACATTTTTAACCGCTATGGCGGAACAGAAAGAACAGGCATCTTTGGAATCGGCCTTACCTGCTCTTCCCAGCACTAGCCACCAGAAAACCCAGAAGGTTTCTTTTTCTAAGGCTACTCCTCTTGCTGTGTCTACGTTATCTGCGGAGGTTACGCAACGGGATGCATCTGGTTCACGTTGCCTTCATTGCGATTCCCGGACCCATTTGCTTCTCAAGTGTCCGGCGTGGCTGAGTAAGGACCCTAGGGCTCGATTTCAGAGTCTTAAAAATAAAAAATGTTGTCTTTCGTGCCTCCAACATAAACATTCGGGCTGGTGCAAAAATAGGTGCAAAACGTGTGGCTCTAAGTACCACCACACTTTACTTCATTTCAAAAGTGCCCGTCCGTCTCCGTCTCATTCACAGATTTCTGACACAGCTGAACTTAAGGCAGCGGAGTCATCGCTTGTTGATCTGTCGAGCACTACTCTGACCGTGTCTCTGCCCCATCCTGCAGGGGTTCTGTTAGCCACCTGTCTAGCAGTCTTGTCGTCTCCGAATGGTGGTTATATTGTAGTTAGGGCCATCCTGGATAGCGCGTCCCATGCTTCTTTCATAACTGAAGCATGTGCATCTCGCTTAAAGTGTGCTTGTTTTGACGCTTCAGTAAGTGTCAGTGGGGTAGGTGATATTGCCACCAAAGCAAAAAAGTTGTGCCATCTGTCCTTGGAAACTTTAAAACGCGAGGTTGTGGCATCTAACCATGCCTTTATAATTCTTTCTAAGATCTCGTCGGACTCACCTAGGTTCCAAGTGTTGCCTGAAGTTAAGCAGGCTACAAAAGATCTTTTGTTAGCTGACCCTACCTTCGATGTAGCAGCCCCAATTGATGCGTTGTTTGGAGCCGATATTGTAGCGGCTATTCTTATGGGGGAGACTATTCCTTTAGGTGCAGGTTTGCCTGTTGCAGTTAGGACACGTTTTGGGTTTGTGATTATGGGTAGAGCCCCAATTTCACTTAATTGTGCATTGACTTGTGCTAGCGGTCTCACTGGCCTTCCTTTGGATCTGGTATCTGCACATCAGCTTCACTGTCATTTCCACCACTTTTATCCTTCCGTCACAACGTTATCTACGGATACAACAAACCTACTTGAGCAAGTTCATCGTTTTTGGGAGGTCGAAGAGCCTCCAGCTGTACCCCACCAATTATCTGAAGAGGATCACTTTGCTGAAAGGTTTTACATGGAGTCAACAAGTCGGTTGCCGTCGGGTCGTTTCCAGGTGCGCTTGCCGTTCTTCAAAAACTCTTCCCACATTTTGGGAAACTCCCTTAAGGGAGCCATGTCTCGGTTTTTTGCGTTGGAAAGGAAATTTGCGGCGAACAGTCAGTTTAAGAGCCAGTATGTACAATTTATAACGGATTATGTCGCTCAGGGGCATATGTCGTTGGTGTCTGACCCCAGTTTTCCAAAATATTTCATTCCTCATCATGGTATCTTTAAAGTTAGAGGTGATACTTCAAAAATAAGGGTGGTGTTTGACGCCAGTATGAAGACGTCCTCTGGGATTTCCTTAAATGATGTGTTATGTGTCGGCCCTAAGTTGCAGACCTTACTGTCCGACGTTTTGACTTTGTTTCGGCGGTTTAGCCATGTTTTCACGTGCGACATCGAACAGATGTATCGCCAAATTGCTATGCATCCTGATGACTCGGCGTACCTGTGTATTTTATGGCGTGAGGAGGTTACCGCCCCACTAAGGGTTTTCGCTTTGCGTACCGTTACTTACGGGCTGGCTTGCGCCCCTTTTCAGGCGTTGCGAACCTTGCAGCGGCTGGCTCAGGATGAGGCAGTTAATTTTCCTGCGGGAGCGGCGGTACTTAGCCGTAATATTTTTGTGGATGATATTGCTGCTGGCGCTGATTCAAAATCAGAGCTTTGCAAACTACAACGGGAATTAATTCTGTTGTTGTCTTCAGGAGGGTTCAATTTGAAAAAATGGTGCACTAATCAACCCGACTGCCTACCTGAATCAGCCGCTCCAAGTGATTCCGTCGTTGCTAAGGATAAGGATATTCTGGGTTTAAGTTGGGACCATTTTACCGATTGCTTCTCCTTTCCTCCTTTGGCCTGTTGCAGCAATGCTCAGGTTCAATTTACCAAACGTGTCGTGTTATCTCAGATGGCACAATTATTTGACCCATGTGGTTGGCTTTCGCCAGTGATTTTCAGGGCCAAGGCTTTTTTCCAAAAACTCTGGGCTGAGGGCTTGGACTGGGATGCTCCTCTAAGTGATGACTTAAACGATTATTGGAGTCAATTCCTGTCCTCTTTGAATCATCTTCCGGTAATTACTATTTCCCGGCCATTCTTCCCTAAAGGTGGGCATATTGACAGGGTAATATTGCATGGTTTCTGTAATGCTTCCCAGTTGGGTTACGCGGCCGTCCTCTATCTGTCCATTTATACTGACTCTGGTCCTCCGGTGGTTTCGTTGGTGTCGTCTAAAACTAAAGTGGCACCTCTTAAAACTTTATCAATCCCACGTTTGGAGTTGTTGGGAGCTTATCTTTTAGCCAAACTTGTTCGTCATTATGTTGGCTTATTCTCATCATGTATTCAATTGAGTCAAGTTTTCTTATGGACGGACTCGACGATTGTCTTGGATTGGCTGAATATGCCTACTTTTAAATTGAAGACGTTTATTGCTAATCGGGTGGCTGCCATTACCGAGTGGACCGATACTAAATCTTGGCGTCATGTGCATGGTGTTTCTAACCCCGCTAACCTCTAGAGGCACGTCACTCTCCAGCCTCCGGTCGTCGACATTGTGGTGGTCTGGGCCAGATTGGTTAAAGCTTGATGCTCTATGCTGGCCCCCTATTAATTATCGCCCGAATCACGATGTGCAAGATGTTGCCTTGGAAACCAAGGTCTCTTCGTTTCTCACTCAGGAGCCCCGGGTGGAATTGTTTGAGCACTTGTCCTCGTGGTCTTTAGTGGTGGAGGTTACCTCAGTCACCTTAAGGTGGGCTATGCCTTCGCGGATTGAAGCTTCCACAGCCATGGATTGGAAGAAGTTGGCTGTTAAGTATATTTTACGCTACATTTAGCGCAGCGTGTTTGGACAGGAGCTCGCGGCTCTTCGTTTAGGTAAGCGGCTCCCGGTCCGCATTCAGCGCCTGGTCCCGTTTATAGATGATTTTGGCCTCATTCGAGTACGCGGTCGCTTGACCAACTCTGCGGTTACTAGAAATCGTTTTCCGATTTTACTGCCCAAGCATCACCACCTAGTAGGGTTGCTAATTCATCACACCCATGTGTGGTTAGGTCATGCTGGGCCCTTGCAAGTTCAATTTCAGCTTGCCCAAATTTATTGGATTTTGTCCGCTCGTCAGGCAATAAGAACCATAATTTGGAAATGTCTTCCTTGTTTCAGGGCGCGTCCTCGCCCCACCAACCCGTTAATGGGGGATCTGCCAGTTCCTAGGGTTAATCCGGCACCTCCATTTTATTCTTCCGGCATGGATTATGCTGGCCCCTTTTTGGTACGGGCCTACGCTGTTCGGAAGGCACCTATAGTCAAAGCGTATCTCTGCATTTTCATCTGCTTAGCCACTAAAGCAGTTCTCTTTGAAGTGGCTATGGATCTTTCAACGCCCCAGTTTATTGATGTGTTGAGGCGGTTTATTAGTCGCTGTGGGGCTCCGAAAACACTGTATTCGGATTGTGGTAGGAATTTTGTGGGGTCGCGCTCCGAACTGAAACGGGAGCTCCAAAATGTGCTTTCCAATCCTGACCAGTCAGCTCAGATAACAGCTTTTGCTGTTGACAATAACATCGAATTTAAATTCATCCCTCCGTCTGCCCCTCATCAGGGTGGCTTGTGGGAACGGGCTGTCCAGTCGGCCAAGTTTCACATGAAACGTATGATTGGGACCAGGTCGCTGACCATAGCAGAATTTTCATCGTTATGCATTCGCATTGAGGGAATCTTAAATTCCCGTCCTTTGACTGCCCTATCCTCAGATCCGAGTGATTACCAGGCTCTAACGCCTGGTCATTTTTTGGTTGGCCGCCCCATTACCGCGCCCCCGGAAGCTGAAGTCTCATTAAATGAAGGGACCGTCCGTCATTACAAACAAATTGCCGCTTTGCTCCAAGCCTTTTGGAAAAGGTGGCGTTTGGAATACTTGACGGCACTTCATGCCCGATCGAAGTGGTCATCTAAGTCAAGAAATTTAATGGTCGGGGACCTGGTGGTTATGGAGGAACAGAATTCTCCCCCCCTGATGTGGCCTCTTGGCCGAGTTTCAGCTGTGTTTCCGGGGAGCGACGGGGTTGTTCGTCGCGCTTCAGTTAAAACATCCACAGGTTCTTTTGAACGACCGGCTATTAAATTATACCGGTTGCCCATGTCTTCTTGATTGGGTTTATCTTGTTTTTTCGGGTGAGCAGAATTAGTTTCAATGATTGTTGTGGACTTACTGGACACTTTGCTAGGATTTCCCAGGTGATTCCTTCCAGCTGTTGTCCGCAGTGAATTTTACATTGTGGAATGTTTCTGGCATGGCGTTGTGCCAGTCCATTGGGAGTTATGGATGCTCAACAAATCAAAAAAAAAAAAAAAGTAAAAAAAAAGGAAAAAAAGGGGGGAATAAAGGGAACAACAAAATAAAAAAAATAAAATAAAATAAATAAAAAGGAAAAAAATGTAAAAAACTAGGGAACTAACTAAGTTGATTTGCTGAGTTTTACACTGTGTTTGGCTGGGCCATTGTTTATTGTATGTTATTGGGTTTTGTCTGCTCTACCCGAACCTTTCGGATTGCTCGCCTGGTCGATGCGCCCGCGGCGGAGTTATTCGGCATGGTTTTCTGATTCATTGCATGTTTTTTGTATGTTTGTATTTTCGTGTGTTTGCATGTGACCCCCTCCTATGTTGGAGGGTAATTTTCAGAGAACTTTCCTGTTCACCAAAAGCCAAATTTTTGTACTGCATTTTTGGCCATATCTTTTGGTGTAGTTGGTGGTTGACCCATTGCGGTCAACGGGGGCCGGTGTTCGATATTTCGGATCGAACCGGTCATTCTTTTCATTTTCCGAGGTTGGCACTATGGCTTTGTAGAGCTCATACCTGCACGTGAACTTTTTGCTCTGTCGTACGCCAGCCATCTCAGTGTTAACGTCCACGAGTCGGGCCTTTCTCGGCAGGTAGAAATCCATGCATTTCACCCATCCTTTTCCCAACCAGTCTATCCTGCCTTGAGTGTTAGGATCACCCAGTCGTGAGATACGGTAAGTCATTTTTTTATATCATTTATGTCTGATTAGCAATTCTGCATGCTGCTGCTTTCGAGCTCACCAGAGGCTATTAAATTATAAAGTGTGAAAGCCGTCTTTTACTTTTCAATTTTTTAAACTATTATCTTACACCGTATGTTACCATTTTAAAAGGGATATAAAGAGATGGAATGCAACAGAAATAGAAACATATGGTAAAATATCTGTGATATCATCCATCCTGGATAAACCAGAGACATCTTGGTTTAATAAACAATATAATAAAATGAGCCAAATGAGCTTTGGAACAAGGGAGAAAATAACAACAGAAAAAAGGGAATACAAGAGAGAAACGATAGATGTCGCAAGAACAGAGATATTTCTGAGAACAATGGTGATCCAGGCAGCAAGGACTATTTTAAGGACCTATCATATAAAGAAATGTTGTGAGAATAGTAAGAATAAAATACCAAAATTCAAAAATTTGTAAGACCAACTTACAGGAATTATTTGAAAAAATTATGATGTAACAAAAAGAATTTAGATGAATAAAAATGTCAAAATTCAAAAATTTGTAAGACCAACTTACAAGAATCATTTGAAAAAACTATCATGAATAGAAACGAATTTAGATGAAGAAAATACCAAAATTCAAAAATTTGTAAGACCAACTTACAGGAATTATTTGAAAAAATTATAATGTAACAAAAAGAATTTAGATGAATAAAAATGTCTAAATTCAAAAAAGTTGTAAGACCAACTTACATGCATTATTTGAAAAAACTATTATGAATAAAAAAGAAGTTAAATGAATAAAAATAACAAAATTCAAAAAAATTAGTAAGGACAACTTACAAGAACTATTCGAATTAATTATGATGTAATAAAAAAGAAGTTGGATGAATAATACCAAAATTCAAAAATTTGTAAGACCAACTTACACCAGTTATTTGAAAAAAAAAACCATTATGTATAAAAAAGAATTTGGGTGAATAAAAATACCAAAATTCAAAAATTTGTAAGAACAACTTACACCAATTATTTGAAAAAAACTATTATGTAACAAAAAAGAATTTAGATGAAGAGAAATACCAAAATTCAAAAATTTGTAAGACCAACTTACACCAATTATTTGAAAAAAAAAAACCATTATGAATAAAAAAGAATTTAGTTGGAATAAAACAACAAAATTCAAAAGGTTGTAAGACCAACTTACATGAGTTATTTGGGAGAAACTATTAAAAACCATTATATATAAAAAGAATTTTGGAGAAAATATCTAAAGTCAAAAAATAGTAAGTACAACTCACATGAATGAGGAGATATAACTATTAAATATAAAAAGAATTTTTGTGAGAAAAAGCTACAAAATTCTAAAAGAGTAAGAACAAATTGCACTCATAATTTGAGTGAACTCTTACATAAAAGAATTTGAGAGTAAATGGAGTACAAATGTATAAACTTTCTCAAACTCTCCAGAGACAAAGCAAAAAGAACATGTTCCAGTAAATAAAGAGAACGACCAATATTAAACAATTGAATAATTTAATGTTACCAGAACAATATATTAATAAATGTTAAAAGTGTCATAAGAAGGAACGTAGCAAATCTTCATAAAAACCTGTGTTAATAAAGAAAAAAAAACCCTAAATAAACTATCACAGCTATAAAAACTATACTATAGTTTGTATTGTAATAGTGACTATGCTAACTATAACCACTATTATCAACAATGTAAATGAGACAATTTAAGACAAAAATGATACAGAATTTTAAATGAAAATATCGGTATGGAGAACCATACATGACTTCCATATTCTAAGATTTATATTTAAAATCATTTTCGAAATGAAATATTACCATAGAAACTACTTCTTTCTACTTACTGCTTCAGCCTTAACCACAGTACTGTGGTCACTAACATATACCACCTCACGTTATCACACTCGATTTTCACTGATGATGGAAGTCGATGGCATTGCCGAAACGTCTGGTTTTGTAGAAAACATTGGACTACGGCCAAATATCCCGGGAAGGAATTTTAACAAAAACTACTTCTTTGTTGCCGATAACGTTGTACACATATATATAAAAAATATGCATAAAATTAATGGCTTGTATAAGTTAATGATTGATCTCCATTAAGTAGTGCTCAAGTTTCCAAAGTTTTAATATTATGATGTCCGTAATTAAAACATCAGAGCAGGTTTAGTGTGTATGAGGGTACACCGTAGACAAAAATTTTCAACATTTCCTATTGAGCGTTGCTTAGAATAAAGCTGCGAATCTACAGTGTACGTTTCACAGAACAAACACACGGAAAAGAAGGAGCGCTCCGAAGTCACTTATGGACCCTCAGCATCTTGCAGAGGGTTCATTCCCTAAAGACGAAAAGTCTGTCTATGAATCGTTCCTCTCCAAACACGTGCAGTTACACTGCCCAGCGATCCACAGGAAGCAAATCGCTATCCACGCTGGACAGTTTTTCGGCTTGCATGCGTTATGTTGGTATGGGTTCGGCACTTTCCATTTAAAAACCGTGCAAATGTAAGAAAATAAACATGAATGAGGCCAGAAATAACGCGAATTGTGTGTGTGTGTGTGTGTCTTCCCTGCCTTTTTATTGCGGTAGTGATAATAATAAAATGGAAACGTAAACAGTACATAACTGAGATATGCTTGCCTGCCACGCACGATATATTTTCTCTTATACATGACTAGCAGAATACCCGTGCTTCGCTACGGAGTTTCACGTTGTACGTAATAAAAATGTTAGTTTAATTAATAAAGTTTAATTAAAGTAGGCTTCTTAAAAATAAATAGCTGTTGCCCACAACTTCGTTCGCGTGGTCTTCAATTTAATGCGATAATATATTTAGAACAGAATCTATTCTATTGGGTTGCCATAGTAACCAGATCTAATAGTTTTTTAAGACCGCAAAGGACCCCCCAGAGGATCGTATCGAAAAAAACACCTGTCCTATGTTGGTTCTCCCGTTGCGTAAAATATTTGTGCCAAGTTTGGTTGAAATCGGTCCAATGGTTTAGGTGGAGACGTGGAAGACCCCAAAGGACCCCCCAAAGGATCGTATCGAAAAAAACACTTGTCCTATGTTGGTTCTCCCTTTGCGTAAAATATTTGTGCCAAGTTTGGTTGAAATCGGTCCAGTGGTTTAGGAGGCGATGTGGAAGACCCCAAAGAACACCCAAAAGGACCCCATCGAAAAAACACCTATCCTATGTTGGTTCTCCCGTTGCGTAAAATATTTGTGCCAAGTTTGGTTGAAATCGGTACAGTGGTTTAGGAGGAGATGTGGAAGAAACCTTCGCGGACGTGCGCACAACAACTCACCGAAGTTTCATCGCAATCGGATGAATGGTATAGGAACGCATACGGGACAAACAAAGAAACATTCATTTTTATATATAAGATGTAAACTATACCACTTACTTGACATAAACCGTGATAGCTAAGCTAATGTACAACATATATGTATTAATTATACACATAAATGTTCCTCGATAGACACTCTATCTATTGGCGAAAACTTGAATAAAATCCGTTCAGTACTTCCTGAGATTAGCGATTTCAAACACAGAGAGAAAACGGACCGACTTTACTTTATACTATGTACAGATTTACATTAAAATGAAAAAATTATAATTTTTAATGTAACTTCGAACTTAATGACTTCGAATTTTGTTGCCAGGCAATAAAATTATTTTATTTTTAACAATTACCATTGTTTCAAAAAGTTTAAATAAATTTTCAAGTACTTTACTCTTGTTAAAACGTAAAAGGTTGCAGGTAAACTACCCCTTCCCCTTAACCGATCTTCACCAAAATCAAAAGTCCTTGAGACCTCTACAATTCAGGGAAGTATGCAAAAAATTATTTGATTCTGTTTGAATTTGCGGCTGTTATCGTTTGCCATAGAAAATACGCTTGATAAAAAAACGTTGCAGGTAAACTACCCCTTCCCCTTAACCGATCTTCACCAAAAACAATAGGTCTTGAATACTCTACAAATCACGCCTGTATGCAAAAAATTATTTGATTCTGTTTGAATTTGCGGCTGTTATCGTTTGCCATAGAAAATACCCTTGTTAAAAAAATGTTGCAGGTAAACTACCCCTTTCCCTCAACCGATCTTCACCAAAAACAATAGGTCTTGAGACCTCTACAATTTAGGGCTGTATGCAAATAATCTTTTGAGTCTGTTTGAATTTGCGGCTGTTATCGTTTGCCATAGAAAATACCCTTGTTAAAATATAAAACGTTACAGGTAAACTACCCCTTTCCCTTAACCGATCTTCACCAAAACCAATAGGTCTTGAGAACTCTACAATTCAGGACTGTATACGAAACATTATTTAATTCTGTTTGAATTTGCGGCTGTTATCGTTTGCCAAAAAAAAAATTTCCCTTGATAAAAATAAACCGTTGCAGGTAAACTACCCCTTTCCCTCAACCGATCTTCACCAAAAACAATAGGTCGTGAGTACTCTACAAATCAGAGCTGTATGCAAAAATTATTTGATTCTGTTTGAATTTGCGGCAGTTATCGTTTGCCATAGAAAAAAAATCTATAGACAGACAGACAGACAGACAGACACACACACACACACACACACACACACACACACACTTTTCGGAAAACGACTTTCTTTCATGTTTTGAGTGTAGTAGAATCAGAATCTGCAATAATCTCGAACACGATTTTTTTTGCCATCACCATACTTCCATTCCTTAAGGAATATGGAAGTAAAAAAGAGAAGAAACCAGAATATTATATAATTTAATCAAAATAACTTAACCAAACTCACGAGGAAAATAACTTGATAAAGATGATACAATGAAGAAGCACCAACTAAGTAAAAACCAAGTATTAAGACCAGAAACCAAAAACCCTGGTACCATGATGATAATATTGTTGTAATAACCACTAATGTAGTAATAAGTGATAAAGAAATAATTAATGTTATGCCATGAGCAATAAAACGACTCACTGGATACCAAATGAAGAAAAAAAAAATCTATATAAATGCTAATTACTATGTAAACAAGATAAAAAGATGAAATGATGAAACGATGGAATGTATATTATACCACATACCTAAACCACATAATATGGAATGAGCTTTGATAGAGAAGAAAAGTCAAGTGTATAAAAGTATTAATTGATATAAAATATTATGAAGTGAACAATCCAAGGATGTTTATTATTAGTCAAAAGAGACTACTTTTACTGATTATTTATTTTTTTGACTGGATGTAGAAAAATTCCATCAGTCTTATATTTTGAGCAGAGATGATAATTCCTCTGGGCTCAGTTAAGTGAAGTATTGGACAGCAGGGATTGAAGCCAAATGTGCTACTCTGAACTGTTCCAACTCACATGTTAGGGAATGTTAGGGAGTAAACATACAGGTGAGGAAGCACCAAATAAGAAAATATATAAAATGTGCAACACATCTTTTTATGATTTCTTTCATTATGGATTATGAGTTTTACATGGACCTGGTTAGGGTATACCATGCCAACACTTACCTGCAGTATATGGTACTTTTCTGCTTTGCCGGCGATTAGGTGTGGGATTTGGGCTTATTAGGTATCAGGTAATGAGTTGGGACGATGTGTTTCCAAAAGAATTATTTTAGGAAGCTGAGTTGTATAAATTGTGAATAAATGAAAACTACCTTTTTAGTCTATCGTTCCAATGATTATAATTGTCACCCTCAAGGTGCTTATCTTTAAACAAATCATAATAATAAAAAGAATTTCAAATATTTAACACAATTTACGGCGGGTTCCACTAATTTATATTCTTTCTTGAATATTACTTTACACATATTTTCTCTAGTGATATATTGTTATAATGCTTACGTCTAACAATCACATATTAAAATCATATATCTTAGTACATCATTTATAAGTTCCTGAAAATAAGACATACAATACACAGTATATACACAAAACATATAACATGGAAATATACACACATATATGGGCAGTTTCACACTGTCTGCCTGTAATTATAATTCATTTATAAAAATCATTTTTGTTATATTGAAATAATTATTTAATAAAATGGAAATACTGAATTGATTTCATTCTATGAAATCCGTAACCCTGTTCTTTATACATGAGAAAATAAAATACGAACTTTTTAAATGAATATAACAAGGGTTATATTTATCGTTATCTCTATGGTAGTTATTATTAATCTAAACATTTTTATTAAGGGTAACTCCCTTTTAATTATTCTACTCTTCAGCCTGCTTGGCTATCAACAATAATTAATATGAAACAATAAAATTTGTGACATCTACTATCTTGAGAACACTCTTAGAGCTTCTCTGCTCTCTCCCTTAATTTATCACCTTTAATTTATCAAATATAATTTTTTATACAGTGCACAATCTCATGAAAACATTTGCTTAGAGTCTTTCTGCACTCTTATTAACATATTATTATAATCATCACACATTATCTAAATGTTCTGTCTTTTTGAATAAATGTCTCTATATGATATACAGTACAACATTTAAAAGTGTCTTTAGGCTTTAGTCATACCGCCTATATAATTAAATGTTTATCAATTATTTAAAACTGTTCAATTTCGCTTATAGCGGCTTTTCATTTACTTTTTGTGTTTTACAACATTATTATGAACCCTGAACCATATCAGGTCACCTGTTTTGATGATTTCATGTTACACAGATGTACACGGGTCTCAGGCGTCGGCGTTGAGTACAGCTATTCCTCTCGAAACCTCCGTCAGCGTCGCTTAGCGGTGTATGAACAGCTAGGCTAGGCGTCGTTCCTTTATCGTCATGGACACAGCGTCTCTGGCCTCGGGTATAGTCTGATGTCCGTAGTACGTAGTTGTAGTAACTCAGGTGTCTGCCGGTCTCATTGAAGCGTCTTCTGCAGCGTATCGTTCCGTGTGTACGACTCAACGAATACTTTATGAATGCGCGAGACAGATGCTCGGTTTTGGCTCACTGTTTATAGGGCAAAGCCACGTGTGCAAATGAGTTTCTATCGGCGAATATCTCAACAATCCTTTATTTATTTAGGTAACAAAGTTGTTTGTTAGACGTGTCTTGAACACAGTTATTAGCTATGTATACACGCGATCTTTAATTAGCACCGCGAAAGGTGTGAAATAGTAAAACGCTTATAGTTCACGACACTCTCACTATCTCGTTATGTGTTTGGTGTCTAAATAAAGCTACATTTCCGCACTATTCACTGGTCAACCTAGTTCTTCTTAATCTTTTGTCATTTTTTTATTATTTAAGTTTTAAAACACTTCTGACATGTGCCGACAAAATTATACATATTTATGCAGGTGGACTGTTATCTGTTTTGTTTGCTATATAAAATCTTATCTGTACCCTTCTAAATGTACAATTGTAGCAGATAACGCTTATTATGCGTACTCCAGTTAGAACGATAAACATTGATAACAATGTTTCGTTATAACACTCCCCCACTTGCTTTAAAAAAATTGTTTTGTGCTTTACAGAACATTTTTTTTTTTTTTTTTTTATCTATGTTTAGTACATACACAGTCAGTTATATTACATGTTTATTAGAAAGAATATAAAATCTTATCTTACAGTAACAATCACATATGGGTATTATTGGATATAATGACGCAGAGATGACGCATGGTACTTTCCGACGTCCTTTTTCTTCACTGGGTCATATACCATGTAGGTGTGTGGTCCTAGACGACTCCTTAGTTCATATGGGCCACAGAATAATCTGAAGAATTTCTTGGAAGTGTTTAATATACTACTTCCCACAGGATTTGTCTTTATCAATACCTTATCACCAATCTGGAATCTTGTCAATCGGTGAGTTCTATTATACCGGTCTCTCCTTTTACCTGCTTGATGATATAGCTGTCGTTCAGCTCTGTTTATTTTTATTTGAATTGGCAAATCTACATTATAATTTTCCGGTTTATTAATCATGTTGTGCCAGAATCTTTTAGGTATTTTATTCTCACTTAATTCTAACGGTGTGTATCCTGTAGCTTCACTATAATTGTGATTCATTGCATCTTCGAAAAATTGTAGATAGTCAGGCCATTTACTCTGTTGATTGTAGCAGTATAACCTCATGTACTTGCCTAACTCTCTATTTATTCTTTCAGCAAGATTAGTTTGTGGATGCCTTATGGATGTAAGTATAGGTTTTATACCTTGTCTTGTCAATGCGTCCTTCCATAATTTATTACCAAACTGCTTACCTTGATCTGTCAACACTTTATCCATTTTTCCATACTTTGGTATATACTTCTGGGTGATGACGTTCAGAACAGATTTCATGGTGGGTCTTCGTACAGCATATAACTTTACTAGCTTGGTAAACACATCTACCGTCACAATTATATGGCGGTACCCACGACTTGATCGCGGGAGTGGTCCAAGGAAATCAAGTGCAACTATATCCCCCTTCTTCTTAGTTCTGATACTCCCCATTTCAACGCAAGTGTTTAAATTCGGATGTTTGGCTGTTTGACAATCATGGCATTTCCTAACAATTATTTTAATTTTTCTGAACATATTATTACAGGTGAAGGCTTCTTTCATAGTTAAATAGCACTTCAATGGAGATGCATGAGCTAGACTACGATGACATGGCATAATTAATTGCTGTAACATGTCATGAGATAGCACAACTTTCCAATCATAATTAATAAGCTTAAATAAAATTCCATCTTTCACACAATAATTTATAGGTAACGGATTATTTTTTATATTCTGTAATCGCTGATCTTTATCTTGCTCTCTAGCGAGATTACGTAGTAATTCTTGTACTTCTCTCTCGGGTTTGTATGTTATGTTGCTAAGTACCCTGACATCTTGTGGTTTAGCTTCATGTGTTTCTATACAGACTCCAGAATGTAGTCATTGATTTTCAGTCTTCGATGTGGACGGTTTATTACGTTCATCAGTGTTTCTCGGTGTCTCTTTCTGTTTTTTCTCAACGGTAATCGCCTGCGTATTTGCATTCCTATCGGATGTCCATGGTTTCGAAAATCGTTTCGACGAATTCGGCCATCGGTAACCTCCTTTGTAATTACCTCTTTCATTATTTTTCTCCTGCTTCTCATATGTTCGTCCATCTTCATGGCGTCTATCATATGATACATTTTTGTTTTTCGGATATTTTTCATCGTCTGTACGTCTATCTTCTCTGCCTTTATCTTCTTGGCGATATCTTTGCGAATACCACGTACCTCTATCTTGATTTTGGTTCCGGTTATCTCGCTGAACTCCTCTTGGTGGGTCTCGTTCACGGATTACACCCTCCATCTGTGTTAAAAGTATTAATAGATCTTCAATGGTAGCTATACCCTGAACATGTATAGCTAGTTGGATGTTCCTGCTGAAATGATTAGCAAGCTTAATGACTAATTCTTTTTGTGTTAAAGCGGGACGTAAATGTTTACTCCTCTCTACTAACATAATGACGTATTCATCTTCAGACAGCTTACCTGGATTATATTTACCAAATTCCAGTGTATTTCGTATTCTCATTTGTATGTATTCATTCCAATACCTCCGTTCGAATGCTAGTTTAAATTCTTCATACGTTTTTAAATCGTCATTCACCATCGTGAACCAACTGGCTGCTGCATCTTTTAAGTAACGACTTACAAAGTCTATTTTATCTTTGTCACTGAGAATAGATCCAATACTATCTATTTCTTTCTCACATTTGATACGAAATTCAATGGGATTTTCCCCTCTGGATCCTCTAAAATAGTTAATGGGTCTCTGTTCTCTAGGTACGGTCGAGTATACTAACGCTTGTGTTGGTAGTCTTCTCACTTCTCGTGTAAGTCGGTCTACTTCACCTTTTAACTTGACTTCCAGCTGATCTACCCTGTTGTCATGGTGTTGGATAGATTTCTTGATGGTGTCGTCTGCTGCGGCTAGACTTTTTGTTTCTTCTTCAATTTTCATGGTCTTCCTGACATTCCTCTGCACCAACTCGCTGATGACTTGTATCTTGGTATCTTGTCGATGCGTAATTTTTTCGAGTTTCTGGTCCAGTATGTCGGCCATAGATTTAAAATTTTGTTGTAGTCTTTTTCGCTGCTCTTCGAAATTTTCATTCATCACCACCGCTTGTTGTTTTAGAGACTCTTTAACTTTACCTTCTAAGGTCTCCATTCGTTCCATAATTTCTACCTTACTTTCAGCATTATACGCGTATAGTTTCTGAATTTCTGACGTGCTTGCTTCCAATCTTCTCATAGTTTCAGCACCACTAGTTTTTATTTCTTCAAACCTTTTTACGTTTTCAGCGTTGCTGGCTTCCAATCTTCTCATAGTTTCAGCACCACTAGTTTTTATTTCTTCAAACCTTTTTACGTTTTCAGCGTTGCTGGCTTCTAACTTCTTCATTATGTCGGCTAAACTGACCTCTTGTTTATGTGCCATGTTTAATTTTAATTTGGTGAACCGATTTTAAAATATTTATTATTAATTTGTATATTATTAATTATTTGGATTATTATTAAATACTGTATTGGTAGTCATTTATTCATCAACATACAACCATTATCTTGGGCGCCTGTAGTATCAGTTTCTGATAACCACAATATTTATCTAAGCTCCCCTTTGTTTACTCTACTGATAACGCTAACTGTACGTTCTTATCAGCTACATTCAACATATAAATGCACGTTTTATAATAATTACACATCAACTCTAAATATTTGTTCTATGTGAATTTATATTTATTTAACTTCTAACTAATTTTTAATTTTTTTCGTATTATGTTTTTTTTTTTATTTATTTAATCGTGCCCCACGTTGGGCGCCATTTTCTTTTGCAACACATCTTTTTATGATTTCTTTCATTATGGATTATGAGTTTTACATGGACCTGGTTAGGGTATACCATGCCAACACTTACCTGCAGTATATGGTACTTTTCTGCTTTGCCGGCGATTAGGTGTGGGATTTGGGCTTATTAGGTATCAGGTAATGAGTTGGGACGATGTGTTTCCAAAAGAATTATTTTAGGAAGCTGAGTTGTATAAATTGTGAATAAATGAAAACTACCTTTTTAGTCTATCGTTCCAATGATTATAATTGTCACCCTCAAGGTGCTTATCTTTAAACAAATCATAATAATAAAAAGAATTTCAAATATTTAACACAATTTACGGCGGGTTCCACTAATTTATATTCTTTCTTGAATATTACTTTACACATATTTTCTCTAGTGATATATTGTTATAATGCTTACGTCTAACAATCACATATTAAAATCATATATCTTAGTACATCATTTATAAGTTCCTGAAAATAAGACATACAATACACAGTATATACACAAAACATATAACATGGAAATATACACACATATATGGGCAGTTTCACACTGTCTGCCTGTAATTATAATTCATTTATAAAAATCATTTTTGTTATATTGAAATAATTATTTAATAAAATGGAAATACTGAATTGATTTCATTCTATGAAATCCGTAACCCTGTTCTTTATACATGAGAAAATAAAATACGAACTTTTTAAATGAATATAACAAGGGTTATATTTATCGTTATCTCTATGGTAGTTATTATTAATCTAAACATTTTTATTAAGGGTAACTCCCTTTTAATTATTCTACTCTTCAGCCTGCTTGGCTATCAACAATAATTAATATGAAACAATAAAATTTGTGACATCTACTATCTTGAGAACACTCTTAGAGCTTCTCTGCTCTCTCCCTTAATTTATCACCTTTAATTTATCAAATATAATTTTTTATACAGTGCACAATCTCATGAAAACATTTGCTTAGAGTCTTTCTGCACTCTTATTAACATATTATTATAATCATCACACATTATCTAAATGTTCTGTCTTTTTGAATAAATGTCTCTATATGATATACAGTACAACATTTAAAAGTGTCTTTAGGCTTTAGTCATACCGCCTATATAATTAAATGTTTATCAATTATTTAAAACTGTTCAATTTCGCTTATAGCGGCTTTTCATTTACTTTTTGTGTTTTACAACATTATTATGAACCCTGAACCATATCAGGTCACCTGTTTTGATGATTTCATGTTACACAGATGTACACGGGTCTCAGGCGTCGGCGTTGAGTACAGCTATTCCTCTCGAAACCTCCGTCAGCGTCGCTTAGCGGTGTATGAACAGCTAGGCTAGGCGTCGTTCCTTTATCGTCATGGACACAGCGTCTCTGGCCTCGGGTATAGTCTGATGTCCGTAGTACGTAGTTGTAGTAACTCAGGTGTCTGCCGGTCTCATTGAAGCGTCTTCTGCAGCGTATCGTTCCGTGTGTACGACTCAACGAATACTTTATGAATGCGCGAGACAGATGCTCGGTTTTGGCTCACTGTTTATAGGGCAAAGCCACGTGTGCAAATGAGTTTCTATCGGCGAATATCTCAACAATCCTTTATTTATTTAGGTAACAAAGTTGTTTGTTAGACGTGTCTTGAACACAGTTATTAGCTATGTATACACGCGATCTTTAATTAGCACCGCGAAAGGTGTGAAATAGTAAAACGCTTATAGTTCACGACACTCTCACTATCTCGTTATGTGTTTGGTGTCTAAATAAAGCTACATTTCCGCACTATTCACTGGTCAACCTAGTTCTTCTTAATCTTTTGTCATTTTTTTATTATTTAAGTTTTAAAACACTTCTGACATGTGCCGACAAAATTATACATATTTATGCAGGTGGACTGTTATCTGTTTTGTTTGCTATATAAAATCTTATCTGTACCCTTCTAAATGTACAATTGTAGCAGATAACGCTTATTATGCGTACTCCAGTTAGAACGATAAACATTGATAACAATGTTTCGTTATAAATGATAATGTTATACACAAGATTGATGATTACTTATTAATGAAAAAAGAAGCTAATGAAGGAGATACATATCATCTGAGAGAAAGCAACGGTGGAAAAAGAAGGTATATAAAGTGAAATCATGAATAAAATATGGTAAATAAAAAGAATTAGTAGTAATTATTTCATCCATACTAAGAGTATGATCTGAACTAATCACTTTTACAGGAGAGCATATGTAGCATAACAGAATTATCACCTTAAAATTTAAACAAAGAAAACTCTTGGTCCATATATAAATAACCAACTATATAAAACCCCAATAAAACAGCAGTATACCCAATAGGTTGGGGAGCAGTAAAAGAAAAGACAAAGGTAAAAGGGTAAACAAAATATTAATAAGGGGAAATTTATTAAATGAAGAAGCAGAAAAACCCCAAGACACAGAACCAATAACACATTAATAAGGAGCTGTAAATGAGAAAAGGACATGAAACCACAAGATAAGAAAATACTAATATAATGAGAAGGAAGAGACAAAATATGTCAAGGTCCATAAAAGGAATATATCAACAAGAAAGGATATTCACTAAAACCTTATGAGGAATGAATATACCCCATTTATTACTTAATTGAAACCAATAATAAATGTCAGACCAAGTAACAAGTTACAGGATACAATACAGTGAAAATAAAACTGTAAACTAAAATTGTAAGCCTAGTTTAAGAATAAAGTGAAAACAATTAAAAAGACTACCAATAGTGTAGAAGCCAACCAAAACTTACCATAGTGTAAAAAATTATTTAAAAGACTACCATTAGTGTAGACAATAATAAGTGACACACTATAATAAAGGATAGTGTAAGAAATAGAAATCCATTAAAAAGACTACCATCAGTATAGAGAAATACTATATAAAAAATAAAAGACAGTCTAATGACTAAGGTTAATTTTAATAATAAAAGTGTTTTAAAAATTAAGTAATATAAGATTTTAATAGGTATAAGACGTTTTTTATTTTATTGTGTTATCAAAATAGTTATAGTGAACACAAGAGACAGTTAATAACTGAAGGTGTCATTAGTTATAAGATGTTTTTATTTCATTGTGTTACCAAGACAGTTATAGTAATTAAAAGAGACAGTTAATAACTGAAAGTGTTATTAGGAATAAGATGTTTTAATAGGATTAGGTTTGTGAAAAAAGGAAACATAAAAACAAAGGACAGCCAATGACTGATAATATTGCTGATAATAAGATGTTTCCATTATAATTCTATATATATAAAAAAATAATAGGCATAAGATGTTTTTGTTATGTTTAAGTGATATAAAAAAGTTAGTAGATATAAGATATCCTGTTGTATTTGAAATAATGTTCAATAATTTCCAAGTTTGTTAAGGCAGAGAAGGCAAGTAGGTAATAGGAATATTGTATTTTTATTAAACTGAAAGCCATATAAAGAGTAATAAGGCAACTTAACTAACACACCACAATAGAAAAACAAAACAGCATTGTAAACCAAAATAATTGATCATAGAGTCAAACTCAAATAAATAAATTTAATCAAACTGTATATAATGAATAGAAACTAGTCCATACAAAACAAAGATATGAAAATGTAATCAGTACAGAAACAAATATTAACAGATGTAATGACAAAAGAATAAAATTGACTTCATTTGGAAATAAGTAATACTAGGCCTAAGAGGTACTCAACTCAGATAAAAAGTAAATTAATCAATATTGGAGTATTATAACAACAAATTATTAACAACAAGCAATAATCATGGAGTAAGTAAGTTTATTTAATGGAAATATTAACATAAAATCACTTGTCAACCATTTAAATACTAAAATTGTAAAAAAAAAGGCCTATAATAAATAGCAAAAATTGTAAATTTTAGGCTTATCTGAACATAAAACAGACCCAGTTATATATCAAATTATGTAAAATTTGCTTAAGAATATTGCTGAATAGTTAGATTTTCGTAAAATTAATAAATAATTAAGTTACAGCAATAAATAGGAAAACTTGTAATGTATGTTTATGAGTTGAAATCAAATCCAAGACATGTAAATTTGTAAAAAACAATGGGAAGAGGAAAAAGACATTTTATAAATTACCACAAAACGACGACTTTAAGTCATCAGTCTATTGTTAATCGTGAATGTGAACAGATCAGAATTTACTGACGGAAGATCTAAAAAATAGAAATAGTGTAAAAACAATGACGTACAACCTCAAAAAGTGTTACTGAGGTTACCAAATGGAAAACAACACCACTACTTAATAACTAACACCAAAACTGAACCAGAACAACAGTAATAGTAATACCCATTACTAGAACGAGAAATCAACCGCCATTTTGAGCAAAATTCAACCAACATTATCTGGACACGAACTCAACATATTTGAACACAGAACACTGCACCAATAAACTATCACAGAACGACATCGCCGAGGAGGGAAGAACACTTCACACAATTTTCCTGGGATACTACAACCTCGCAGAGGAAGGAATTCGCACTTATTTCTGAGGGAGAAGAACATAGCGTCAGAGTTGTATAGCAGAAATCCACGAGGTGAACGGCGGCCATTTTCATTGCAGAGCGATCGGCATATCAACACTGCCGCCACGAGTCAGTGACGTCATTCTACGAAATGGTTCGATCTTTATTTAATAATTGACAGTTTTCATAATCCTGTTATTTTTCAGCAAATAATTATTTATTTTAAGATAATTGTAAGTATTGTATCTTGTTCCTTGCCCTCTCTGACCATTTCGACAGTTAAAAGAATCCGAAATAATTAATTTTGTAACATTATATTTTGTCATTTTTGTTCACAATCGACCTGAGCGAATCTCAATCAATGCCTGGTCCATGCGCATAAGATTGGCGCACAATTTCAAATTTTAAGAAATAAACATCACAATTACTCAATTACATGTGTTCATAATTATTTGTACAATAGATATTAGTTTCTTCTTTCCTCTAAAAAAATAATTTAGAGTTATTAGAGAAATATACCAAGAAGAAGAAGAAGAAGAAGAGGAGCGAAGTTAGAAAAGAGAATACTAGATCCGATTTCATAACTAGATTATCTATAGAGAACAAATATTTTAAAAAACACAATATCTCATTTATTCAATTGGAGGTAATTAAAAAATTTACAATTAATTAATTATTCAATTAATTAATTAAACAAAAAATAATAGTAAATTTTTTTTATTAAATTTATAACTAACAACAACATTTTCTATTATCAACATAATACACATAATACATTATTATTTCTCTCTATTTATTTGTTTTATAACAATATATATATATATATATATTGCAACATAACAAATTGCAAATTTAATATAATTTAAATTTGTGGAGCCCCACGATCTTGGAGCGCCATTTATGCAACAATACATATACATAAACACATATACATATACACAAATTTAGCGTGACCGGTCTCACGTTCAAGATTGACAAATTATGTAACAATATAACATTTAAATTGGGTTTCAGGTGTATCTGCAATAAGAACTCTATGTAACTTGTAACGGTATTTCAAATTTATTTGATATTATTAAAAATTGTGCACATGGCACTGACTTCGATTTAAAACATTCGTTATTAATTGTTATTATGCCGTAAGGCTTATGCTATATACATCCTTACTGACTAAATATTCTATCCTACTAATTATTGTATTACAGAAAAATCTCATTTTCAGACTACTGAGTCGATTAATGTGTTTCAAAATATCAAAATTTAAATCTCTTTTTATATATTGTAATGTACTCAAAATATTAATAGTTATTGAATTTATCTTTTGTTTCTCAGTACTGTTTTATCTCAAATACTAATTGTTTTCATTTAAATGCTTTGTATTCATTTTATTTCATATTAATTTGAGCTCTTGTTACGTTAATCGTATTTCTAAAACATCTATGATTTTAATTCTACTTTACAAGAAACATTGGCTCTTATTTTTAAATCAAATAGAAATGTCTTTAATTGTCTTTGAGTTCATTGTATGATTAAGATATAAATAAGTTGTTTATCACCTTATTGTCGTCAATCATACTCGATCATTTTGATCCATCTGTATTTGTCCTCGTCTCGCACTCCAGCGTCGGCTGTCTCTCTTCTCCTCTTGTCCAGCGTCGTATCTATCTCTGGAACTCTCCTCTTGTCCAGCGTCGTATCACTCTCTTCTCTAGTGTCGAATCACTCTCTGGAACTCTCCTCGTGCTGTTTCTGACGTTAATGGATCTTCTTATGTAGTTCTTCTTATGTACTGCTGTTATTAATTAAAATGATTGTCTTTACAACTTAGTTACATAGTTGTATGTAACTGGAAAATTTAAACTATTTACAAAAAAAAAAAAAAAAATACGCCGTGCGGACGGGCATAAGCTCCCGCTGCACCGTGGATGATTTAAGAAAGAGAACCACTGTAGCTTGCATGTCCTATTTATACCCATGTCTTGGTCGACACCCTGCAGTGGTACGAAATCGACATGTCAGAAACTGTCTCTGGATTCAGTTCCCCCACTCTTTGTCAAATTCGCTATTTCTTATTTTTCTGCGAATTGCAGAGTCCTGTAAGTATACTCTTATACTTATCTTATAACTATTTTTACAACACATGTTCACTGTAATTTTGGACATTGGAACTTAACCCTTTCGATTTGTACACAGTTATTTCACTATTACACTCGTACGGTGTGTCACTTTCGCGTGGTTTTCGTACACAGTATTTAGTAAATTTTATTACATTTTATTGAGGTTTTGGATTTTAATTCTTAATTATAGTTTATGAATAATTACAGAAAAACAGTAATTGTGCAATTATTCATCTTGGGGTGGCAAACTCGCCTGCATAGACCTGCGTTCACACACACTAGCAAAATACTGGTGTACACACTTTCAGTTACATTTGTGTGTGTGTGCACGTCGATTCTGGTCGAAACACCTGTTCATATTTTTGTCTGAGCCAAGCTTGCAATCCCTGACATGCTTATTTCTAATATATTATTAATTATTTACAGTTTATTAGGTAAATTTAAATTTTTATATTCAATGCTCAGTACATCACTTATTTGTACTATCGCAATATATATATATATAAATTATTAACATAATTATAAAAAAATAATCTTTTCTCCCTCTTGCTTTCTCTCTCTTTTGCAGCCTTGAAGGTTCTCTCTCTCTCACTGTCTCTCTCTCTCTCTCTCTCTCTCTCTATATATATATATATATGTGTGTGTGTGTGTGTACACACACACACACATAATTAACAAAATAATAATTGCATTTACTACAACCAAACAAGCCTTAAGCTCTCTTTATACTGTAATATAACAAATAAGTAGAATAACTGATAAATAAATTGTATATTATTGATTTTATTTTTTATATATTTAAATAATTTAATTTTTTAATTTACTTTAATTGTTTTTATTGTTTTATTGTCAATGTTCAATTAATAAAAATACTGATTAATAACTGTGTATTCTCTGATGAAGAGTTATTCGTTTCTTCACGTTAAATAGATTGTCGTGGCCAAATCGATTGCATGTAGTGGCCGATTCAGTATCTGTACTTCTTCTTCTGCTCGTACCTTTGTACTACTCTAGTCGAATTGAAATTTTTAATTATCAAATTATGATAATAAATCTCCCACCTACCTGCAAAGACTCGGGTCCCAAGGATTCGATCACATGAACATCAGATACAAACATGTGTTCAGGTTATCGAAATAACTTATTCGACACATTGTTATGAAGAGAAATAGTTAATTTTAATTATCTATTATTGCCAATTTAAAAGTTTGTTGACCAAATACTGTCACTTATACATGTTTTTCGAATATGGTGTAGTTCTTGCTTATAACTTATTTTTAACCTTACATATTATTACTTACAATCTTAAAGTAGCCCAGCCTGCTCACTCACTACTCACATTCTTAAAATAAAATTCCCCTTCACCCTTATAAATTAAAAACCCATTACACAAAGCCCCAGTCAGCCGCGTGTTCACTCGTGGACCGCGTGGTCGCCCCTTTTATTCTGAATTGTCCCGAATCAAAAAAAAACTATTGTGTTTTGTTGTTGTCTCGTTGTTCAGACATAACCGCCACTTGATTTTTTACACTGTTAACTCATTTTACTGTTATATTGTGAAATTTTGCGAGGAGCCCACTCGGCTCAGTACCGGCTCCGGTCTAATCAGTGAACGACTGCTAATGTACTTTTCTAAGAGGGGGGAACAGTGCATTCACGGCCATCTACTTTGCGTCGTCGTTCATGCTCAGTTGTTGAGGCATATTCCGTTTGTACAGGGAATATGCGAGTTATATTCAGGATACCAGAGCACGATATTGGCGTCTGCTCTATTGACGTCACTAGCAGTGGGCGTGGTTTAACGGCGTTTTCCGGATGACCGATGAAAAGATGATGAATATATTGGCACTTTAGCCATCTTGAGTTTTTACCAGCGCGTGGGTCGGTGCCCATGCTTGGTGTACGCATGGGTGAGCTCCGCCACACTCTCGCATAGTTCTTGGAAAAACTAGGGTGGTAAATTCTTCGCTTACTGATTTCACCATACTGTTGAGTCTTGCCTTTGTCCCCAACTGTTCAGTCTACACGTGTTCTTTCGTAACCGAAATAGCGTAGTCGCATAATACAATTTCACAATATTTTATTAGACTCCCGCACAAAACGAAATGAATAAAAACATTTCGTTTTTATTGAAAGCCCCTTACTGAAAGAAAAATAAAATGACCCAAAATTGACCCGCTACACCTTTCGTTCATAAGTTCACGTTTAGCATTTAATTATTAATGTAATTTAAATTATGACTCAAATAATCAATTAAACAATGTTTAAAACAATAATTAAGTTTATTATGTCCAAAGTAATTATTTGAATTGCCGCGACTAACTAGAGTCTAAGTCAAGACTAGGTTCCAGGTCGATTATTACATATATAAAAGTATTCAAATTAAATTATTATATTATAAGGGTTCTTTTAACTGTATAAATAGTCAGGAAAGGCAAGAGAATTCAATACTTATAAATATAAAACTTATTCATTAACAAACAAAATAATAAAGTATAGTGTATAGAAAAATTTAAATATTACAATACAGCGGCTTGTTCCGACGTCACTCGTTCTTCTCCCGTCAGCCTGTGCGACTTACAAGATGGCCGTCTTCATGGGTCGTGATGCGATGTGAATTCAGCTACGAGATTTTCCTTCAAATAAACGTCTCAGTTGGTTAATTCCTCTCCTGTGATGTTGTTATTGGAATATCCACCAGTTGTAGTGTGTAGTTTATTTCTCCACTTGGTTTTTGTTCGGTAATAGGTGTGCTGTGTCAAATGGTTCCTTCAATCAGATGCTGGTTGTATTAGGTTAAATTTATTAACTTAAGAATTTTTTTACCTTGTATAATCCACTATGCGATCTCAGTTTTTTACATACAACATGTTTCAGGGACTAAATCCGCATCTTCAAGTTGACGATCGGAGGTCGACCGGTGCACTGAGTCGCTTTTAACGTGTTCATGTGTTTGTGTTATATGTTAATTTATTCAGTGATTTTTGTGTGTGTGTTTTTATGTATAAACATTTTAATCATTTCGACGACCCCTATGAATTAGGGGAATAATAATTTTTTACTGTACCTGAAGATGGGGATTGAGTCCCTGAAACATGTTGTATGTAAAAAACTGAGATCGCATAGTGGATTATACAAGGTAAAAAATTCTTAATTTAATCATAATAGCGATCTGGAGACTGCAAAAAATGTATCTTAAATTTATTCTTTTGTCGTGTCCATACGTAGTGACAGCTCGATTTAGTAGTGTTTAATTTAGTTTAAGGTTTCAATGACCGTTATTATAGTATTCGTTACTTTAATTTATACTCTTTTATCTTTTTATAAATTCATCATATATCTTGGTTTGTGTTAGTTAAAAATTCCGTTCATATTTCTCTGAAATGTATTCTGACACGTCCGTCCTGCTTGGCTTTTAACAATCAACTAAACTATATTTGGTTCTTCATATAGAAAATTCTGTAAGATTTTGGTCTCATTTCTCATTGTTCCCTATCAGCTGTTTCATATCTAATAATTCAATCTTATAGAAAAAAATAACATTCTTTATGTTTAATTGGCTATAAATTATTTGTTTAGTACTTTTATGTAATTCTAATTATATAACAATATTCATGCTTTTATTTTATACAAGTTAATACTAAATTTGACCTATTTTGGTTTGAATTAAGCTTCTGAATTACATTCTTTGAAATTTACCTCTAGGCCTTAATTTGATTCACATAATTACCTATTAAATGGTTTACAATATGTTTTATGTTACAATTTTACTCACACTCGATTACTAATTAAAGCCTTGTAATTTACCTTCTCTATTTGTCTATTATTCTAAACATTTAACAATTTATTTGTATTTCTCTAGTGCTTGTTTACTGATTGTGGCATTATCTTGTACAATCACCATTTAAGTCAATTTTACACTTTGATTCTTTGAATCGCTATTATAGGTTGTTGTTATCATTATGATAAAGTATTTGTATTCTGAATGGGATAATTTATATCAATTTGGTCTAAGTTCTATTAATTTATATTCTCTGATTTGATTTATATGGTCAAAGTTGAATTTGTCTTGGTCATCAATTTTCAGTTTTCCTAGCAATGTTATTATTAATTCACCTTATTAGTTTTATATTTTCTGATTCATTATTTATGAGTCGTTTGAATTATTAGTTTGCCTTTCCTTACTTCACAAAATTACAACATTAATAATTAACATGATTCAAATACAATAAACACTTACATACTACCATCTAGTATTTCCTACTATCAACATAGTCTGTATGGTATACACATAAAATAGTAACACATAATAATTATATAAATAAACACATTAAAACCTTATACTAATGATTGGTTTTTGTTATCCTTTTTTAAAACTGGTTTGGGGTATTCCCCTCAATCACATACTTGTTTTATTCATAATTAAGTTTACATTATTCTGATCATTTGTATTGGATTCTCTTATTTTGTTATTTTTGGTTCTAAATTTGTATAGCTAATATGGTTTAAGTTCTTTCATTGATGTGGTTTACAGCTATAAAGTTTTCTGTCTTAAAAATAGGTTTTTAGGTATCTTGATATTATTTCCTTTTAATTTATGTGTTCTGGGCTGTTACTTCTCACTACTCCGTATCTTACTGGGTCTACAACTATTTTACTTGGATGATACTCATATTATGTTTTTTAACACATTTTGTTCTAACTTGAATGTATTTAATTTCTTTGAATCAAGATTGGTTCTAGTTTTATGAAAGCGTTTTATTTATTATTGTGATTACTTCTTTCTGTTATTTTTATTTAAGTTGATTTTACTCCTTATAGATGACTTCTTCCCTTCTTTTACTATACGATCTTAATTTGTAGAATAAGGCAAAAACTTCGTTGTGCTACAAATGCCCCCCTGTAAAAGTGATTAGTTCAGCTCATACTTTTAGTGTGGGTGAACTAATTGCTTCTGTCATTCGTCTTTGTTATATTCTTGGCTTTGTTTACCCTGATATACCTGCTTCTTTTGGTTGAGCTCTAAGTTGATATGTATTTTTGCTGTCTTTACTTTTTATTTTACTCTTATGAGATAGTTCTTTTTAATCTGATTTATCTTTTTATTATTAAATATATATATATTTTTTCCTTTCTTATTTAGTGTTTCTTCCTTGAGATATTTACTCCCTAACATGTGAGCTGGAACAGTTCAGAGTGGCACATTTCGGCTACATTCTCTGCTGACCATACTTCACCCATTTGAGCTCAGAGGAATTATCATCTCTGCTCAACTATAAAAAACTGGTGGAGTTATCTACATCCAGTTATTAAAATATAAATTATAAAAAGTAGTCCATTTTGACCAATAATAAATATACTTAGAATCATCACTTCATAATTATTCAGATTATTTAATATTTCTATCCATACCTTCACATTTCAAAGCTTGGTCTATTTTATTTATCACTAGGTATATTGTCTAATATCCATTTCATCCTTCTTTTTTGAAATTCTGGTATTTTGGTTAGTTGTTGTCAAGCCTGTTTCTTGTTTACTTTTTGGGTAGCACATGTTTATGTATATAGTTTTTTTTCATATGTTGTTTAATCCATTATGTTATTGCTCATGGCATAATGTCTGGTTTTAATACTTTTCCTTATCTGTTTTGGTTAATTGGTTCTCCTATTTATTCTTCTATGATCTTATTTTTATTTTGGGGTTTCATCAACTTATAACTTTGAAAACATATAAACTATCTGGATTCTTATTTACCTTTCACTTAAAAGTTCTGTAACATTTTTGTTTCGATAAGTATTTCATTTATATAGTTGTTTTGAGTAGTCACTGTTTAGCCTTCAGAGTTGTGATAAAAAAAATTTTCTTTTGTAAAATTATTTCATTCAATTTCTTTACCTATGTTGTGCTTATTATTTTTTAAGCCTTTGATATCTTATTTCATTCCTTCTCTTTATTAATTGATCCAAAACAAAGTCCTTCTGAAATATATTCTGTAAATTGTTCTTATTTATTTTAGTATTGAGATAATTTATTTATTTCTTTCCTTATTTTATTTAAAATAATTTCCTTGATATATACTATAAGATGTCCTTATTTATTCTTAGAATTTAGATGGTTTATCTTATTTGATTCAACATATTTTCTCTGATATTAACTGTAAGATGGTCTTACTCATTTTTGAATTTTGATGTTTTATTCCCATCAAAATATTTTTTTATTGTTTTCATAAGACCTCTTGGTTTTGTTTCTTTATTTATTTTTTTCTATTATTTTTCTTCTCTGTCAAATGGTTTTTTCTGTAATCGGTTATCATAACATCCGTCCCTTTTTCTTGATGGTGTGTGGTATTTGATTTAGCCGTGGTCCATAATCTCAGTTGCCCTTATTGTCCGGACTACCATTGTCTTCATAATTATTTCTTTTCTTGTGACATTTCTCGCTTCTTCCTTGTATTTCATTTTTTCTTCTGTTATTCTTTCTCTTGTTTCAAGTCTTATTTGAATCATTCTATCATATGGTTTATTAAACCAGGATGTCACTGGTACCTCAATGATTAATGATAATACTGATGTTTTACCATATATTTCTATTTATGTTGTATTCCATTTATCTACATTCCTTTTAAAGTGGTAACATACTGTTTTATGGTAAATTATTTCTGAAATTTGTTTTGACCTGCTACTATAATCTATGGAATTCATTATGTCTTTTTTACTGGTCATTGGGATATTAAGGACCTCAATTAAACCACTGTGCATCATCTCCAACTCTTCCCGTTTTTTTATTAGTTTCTTTGGATGTATTTGTCTCCTTTTCTTTGATTTCATTTCCATATGCTTAAGATTTTCTTTGTTTCCGTTAGGTTTAAGTTCAGATAATGATGCTACTTGTTCCCTTGTTTTATCGTTTGGTATTTCTTCTGTTCCCGGTTTGTTATCATTTTGTAATTCTTTGGTCATATCGTCTATTTTCTGACATAATTTTTTATAACTATCATCCACCTTCTTATTGGTCTCTTCTATTTTTGTAACCTTGGTGTTAACTTCTGCTTTAAAACTCTGTACTTCTCGCTCAGTCTGACTCCATCTTTCGTCAGCTTCTGTAATTTGTTGTTTGATACTACTTGTCTTTTCTTCTAATTTCTTGTTTATCGACACATTATTATTGTTTATCTTCTTGCTCAATTCTTCTTTTAAGAACCTTATTTTTTTGTCTATCCTGTCCATATTTTCCTGGTTAACTTCCCTCAATTTTTCTCTCAATAGTTGGTTATTCTCATCCATTTTCTCCTCCATCTTCTTGGTATTCTCCCTTAACTCTTCCCTCAACTGTTGGTTGTCATTTTCCATCTTCTTACTACTTTCCTCCATCTTCTCTTCCATCTTCTTACTATTTTCTTCAATTTTCTTATTGGTATCTCCAATTTCCTTCCTGGTTTCTCCAATTTGGTTACTCAATTCTTCCTTTGTGGACTGGTTATTTTCATCCATTTTTTGACTCAATTCCTCTTTTATGGATTGGTTGTCTCCTTTCAATTGTTCCATTTTCTCCATCATTATCCTAAACATCTCTTGCATTGCCACATTCTCTGTTCGTATGGGTTTTTCTGGTTCTTCCTCTTGTTGTTGTGTGGGTTGGTTCGGTTCTGCCGAAGGTAACATGATCTCCATATCTTCCACTGGAGTCGCCTCCTTGTTCTCCATGTCTATCTCCTTTTCGAGTTCTGCCGCCCTTTTCTTCGATGTTGATCTCTTCGGCATTTTTATTACCTTCCTGACCTGTTAACAGCTGCCAAGCTAATAAAATAGGAAATTGAACAAATCGTCTTTATCTTATAGGCCTACCAATTCCTATTTTAAGCCCCTAAAGTTGAGCGCCAATTTGTAATATAACAAATAAGTAGAATAACTGATTAATACATTTTTTATTATTGATCTTATTTTTTATATATTTAAATAATTTAATTTTTTCATTTACTTTAATTGTTTTTATTGTTTTATTGTCAATGTTCAATTAATAAAAATACTGATTAATAACTGTGTATGCTCTGATGAAGAATTATTTGTTTCTTCACGTTAAATAGATTGTCGTGGCCAAATCGATTGCATGTAGCGGCCGATTCAGTATCTGTACTTCTTCTTATGCTCATTCCTTTCCTTCAGAAGTTCACGTTTAGCATTTAATAATTAATGTAATTTAAATTATGACTCAAATAATCAATAAAACAATGTTTAAAACAATAATTAAGTTTATTATGTCCAAAGTAATTATTTGAATTGCTGCGACTAACTAGAGTCTGATTCGAGACTAGGTTCCAGGTCGATTATTACATATATAAAAGTATTCAAATTAAATTATTATATTATAAGGGTTCTTTTAACTGTATAAATAGTCAGGAAAGGCAAGAGAATTCAATACTTACAAATATAAAACTTATTCATTAACAAACAAAATAATAAAGTATAGTGTATAGAAAAATTTAAATATTACAATACAGCGGCTTGTTCCGACGTCACTCGTTCTTCTCCCGTCAGCCTGTGCGACTTACAAGATGGCCGTCTTCATGGGTTGTGATGCGATGTGAATTCAGCTACGAGATTTTCCTTCAAATAAACGTCTCAGTTGGTTAATTCCTCTCCTGTGATGTTGTTATTGGAATATCCACCAGTTATAGTGTGTAGTTTATTCCTCCACTTGGTTTTTGTTCGGTAATAGGTGTGCTGTGTCAAATGGTTCCTTCAATCAGATACTGGTTGTATTAGGTTAAATTTATTCTTTTGTCATGTCCATACATAGTGACAGCTTGATTTAGTAGTGTTTAATTTAGTTTAAGGTTTCAATGACCGTTATTATAGTATTCGTTACTTTAATTTATACTCTTTTATCTTTTTATAAATTCATCATATATCTTGGTTTGTGTTAGTTAAAAATTCCGTTCATATTTCTCTGAAATGTATTCTGACACGTCCGTCCTGCTTGGCTTTTAACAATCAACTAAACTATATTTGGTTCTTCATATAGAAAATTCTGTAACATTTTGGTCTCATTTCTCATTGTTCCCTATCAGCTGTTTCATTTCTAATAATTCGTATAAATAGTCAGGAAAGGCAAGAGAATTCAATACTTACAAATATAAAACTTATTCATTAACAAACAAAATAATAAAGTATAGTGTATAGAAAAATTTAAATATTACAATACAGCGGCTTGTTCCGACGTCACTCGTTCTTCTCCCGTCAGCCTGTGCGACTTACAAGATGGCCGTCTTCATGGGTTGTGATGCGATGTGAATTCAGCTACGAGATTTTCCTTCAAATAAACGTCTCAGTTGGTTAATTCCTCTCCTGTGATGTTGTTATTGGAATATCCACCAGTTGTAGTGTGTAGTTTATTCCTCCACTTGGTTTTTGTTCGGTAATAGGTGTGCTGTGTCAAATGGTTCCTTCAATCAGATGCTGGTTGTATTAGGTTAAATTTATTCTTTTGTCATGTCCATACATAGTGACAGCTTGATTTAGTAGTGTTTAATTTAGTTTAAGGTTTCAATGACCGTTATTATAGTATTCGTTACTTTAATTTATACTCTTTTATCTTTTTATAAATTCATCATATATCTTGGTTTGTGTTAGTTAAAAATTCCGTTCATATTTCTCTGAAATGTATTCTGACACGTCCGTCCTGCTTGGCTTTTAACAATCAACTAAACTATATTTGGTTCTTCATATAGAAAATTCTGTAAGATTTTGGTCTAATTTCTCATTGTTCCCTATCAGCTGTTTCATATCTAATAATTCAATCTTATAGAAAAATATGACATTCTTTATGTTTAATTGGCTATAAATTATTTGTTTAGTACTTTTATTTAATTCTAATTATATAACAATATTCCTGCTTTTATTTTATACAAGTTAATACTAAATTTGACCTATTTTGGTTTGAATTAAGCTTCTGAATTACATTCTTTGAAATTTACCTCTAGGCCTTATTTTGATTCACATAATTACCTATTAAATGGTTTACAATATGTTTTATGTTACAATTTTACTCACACTCGATTACTAATTAAAGCCTTGTAATTTACTTTCTCTATTTGACTATTATTCTAAACATTTAACAATTTATTTGTATTTCCCTAGTGCTTGCTTACTGATTGTGGCATTATCTTGTACAATCACCATTTAAGTCAATTTTACACTTTGATTCTTTGAATCACTATTATAGGTTGTTGTTATCATTATGATAAAGTATTTGTATTCTGAATGGGATAATTTATATCAATTTGGTCTAAGTTCTATTAATTTATATTCTCTGATTTGATTTATATGGTCAAAGTTGAATTTGTCTTGGTCATCAATTTTCAATTTTCCTAGCAATTATGATTATCTTCTAAAACTTCCGGGCTGAAAGGCCGTGGTCGATTGCTTAAAATACTGCTAAACGTTTCGGCCGCACCACCGGTGGCCATCTTCAGTAGCGAAAAAATTGTGTTCGAATAGATGACACGCCGAACACGTCCCCCAATGAACTGGGAACAAGCAACAGTGAGTTACGGCTACGATGCCTCTATTTATAACTTTTTGGCCGCTTCAGGTGTATCGCGCGGACCAATGAGAAGCCAGCTCGTCATACTCGATTCTGATTGGCCATGGAAAATAAACCATGCCAGACACTATTTAAGGAGATGCTTTCACCCAAAGAACCCGTCCAGCCCGCCACCGGCCGCTCCTACGCATCGGGTATCTAGTCATGGTAACAGCGCCAGCCATCCGACTCAGTCTCCCTCTCAATCTGTGCCTAAGCCTAAAATTCCTCCGATTGTCATTCCCGACAATCGCAATTATAGGGAAATTCTCCGTTCCCTGCAGAATCTGCTTCCTTCGGCCAAACTCGAGGCCAGGTGCCAAGGCGCCTCGCTTCGAATTGCGGCCACAACAGTCCCGGACTTCCGATCGGTCCAACAGTTTCTTACCGATCGGAAGATCTCCTTCCATACTTTCGCGCTTCCTTCAGAGCGCGAAATTAAAGTTGTTCTTTCCGGACTTCCTTCCTGGACCGCCCCCGATACCATCAGGCAGGAGCTTGTCGCTTTAGGCTATTCGCCGACGGCGGTAAGTGTACTGCATGCTGGCAAGGGGGAAGATCGCCGTCCTGTGAATAGTTTCCTAGTGAAACTACTCAAAGTAGGCCAGTTCGAGGAGGTCTATGGCCTCCAAAACTTCCTGCACCTTCGGGTGCAAGTTCGTACTTTTGACCCGCGGCCAGGCCCCTCGCAGTGTTTTAACTGTCAGAGGTTTGGCCACTCCAGCTTATTCTGTAATCACCCTCCGCGTTGCGTGCGATGTACTGAACCTCATCGTGGGTGTGATAAGCCCAAGACGGGGTTCACGGCCATTTGCTGCAACTGCGGCGGGGACCATCCGGCTAGTTATAGAGGATGTAGGGACTTTATATCAGCCATGAAGCTGCAGCGGACTCCTGCTCGCCCTGGCGCGCAGGCAGGCCGTGTTGCAGGTCCCCTCCCTAACCGCAGAGAGGCCTTCCCACCTCTCTCCGGAGCATCATCTCAGGCCCCGGCAGCAGTTCCGGCTGCTCCCAGGGCCCCAGTTCCGCCTGCAGTCGACGTTTCGGCGCCGCCTGCAGTCCCTTCTGTCCCGGCGCCTGCCGGAGCGCCCGGTCCTTCATACGCGGCTGTGGCCGCTACATCAGTCCCGCCTTCCGCTTCTCGGAGCTCCAAACCGAAGCGCACTCGTCGCCGTCAGCGACAAGTTCCACAGGCCTTGCCTGTAAAACCTCAGCGGGCCCCGCCCGCCCCCAGCCATCCCGGCATCAAAAGGCGCTTTCAGGCCCAGTCTCTTTACGTCCAGCAGCTACTGCGGGACGTAAACTCTGATCGATGGGACTCATACCTTGAGTCTCTTGAAGTCGACCACGCCTCCGTCTGGAGAGCGGCGAGTAGACTGACCCGCGAGAAGAGAACTCGCAACCCACTTGAAACTCCGAACGGGGTTGTATCTTCATCAGAAGGCAAGGCCGAGGTCTTCGCCGACTGCATGGAGGTGCAATTTACTGTTCACAAAGGCGTCTCGGACCCTGCCCACTCGGCAGAAGTCCGTGACTTCCTATCTGGATATTTTTCACGCCCTCCCGAAATCCCAGCCCTCCCGTTCGACAGGGATGAACTAGTTTCATCTATCTGCCGACTAAATCGCCGTCGCGCCCCCGGTCCTGACCGGATCGGGGCCGCTGCTCTACAAAATCTCCCGGCCTCAGGCGTTGACCTCGTTCTTGAGCTGTTTAACTCCTGTCTCCGGCTACAGTACTTTCCCCGCCTGTGGAAATCAGCCAACATCGTAATGATTCCGAAGCCTCGCAAGCCGCGCATGCTTCCTGAAAGCTATCGTCCAATCTCTCTCTTGCCAGTCATCTCGAAGGTGTTCGAGCGTCTCCTGCTGGCTCGCATCTCGCCGCTGCTAGATGGTTTCATCCGCAGCGAACAGTTCGGGTTTCGCAGAGAGCACTCGACCACGCTTCAATTGGTCCGCGTTGTTACGCACTTGTCAGACGCCGCCAACAGCGAGCGGCTACGGCCGCCGTACTGTTGGACGTGAGCAAGGCCTTCGATAAAGCCTGGCACGAAGGTCTTCTCTTCAAACTTGCCAATTCCCCTCTACCATCGACCATAGTGTTTTTCCTCCGGTCGTATCTCAGCGACCGAACCTTCAGGGTGAGCGTCGACGGGTCCTGTTCTACAGTTCGACCCGTCGCCGCCGGCGTACCTCAGGGATCTGTCCTCGGCCCCGTTCTGTACCTTGTGTACACGAACGACCTGCCTGTCTTGCCCGGAGTCACGTTGTCTTTGTTCGCTGACGATGCTATGTATCACTGCAGCTCCCTGTCCCCGCGATTTGCGAGTACAAAGCTGCAGCGTCAGTTGAACCAGCTTCCGGACTGGCTACGGAAATGGCGGGTGACGATCAACACGGAGAAATCCGAGGCGATCTGCTTCACCCGTAAGTCCATCTCCCGATGCCAGCCCCTCTCCCTAGCAGGGAGACCCATCGCCTACAAAGAATCGGTGAAGTATTTAGGCGTTCGGCTAGATCGTCGCCTTTGCTTCAACGCCCACGTGACGGAAACCCTTGCCAAGGCTCGCGGCGTCCGAGCCAAATTATCTCCTTTCCTCTCGTGTCGCAGCCGCCTGGCCATGCGCACGAAACTTACCATCTATCTACTATACGGGACACCCCGCATCCATAATGCAATGCAATGCAATCGGCGGTTCATAGCGACGGACGCATTCTTATGAATATGGATGGACTCCAGATGCAGGCGAGTGAAGTAACCCCGGACAGAAGACAACACGCGGGCTTCATCAAACATCACCCGGTGATCGTCGTGGGAAAGAGCGTGTTCAGCAACTGCGGACTTTTCCGGCTGGCCCAGGCGGCAGTATCTCCGATGTTCAGAGAGGCGCGTCCGGACACTACGCTTCGTGGTGCCTATGTAGACCTGGCCACACGTACAAGGAATACTGTACACCCCGCACGACGAGAGTGGATCCCTGGCGTCTTTCACCGGTCGCAGGAACTGTTGGATCTTTTTGGTTGGCTTAAAGATCGTCCTGACGCCCCGCTTACTCAGCAACCTGCCGATGCGGTCAGTCACGCCACGGATGTAGGGCAAGACAGCAGAGCCAACAACCTCAGGCAACACCGACTCGTCCGGCCTACCAGATCTTCTCGGCCGGGCAGCTCTCCTAACCTCCGCAGCAGAATAGCCGTTGTACTTCAGTGCTTCCTCGAGATGCCGAAACTTATCTTCGAGATACTGGGGCTCACAGATTCTTTTTGCCCGGTCTACCAGAGACTTCAGCACCGCCCTCTTCTGCCTTGGATGATGATTGGAGGTCTTGTGCAGATATCTGTCGGTGTGCGTTGGCTTCCTATAAACTTTATGTCCCAAGCTGCCATCGGTCCTTTTCAGGACCAACACATCCAGAAAAGCCAATTGATCACCACTCTCGCGCTCCATCGTAAACTGTATGCGCGGGTGCACAGCGTTCAGATGTCCAAGGAAGCGTTCCAACTCTTCATCCCCATGGCTCCAGACCACGAAAGTGTCGTCCACATACCGCAACCAACACTTCGGCTTCAGAGGCGCAGATGAAATTTCCAACTCTTCAAATTTCTCCATATAGAAGTTTGCAACCACAGGGCTGAGAGGACTTCCCATGGCGACGCCATCCAACTGTTCATAGAAGCCGCCATTCCACTGGAAGTAGGTCGTAGTTAGGACCTGCCGGAACAAAGCAGTGATGTCCGCCGAGAACAGGTCACCCAAATACCCCAAGACCTCCTGAACAGGGACCATGGTGAAAAGAGAGACCACATCAAAACTCACGAGAACATCGCCAGGCTTGAGCAATCCAGTGAGGTGCTTTGCCAAGGTGTAAGTAGGCGAGCCAATAGCACTGACGATGGGCCTCAGCGGAACGTCTTCCTTGTGGATCTTCGGTAAACCATAGTGACGAGGGGGAAGGGCCTCCGAACACCGGACGGCCGTCTTCACATGAGGCGCCAGAGAAGATTGCTTAACCAAAGAATCCGTTTTTCTTAGAACAGTAGTTGTCGGATCTTTGTTCAGCCTGCGATAAGTGGCCGGATCTAATAAACCTTCAATCTTCCGCTGGTAGTCTTCGGTGTTCAAGACCACAGTGGCGCTCCCCTTATCCGCCGGCACAATGACAATGGATTCATCCCTTTTCAATTCCCTCAAGGCTCGCAACTCCGCCGACAGAAGATTGAATTTTGGCGGAGCGGCCCTTCTAAGGGCCCTAGAATCTTCCAAACGTATTTCATCTGCCTGGTCTCGGGGTAGTCCTCGGATGCCTGCCTCCACGCTCGCAACTATTTCCTCCACCGGTACTGTCTTCGGGGTAACCGCAAACTTCTCACCTTTGGCTAACACCGAGGTCTCATGTGGTGTTAGTTGACGGTTCGATAGATTCACAACCATCCTGTCCATCCTGTCACTATCCAGTATTCTTCCCCTGATGTTCTGGGAAGCGAACCGCTCGAATTTGTCACGCTGTCTCTGACTGGTACTGGCATAACACGACTCAAAAGCATTATATGTGAGCCCATCCAACATCTCCCAATCATGTCGTTGGAGGGAACTGCTGAGATGTAAATGCAGCTTAAACAGGTCTTGATCATTTAGTGCCAACTCTTTTCTCGTGTAGTGTATGCGCTCACGTAGCATGGCATTTTCCGTTCTCCTGTATATCCTGTTGGCCTGTGGCGTATTAAATATGTGTCTATGTCGTAGGAACCTAGGAACGGTTCCCGAGTCTCTACAGCGAAGTAAAAAGGCCAAGGAACACAGCAGACTGGCTTTCTTCTTACGTAGCGTCTCCAGCTTTTTAATTTTCTTGAAAACCTCCTCCCCGTAGAGGTTCTTAATCTTAGTACGTAGGCTTTCACGGCCGGTGTCATTATGATTATCTTCTAAAACTTCCGGGCTGAAAGGCCGTGGTCGATTGCTTAAAATACTGCTAAACGTTTCGGCCGCACCACCGGTGGCCATCTTCAGTAGCGAAAAAATTGTGTTCGAATAGATGACACGCCGAACACGTCCCCCAATGAACTGGGAACAAGCAACAGTGAGTTACGGCTACGATGCCTCTATTTATAACTTTTTGGCCACTTCAGGTGTATCGCGCGGACCAATGAGAAGCCAGCTCGTCATACTCGATTCTGATTGGCCATGGAAAATAAACCATGCCAGACACTATTTAAGGAGATGCTTTCACCTCGGCGGTTCAGACCCGCCATCCCCTCAGATCACCGGACGGCATTGTGTACTCCGCGGCCGGCAAAGCTGAAGTCTTTGCCGCAACCATGGAGGAGCAATTCACCGTTCACGGAGGCGTCTGCGACCGCGTCCACTCGGCCGAGGTCGCAGACTTCCTATCTGGATATTTTTCCCTCCCTCCAGCTGACATCCCTGACCCGTTCGACCGGGCCGATGTTGTCTCGGCAATTGGTCGACTTCGCCCTAAGAGGGCGCCCGGCGATGATCGTATCGGAGCGGCGGCGCTACAACACGCTCCCCCTAGCCTCATCAACTTGGTCCACGAGCTGTTCAATGGATGTCTCCGGCTTCATTACTTCCCCAGCCTGTGGAAGCGTGCGAAAATCATCATGATCCCCAAGCCTCGCAAGCTGCGTATTGACCCCTCAAACCATCGACCCATCTCACTGCTGCCAGTCATATCGAAGGTACTCGAGCGCCTCCTGCACGGTCGGTACGCGCCTCTGCTGGATGGTTTCATTCGGCAGGAGCAGTTCGGCTTTCGCAGGGAGCACTCGACGACCCTTCAACTCGTCCGGGTTGTTACCCATTTGACGGACGCCTACAACAAGCATCTGTCCTCCGTCGCTGTATTGCTCGACGTGAGTAAGGCCTTCGATCGAGTCTGGCACGAAGGCCTTCTCTACAAACTGGCCCACTCCCCCCTCCCTGCCTCATTCGTTCATTTTCTCCGATCGTACTTGTGCGATCGTATCTTTAGGGTATGCGTCGAAGGGTCGTACTCATCCGTCCGACCAGTCGCCGCAGGCGTACCTCAGGGATCTGTCCTTGGCCCCGTTCTGTACCTCGTGTACACGAACGACCTGCCTGTTCAGCCTGGAGTCACTCTCTCGCTCTATGCGGATGACGCTATGTACCACGCCAGCTCAGCGAGTCTTGATTTTGCAGCTGGCCTGGTGCAACGTCAGCTCGCCGTACTTCCGGACTGGCTAAGGAAGTGGAGGATGGCGGTCAATGCGGAGAAATCCGAGGCGATCGCCTTTTCTCGTAAATTAACTTCCCGCTGCCAGTCCCTCTCCCTTGAAGGGAGCCCAATCGAGTGGAAACGGACTGTAAAGTACTTGGGCGTCACTCTTGACCGACGCCTAAGCTTTGCACCTCATGTCTCTCTGAGTCTCCAGCGCGCCAGAGGCGTCAGAGCCAAACTATTTCCCTTTCTCTCTCATCGGGGTTCAGTGCCTGTGCGCACTAAACTCACCATCTACTTGCTCTTTCTTAGGGCAATCCTGACTTACGCAGCCCCCGCCTTTTGGGTACTACTCAGCCCATCCGTTGTCGCCCGTTTGGAAGCTTTCCAATCCCGAACCCTCCGCTACATCTCCAACTCTCCCTGGTTTGTCAGAAATGATGCCATCAGGCGAGAGTTGAAGGTTCCTTCACTTACCGAATTCGTTCGGTCCCTAGCCCTCAAACTATTCTCCCGCGCCTATGTCTCGACCCATCCTCACATCCGTCGACTAAGCACAGATGTCGGCCCACCACCTAGACGACACAAACGCCCCCGAGCATTGCTCGACGACCCCCCATAAGCACTTACAGAACATCTGCCCAATCCCCCCCGACCTTGAGTATTTTCACGCTCCTCCTCCTTCCTTCTTTCTCTTGTCCGTGCTGGCGCTCGGCGACAGACTAGAGGGGGGTCTGCGCTCGCCCTAGGTGCGCCTAGTGCCACCTCTGGTGGACGCTGCCTCCTCCTACGCTCTCTCCCGTGCGCCGAAATTGCCGCCTGGCAGCCCTCGGCGACTTTTTCTGAGCGGCTAGTGGCGCCCTACCCGTTGTGGGAGGGTCATTCCTGCTTCTCACGCGAAAGGTCTTCGAGGTCTCCCCCATTCTGCCGTCACGGGTCTCTTCGAGGTCCCAGGGTCCAAGTAAAATCGTAACATCCTGTCCCTCCAAAATAAAATTGATGGAGGTTCCATTCCTTTGAAAGCGCGAGATCGCTAGTCAAGGTAACAGCAAGGCAACATGCAGTCATCGGGTATCACCCGGACACTGCCCGACCGCGGTAAGCGTCCTGCATGTTGGCAAAGGTGATGACCGCCGACCTGTTAACAGCTTTCTTGTCAAATTGCTGAAAGTAGGCCCTTTCGAGGAGATTTACACTCTCCAGAATCTTCTGCACCTACGGGTGCAAGTCCGAACATTTGACCCGCGGCCCGGCCCCTCGCAGTGTTTTAACTGCCAGAGGTTCGGCCACAGCAGTCTTTTCTGTCATCAGCCCCCGCGTTGCGTGCGTTGTGCTGAACCTTATCGTGGCTGTGATAAGCCTACGACGGGGTACACAGCTAAATGCTGTAACTGCAAAGGAGCCCATCCGGCTAATTACCGAGGCTGCCCTAACTTTATCGCCGCTATGAAACCGCAGCGACCTCCTGTGCGCCCTGGCGCGCAGGCTGGCCGTGTAGCTGGTCCTGGCCCTAACCGGCGAGCGGCTTTCCCGCCACTCACTGGTGCATCTGCCCAGGTCCCGGCAGCAACTCCGGTTGCTTCCGGTGCCGCTGTCTCGCCTGCAGTCGTCGCTTCGGCGCCGCCTGCAGCGGCCTCAATCCCGGCGCCTACCGGAGCGCCCGCACCTTCCTACGCGGCCATGGCCGCTAAATCAGCCCCGCCTCCAGCCCGATCGGGCAAATCAAAGCGCTCTCGTCGTCGCCGGAACTCCGCCGGCCGACCAACATCATCACAGGTTCCACCTGTACCCTCTCCGCGGGCTCGACCCGCCCCCAGCCATCGTCCTCAACCTTCCAGCGAGCAGTCTACTACTCAGACCACCAGCCCAGCGCCATCTGCTACCCCTGTCGAGGCCAGTCAGGCTTGTCCTCCTGAATCCCGGGAATCTTCCCGGGCTTCGGCGGATCCCCTGACTGCCTGGGCAGATAATCTTGTTGCATCCATCAGGACTGCTCGCGACACTACCACTGTGCTTGCCCTGGTGTTCCAATCATTAGCTGTCCTCTTTCCTCTACTTCCCCTAAATGGCTAATAGCCTGAGGATCGTTGCGTGGAACGCCTTCGGGCTACTCCCCAGGCGATCTGAACTGATGACTTTCGTATCGGAGTATGATGTTGATATCATACTTCTTTCCGAGACTCATCTGGCTCATTACCACTCGTTTTCCCTTCCTGCCTATGCCTGTTATCGTCAGGATCGTCCCCTACGGCCTCGCTGTCCCCCCTCGGGGGGCACAGCTGTTTTAGTCCACAGGCGGATATCCCACAGGCTTTTGCCTCCTCTAGATACATCTATTATTGAAGGCTGCGCGGTGGCGGTGGACGCCGGCGGATCGGAGCTGCGCGTTGTTTCTGCGTACCTCCGGCCTGGCCGGCGAACTCCGCCACCGCCCGAGGAGTGGGACGCCCTCCTCGACCACCCCCTCTCAACCATTGTAGCCGGCGACTTAAACGCCAAACACCCTTCATGGAACAGCCGCGTTGTCAACGCCTATGGAAATTCTCTGTTCCGGTTCGTCTCTGGCGACCCGGCACTTAATGTCATCGGCCCTGAAGACCCTACCTACTTCCCCTTTCACGGCCATCGGCCGGACGTTCTTGACATAGTAGTTGTCAAGAACGTTGCCCGCAACATCGAGGTCTCGTCTGTGTCGGACCTTTCGTCCGATCACAATCCCCTTGTTATAACTGTTCGAGAGCTGTCGGCGTCACCCCGACTTCCCGCTCAGATTGTTAGGAGAGTCAACTGGCGATCCTATCATGACGAGCTCTCTCGAAGGTTACCATCTCTCCCTGCGGACCCAATCGTCACTCGTGACGATCTGGATCTCCGCGCCACAAATCTTCAGGAATTGGTCCAAGGTGTCATGGATCGACACACCTACGCACTCGAGGTGAATCATCGTAAATCGGCCTTACCTGCGGAAGTACTCCACGCCATCTGGCTACGGCGCCAGCTCCGCCGCAGATGGCAAAGAACCCGAGACCCAGTCGTTAAGCGACGATTTCAACAACAGTCCCTTTACGTTCAGCAGCTACTGCGGGACGTAAACTCTGATCGATGGGACTCATACCTTGAGTCTCTTGAAGTCGACCACGCCTCCGTCTGGAGAGCGGTGAGTAGACGGACCCGTGAGAAAAGAACTCGCAACCCGCTGGAAACCCCGAACGGGGTTGTGTCTTCATCAGAAGGCAAGGCTGAGGTCTTCGCCGACTGCATGGAGTCGCAATTTACCGTTCATCGAGGCGTTTCGGACCCTGCTCACTCGGCAGAAGTCCGGGACTTCCTATCTGGTTATTTTTCTCGCCCTCCCGATGGCCCAGACCTCCCGTTCGACAGAGACGAACTCGTTTCGTCTGTCTGTCGACTAAACCGCCGTCGCGCCCCCGGTCCTGACCGGATCGGGGCCGCTGCATTACAATATCTCCCGGCCTCAGGCGTTGACCTCGTTCTCGAGCTGTTCAACTCTTGTCTCCGGCTACAGTACTTCCCCCGCCTGTGGAAAAATGCCAACATCGTTATGGTTCCTAAACCCCGCAAGCAGCGCATGCTTCCTGAAAGCTATCGGCCAATATCTCTCTTGCCAGTTATCTCGAAGGTGTTCGAGCGGCTCCTGCTGGCCCGCATCTCGCCGTTGTTGGATAATTTTATCCGCAACGAACAGTTCGGGTTTCGCAGAGAGCACTCGACCACGCTTCAACTAGTCCGCGTGGTAACGCAACTCTCTGACGCCACCAACAGGCGAGCGGCTACGGCCGCCGCACTGCTGGACGTGAGCAAGGCCTTCGACAAAGTCTGGCACGAAGGTCTGCTCTTCAAACTCGCTAACTCCCCCTTACCATCGTCCATAGTGTTTTTCCTCCGGTCGTATCTCAGCGACCGAACCTTCAGGGTGAGCGTCGACGGAACCTGCTCTGCAGTTCGTCCTGTCGCCGCTGGCGTACCCCAGGGATCTGTCCTCGGCCCCGTTCTGTACCTCGTGTACACGAACGACCTGCCTGTTTTGCCCGGAGTCACGTTGTCTTTGTTCGCTGACGATGCAATGTATCATTACAGCTCTGTGTCCCCGCGTTTTGCGAGTACACAGTTGCAGCGTCAGTTGGACCAGCTTCCGGACTGGCTACGGAAATGGCGGGTGACGATCAACACGGAGAAATCCGAGGCGATCTGTTTCACTCGTAAGTCCATCTCCCGATGCCAGCCCCTCTCCCTTGAAGGGAGGCCTATCGCCTACAAAGAGTCGGTGAAGTATCTAGGCGTTCGGCTAGATCGTCGCCTTTGCTTCAACGCCCACGTGACGGACACCCTTGCCAAGGCTCGCGGCGTCCGAGCCAAACTTTACCCATACCTCGCGTGCCGCAGCCCCCTGGCGCTGCGCACGAAAGTTACCCTCTATCTGTTGTTTCTCCGGTCTGTATTGACCTATGCGGCACCTGTATGGTGGTCACTTGCCTCCGCCACCAACAGGCGTAGGCTGGAAAGTTTCCAATCCAGAACCCTCCGTTCCTTGTCGGGATCTCCTTGGTTTGTTAGAAACAGTGTAATTCGAGGAGGTCTACGAGTTCCTGCTCTCTCAGCCTTTGTCTGGTCATTAGCTGCGACACTCTTTGCCGCAGCTGAGACCTCTTCCTTCCCTTACCTCAGAACCATCAGCACCACGCAACCACCTCCCCCTGTCCGGGTCAAACGCCCTCGGGCGATTCTCGATGACCCGCCATAAGTTTAAGTAAACTGCTTAAACCTCGCTTTGCATACTCACTATCTGCCCATGCCCCAGAATTTACCTGCAAAGCTGTTTCCTTCCTCCCTTCCTAGTATGCCGACCGCGCTGAATGCCGCTGCTACGCGCTATCACTGGCACGGAGGCTCTCTGCCTCGCGGGGAGCGACCGACGCCTCACGGCGTCTGCACGCAGGACTGGGAACGCGTGACATCTGTCACCTGAACCCGTCCTTGCGGCAGTGCCCACTGATTGCTGTAATATTTAAAATAAATAAAAAATGAAAACCTTTCTCCCCCGCCTTCTCAGTTAACTGGTTGGCGGTTGTCCATTCCTATTTTATTCTAGGTTACCTGTCGAATGAACCAGAACTATGTCTATCCACAGGCAGCCATTGGGCTCGTCCCAGATGCTGCAGTCATGCACCGGGTGCAAAGACGCCCCGCTACTACAGTGCTACATGCTACCCGGACACTGCGACCACCGGAGCACGACTAGCTGCTGCTCCGTCCACCACTGGACCACTGGACCACTGGATCGGCGGTTCATAACAGCCCTACGATTCCAAGGATCAACATCTCTTTTTGAGCTCTTCTTCATGGGAAAATCCTACTTATTCAGTGCGTTCAAGTCTCCGGTTTTAACCGTGACATAAACAGTGCGTTAGTGCAGTTTACAAGTTTTTGTGCAAGTTTACCAGCTACTCAAGAAATATAGTGCAGTGCAGTGTGTTCAGTGCAGTGTTGTGTTTCTTGTGCCGTGCAGTGTTTCGTGTTTGTTCCGCTGCTGCCTGGAGCTTTGGTAAGTGAGCTACTTTTGTATTTTGCTTATCGTAGTGCTTGGTTAGTCCAATAGTCCGGTCCGCCTAAGGCGTAGGCTTCGCCTCGCCGATGGCTGCCCGCAACCCATCTTCCGTCGGCCCTTCTCAGGGCCAACCTGCCTCCGTCGGTCCTTCTCAGGACCTCGCAATCCCTGCTAGCGCTCTGGCGCAACCTCTCCTGGATGGCCCTTCTCAGGACCACCCTACACCTACCTCTTCGCGGGAAGCTAATGACGCGGACTCGGCCATAGACACCGATGGTGCATGGCAGTCTGTCAGCCGGAAACGGCGTGTCAGTGCCACCTCCACGGACTCTGGCCGGACTTCGCGTCGTGGCTCAACCGCGGGGCAATCCGCCATGGCCTCCCAACAACAACCCGACCAGCCCCGGCGTATCCCGCCTCTGATTTTCGCCCGGCCTTCGGAATGGGCTAATTTCATGCGGCGTATACACCGGTGTACTCCCTCTGGCACCTTGACTGCTTCGGCCCAAGGTGACAATTCCATTCGCCTGAACCCCACGACCGTGGAGAGCTTCCGTATTGCACAGAAGTTCCTCACGGACGCGGGTATCCCCTACCATACCTTTGCCTTGCCGGAGGAGAAGGAATTAAAGATTCAAATTATCGGTATCCCTGCCAATACTAAGCCTGAATTCATCTCTGATGAACTCACCAGTCTGGGCTTTAGAGTCCATAGTGTCACGCCTCTCTTCTCCCCCGGCAAGAAACTAGCGCGCAATGCGTTCCTGGTGAAAATCCGAAAGGTGGGTGATTACCAGGCCATTTATGATATTCATATGTTATTCTACTTGAAAGTTAGGGTGGAAGCATTCGAAGCCCAAGCCGGACCGAAGCAGTGTTACAACTGCCAGCGGTACGGCCATTCATCGGCATTTTGCCACCACCCCACCCGCTGTTTGCGCTGTGGCGATAGCCATCGGAAGGACACTTGTCCTCTCGCTCGTGCTGCCGCCACTTGCGCCAACTGCGGGGAACCTCACCCGGCATCATCAAAGTCGTGTAGATTCTATGCTGCGGCTTTGAAGAAGCTTTCACAGTCCTCGCAGCAGCGCGTTCCTGCGCCTCCAGCTAGGCCCCAAGCATCAAGGCCTGCCGCCTCGGCGGCACCTATCCCGCTGCGGCACCGGCACTTGCGCCTGCCCCAGCTCGTCCGGCGTCTACCGGGGCGCCCAGCTATGCGGCTGCAGCTGCGTCTCAGCCTGCCGCACAGCCCGCGGCCCAGCAGCCAAAACCTGCTGCGCCGTCCAAGAAAAAGACCAAACCGTCGCCCCCCGCTTCCTCGCAGCACACGCCCGCTGCACCTCAGCCACCATCTACTCCAGATGTCCGAGATCCTAGGCAGCCGAAACAAAAGGCCCCCGCCCAGAATGGCATCATGTTCAAGCACCCGGCGCCCAAGCCTCAGGCGGCACCGGCGTCTGCCGCGTCCTCGGACGTGACTTTCGCTGACCGCGTGCGTGCTTGGATCAACGCCTTGATCCCGCAAATTCTTGCTGCCAAGGATGTCCAGTCCTTACTCGTTATCGTTCTCACCTCCGTGACTTCGCTTATCCCTCTCGATGGCTAGGCCCTTTCGGCTGGTGGCTTGGAACGCATGTGGCGTTCTATCTCGCCGTGCCGAATTGGCCGCCTTCGTTACCGAGTATGACATAGACGTCATACTCCTTAATGAAACTCACCTGACTCCTGCACACTCGTTCCAGCTTCCAGCGTACACGACGTATCGCACAGACCGGCCTGGCCAGAACCGGCGTGCCGCATCTGGCGGCACAGCCATTCTGGTTCACAGGCGCATCGCCCACCGCCCCCTGCCGCCTCCGGCGACTCGTCGCTTGGAGGCGACGGCGGTTGCTCTCTGCATCGGGGCTCGGGAGGTTTGACTGGTTTCAGTCTACCTCCCCCCTCGAGGTGGACCACCGCCCGACGAGGATGAATGGGACGCTCTCTTAGAAGACCCTCTACCAACCATCGCAGCCGGAGACTTTAATAGTAAGCATCCCCTGTGGAACAGCCGTGTCTCTAACCCGTACGGCCGCTCTCTGTACCAATACGTTCAACGTCATCCTCATGTGAACGCTCTTGGTCCTAGATCACCGACCTATATCCCCAATCAACGGGGACTTCCAGACGTCCTTGACATTGCTGTTGTCAAAGACTTGGCCTACCCTATCTCTATAGAAGCCGTGTCAGACCTCTCGTCTGATCACGACCCGGTAATACTCACTGTTCGGCCCACGCTGGACACACCTCTCCAGCCTCCCTATCGTGTAACGACAGTCAACTGGCGATCGTTCCACGATGAACTGGGTCGAACAGTACCATCTGACCCCCAGGTCGACATCTCCAGCCCGGATGATGTAGACCGTTTGGCCGACTATCTTCAAGAAGTCGTCACGTCCGCCATGGACAAACACACCTATAACGTCCCTGCGCCCAACAGACGGTCGCAGTTACCTGAAGAGGTGATTCTGGCCATCCGCAACCGGCGCCAGCTCCGCCGGAGATGGCAACAAACCCGGGACCCTGCCGTAAAACGCAGGCTGAACGCCCAATCAGACCTTGTCAAGCAGCTTCTGCTTGATGCCACTGCTCATCGATGGGACTCATATCTTGAGTCTCTGGAAGTCACGCCACAGTCCGTTTTTCGGGCTGCGCGCCGACTCACTGGCGAGAAAAGGACCCGCTACCCCCTACGATCACCGAACGGGATTGTGTACTCCGCGGCCGACAAAGCAGAAGTCTTTGCCGATACCATGGAGGAACAATTTACCGTTCACAGAGGCGTCTGTGACCCCGGCCACTCGGCAGCGGTCGCAGACTTCCTATTTGGATATTTTTCCCGCCCTCCCGCAGACCCAATCGACCCGTTCGACGAGGCTGAAGTGGAAACGGCCATTAGTCGACTGCGCCCCAAGCGGGCGCCCGGCGAGGACCGTATTGGTGCAGCGGCCCTACTTAACGCCCCAGCAAGTCTCGTTTTACTCATCCACGTGCTGTTCAATGGATGTCTCCGGCTCCATTACTATCCCAGCCCTTGGAAACGAGCCAAAGTCATCATGTTGCCGAAGGCTCGCAAGCTGCGTACACTCCCGGAGAATCATCGCCCAATCTCTCTTTTGCCAGTCTTATCGAAGGTGTTCGAGCGCCTCCTGCATCGCCGGACTACTCCCCTGCTGGATAATTTCATCCGGCAGGAACAGTTCGGCTTCCGCAGGCAGCATTCGACCACTCTTCAACTTGTCCGAGTTGTCACGCAACTCACCGACGCCATCAACAGGAACCATCAAACTGTCGCCGTCCTTCTGGACGTGAGCAAGGCCTTCGACAAAGTCTGGCACGAAGGCCTTCTCTATAAACTAGCCACCGCCCCTCTCCCTGCCTCATTTGTACATCTGATGCGGTCGTATCTCTGCGACCGCAAATTTAGGATCTGCGTCGACGGGACGTACTCTTCTGTCCGCCCCGTCGCCGCTGGCGTTCCTCAAGGATCTGTACTCGGCCCCGTTCTGTACCTAGTGTACACGAACGACCTGCCAGTATTGCCTGGAGTCACGCTCTCTCTCTATGCGGACGATGCGATGTACCACACCAGTTCTGCAAACCTTCGTTTTGCGACTGACGTGGTGCAGCGCCAGCTCGCATTACTTCCGGCCTGGCTAAGGAAATGGCGGGTGGCGATCAATACGGAGAAATCCGAGGCGATTGCCTTCTCCCGTCAGCTCACTTCCCGATGCCAGACCCTCTCCCTTGAAGGGAGCCCAATCGCTTGGCAACGTACTGTGAAGTACTTGGGCGTCACTCTTGATCGACGCCTAAGCTTCAGAGCTCACGTGTCCACAGTGCTCCAACGCGCCCGAGGCGTCAAAGCCAAACTATACCCATTCTTATCGCCTCGAGGACCACTGCCAGTGCGCACGAAGCTCTCGATTTATCTGCTCTTTTTACGAGCCGTCCTTATGTACGCAGCGCCTGCATTTTGGACCCAACTCGCCCCCGACGTCGTTAAACGCATGGAAGCCTTCCAAGCCCTTACCCTTCGCCTTATCTCCGGCTCTCCCTGGTTTGTAAAAAATGATACTATCAGGCGAGGACTGAAGATTCCGTCGCTCGATGGATTTGCGCGAACTCTTACGTTCAACCTCTTCCATCGGGCATCCATTTCAGACTTTCCACACCTCCAACACCTCGATAACGATGATGGACCACCACCAGTCAAACGCCGCCGCCCTCGAGCTCTGCTCGACGACCCGCCGTAATTTTAAAATAACAAATTGCCCTCTCACCATCTGTCCACGCGCCGACCAATCGGATCTCACCACCTTCCTAACAGTCAAATCAGGTCCGTTGCAGGCCGACAGATGGGTCGGGCGTTGTGCCGGCTTTAGGTGTGCCTAGCGCCACCTTCAGTCGGCAACTTCACCCCTCCAATCTCTCACCTGCCTCGGTATCGCCATAAGGCAGTCTACCGGACTCTTACCGGGCTGGCGGAAGTGTATCGACCCGTTGTGGGCGAACAAATCCCGCCAGTCCGTGCTAAGCGTTCGCGTAGACTTCCCTCTCAGGCCATTGGTGGATCGCGTCAGCGGTTCAGCCAATCACAGCCCGTCTCCAACACCTCCGCCAAAATAAAAAAGGGGGTACCCATCCTCGCAGCGACAAGTCTCGCACCAAGCACTCGCCAAGCTTCAGGCAGTCATCGGGCTCGCCCGGACGCTGCCGTCACTGGGGCACGCACTGCGCTGTGCCCTGCATTCATCGTGGTCGGCGGTTCATAGCGACGGACGCATTCTTATGAATATGGATGGACTCCAGATGCAGGCGAGTGAAGTAACCCCGGACAGAAGACAACACGCGGGCTTCATCAAACATCACCCGGTGATCGTCGTGGGAAAGAGCGTGTTCAGCAACTGCGGACTTTTCCGGCTGGCCCAGGCGGCAGTATCTCCGATGTTCAGAGAGGCGCGTCCGGACACTACGCTTCGTGGTGCCTATGTAGACCTGGCCACACGTACAAGGAATACTGTACACCCCGCACGACGAGAGTGGATCCCTGGCGTCTTTCACCGGTCGCAGGAACTGTTGGATCTTTTTGGTTGGCTTAAAGATCGTCCTGACGCCCCGCTTACTCAGCAACCTGCCGATGCGGTCAGTCACGCCACGGATGTAGGGCAAGACAGCAGAGCCAACAACCTCAGGCAACACCGACTCGTCCGGCCTACCAGATCTTCTCGGCCGGGCAGCTCTCCTAACCTCCGCAGCAGAATAGCCGTTGTACTGCAGTGCTTCCTCGAGATGCAGAAACTCATTTTCGAGATACTGGGGCTCACAGATTCTTTTTGCCCGGTCTACCAGAGTCTTCAGCACCGCCCTCTTCTGCCTAGGATGATGATTGGAGGTCTTGTGCCACTGTGGTCTTGAACACCGAAGACTACCAGCGGAAGATTGAAGGTTTATTAGATCCGGCCACTTATCGCAGGCTGAACAAAGATCCGACAACTACTGTTCTAAGAAAAACGGATTCTTTGGTTAAGCAATCTTTTCTGGCGCCTGATGTGAAGACGGCCGTCCGGTGTTCGGAGGCCCTTCCCCCTCGTCTCTATGGTTTACCGAAGATCCACAAGGAAGACGTTCCGCTGAGGCCCATCGTCAGTGCTATTGGCTCGCCTACTTACACCTTGGCAAAGCACCTCACTGGATTGCTCAAGCCGCACATCGGGCAGACGGATTCTTTCGTCCGTGACTCTTCTGATTTCCTTCGGAGGATCCGGGAGTTGGTGCTGGAGCCTGGCGATGTTCTCGTGAGTTTTGATGTGGTCTCTCTTTTCACCATGGTCCCTGTTCAGGAGGTCTTGGGGTATTTGGGTGACCTGTTCTCGGCGGACATCACTGCTTTGTTCCGGCAGGTCCTAACTACGACCTACTTCCAGTGGAATGGCGGCTTCTATGAACAGTTGGATGGCGTCGCCATGGGAAGTCCTCTCAGCACTGTGGTTGCAAACTTCTATATGGAGAAATTTGAAGAGTTGGCAATTTCATCTGCGCCTCTGAAGCCGAAGTGTTGGTTGCGGTATGTGGACGACACTTTCGTGGTCTGGAGCCATGGGGATGAAGAGTTGGAACGCTTCCTTGGACATCTGAACGCTGTGCACCCGCGCATACAGTTTACGATGGAGCGCGAGAGTGGTGATCAATTGGCTTTTCTGGATGTGTTGGTCCTGAAAAGGACCGATGGCAGCTTGGGACATAAAGTTTATAGGAAGCCAACGCACACCGACAGATATCTGCACAAGACCTCCAATCATCATCCTAGGCAGAAGAGGGCGGTGCTGAAGACTCTGGTAGACCGGGCAAAAAGAATCTGTGAGCCCCAGTATCTCGAAAATGAGTTTCTGCATCTCGAGGAAGCACTGCAGTACAACGGCTATTCTGCTGCGGAGGTTAGGAGAGCTGCCCGGCCGAGAAGATCTGGTAGGCCGGACGAGTCGGTGTTGCCTGAGGTTGTTGGCTCTGCTGTCTTGCCCTACATCCGTGGCGTGACTGACCGCATCGGCAGGTTGCTGAGTAAGCGGGGCGTCAGGACGATCTTTAAGCCAACCAAAAAGATCCAACAGTTCCTGCGACCGGTGAAAGACGCCAGGGATCCACTCTCGTCGTGCGGGGTGTACAGTATTCCTTGTACGTGTGGCCAGGTCTACATAGGCACCACGAAGCGTAGTGTCCGGACGCGCCTCTCTGAACATCGGAGATACTGCCGCCTGGGCCAGCCGGAAAAGTCCGCAGTTGCTGAACACGCTCTTTCCCACGACGATCACCGGGTGATGTTTGATGAAGCCCGCGTGTTGTCTTCTGTCCGGGGTTACTTCACTCGCCTGCATCTGGAGTCCATCCATATTCATAAGAATGCGTCCGTCGCTATGAACCGCCGATTGCATTGCATTGCATTATGGATGCGGGATGTCCCGTATAGTAGATAGATGGTAAGTTTCGTGCGCATGGCCAGGCGGCTGCGATACGAGAGGAAAGGAGATAATTTGGCTCGGACGCCGCGAGCCTTGGCAAGGGTTTCCGTCACGTGGGCGTTGAAGCAAAGGCGCAACAAGTTCCTGCCTGATGGCATCAGTTTCTGTGAAGGAAGGAATTCCCGACAGAACGACCTTGATTTCTCGCTCTGACGGGAGGGCAAAAGTATGAAATGAAACCTTACGCTCTGTCAGGAATGACTGAACAGAGCGGAAGTCTGGGATCGTAGCGGTCGCCAGCTTTAGCGAGGCGCCTTGGCACCTCGCCTCGACCTTGACCGAAGGGAGAGCTAGGGATAAGGAACGAAGCAGTTGTGTGTAATTCCTATTGTCAGGAATTACAATGGGTGGAATTCGTGGGGAAGACACAGTTTGGGTACCAGTTGAATACTCACGCTCGCGCTGAGTGCCGCTGTTACCGTGACTAGACGACTGATGTGCAGCTGAGGCGGCCGGCGGAGTTTGGGCCAGTTTTCGCTTGCGTTTGGCAGACTTGCCCTCCACAAGCGAGAACTGTCCGTCCCCCGACCCAACACTGCACATATCGACCGCACTTATATCACTTTCACAATCACTTTCACTGTCGTGAGGAAGTGGAGTAGAACGGAAGCCGGTTGAGCAAGTTTCTATTAAGGAAACAAGCGGCGCCGGCAGAGGATTCCGTGGCGTATTCGACGCCATTTCGGACAAGCCGAAATGAACGTCTACGCAGGTCTAGGATTGAGGGATCACCAGACACTGAAAACTATCCACAGGCACAATTGAACACGACACAGACCGCACAGCACTCGGAAACAAAAACACTCCCGCACAAGCTAAATAAAAACTGTTTTGCACTGTTGATGCGATGAATCTGATGAAGTTGATGATGCTGAAGACAATGGTGATGATGATAATTGTATAAACACAATATTTCCGCAGAAATTAAGAAAATTCTGCAGAGCAGAGACAGACACAGACTACCCGGGCAAATGCTCTAGGTAGACTCCCCGTCCGTCGAGGTGAAAGCATCTCCTTAAATAGTGTCTGGCATGGTTTATTTTCCATGGCCAATCAGAATCGAGTATGACGAGCTGGCTTCTCATTGGTCCGCGCGATACACCTGAAGCGGCCAAAAAGTTATAAATAGAGGCATCGTAGCCGTAACTCACTGTTGCTTGTTCCCAGTTCATTGGGGGACGTGTTCGGCGTGTCATCTATTCGAACACAATTTTTTCGCTACTGAAGATGGCCACCGGTGGTGCGGCCGAAACGTTTAGCAGTATTTTAAGCAATCGACCACGGCCTTTCAGCCCGGAAGTTTTAGAAGATAATCATAATGACAACGGCCGTAAAAGCCTACGTACTAAGATTTCCTAGCAATGTTATTCGCCTTATTAGTTTTATATTTTCTGATTCATTATTTATGGGTCGTTTGAATTATTAGTTTGCCTTTCCTTACTTCACAAAATTACAATATTGATAATTAATATGATTAAAATACAATAAACACTTACATACTACCATCTAGTATTTCCTACTATCAACATAGTCTGTATGGTATACACATAAAATAATAACACATAATAATTATATAAATAAACACATTAAAACCTTATACTAATGATTGGTTTTTGTTATCCTTTTTTAAAACTGGTTTGGGGTATTCCCCTCAATCACATACTTGTTTTATTCATAATTAAGTTTACATTATTCTGATCATTTGTATTGGATTCTCTTATTTTGTTATTTTTGGTTCTAAATTTGTATAGCTAATATGGTTTAAGTTCTTTCATTAATGTGGTTTACAGCTATAAAGTTTTCTGTCTTAAAAATAGGTTTTTGGGTATCTTGATATTATGTCCTTTTAATTTATTTGTTCTGGGCTGTTACTTCTCACTACTCCATATCTTACTGGGTCTACTAACTATTTTACTTGGATGATACTCATATTATTTGTTTTTTAACACATTTTGTTCTAACTTGAATGTCTTTAATTTCTTTGAATTAAGATTGGTTCTAGTTTTATGAAAGCGTTTTATTTATTATTGTGATTACTTCTTTCTGTTATTTTTATTTAAGTTGATTTTACTCCTTCCAGATGACTTCTTCCCTTCTTTTACTATATGATCTTAATTTGTAGAATAAGGCAAAAACTTCGTTGTGCTACAATACACACGTTTTAATAATACAATGTATTACTTTCAATATATATATAATAATAATAACAATAATAATAAATGTGTATATGTAATTAATAACATACAATATTACAATGTTGATGTGTAATATGTTAATAATAACATACTAAATGTAGACACACATCAAATGATAATTACTATGGTGTTAAATACATGTCTAAAATGGTACACCAAAACCTTGAATTAAACTCTTTTTGGTATTTTAGATAATAACAGATGTAGCAACGCTTATAAAGCGCACATCCAGTGGAATTATGCCTTAACCAATTATATTTTTTTCGACAATATAATTTTTTAAAACAATTGTTCTTCAGAGTGTAAATTCTCTCCACTCACAAGCACTCAGAATGTTACAGTGGTTACCATATGGTGGTGAACGACATACATCTCCCTCGCATTCGCACAAACACATAACATCGAAACAACGTTTCTGTAACTATGAGAGAAATCTTTTAAAAATATAATTACAGACAAAAATTTAATTAACACATTAATGATTGTTTATCTCAACTTTCTATGTTATAAACCACATACGTTTTAATAATTCAAAACAGAATATAATTTCCTACAAGACACACTTATAATAATAATACTTGATCAAATACAAAAGAATGTAGACACATCAAATGATAGTTAGTGTGGTATTAAAAAAACATGTATTCTGAATTAAAGTCATTTTGGTATCTTAGATAACAACAGACGCGACAACGGTTACAAAGTGGACATCCTCTAGAGTCATGCCTTGACCACTCATATTTTTTTACCAGTGAAGTATACGCTGCACCAGTAAAATTATACATCATATAGTACATCTGATTAACCAGCTTTGTTTTAGCAATTAGCAAATCTTTTATTTGAAGATATTCAATATTATGATTGTTACAATAACTAATTGGTTTATTGATATGAGTGTAAAAAATTCATTACGAATAAACAACTTAATTTTGTTAATCGTTTTTTCATTTCGTATTGATATCCATCTACTCACTGTACTACGATTATTTCTAAAATTATAATCAAATTTAATCATGTCTCATTGACAATATAATCTTTTAATACCATGTATTTCTCTGTTTAAAATTTTGTTTACAATATTACCTCCAAGCGACAGCTTGCTCTTTCTCTGTAAATGAAAAAAATGAAACAGTTAATTAAATAAACAGAGAAATCTACTTCAACAATTAAAAAACATTATTAATATTATTATTATTGTTCGGTCCTGTTGTTGTTTATTTTGTCTGGAAAAAAGAGAGAAAAAATTAATACATAACCACTTCTGTATAAGTAAATATTAGAAGTACTGAAATATCATACTCACATAATCGATATCCAGTTGAACGCTCACTTTTTCGTTTGCCAGCGGAGTGTGCGAGGTTACACGTAGAGACAGCACACAAGGCTTCACCGCTTTCAGCTGGTCCTCCATAAACACATCACTCCATCTTTTCGGGAGGTATACGTAGAATAGTTTGTCCTCCGGCTGCGGACAGGCTCCGGTGTCTTCCAGATCCACCACTACTGAGTCACTAAATTTTGTATTTACTAACTTCATGCATACGATGTGGTATTTTTCGCCTAACGAGAGACTGGATAAGTCCCTTTTTGGTAAAAACTTTTCAACTGCCTTCGCGTTAGCGATGATTCCTTCCATGACGAGTACTGATGGCTGCATAGGGAAACACTGACGTATTTATTCCATTTCCCCCGACCACGTTCTTTCCTTCCAAAGCGTCATCTCCTTCGGTCATGACCGGACGATGACACAGACGTCGGCTGCAACCTAGCTTCCTACCCCGCACCCCCACCCCACACCTCCACCCCGGACCGCATCGAGTCCGTCGGTCACGACCGGACGACAACCTAGCTTCCTACCCCGCACCTCCTCACCGCTCCAATCAACGTGGAGCCTCCCCACCCCGCACCTCGACTACCTATTTTGTTCAATTACTTTGTCTGGAAAAAAAAGAAATTTGTCTGTCGCTCTGCAACGACCGGGTTTACCCCACCCCGCACCCCACCTACTGCAATCGAGTCCGTCGGTCACGACCGGACGATGACATCAGCGACAACCTAGTTTCTTACCCCCACCCCCCACCCAGAGCCTCATCACCCAGCACCTCGCCTACCTATCGCTCCGAAACGACCGGGTTTACCCCACCCCGCACCCCGCAACGCGCGTCACCGGTCACGACGACCTACCCCACCCCGCACCCCGCGCAGCTGCTCCTCGCGAAACCGATCGGTGCCAAACTGTCTATATAGGGAACCGACGACGCGAAGCCGGCCTCAGTCCTTGACGAAAATTCACAATGGCTAGCAAGAGCAGCAGCAGCAACAGCGAACACCGTGCTATCAGTGGTAATGTAATTACAATAAAATTTATGATACTCGACAATACACTAAACACACAAACAGTATTATTAGATTACAAACACACGGTTGTTGATAAAATTTGTAACGAACCTGTAGCATTAAATAATTATATAAAGTGGTATTTAGCAGTTCGTGTATCTTTTAAAAAACTAATAAACACCGAAAATATTTATTTTACCGCAGTATTCAGATCACGTACAGAACTTAAATCCCAGTGTGACGATATCGATGAACAGTATTCGATAGCTAGCGAGAAAATAATGGAGTGCGTTGACAAATTCACGCGTGACGGAAGCGGGTGGGTTGAAAACGGTGTCGAGACGCTGGAATTAAATATCACAAAATATAATCCTCTTGTGGGGTCAAGCTTTCTGCCTACACCATCAAAATTGTCAAACAGTAGGAAAGGAATTGTCAACGTTAAAAATTTAAAAGATGAAAAGTGTTTCTTGTGGTCTGTGCTCACCTGTATACACCCGATCGCGTGTAACCCGCATCGCGTTAGCCACTAACTTCCGTACGAAGAAGAAATAAACATGAAGAACATTCCTTATCCCGTTGCAGTCGACAAGATAAAACGGTTCGAAAAATTAAACTCAAACATATCCGTTAACGTTTTTGGCTATGAAGACGAGGTATATCCTTTACGTATCACTGAACATCGCGGTAGAAAGTACCACGTAAACCTACTGCTACTGTCCAACGCGAATACTACTCACTACTGCCTCATACGGAACCTTTCGCGTATGCTTTCGTCGTTGACAAAACAACAAAGCGCTTCGTTTTACTGCAACTACTGTCTACACAGATTTGCGGACAATAAAAATAGCAACGCGGCGCGAAAACGAGTTGAAGAACACGAACGCAACTGTTCTCAGCACGGCGTACAGAAAGTAAAACTTCCTGACGAGAACGAAAAGTGGATGTATTTTAAAAACTTTTCACTTTATCACCGCGTACCTTATACGGTATACGCTGACTTCGAATCGTTTATTGTTCCAACCACCGGTAAAAACGTGGCACATCATATACCAGCCAATTTCTGCTATGTGATAGTTGACTGGATGGGGAAAGCCGTCAAGGAACCTGTAATATACCGCGGTAAAGACGTGGTGGACAAGTTCCTTCGTGTGCTTTTAGCCGACGTTCAACGACTCGACAGAAAGTTTAATAAACCGATCCGAATGACAGCGGTCGATGAACGGTCTTACCGAAACGCCACGCACTGTCGTCTGTGCAAGAAGCCGTTAACGGACGACACGGTTCGAAACCATTGTCACATAACGGGGGACTATTTAGGCGCTGCTCACAATGTGTGTAATATAAATTACAAAATACCTACTCACGTTCCGTTTTTTTTTTCATAATTTAAGTGGGTATGACTCGCATCATTTGATGCAGGGTTTCGGAAAGTACAAGGAAGATGAAATAACGTGTATCGCTACTACAAGCGAACGTTACATCTCCGTTACACTCGGTCCGCTCCGGTTTCTCGATTCTCTGCGGTTCATGAACGCGTCACTTGAAAAACTCGTCTCTAACGTATCCGCGGATAAATTTAAAATACTTAAACAATTTTACACGCGTAATGTAGATTTACTGTTACGTAAAGGTGTGTACCCTTACGAATACGTTACAGACGATTCAAAATTTGACGAGAGCCAGTTACCGGACCGCGAACATTTTTACAACGGGTTGGCAGTGTCGTATATAGACGAAGACGATTACGCGCACGCTCGAGCGGTTTGGTCGTCTTTCGACATGCAAACGTTCGGCGAGTATCATGACCTTTACGTAAAAACGGACGTACTGCTGCTTGCTGATGTATTTGAAAACTTTCGAAACATGAGCTTGCAGTACTACGAACTCGATCCGTGTAACGTTTTTACCACCGCCGGTTTAGCGTGGAACGCGATGCTGAAAATGACAGAGGTTAGGTTAGAGTTACTCCGCGACATAGACATACACCTGTACATTGAAAGCGGGATCCGGGGCGGCTTAGCAACAATTTCTAATCGGTACGCCAAGGCCAACAACCCGTACATTCCCGATTATGACGCAAGCAAGCCGCACAACTATTTGCTGTACCTCGATTGTACCAACCTGCACGGAACGGCTATGACACAGCCTTTACCACTGTCCGGTTTTCGATGGTTGGAACGTACAGAGATCGATACGTTGAACGTGCACGCGTTACGCGACGATGGTGACACCGGCTACATCCTCGAAGTCGATCTGGGGTATCCACATTAACTACACGATTTACACGGTGACTACCCTTTAGCACTCGAAAAGCGTACTATTACAGACAGTATGCTTTCACCGTACTGCTATCGCATGAAGCTGTTAAAAGACTTTGTGTGCAGTAACAGTAAGGTAGAGAAACTGATAACGTCCCTCGAGGACAAGATAAAATACATTGTACATTACAGAACATTGAAACTCTACCTCGAACTAGGAATGGAGTTGAAAGCGATTCACCGTGTGTTGGGATTCATACAGTGCGTGTGGTTGAAACCTTTCTTCAAGTTTAATACGGAGCGACGAAAGGAAGCCAGAAACACCTTTGAAAAAGACTTTTTTAAGTTAATGAATAACGCGCCGTACGGTAAATCGTTGGAAAACGTACGGAAGCGAATCGATTTCAAGTTAGTTGCAAACAGAAGAAACTTTTCAAACTAACGGCTAACCCCAGGTTACAACATTTTTTCATCTATAACAATGACCTGGTAGGTCTCACGATGAAAAAACCCTCCATTACACTCAACCGACCTTTGTACGTTGGGTTCAGTGTATTGGATATTAGTAAGCTGATCATGTATCGGTTCCATTACTGATTCACGATGAATTCGTACGGGTCACGTGCATGTCTATGCATGACAGACACGGACTCTCTGTTGTACGACATTCGCACCGACGATGTGTACAAAGACATGGGGGAACATCTCGAACTCTTTGACACGTCGGAGTAACCTAAGGCACATCCGTGCTACAGTGAAACGAACAAGAAAAAGTTGGGTACTTTTAAAGATGAAACAAATTGAATACCGATACTTGAATTTGTCGGGTTGCGTGCAAAATGTTATTCATTCGTTACGGCAAACGATAAGGAGAAAAAGGTAGCGAAAGGTGTGCCACGTTCCGCGATAGCTACACAGTTGAAACATCGACTTTATAAGAAATGTGTAAAGACCACTTCTCAAACGTATACTACAGCGCAGACTATCCAGAGTGAAAAACATAACCTATACACGCGAAAGCTTACAAAATTATCGCTGTCACCGTACGATGACAAACGATATGTCTTGGAGGACGGTGAAACAACACTGGCGTACGGTCATTACAAACTCTGTCAACCCAGACGCGAGATAATCCAGCAAGCGAGAAAATCCGTTATAAATTATACGTTCGATATATTTTGATATAAGACTCGCTTGCGGTACCAACACACTGTCAGTAGCGACGATGAAATCGGTGTGGTTCAGTGAAAACGTGACGGTATATCTCTACCAAATTTTTGCGATTCGCGATTCGGGTGGCGATATGTAATACGTACGCAAAACAATTGCAAAGAAATTGCACAGACCTGTGAGATGGAACTTTCCCAGACGTGCGGTGGAGGTAAAGGGGTTACACGATCTGTACCAATCGGATTTGGTGGAAATGATACCGCATGCCAAGTTGAACAAGGGGTACAAATACCTAGTGACAATAATTAACGCGTTTAGCAAGTATGCATATGCGATTCCCTTAAAAACTAAATCGGGTGTTGAAGTAACGCAGGCTCTCGAACCTATAATTGTAAAAAATAAAATGAAATACCTGCAAACGGATAGGGGAAAGAGTACTTTAACAGTACCGTACAAGCTTTACTAAAGAGATTCAACGTCAAACACTAATCAACGTATAGCGAGAAGAAAGCGTCCATCGTGGAGCGATTTAATCGTACGTTGAAAACGAACATGTACCGTGCTTTCAGCGAACAAGATCATTATCGGTGGTTGTTGCTTTTACCCAAACTGGTGATGGAATACCACGATAGACTGCACAGAACTATAGGGATGAAGCCGCGACAAGTCGACGAGAGCAACGAGCGAATAGTGTTGGAACGAATAAGAAAAAATACTTCACCGCAGAAAGTGAGCAAGAAACATAAGTTTAAATTAGACGATCGAGTGCGTATCAGTAAATACAAAATCACATTTGCTAAAGGTTACACACCAAACTGGACGAACGAGATATACACCGTGCACAGAGTTCAGCCAACAGTACCGGTTACGTACTTGTTGAAAGATCACACGGTTACGTTGTGGAAGGTGGCTTTTATGAACAAGAATTGAGTAAAATCAGCGTTGGCGATGTGTATCTCGTTGAGAAAATATTACAACGTAAAGGTGAGTGCGTATTGCCGCGTATGAGTTGGTTTACGGTAAACCGTAGTGTACGCGCTTTACAGGAGTATTGTTGAGAAGGCTAAAGCCCACCAAACGCTGTAATGCCAGATAAGAAGAAGAATAAGTTGTGTACACACTATCCTGATTAAGAGTGACTAACACATCCAAGAACGGCAGGGAATTGTTACTTTCTAACTCATACCTAAACTTAACACAAGGAGTTAAATTATTCAGATACTCAAAAATTCGATTAAGTTTTCTTTACCATGTCACCAAATAACAAAGGTGTCATTTGGTTTAAGTATGTTTATGGTCATAACTACCACAGATTGTTTAGTAGTCGAAACGATGGTAATAGTTTGACCTACCCCTTCTGATAATATTCACTTATTATTTAACTTATCTTCATGTAAACAAAACGTATGCCTCTAGCGTGGTCGATATAATCACAATCGATGCCGTGAAAAAGATTTATACTGTGAGACAATTAACAATTAACTCTAGCAGACAACGGTTCCATAACACAATTACCGCCGTATTATCGATCTGATGGCAAACGATTGTCACCGTCGCGTGCCGTGGTACACTATTCAAGTCAACACACGCAACACCGTTCTACCTGTCGCTTGCCTGTTTAATATTTTCAATTACTACATTAACACCTGATGTTGCTGGTACAGTAATACTTGCCTTAATCGGACTCCCAATGGGGCAGGATGTTATTCTGCTGTATTGAAGGTAATATACTACTGTAAGTATGAAAATTAAACAAAGAATGTGGACGTAAATGAGATAAAGTGAATACATACTCATTACTAATTACTCATACTCATACTCATACTCATACCATACTCATACTCATACTCATACCATACTCATACTCATTAATATACTCATACTACTCGTACTCATTATTAATTTATTTACATTATAGCCAGTATCTAAATTTGATGTGGGCAAGATAAATTTTGCGAGGCCCTCTGGTGGCACAAGAGGACGGATTTTATATAGAGAAAAAAGTTTTTTGAAACTGTCAAATTTTTATTCATAAAAATGCAAACATCTTCACTTTAACTAACATTATTAAGTAATAACTAACAATAAAGAATTAAAGAAACAGAAATTTCCTGCTTTTAGCCTTACTGAACTTCTTAATAACTGTATCGTAATCCAGCTTAGATGCTGTATCTGCTTCAATAGATAAAACTGCCAAAGCTGAAAGTCTTTGCTGACCCATTGTACTTCTTAAATAATTTTTTATTAGTTTTAATTTTGAAAAGCTCCTTTCAGCGGAGCCTGTACTTACTGGTACTGTTAACAAAATTCGAATGACAATATAAATATTTGGGTAAATTTCTTTTAAGTTATTTTCTGTTATGTATTGGAGCAGCTGTTTCACATGTTTAATGAAGTCGGGTAAATTTGAGATCATTGTTTGTAATTCTTCATATAATTCGTAAGGTTGGAAGTCACTGCTCTCACCCACTCGCAGAACTGTGTGTAAATCTTGACAGTTGACAGTTTTTTAATATATGCTCTTTTGGAATATTTTTTAACTTGCTTAGATTATAGAGAAAACCAAAATTTTCAAAATGTTGATTTAAAGATATAAATCTTGAATCCATATTGCCCACTATGGAATCAATCATGGTGTTAAAAAAATCTGTTTCGTACCGGCTTTTGGGAGACTGTATAGGTTCATCGCTGCTTTCATAATCGAACATCGTTTTCTTTTTGGCTACCCTTTTATTTTTAAAGTCTTTTGGCAGATCATAACTGCTTTTCTCAATAAATTGACGAGCGTCAGACAAGCATTGTTCGAACCCAGTTTGTCGATATTCTTTGATCCAGTCACAAAATGTACGCAAATGTTCAAGAGCAATGCTTAAATGGACTTGTACAGATTGCCATAATTTGCTTATGATATTAACACGCGATAATATCTCATACCATAAATGTAATGATATGATAAATTCTAAGCTGAGTATTTCGTTCAAAACCGAATCACAATCACTGAGTGTGTCTGATTATTCCGTGTGATTTTTTAAGCTTTCAATGCATTCAACATCATCAAATTGCAATAATATGGCCTTCACTGCCTCGATTCTGCTTTCCCACCTTGTGTCTGATAAAGGCTTTATAGTAAGCTTTAATTTGCCTTTGATTAATTCCCAGCGTTTGCTGGATCTTGAAAATAGCAAATAAATTTTCTGAGTAAAACCAAAAAATGTTTTTGCTGCTGCAGAAGAATTAGCTGCATCTACCAACAGCAGATTCCAACTATGACACCACAAGGTGTAAAAAATGCCCTGGGATTAATATTTAATATTCGAGTTTTAACTCCACTATTTATGCCCACCATATTTGCACCATTGTCGTATCCTTGGCCACGACAGTTTTGAATATCTAATCCATTTTTTTCTAGCTCTTCCAGTATTGCATTAGTTAGATATTCTCCAGTCGTCTCAGCGACAGCAAGAAATCCGATAAAGTTTTCTTCTATTGTGCCGGTTGATGTATTACAAAATCTTAAGATAACTGACATTTGTTCAACTCGACTATAGTCTATAGTGCAGTCGAGCAAAATAGAATAATATTTTGCCTCTTTTACCCTACGAATCACTTCATCGGTAATTGTTTTTGACATCAATGTGATCAATTCATTTTGAATATCGTGGCTTAGATAATGGTGTGCAAGTTGTTTGTCATTAATGCGTTTCATGTGTTCCCGTAATGTAGGATCATATTTAGATATCAATTTAAACAAGTCTATGAAGTTACCAGAATTCCCACTGTCGTCGCCTACCTTGAAAGATTCTCTGTGACCTCTAAATGCCAGATTATGAGAGGCTAAGAAATTAATGATACCAATTAATCTCTCAAACAAATTGTGCCAATGTTTTTGAGATTCACGAATTAGCCTTTCGTTTTCTTGGTCTATTGTTTTTCCATGCTTTATTCCTTTCTCTAATGTCATCCATTGGAACATAAATGCCATATGTTCTTTGGTATTCTCATGTCTTTGTAAAATACTACTTAAGTGTTTCCAGTCACAGCACCCTCCCTGTACCATCTGAGTTTGCGAATTGCCAAATAGTCTGCATGGAAAACAGAAAATTTTATTTTGAGAATTTGAATAAACCAACCAGCGACGATGTTGAGTTTCACCATTAATTAGTTTTCTTGAGAAATGAAAATTAGAAAAGTGCCTAAGATCATCGTCTTTGGGATAATCTTCATCACTGTTATTTAACTGCTATGTAAGGCCGCTTTGAACTATATCATGCCGCTGAGAATCCGTTATGGGAAACGTCCACATTCCCGGATCCGAACTAACAAATGCTTGTTTAACTACATCACTGGCATCGCTGCTAACTGGCGGAGAACCTATTTGTTCTTCTTGAATTCTACTGCTCAACACAGGAGTTTCAGTTTCAGATTCCGATTGACTAGAGTTTGATCCTATCTCTATTTCCGACTGTGGTTCGGTACTCAGTGCGTCTGGAGTACTTCCCAAATTCAACGGAGTCTCGGACGTGGCTATATCTTTTTTGGAAGTCGAAGCAATCGATTCAGATGATTCTGTACTACCAAATGCAGTTTTTTTGAGAAACTTCATCATACCTGAACTTAAAACCTGATTTGATACAGCTCTTTCAGCTTTCCTTTTTCTTTTTGCTGAACCAGATTCCCATTTTATCCCGATATCTCTAACTCTCCTGGGGCCTGGGCCCGACATGTTAAGATAAGAAGGTCATATATTGTATCTGTAACCTGTAAACAATAACATTTTTATTTCTTTGCATAAATACACTCTAAACCTGAATGTAAGAAATCTGACGCTCCAATGTAGGAAACGAGAGATTCCTACATTCGTAAAGTAGGAAACTAGCATTTTATACATTGTAATGTAGGAAACTAGCATTTCTACTTTCATAAAGTAGAAAATCAGAATTTCCTACATTTATACAGATAAATTAAAAGATTAATCATCTTTTAACCATAGAGATAGAATAATTATATAGGTTCTATATAATTATTAATATACAACAGTAAAAAAAAAATTAAATATATTAATGAAATTATAGATAGAATGTTTAAAGCGGTAGATGTCATTGTCTGAAGCACCACGTGCTACTGTATGGAACGCTCATGAGGTTATGATCTTCATTATGAGCTTATTATTCAGACAGCTAATGATATGAAAAATTTGTTTAATGTATTTATTGTCAAATCATTTAGTAAATAAAATAAACTGTACTGAATTCCATTATTCTTATACATGTACAGTGAAGGCTCATTGCATAATTAATATAATTATAAATCTTTATTTCCTCACTTTAGATACCCACTTTTAAAAATTTTGGAGTGACCATATCCTACCAGCAATTTTTACTATCTTACTTATTTTTTTTATTTGCAGTAAGCCACATACATATAATTAAGCAAATTTTTTTAAATTAAAATGCAAATACATTTATCTAGACATACAATTTATACATGGTCTCGAAGACTGACTTCGAATCATGGCTTCGACAAATCACCTTTGAAGACTTTAAGTTTTAAAATATAAGTGTTTATGAACTTATAAATGCCATTCAATTTGATTTATATTAAGCACTTTATTTTAAACATATGAGTCAATAACATTAATATATAAAGATTATTGTAAATATATATCAAATTTTTTATAAACATTGAAAATCAAATTCTCAATTTCCAGACCTATCTATAAGAAAAATTTGGCATGTACTTATAATAACCTTTATGTATTGATGTTACAGTTTAATATATTTAAAACAAAGTTATTTATAAAAATAAGAAATCAAATTGAATTTCTATAGAGAGTTATATTCTTCAAACTCTTCGAAGACTTGTATGATTTGAAGTCAGTCTTTGAGACCATGTATAAATTGTATGTCTAGATAAATGTATTTGCATCTCAATTTAAAAAAATTTGCTCAAAATATATGTATGTGGCTTACTGCAAATAAAAAAAATAAGTAAAATAGTAAAAATTGCTAGTAGGATAAGGTCACTCCAAAAATTTTAAAAGTGGGTATCTAAAGTGAGGAAATAAAGATTTATAATTATATTAATTATGCAATGAGCCTTCACTGTACATGTATAAGAATAATGGAACTCAGTACAGTTTATTTTATTTACTAAATGATTTGACAATAAATACATTAAACAAATTTTTCATATCATTAGCTGTCTGAATAATAAGCTCATAGTGAAGATCATAACCTCATGAGCGTTCCATACAGTAGCACGTGGCGCTTGAGACAATGACATCTACCGCTTTAAACATTCTATCTATAATATCATTAATATATTTAATTTTCTTTTTGACTGTTGTATATTAATAATTATATAGAACCATATAATTATTCTATCTCTAAGGTGAAAAGATGATTAATCTTTTAATTTATCTGTATAAATGTAGGAAATTCTGATTTCCTACTTTATGAAAGTAGGAAATGCTAGTTTCCTACATTACAATGTATAAAATGCTGGTTTCCTACTTTACGAATGTAGGAATCTCTCGTTTTCTACATTGGCGCGTCAGATTTCCTACATTCAGGTTTAGAGTGTACTTTAAGTACCTACACATTATAAAACCTACTACACATGTCCACAACGAATAATTATTTATAATATTATATTATAAATATAATATTATAAATAATTATAATATATTAATAATAACAAAATCTAAATGTAATTTCTTGTGTTTCATATTGTATTATATATTTTTAATATTGGCTACTGATATTTTGTGGATAGTAAAGGACGAAGCACTGACATTACAGTTTTCAACAAAAAATAAGAAAATGAAACGCTAAGATGCAAGATAATAATAAAATTAGCATCACAAAATTAAAGTATTATGCATCATAACTAATTCATAAATAAATAAATAAATTATCAAAGCGTATATACAAGATTTATATATATGTATACATATATAATTGTAAGTGAACAACTAAGTGCAATGTCACAATAAATTATTGTCAAAAGCCAAGCTTTTAAACTCAAGAATACTAATATGTAATAAGAAGAGACTAAGGAAAATGTGATGAAACAAATAAAGTTTATAAAATCATTGTTATATGCGATTAACATTTATTTTCCAAATGGTCACGATTTTTAAAGTTATAAACTTTTTATATAAAAAAATATTTGCTTTCAAGTACTTTTTCCACTATAGTTATAATCAGGTTCGCTGAGAGAAAGTCGAAGTCCCGGAATAAATTTTGATTAAATGAAAAGTAGATACGTTTTAGTACACAATTTTATTACAAAACTTATTATAATATATATTTAATATGTATATTTTAACAAGTTTTGTAATAAAATTTATATTTTATCCAATGTAGTAATACACTAGCATGAATTTAAACTAATATGACTGTATATAATTAATAGCAAAACACATACCTTTAAAAGTTTCCAAAATTAAGAAAAAAACATGTTAGCTCACAAACAATCAGTTCAGCCATTCCACGTTAAATGAGACCCAAAGCTAAATTAAAAAAAAAAAAAATGTACTTATAAACTATATGATTGACTCAATTTTTAGTTAGCTTTATTCATATGTGATGGTACAATCATGGTACATTTTATAATTACCTAAAATATGGTAATGAGATCATAAATATTGTATTTTTCTATTTTTTGACATACCCAATCCAACCTCAAACACCCGATATCGAATTTACAGTGAGTGGACTATATCACAATATTTGCCAGGATTTGAACTAATTCATGACAAAAAACGGTGTCACATCACAAAAACAGTGTGCAGTTATTGAGATAAGCAAGCCAAGCCTTAATTACGTCAGAGGCGGAGAATGTGTTGACAACGACAAAACGGCGATGTCAACACGTTAGACAAAGAAAATGTGACGTCAGTACACCCCACTTCCGCAAAATTCAACAGAGAATTGTCGTCATTTAGCTGCAGCGACTGATCAGTGCCGGCCGGCCAAAACAAATTCACTCCCGGGTGAATTTTAACTTTTTAGACCACTGTAGGTGGTTAATAAACAGTATAATATCTACAATCAAAATGTATTAAGGAGAGTTATAGTTCGGCTTTGTGTAGGCGTCCTCGACCGACTAAATCGTCCGTAAAAGATCGACGTATAGAATCGGTCCCACGACGGTGGGTTACGTGGGTTGACACGAAGGTGTCCCGTCAAGCGCCGTAAAAATACACCGATTGTGCCGATGTACGAACGAGACTAGCAGTGCGAGGAAGCCAACACGAAATTGGTGAGAACGTTCCTTTTACATTTTCAATCCTTTAATTATTTCCAAATACCAAATTTTAAATCAATTATTTAAAAAATCATTTAAATTTTTCATTATATTTAAAAGGAGCTCCACTATGCATAAAGTTGTACCATGAGAATGAAAGGGTGAGTGGTTGTGTGCGTGCGTAATTATTTCTAAGTGCTGGGTTGAGCAAGACATATAACTATATATCTGTGTTGAATTAATATGAAAGTTACTTTGAATTAATAAATGTATGTCTTATCCTATAACATGTATTAATGCAGCGTATATTCTTTGTATAAGGTAATTCCATGTGGACAACGCCCATGGCGCAATATGTAATACTTATCAATGTTTAATATTAATAAATACTTTTATATGTTATTTGATGTGTCTTTATTTCAGGTAATTGGTTCCACTAAACTGGTACGTATTAACACGAATTCTGGCCCTAAAAGTAGATTTCGATCATGTTACCTTAACAAACATGGCGCCCGAAAATTATTGACGTATAGACAAAATTTACATTTTCACCATAAGTAATAAAACAATAAATGTAATTGATTACATTTTGCGCCCGAATTGCAGGGACTAATTGATTACACATATTATGACTTTTATGAATAAAATTATTATAATGTGTGTCTAACATGTGAAAGTATAATTACCTAAGATGTAGTAATTCACGGATGTCGACTGGGGGGACATGCACACGATGGTGTTTAAATTTATTTTTTTGATAATATTGTTATGAACTGGCTACGCATAGGCTGAGAATTGACCTATGTTGGTGTTATTGACTAATACTAATAACCACGCAAAATATAAAAATTGTCAACTTCTAAAAGTTCTAAACATAAAACAGTTTTTTACTTATTTTATTTCAATGTACCGGACCGATCAACAATCATTACCTATTTATTTAATATTTATCGTTTTCAAACAATGAACCACACTCATTCTCACATCAAAATCTGTCAGAAAAACAAAATAAGATTACATACGGCGCACGATGGAATGACTGCGTGCGGCACTCTGCCGTTGAGAAGCGTGAACGTAGGCGAGAAGCAAACGGAATGGGAAATCCCCGGCGGGCGGGGATCATAGAGGTATATAGATAGAGGGGGCAAAGTATAGGCGCTCGTGTAAAGGCCCCTTCACACGACGCCACCATGGCCGCGCCACCACGTCAACACATAGGTTCAAATGAGATGCTGGCGGCGCCACCACTGGTGGCGTGATGTTTTTTCCCTGCCACTGCTCATTTGAACTTATGTGGTGACGTGGTGGGGCGGCCATGGTGGCGTCGTGTGAATGGCACGAATGGTGGGGCCCTTAGTGGAAATGTCCACGCAGAAACATCACACGCTCGTTTCTATCATTGTCTACTGACGCATGCGCGAGAATGGAACTCGCGTGATTCCATCTCTCTTTTCCAGCCGGACGGTTTCTCAGCCAGTTCACCACTGTAATGTCTTCTCTATACATATAAAGATGGTGGGTTAAATAACTACACTATATGAATTGTATATACGGACCGTGGTCGTTGGAGTATTATCCTGGGTCTCTATTACAACCCGATAACCCACTGAAATTAAGACTGTACAAAATAACATGAGAGTATCAGGTCGGTCCTGATTGGTTTAGGTTAATACTGCGAGCCACGGCCATGCTTTATTGTATCATAGATCATCATTAATACATATACAATATTATTATAGACAACACAAATATAGAATACATATATATAATATTATTATATATATAACACCTTCCTACCAAATTTAGAACAAATTGAAAATTACATTGAGTTAATGTTCAATTCCAAGTAGGATACATACTGAATGAAATAACCCTTAGCACAATAAAGTAATAAACAACATAATTATTCACCAAGACAATAACATGATAGAAATAGCACAAAATGATAACAATAAGTAATTACAGATCCAGTCTGTCAATTGGCTTACGAGCTCTGTGTGAGCGTCTAACAACAAAAGGTGAAGGAGCTTCGCTTACATTGTTAGCTGACCGGTTGATAGGTCGAGTTGGAGAGGGGTTAGGAGAGTGAACAGCTGAGAGGGAGTGTCGATAGGGACAAGGAGTAACGTCAGCGGGTCTATGATTGGTAAGTGTGCGGGGTGAGGCTGCATGAGCAGAAGGACCATCAGCTGACTGACTAGGATAGTCAATTTCCAGCTGCTCGCCGACATCCCTTGTCTGATTATTTACATCTAAGCCTACTCCACCCGTATCTGTAGCAACTATTTGGTCTATGTGCCTTTCCACAATATACCAATACTTATTTTTACTATGTACATGACATCGCTAAGTTGTTTTATCACAATGCCTTCAACCCATTTATTTTTTGAACGATAATCCCTTACTAAAACAGATTGGTTTAAGTACAAATACCTAGTTTTATTACCTCTAAAGTAAGATTTCTGTTTTTCTTGTTTTTGTGCTACAGTATTGCTGAGATTGGGTCTCAACAAATCAAACCTGGTTCTTAGATTTCTGCCAAACATTAATTTAGCCGGCGTCTCGTTAGTGGTTACATGAATTGAGTTGCGATAATCGAATAGAATTCGACTTAGCGCTACTGATACATTTACACTGTCTCTAAATGCACCTCGTAATTTGTATTTAATATATTTCACTGAGTTCTCAGCCTGCCCGTTTGACTGTGGATGATACGGTGCAGACGTTTTGTGTTTTATACCATTGTTTCCCAGGAACCTTTGAAATTCAGCTGAATTAAATGGCGGGCATTATCACTGACAACCACCAGGGGCAAACCAAACATTGCAAATAATGACCTTAAATTGTCAATTGCCAGATGGGCCGCAGTTGAGGCCGTTTCGAAAACCTCAAGCCACTTAGAATGAGCATCAATTATTATTAAATACATTTTTCCTTTGATTGGACCGAGAAAATCTAAATGTAGACGCTCCCATGGTTTTCTGGGATAATGCCATACATGTAATTCTGCTTTTGCTGGTCTGGGTCGTTCCATAAGGCAAGAAGAGCAACTGTTTGCAATACTCTCAATGTCTGAATCAATATTTGGCCAATAAACATAACTACGGGCAACACCCTTCATCTTAACAATGCCCATGTGAGAGACATGAAGCTCTTTTAAAATGAATTCCTGAAGGGATTTAGGCACTACAACCCGATATCCCCACATAATTACATCCATGTCCACAGTTAGCTCGTCTCGTCTTTGATAGAACGCCTGAAGATCCCTATCTTCCCCCGACAGGAAGTTAGGGCAACCATACATAACAAAGTTGTACACTTTTTTTAACAGTTTGTCTTTTTGTGTCTCTACTTTTACTTGCTCACAATCGATAGGAACTGAACTTTCTTTAATGCAATGCAAATACGTCCCTACCCAAGCTAACTCGTCATTTGTTACATCTTTGTGCTTTACATTTAAAGGTAGGCGCGACAGTGCATCGGCGCTATTTTCCTCGGACTTGACATATTTTATGTCAAAGGTATACCCTGATAAAAACAAAGCATAGCGCTGTAGTCTGCCTGCTGCAAACACTGGAATAACCTTCCTAGACCCAAAAATACTTAGTAACGGCTTGTGATCACATTTGATAGTAAAATGTCTACCATACAAGTATTGATGATACTTTTTGACACCAAAAACTATGGCTGTTGCCTCCTTGTCAATTTGAGAATAGTTGCGCTCAGCGAGTGAGAGCGTACGAGAAGCAAATGAAACAGGACGCTCAGCGCCCTCAGAATCTATGATACTTAATACACAACCTAGCCCTGTTGAGCTTGCATCCACCGTTAGTACGGCTGGCGCATTGGGGTCATAATGAGCCAATATTGGTGCTGTTGTGAGCAACTCTTTGACTTTATTAAAGGCTTTCATACAATTTTCATCGAAAACAAAAGGTACGTCCTTCCTCAAAAGATTGTACATAGGACTCATAATACCGCTTAAATTTTGTACAAATTTACCATAATATTGCACTAGCCCTGCGAAGGCTTTTATTTGAGTTACATTTTGAGGAACAGGCGCTTCAACGATTGCTTTAACCTTAGACTTGCAAGCATGTCAACCATTTTTATCTATAATGAACCCGAGATACTCTAATTGTTTTGCAAAAAAGTCACACTTTTCTTCCTTATCTGTAAAACCGTTTGAGGAAAGTTGCTTACATACTTCTCTAAGTCTCCTAACATGAGTTTCCTTGTCAGGTGCGGAAATCAAGATATCATCTAAAAAAGATACTACCCCTGGCAAACCTTGCAAAGTTTGGTCAATTTTTTTTTGAAAAATACTAGGCCCACTATTTATACCATATGGCAACCGCTTATAGGAGAACAACCCCTTATGAGTAGATATAGTACATAGTTTTTGTGACTCTTGATCTAACTTAAGTTGCATGTAGGCTTGGCTTAAATCTATTTTGCTAAATCTATTACCCTTTTGCAATTCCGTAAATAACTCCTCGATTCTAGGTAACGGATAACGTTCTATTTCTAGATTCTTGTTTAAGCCTCTATAATCACCACAAATACGAATGGATCCACATTTTTTTAAAACAGCTACAATAGGAGTTGCATACTCGCTACTAGTTATTGGACACAAAACATCAGCATCAACTAAGCGTTGAAGTTCAGTCTCTACCTTGGCCTTCAGAGTAAAAGGCAAAGGCCTTGGTTTACAATATTTTGGTATTGCGTTTTCTTTTAGTTTAAGTTTAATTGGGTCACCCTTGTATTCGCCCAGTTGATCGGTAAAAACCTCAGGAAAGTCTTGAATAATTTTTTTACATTGGTTTCAATGAATGTTTTGTCATTTTCCGCAGTTGACTTAGGGTTAGTTAGCCCAAACAAGTTAGGTTTAAATGAAATTTCTACCCCTAACGCTTGAAGCCAATCACGCCCCATGAGAGGGTGAGCACCCTTTTCAATGACATACAAATCTAGTTTAGTTTGAACATTTTTGTAGGCTACTGAGACACCTAACCTACCTATAGGCACAATGGGGTCGTTAGTATACGAGCTAAGGGACAGATTAGTTGGTAACAATTTCAGTGAATTTAAATTAGTGTTATAAAAGTCCTGGTTACATACACTTACACTAGCCCCAGTATCTACTTCCATAGCTATATTTTTCCCTTCAATGTTCACTTCTACTTTAATAGGGTCAACTCTTAAGGAGTTTAGGCTAGTTAACTTAGGCTTATCACTAGGCCTATCCCTGAAAACAATTGTTTTAATTTCATATAGGTTAGCAACACCGTCTAGGTTTTCATCAGTACCTTCGAATGTCTCTACAGGTTGAGAATCCACCCCTACATAGTTATGTTTGTTCCCCTTCTTATAACTACTATGAAATCTTATGGATTTACCTTCAGACTGGCGGGATCTACATACAGAAGCAATATGATTTTTCTTTCCACAATTGTTGCACACACAACCGCGCAAATGGCACTCTTTAGAGACATGCACTACTTTACCACAACAAAAACACTTTACTTGTTGCTTGTTGTACTTGCTGCCACTCGGTCGCTGGTTGTTGTGACCACTGCCCTTTTTTCGTGGTTTCCTCTACTGTGGACTGCCCCCGGCATTCCGACGTTGAAATGCTGCCATCTGCTGCAACTGGCCGCTGCCCCCGGCGTTGTCACTGGCCACCAGAACAGACGCATTCCTCTCCGCCGTTTCCACCGATAGGATGATTCTAACCGCCTCGTAGTAGGTTAAAGAAGCTTCCGCCAACAGTCTCTGCTTGGTCGACTCACTGCGTATGCCGCTTACCAGTCGATCTCGCAAGTAGTCACTGAGAGATGTTCCAAACTCGTAATGGATCGACAATTGCTTAAGACTTGCAATATACTCTGAAATAGTCTCGTTTTCCAACGGATTTCTCTTGCTAAATTTGTATCGCTCAGCTATAAATGAAGGTTTTGGATACAAATGTTCGTGTATGATCTTGACAATGTCCTCAAATTTCTTTGTAGCCGGTTTGTCAGGTATACATAAATTCCTTACTAAAGCATATGTCTTTACACCTATTACAGTCAATAGCGTGCTTACTTTCTTCTCACTCTCTACTTTATTACAGTCACAAAATAATTCAAACCGTTCTATAACTTATAAGACAACCACGTTTCTTGACTTGCGTCAAACTCACCGATACTCCTGAACTTATGTTCGATGGTTGTACCACCTTATCTAAAAATAGTGAAGAAACGTCCTACGGGTCACAAACACAATCTCACACAATTACGGCACAATTGAACACGTGTATTGGCACCTATGGATTCTTGTTATAACCTCGTCGCCACTGTAATGTCTTCTCTATACATATAAGGATGGTGGGTTAAATAACTACACTATATGAATTGTATATACGGACCGTGGTCGTTGGAGTATTATCCTGGGTCTCTATTACAACCCGATAACCCACTGAAATTAAGACTGTACAAAATAACATGAGAGTATCAGGTCGGTCCTGATTGGTTTAGGTTAATACTGCGAGCCACGGCCATGCTTTATTGTATCATAGATCATCATTAATACATATACAATATTATTATAGACAACACAAATATAGAATACATATATATAATATTATATATATACAACCACCTCTATCTATATACCTCTATGGCGGGGATTCCCCGCGACAGTCACCGCAACGCCAGCAAATGTTGCTAGCAGTGTTACCAATGATAGAAAATACCCACTACCTTTCCCGCATAAGGTAAATTTACCGCAGTTCGGGTAATTACCCGTAATTTGGCAACACTGGTTGCTAGACTAGATTTTTAAAAAACGAATGTGGTAGGTTAGTATTGCCAGATGCTTGCTAGCCGGTGGGATTTATCGTTTTATGATAAGTAAATCTTTACTCGCGGTCACGACTTTTAATGGTCCTAGCTAAATATTTTTCATGAGTTAAAGAAAGCTGCATAAACCTTCGAGGCCGAGGCCCCTCGGACCGCGAGGCCATAGGCGGTGGCCCACGTCGCCCACGCCTTACGCCGCTTCTGGTTATAGCTGAACATACGCAAACATTACGCTGTACAGGATAAAATACTGTACTCACTTTGAGCTTTAGTAGTGAAGCAAGGTTAGTAGTCTGCTCAAAGCTTACAGTCCGGCTCCATGACTGTCCACAAACACTTTAACCTAAGATTTACATTAAACATGTCACAGTCATTCCGTTGTAGGGCCGTTTAAACATTTTTTACTGTATACTTTTCTTCTTCCAACGCAATGCCTTTTTTCTTTTCTTGTCGCTCCTCATCTTCTCTTTTGCGACTTGCTCCTCAAATTCTCAATTAAGGCATCCGTATCCATTAGTTTGGTTTGTATGTCTTTATCTATGTACAGTCAGTAGTATACTTGACTTCACATTTTAGCTCCTCTTAAAATAACGGAATAGTTACAGAATAATTTCTGTAAAATGCATAAGATGTCTAAAGGTTTGCTAAACGATACATTTCGTAACACTGAAATTTTTCCTAATAAAGTCTTGTGAGTTCTGTTCCGCGGTAGACAGATTCCGTTCAGTCCAGGAAAATTAAGATGTATTTAATCTCTAAAACCACGGGACTAGGACATATTTTCGTTTAGAACAAACTGTGTTTAAAAAGCGTCCGTTTTCAATGAAAAGGCGACTATTGAAGAAGGGGCGAGAAAGATGGAGACAGCGTTCAGACTATACCAAATCACTATCCGACAGGCCAAATGCTTGTATGTGGCAAAAATAATAGCTACTAATGGATTCTCGGAAATAGAAAAGAACATTTCTTAGAAAAATCCTGTGACTCGAAAAAGTATCGGTAAATGGGTTAACATTTTATTTGGGATCAAACGTTATAACAGTATTATAAGAAACGTTTGAGAGAATTTTGGCTACTGCAATGAAAAGACAAATGGCTTACTGTGGACAGCTTAGAAGAATGGAACAAGGAACGATAGTAAACAAAACAAAACCCTCACCTTCTATGAAAATAAAAAGACACAAATACTACGGGTGAAAGAAGGCCATTAAGACGTAGAAATAGGAAACTGAGAAATGTTAAAAAAGGAAATTGCGGAGGTAAGGGATCTGTTTGAAGCGAAACCAAGGAAAACCAAGAAAGTGTTACTGGAAGAAGGACGAACAAGCGCGAACCAGATATTTAAGGAGTACTGACGAAGGAGAAAAGAAATCGAGAAAGTTGTGTCGTCGCAGCCCAAAGGAATGAAGGGAAGGGTCGTATGGTACTGCTGCGTATATAGTCGCATTCGTAGAACACAGTTGTCTCCTGTCCCAGCCTAATTTCTTAATAGCGGTAATATTTTTCGTCCTCTTTCTCTTCTACCTTCCGCCTTGTTATCAAGAACAGTCTTTACCTCTTATAATATGCTCTATACCAGTTATTGCCATGAGAGACTTGTGTGAGGGAGTGCCACGTGAGAGAATTACTACTTACAAACACAATATAGTCTACCTATATTGGGCAGTGGCGGATATTCAAGAGGATCTAGATAATCTCAGATAGACCATAAAGTTTGTCTACAAAAAAAACAGTAGACATATTTAACTAAGTCTTTCATAACATCAATATTTAAAATTCAAAATAAGCGTTTAGTTTGTGTATTTCTGTCTTAGTGGAATGATTCTGGGGGCGAAAACGGCCAGTAAGCAAGATCCATCTCGTCTGAGGTGTTAAGTACAGCAAGGTGCGTGCACTAAGCAATCGTGATAATTTCTCTACGCTATCAAGATGGAGTGGAAGATTCAATGTCCATCTTTGTGTTCCGAGAATTGGTTAGCATAGAAGCTTATATCCAATGTGTTGACGGCTTCGTTTACACAGTTACAACAGTAATATTTGAGTCGTCAACTATTAAGTGGAGGCTCGTGGCCTCCAAAAGGGGGGGTGTAACCCCTCCTTTTTTTTTAAGGAGGCTTCTAGATATTTAGAACTAGGCAGAAGGCCTAGAAGAAGCATAAAATGCGCTGGGTCCAGCCAGTGAGACGGGACTTGCAATTAAAACTCTCTATTAACCAACAATAACAACTTTTATTATCTCATGTGTTTTCATAATTCACATAATTATAGTAATATTTCTTAAACCATATTTTTGTATTTTAATCATATTAAAAAGTCGTATAAATATAAATGATGATATAAATTGTTTAAATATCACAACCCAAATATTTCAAATATCCCTTTTCTATAACACCTGACATAAAGATAACACATGATTTAACATACAAACATATATACATATAGATCACAGACAAAGTACAACATATTAAGCCTGGCAGACAGTCTGTATATTCTTATCAGATACATTGTGACGTAGCGAGGCGAAGATCTGCTCTCGGCGCCAGCCGAGACGTGACACGAGAAGGCGAGGCGAGCCAATCAAGGATCAGCAGCAGCTTGATTACTATATCAAGATGCGTGACATACAGCTGCCGAAAGAAGAGAACCGCACCACGCCCGGAACAGGGGACGCAGCCGCCGAACATAACAGCGCGGCTCGGGCAGCGTACGCAAATGATTTAGCGTACCCGACAAACGGTCCTTTCAAGGGCCTAAAAAACGATAGTGTGTACGATTGGCGCCATTTGTCCCGTGACAAGTGGCGCCCAACGTGGGGCGACGATCATCTTGTGGATGCAAGATCTAGCCACGCCAGAGAGCTACCAGCCGGCACACAAAACAACATGGCGCCCAACTGCTACACCCAGCGGGACACCGGGTTCGAGGTAGAGCAAGGCTTTGCGCAATTCGCCGCAGCTATGAGGTGCACGTTGCCACCGGTGATCACCGCTACATACCATCGCCTTAAGTACGAGGATCCAGAACGATATCTTCAACAGCTAGAGCGACAGCTGCGGGACTACAGAGTCCCACCTGAACAGTGGGCAGATTATGCAGTGCGGCAGCTCCGAGGAGAAGCTGCCACGTGGGCAGAGAGATACACGGGATTGCAGATAAATTGGCCTGAGTTCTGCGACCGCTTCCGGCATCACTTCTGCGGGATGCAACGCGACGCAGAGTTGCTGGCCGAGCTGTACGGATAAACGCAGCGGCAGGAATCGGCGGAAATCTTCCTCCTGAGAAAAATCAAGCTGTTTCGCCGTCTGTACCCCGGAGGTGACGAGAGGACGAGCATAACCATGCTTACACAACAGCTGCAGCCACGCCTTCGACCAGCGTTGAGTTTCCCGCCGCCTACGACTTTAGAGGAACTTTTACAACGGGCAATGAGCATCGAGGCGGACTTGGATCAAGATAGTCGTGCGCGAGGTCGGGATGACTCTGCTGAAAACTCCCTGGATCGAGTAGGGGGGTCGAAGCAGTGTCGATCGGCCTCAAGCACGAAAGAGGAACAAAGAATGAACAGCCTAACGCCCAAGTGCCGCTACTGCCCGGAAGACACTTTCATCGGGACTGCCCTGTGAAGAACCGCCAGGGAAACGACCAAGCGCCCCGGTAAATAGCCCACCGGGGCGCGTGAACCAACTAGGTGCGGACATACCGCGCATTCCAATAGAGATCGCCGGCCGAAAACTGACCGCAGCCTTGGACTCCGCCGCAAACTACGACTTCGTACGAGCCGGTCTGCTGCACGGAGGAAGGAAGACGGAGCCCCGAGTTGTCCAGCTAGCGCTAGACGGTCAGCAATGTCACTCAACGGCCGCCGTCGTCGCAGACATTATAGTAGGGGGAAACTGAGAGTTCATTGCCGGAAGTGACGTCACACGGCGGGAAATTCAAAAATTGTGGTGGTGGGGGTAACCATGCGGTAGTTGGCTTTCGGCCATGTTGTCGTCGGCCAGCCTAAAGTGGGATAATGTGTGCGTTGATTGGCGGAGGCGTGGCTATGTTCGCCGTTCGCCGTTCGCCGTTGACGTCGTCGTTGACGTCGTCATCGTCGTCGGCGTCGGCCTGGTGGTGGCTTGATGGCCGCCCGTCGTGGTGTGTCGGCGGCGGCCATGTTGGAAAAGCGGCGATGTTGTCAAGTAGTGTAAGAGTGTAGTGGTTAAGGTACGGCCGGGTTGCCGATTCGTGCATGTGTTATAGTGTATGGTTATGTATATGTAAGGGGTTTTTCCGGAAGTTCGGCCATGTTGGAAAAGCGTCGATGCGGTGTTGCCAACTTGTCGACGTTGTCGGCTCGGTGTTATAGTGTACGGGTTGAATATATAACTGCCGCCATTGTTGCCAACTCGGTGTTATAGTGTACTGGTTTCGTATATATTTACACTGCCGTGCCGATATTGTCGATGTTGTGTATATGTGTTAAATAAATGTATAAACAGATTGAAAAAAAAACATGGTTACTCCCACCACCACAATTTTTGAATTTCCCGTCGTGTGACGTCCAGCAATGAACTCTCAGTTTCCCTGTAAGAAACACACATGATATGCAGTGTTCAATTCACTTATCTGAACGATTGCATTGTTGACAACTGTGTGTCTATGTTTTAAGTAAATTGTAGTATGCGAAAAGGATAGTTGAAAATAAACACTTATACAATGAAAAAATATGTACAAGTTTATTACAAATATACAAATATAAACATAAAAGAAAAAAATATCTACTTTACAACTAATATTTACAAATATATAAACATAAAAATATTATACGATAAAAAAAATATATACAAATTTATTTTAAAACTACAAAATATACATCTCACAATCGGGTATTTTTTTTTTACAAGTCTCAATCCGGGTGGTTAATTTCCATCTGTAACAAAAAAGTAAGAGTATTAGTGACATGTGGTTGTTACAAGTAGGATGGATTACTAAAACCTTTATTAACACTGTAATATACCTTAAATATGCATGCGCCCATAAAACGTACGATTCGGCTTTCCGAATACGTACAGCCTGCATTGTGGGCATGCGGGTGGTGTCCCCTCCATCGCTACCGCCTGGAACCAATTGAGGACGCATCGGTAATGGTATGTATGGCCACATACCAAACCGAGGAGCCTCTGCCCGTCATTGTATGATTCTATGCATATACTGCAGGTATTGTTTGGAATCATACCTTGAACAGGACAGGGCTCACCGCGACGCCAACACCATGTCGGTAGACTCCTTCTAAGAAGGAGTCTCAATGTTGTTGGGTCATCGTGCGTCCTCGGTTCGGTAGCGTGTAACACTTCAAAGAAGACGGGTAGCGCGTCTTCTGGAGGGGTCCACAAACGGGGATCTCTGCGCAATAGTTGCTGCTCCTGCTGTTGCTGATAAATGGGCTGTGGTCGTGGTTGAGGTTGCATCTGCGGTGGTGGCGGTGGTGGTGGTGATTGTGGTGGCGTAATCGGTTGTGGTTGTGGAGGTGGCGGTGCTGGTATCAGGCGAATGTCACTAAAAAAAGACAACATAGAAATTATGTATAATCGCAAATAAAACAAAGCAGTATGTACGCATAAGAAGATGACTTACATATTTATGTCGAGGACTTCTACATCGCCATCATCACTATCACTATCATCATTATCGTTATGATTCAATTCAACCGTATCGGCATCGCTTTGATTGTCCTCCTCCATAACTTCACCTTCTGTGGACTCGACATTACTGAAACAAAAAAAGGAACAATTTTAATACCAGATTTAAACGCAAGAGAACAATTGAATGTTAATTAAAAACAAACGTACCGACTCGTACCGGGTCGAGGGTGAAATACCGCCACTCCTGCAGCTAGAGCATCGCTGAAAAAAAAAGTATAAATTGAACACATGAGGTAAACGCAATAGTATAAGACTTTGTTGTTAATGAAAACGGACTTACCGCAACACACTAGACTGTAATCGAAATAATGCACGTTTAAAACATTGCAGGCTGTTTGGAGATAGGGGACGACGACAATCTGCAGCAGCAGCAACAGCACCAGTTGGAGCGTTAGCATCACTTAAAAAAAAAACATGTATGAAATGAACACTGGAGGTAAAACGTAAGAGCACAGGAGTTTATTAATGAAAATTGGCTTACCGACTCGTGACAGGTTGCGGAGATTGGGGACGAATTACAGCAGCAGCAGCAGCAGCAGCAGTAGCAGCAGCAGCAGTAGCAGCAGCAGCAGCAGCAGCAGCAGCAGCAGCAGCAGCAGCATCATCATTGCTGAAAAAAAAAATAAATTGAACACCGGAGGTAAAAAAAACACAAAAGTACAAAAGTTTATTAAAATGACAATTGTCTTACCGACTCGAATCGAGTTCTGGAGATACGGGAGAATCCATATTAGTATCAGCGGTGACAGGTGCCTCGTCGGTATCACTGAAATAAAAAAAATATGATTGAACACCGGAGGTAAACGCATTAGGACAAGAGTTTATTAATGAAAACGACCTTACCGACTCGAGCCGGGTCCTAACAAAGCACGGCGTAACCGTTGTGAACTATAAAAAAAAAAACACATCAATCGAATGGAATATTCTGTTTGTGCATTATAAATAAAGAAAAAAAATGTTATATTTACCATCGTACTCGACGTTGCTCTGCTGGCATATTTTTTATAATTTTCTTGTTGTTCATTCTGTAAAACGTATCAAAAGTTGTAAAATAAGTAAATAAAGAACATAAAGTTAATGTGTGTGTGTGTGTGTGTGTGTGTGTAATGCTGAACATCATCTTTACCGTTAGTTATCGGTCCGTGTACTTTCTCTTTTTTGCCTTAGGACCAGCAGCGTCGTTGGTTATTGCGACTATCATGTAATGCCCGTACGCGAGTGTACTTACACCGTCGTCCAGTACATACCTCTTATCATCATAAGGAGAAAGGGAAAGTTTTGTTATACGTTGCGTGTACAGCTTATGATGATTGCTTCGTATACAGTCAGCAGAGGTGAATACGGTACGACTGTCAAAAAGACACTCGCTGTACAATTGATGTCGTAACCTTTTTTTTATTGCCGTCCTTGGCACACCTTTCGCCACGTTTTTGTCGGTGCGGTCGGACAACAAGAGCGAGTAACACTTCGCCCTGAGTCCGACAAATTCCCTGATGGGTTTTCCATTGGTCTCATCCTTGAACTTCCCCACGACTTTTTTGTTGTCGTCGCAATGACAAGGATGATCCATGGGATAGTCCGATGTGTCAAAAAGGTGGAGATCCTCTTTCATATCTGAGTACAAATCGTCAGTCTGAATGCTGTAAAGCAAACTGTCTGTGTCAGTCATTAGTAAGGTCAATCGTTGTCCGTACTTGGCGACAGCGTACCGATAATGAAAATTGTACATTATCAATTTGCTGACATCGAGTACTGTGAAGCCGACGTACACCGGACGGGAAAGGAATATCGTCCTTTTTCGTAAGGCCAGTCCGACCAAGTTATCGGTGTAGCGGATCATACGCTTTAGCCGAGGATTGGAAACAATTTTCTGCAGCCGTTGTTCGTTAGAGACTAGTTGGAAGTCTATTCGTTTCCTCACGTTCTCCAGCGATTTGCCATAGACGGCGTTGACTATCAGTTTGAAAAAATCCTTTTCGAAACTGTTGGTGGCTGCTGCTCTCTTTTGCGTGTTGAAATCGATAAACGGTTTCATCCACGCTCTCTGTTTAAAACTCAACACCCTATGTATCGCTTTCAATTCTAAACCGAGACTCAGATACAATTTTAAATTTCGAAAATGGAGAACGTAATTTTGCTTGTCGTCCAAAGTCGTCAGCAACTTGGGAACGGACGACGAAGGCGTTTCCGATCCGCTATACCCTTTTGTATAGTGCAGTCGTGTGTGGAGTCGTCGAGAGTACGGTGAAAGTACGTCAGGATGGACACAGGAACGGACGGGTGCCAGTGGATAATCGGAATGGAGGTCATGAAGTTCAGGTGGATAGTGTAAGTCGACCTCGAGTATGTAGCCCATGTCACCGTCATCGCACAGAGTACGCACGTCCAGTGAGTTGATCTCGTTACGATCTAACCATCTGAAGTCGGCGTAAGGGAGCGGTTGTGACATGGCTGCACCGTAAAGGTTGTTGCAGTCCGTGTACAATATGAAAGAGGTTGGCTTTGAAGCATCGTACTGATCGACAATTAGCGGGTTGTTGGCCTTGGCGTGGCGGTTGGGTACCATGCTAACGCCACCGCGAACAGCCGATTCTATAAAGAGATGCTGATCTATATCCGTCAACAGCTCCAGTCGCATACGGGTCATCTTTAACATCGCATGCCAAGCGAGACCAGGAAGCGAGTAAAGATGAGCCGGATCGATCTGGTAGTACCGCATGGCCATCTCACGGAACGCCTCGAAGACGTCGGCCAGTAGCAGCACGTCTGTTTTAAGATACAGATCGTGATATTCGCCCAGTGTACTGATTCCAAAAGTACGCCACACGTTGTGCGCGTGAGCGTAATCTTCGTCAGATACTGGCGATTCACTCAACCTGTTGAAAAAGTGTTCGCGTGCGGGCAGACGTGTTTCGTTGAATTTCTCGCTACCCGTCATGTAGTCGTAAGGGTACACGCCCTTACGTAAGAGTAGCTCGAAGTGTTCTTCGAAACATTGCTTCGTTAAATCGAAATCCGCACCGCTCGCGTGCAAGTTTCCAACAAGTGTGTCCAAGGACGTGTTCAGAAATTGAAGCGTGTCTACGAAACGCAGACGACCCAACGAGACTGATACGAAGCGTTTGCTAGTGGTAGCGATACAAGCGAGATCGTCGTATTTACCCAACCCTTGTACTAGGTGATGTGCATCGTAACCTCGTAAGTTGTGAAAAAATACGGGTATGTGTCGTGGAGTCTTGAAGTTAAGGTTACAGATGTTGTGAGCTGCGCCTAGGTATCGTCCTGTCAGATGACAATGGTTGCGCACTTTGTCGATTTCGGTCAGTGGTTCTTCACAGAGATGACATACGAGGGCATTTGCGAAAGATAACAAATCACGGTCACTCATAGTCATAGGGACAATGGATCGGATGATTCTGAAAAGTTCTCGCTCTTCAGCGACCAGTCTATTGAGAAAAACGTCTACCACGTTCTCACCGCGATAAACGACCTGGGGTTTGAAAATGTTACGCTCGTAGTCGACTATGAGGTAGGAGAAACCTGAAGGAAGATGTAACGACTCCGTTGTGGTGGACGATGTGTGCGGAGGAGCGTCGCAGCGATGGCAAGGGACGATAAATGATTCAAAATCTGCGTATATCGCAAAAGGGACCTTATGGCAGTATGTATAATTTCTGAAACACATCACATTCTCCTCCTCCACTGTCGTGGGTAAACGAATTTTCTGTTCGCCATATGGTGAACAGTGGGGGATATGTTCGGTAAGGAGTCGTTCTTCGCAGAATCTATGCAGACAGTAATTGCAATAGAAAGAACGGCCGTTGTGGTTCCTTAGTGAAGAGAAAAAGCGACTTGTATTTTTTATTAAACAGTAATGTTTTCGGTCGTCAGCGGTAAGAAGTAATAGATTAACGTGATGTTGTCTGCCACTGGAAGGAGTTATTCTTAAAGGGTAAATTTCATATTCTTCGTAACCGAAAACATTTATAGAAACGTTAGGATTGTCTCGTTCGAACTTCACAATGTCGGATAGACGGGTGGGGTAAGTTATACCAGAAGTATTGATACTGCAGATATGCGGCTTGTATTTGGATACACGATCTTTGTGGTCTGATTGTTGTGGAAACAGAGCGGCCAACACTGACCATACGAAACACATTTGATCGCCTGTATTGTTCACGTTGATGATGGATTTAGTACGAGACAATTCAGGAGGTGTACGAATGAAACTGGAGGCGGTTAGCGGTTGGTATCGTGAGAGAACGAGTTCTAAGGAGATTATGCGGTCTAACACCCAACCGCTACCCTCGCGTGTGAATTTATAAATCGATTCAATGATCTTTTCGTATGAAGCTTCTAAACGATCGGGCAATACATTTTGGTCAGCGATCAGTGTCGTATGACATTGTCCGTGAAAATAAGCTTCAGTCGTCACTTCTTCGTCCTGGTCCGTGTCAGCGTTTACGATGTACTTGACAAATCTCGCTTTAACCGTTATATGCCACTTTATAGAAAGCAAACGTGTCAGTTCGTTTAGAATGTCCGTACGTAACGTATCGTGCATTTCATCAAAAAAGGTTATGACATCGTTGACACATTCTTCGTCAACTGTGATAGGCGTGTAAACGCGCAATACCAACGCGCCGCGTAACGAATATTTACATTCAACAGCAAATGACTGCATTATCAACAACAATGAAAACACGAAACTTTAACAATTACTTGCTCGCTTGAAGAACAATTGAATACTGATACGAAATTAGAAAATAAGCACTATTTTATATGCGACACGTGAAAGTTAGACTGCGCGAGACTTGAAGGTGAACGCTGGCAGTGATCGTCGCTCTACTTATACTATCTATGACAGTAGCGCGCGCAGCTATCTGCTGCCACTACCGAACTATTACCGCCGACGATCCCCCACTACCAACTGCGTGCACAGCTATCTGCTCCCACTACCGTGCTTTATTTCATACCGACCAATTGACGACAGCCATCCCCACTACGGATGCGCGCGCAGCTATCGCTGAGGAGGTGAAATGCAACGCGACAAACCAACATTCTTGCTTCAGATATGGATGTGTCCACATATTCTTTTGCAAGCCGATTAAAAAGCTTTTACAACATCAGTCGTCGTGGTAACATTAAATTTTTCGTTCATAAATTTCCGAATGCGAACGTAAAAATTTTTGACCTAGCCAAAGCTGGGTTTATTTACGAAGACGATGGTGATGTTGTAAGATGCTGCAAGTGTAAAATACAAATTATGGATTGGGCAGTGGGTGATGATCCCGCACAAGTCCATAAGGCGTCAATGCCCGCATGCGATTTCGTTCGTGAACACTTGTAGAAGTCGACGCACGCAACAACGGCTCTTTTCAGAGCCAACATAAACTCATGTACAAACATACCCGTTTCGGTAGTACTAGTAGTACTAGGTGTTAGTACTACTACTACTACCGAACGACAGTATTCACTCCAAAAGTGTGAGTGAAGACACATAAAAAAAATTACTAAAACAATATGCGTATACACTATAAATATCATGATCACGATTAATAGCGTATCACTCACATCGCAGATCATCGAGACGATGGACGTCTATCGATATGATGATGGGAAACATTTCACAATAACAAAAGCTTCACGAAGCGCGATACGGTCCAACTTATGTTCCGTGTATTTTGTGAAGAAAAGACGATTTTGTGGCAACTACTGTACACGTTACAAATTCGGCGTTGACAAATATCACGCACGTTGTTGGCGTCACATAAAAAAACACCGCAGTGATTTGCCGCCGATCGTGCTGTTGATGATAGTATCCGATCGTATACACAACAAATCACGATGGCTTCAATTTATCGTAGAGTGCGAACAAAATAACGTACCGATAGAACTTGTGGTTTACGAAAAGAATATGTTCAAGTGTACCGTACGTCACGGATGGAATTTTCTTTCACGTTTCCGTCCGATTCCTGAACTCTATAACGCTGTTCAGCGTGTGCACGGTTTACACGATTCACACGGACAGATGAACTACGCTACTGTATACACGGACATGCTCGCCTACGGAAGTTCGATACCACACGCTTCTTGTTGCATCGTCCTTACGGAGCGCACTATTCCGATACGCACACCGATGGAAATATACAGAAGCGTGATGATGATAGTGCCAAAGTGCGCACTGGATCCTAGCTACAACGTAAGTTTTGACCTGCGCTGCCCACCGTCCTCGTTAGCGACACTAGCGAGAGGGAAACAGTTCGCGTTGGTGAACAACAACGCGCAGGGATTATTTTCGGTAGCCTTTCTAAAGGAGGCATTGCCTACACTCCGCAAGTATTGCGAATACTTTGGTCTGCGGTATTCGCACGAACAAGGGTACACGGTGAAAGACCAGCGTTTGTACGAACAGTGGCAGCATTGCACGGGCGCTATGGCGGACGAATTTTGGTTGTTGAACTCGTATCTGATACACCTGCATACGGAATCGAGAAGTCAACGCCCAATCGCTGAACTCAAAGCTAAACACATGTGCGAGTGGCTACCTGAGAACGATAACGTCATAGTCGCGGAAATGCACGAGTACCGCGACAACGTTATACGTAGCGTCATGTTCAAAGACATGAATTCTGTTAAGACTGTAAGAGCGTTGGACTCGAAACAACACGCGCTCCCGAGATACTACATCGGTATGAGCCTCGTGCGTAATGGGCGTATGAAAATCAGTTTAGCTCATGTTTTAACGTACTTGCGCAATCGGAAAAAGAACGCGATGTTCTTCCGTTCGGTCGAGATGATATAAGCGGGTGTGGAGCGGTGGCGGTGTGACAGTCGCGTGATGGAAGGTGGACGTGCCAGAACGGCATCGATGAGAATTACCTTCAGCACCGAGCCGACAGTTTACTACATTCCAGCGTATTGCGAATCACGGTTCGCACGACGACACGAGAATGAAACGAGCTGTGAAGAATATACACCAGAGCGTTCGCAAGACTATCGCGACGGAGTTGCACAGACCGGTAAGAAGGAATTTTCCGAGACGCGCGGTCGAGTTGAAGGGACTTCACGACTTGTACCAAGCAGACCTGGTAGAGATGATACCGCACGCAAAGGCGAACAAGGGATTCAAGTACCTTATGACGATGATTAACGCGTTTAGCAAGTACGCGTACGCCGTTCCATTGAAAACGAAGACGGGTGTAGAGGTCGCACGAGCTCTGGAACCGATTCTGCGTGCTAATAAAATGAAATATCTGCAGACGGACAACGGGAAAGAGTACTACAACAGTACCGTAGAAAAATTGCTGAGCAGATATGGTGTCACACTCTATTCCACGTACAGTGAGAAAAAGGCTTCCATTGTGGAACGCTTCAACCGTACGTTGAAAACGCACATGTATCGCGCGTTCAGCGAACAAGGTCATTACCGTTGTTTGGATATGTTACCGGAACTAGTCAGCACGTATAACAACACTGTGCACAGAACGATTGGAATGAAACCGCAACAGGTGAACGAATCCATCGAACGTACAGTGTTACGCAGGATTCGTGTGAACACAGCGAGGAGCATCGATTATAAACGACCAAAGTTCAAAGTAGGCGATCGTGTGCGTATAAGCAAACACAAAATGACGTTCGCTAAAGGATACACACCGAATTGGACAAACGAGATATTCCTCGTTCACACAGTGCATACCGGCAGCGTACCCGTCACTTATTCGCTAAAGGATCATACAGGAGAAGTGTTGAAAGGTGGTTTTTATGAACACGAAATCAGTAAATCGAACGTTGGTGACGTGTACTTGGTAGAAAAGATCGTACAACGTAAAGGCGATCGTGTGAAAGTCAGATGGTTAGGATTCGATGGTAAACACGATTCGTGGATACACAAGAAGAACTTGGTATAACAACGATTCGACTAGAGGAAATGGAACCAGTATGCGTCGATGCGTTACGATGACAACATGCGCGCTGTGTACAGTGTAAAAGACATTGTGTCACATCCTGGTTACGATGAGTACATCGTGAACACGACCGCAAACGACGTTGAACGCATGCGCAGGATCATGACAGTGTACGAGTACTGGCAACGGGTTACCAATCGCGTGACGAGGTTCCGACTCAGCGAAATAGTACCAACCGGCACCGGATTCGATCACTACAAAGAATGTGTTTGGTCGGATCCGAACTGTGAAACGGGTCCGGACACATGTGTATGCAGTTACATATCTACCGACTGCTACAATATAGTGCGACTATTAAATAGACTTTGCGTAGAACGACAACATGAAAATATTGCAACAAGCGCACAGACTAAAAATACAGGACGTGGACTATTCGAAATTGTGCGACGATGGTGGGAGTGGCAGAAAAAAACGTAAACACGGACGTCTTCTGCCCGACACCGTTCGTTCGATCATCTGCGGACCTTCCGCGTGCGGAAGACAAACGTCATGTTCAACCTGTTGTTCGATGTAAACGGATTGAGATTCGCGAACTTATACGTGTTTTCTAAATCACTATTTCAACCCAAATATCAGATGCTGGAGACCCTGATGACACGACTTTCCGACGAAGGAATGGGTTATCACGCCTACAACGATAACGAAGAGGTACCACCTCCCGACGAGGTCGATCCCAATTCTATTATGGTGTTCGATGACGTGTCTTGCGAAAGGCAACACAACATACGCAAGTATTTCTCTATGGGACGACACAGCGGTGTGGACGCGTTTTACCTTTGTCAGACGTACAGTCAAGTGCCAAAACAGTTGGTTCGTGACAATGCCAATCTAATAGTGTTGTTCAAACAGGACGATCGCAACTTGAAACATGCGTACAGCGATCACGTCAACACAGACATGAAATATGACACGTTTAAGAATATGTGCGCTGAAGCGTGGAAAGATCGTTACGGCTTTCTCGTTGTGGACAAGGATTCTTCTATCGACACTGGCAGGTATAGAGTCGGTTTTGACCGTTTCATAGTAGTCGTACCTAACGATTAAACAAAAAAAAAAGTCACACGTTCAGCTAAATACACATGACCTGCTGTCAACGACTTTAGTTGATGTTCTGCCGTTTATCGAGATGGATGACAAGAAGAAACGACTAGCACGTGATATCGACACGATCAGTGATGATATACGGAAGAAATACCGTGCGTTAAAACACGGGATTCGTGAAGAAGAAGCATCGTTATCCAAAAGTTACAAACCGATTCTAGAATCGTTACAAAATATTTTGCAAGCGTTGCTTGAAAAGAAACGTAAATCAACAAATGAAAAGCCTTCAAGAGTGAAAAAGATGAAACGTGAAGAGGATGAGGAAGAGGAGAAGGAAGAGGATCCGACAGGTGCAATTAGTAAAATCGATGCGGGAACACCATCTCGTTCCCGAACGAAGCCACCGTGTTTCCTGAAAACGCCTGTGATAGCCGAAACATTGGACGATGATGATGATGATGATGATGAGGGCGATCCCAGTCTCAACATTGAAAAAATGCTAGACACACCGGAAGGAAGACGTGAAGCGCGTAGATATTTTCAGGACAAATACGACAGCGAATCATTAGCGAACAAGTACATGCGTATGATCGTTTCGTCCGAACGCGAACGTCTGATGGACTATACGTACGGTGTAAGACACGAAAACGGAAAATGGATGATCGGTGATTCACAGTTCGAAATCGAAACGGACGATACGATTCTTATCAACGGTAAACGATACAAAGGTACACCAGGACTCTACGAACTAGTGTTCATGAAGCATCCTAATGAAAATATTTACAAGGAATCAGATCTGAAAGCGTACAAAGATATACTGCGTAACACCAACGCGCATAAGCAGTATTACTTAGCGAACGCACAGGTGAACGCGAACAGAGGTGTAAAGTATAAACGAATAATATCGCAACTGTTTCCACCGAAACGTACAGGACAGGGGCATAATATTATCGATACATCGTATATGACGCTAACGAGAAGAAAAGACAAAATTGATTACGTGCACTGGGACGATCCGAACGAACTGGTGGACAGATTGCGACTGTTAATGGCATCACAACGTGTTGGAAACAGTGGGCACACGAACGAAATCGTCTCCATAGTGGAAGAACTACGTGAAGCAGGCATAATCGTATAATAAGAGCGGTATATATCATCATCTGACATTAGCAGCAGCAGCATCGTCGTGATGGAATCGATCTTAAAGGACTCGTTAATGCCGCGTAAGCACATTACCGTTAACGAAATGGTCACTGCTAAACTGTATCCCTTGCATTATTTTGTGACCAAAGCATCCATTAAAAATAAATACAGAACGGATGCGTTTGCCTTCATAGTCGACGTTGAATCAGAGATGATGTACGTGCTGACCTTGGCGCGGAAAGAATACAACAACGAAGAGCTGATAATAGAAAGACGACAAGAGTTACACACAGAACAAGGTTCAGTGTACTACTACACTCCGCGCGACGGTCTGTACGTTGTAAAAAAGAAGAAACGATTCACAGCACCGTTAGGATTCACAAGGGTCGAAAGTAGTCGATGTGCTCCCTATTCGATTCTGAAAGCCGACAAAGTGTATAAATAATACTGTCGTACATGCGCCGGGGACATTCCACGTTTGGTTGTGACAACATGGATATCGTGCTACTGTTTATTATCGTGTGCACAAGTGCCGTTGTCGCATCGAGCGTTAACGCTAACGATGTTGATTTCGCTATAGATTACTTGGTGCGATACGGATACGTGCCCGACGATAGTTTACGACTCACGGACAACGCCACCATCGATATGGACGCCTACCTTCGCACGTTTCAAGTGAATTACAATTTAACCGTAAATGGAGAATTGAACAACGAAACGATGAATCTGATGCGTGCGCGGAGATACGGTAACGAAGATTTCGTGTCGTACACCTTACGAACACCGTGGGCCAAGAGACGTTTGTCGTGGCGGTTCTTTCACGGTAGCGCCGGCGCTATAGAAGCGTCGCGACAAGCGTTCGTTGTATGGCAGAAACATTCGAACCTGGAATTCGAATATCGACCCAACGACATAAACGCCGACATGGTCATTGCTATGAAATATTTTAAACACAGGTGTCTGACTTCCAGGTGCACGATCTGCGGGTACGATTTGGACGGGCGAGGAGGTATACTCGCTCACGCTTACTACCCGCCCGATTTACCGTATAACACTACCGAAATACACATGGACTACTACGAATCGTGGAATTATACGAACGCAACCGAAATACCGGACGATCAGACCAGTTTTCTTCAGGTGTTAACGCACGAAATCGGACACGCGTTAGGACTGTCTCATTCCCTCGAGAAGGATTCGGTCATGTACCCGTTCTACGTACCACGCTCGGACGGTCCGTTCGACCTGAGAGACGACGATATAAAAGGCATTCAACGCTTGTACGGGAAGCCGCCGCCGCCGCCAGCTACGACGACGACGTCAACGACGACGGTGACGACAACGAACGACACCGTTCGGACGACGGATTTATGTCGGCTAAAGAACGTTAATCAATTTTTAATAATCAACAGACACCTGTATATTGTGCACGATAACTTTTTGTGTACATTGGATCTCGAGTCGAAGCGGTCGGGTCCGCCACCGCTTCTGTTGACGGATTGGTTGACGTTCTTACCGTTGACGTTCACCAACGTTTCGGCGATGTACCAGAGACCGCGAACCGAAGAAGTGGTGCTCTTTATAGAGAACTACGTATACATGTTCGATATACACAGTCTGCAACCGCTGAACGGGTATCCGCGTTCGATCACAACGCTCGGTGTTCGCACGATGACGAAAATAAACGCTGCGATACACACGTACACGGGTCGAACTCTTCTGTTGTACAACGATATGTATTACGGGGAAATAGACGAGTGCACGTTCACGATCAAGAAACACGGATACGTTAAAGATCGTTTTGTCGGCTTACCAGAAGCCGTCGACAGCGCGTTCCGATACATCGAAGGAAAGATTTATTTCTTCAAAGACGCACGCGTATACGTGTACGATGAATTTCTAAATACGATCGTAAAAGGAAAACATAGCGACGGACTCTCCGTTGTCGGAATAAAATGCATAGACAGTACGATCGTATCAAAACTAATCGATTTATTACGCGAGTACGTATAAATGCCGTGAACAACGGACGAGACGCATCATTCACAAGATGAGTGTTGACAAGTTCGGCAGACACCAGAGCGCTGTCAGAGCGCGAAGGGAAACGCGTCGCAGTCTACGGGAGGATATTGGTATCACGATGACCGAGGACGGGCACTTCGACGTAGCGGGGAAAAAAATACACAACTTGGGCGAACCGCAAGACGGTAACGATGCCGTTCCACTGCGCTTCGTGCGTGACCACTGTCTGTTTGCCGACGATCCGTCGTCGACGACGACGCAAGGAATAGACGCGAAAGGTCGTAAGCTCGTCAACGTCGGCGCTCACGTCGATCTCGGGGACGCTGTCAACAAGCAGTACGTAGACTACTCGTGCTTACGTTTCACATAGCTGGTACCGAACAAGAAGAACGGAGCTGTCGTAGACGCGCGGGACCATCGCATACAGTCTCTGAGGGAACCGATTCGTGCGAGAGACGCTGCGACCAAAGTATACGTGGACTCGAAAATCATACCGAAGGATACGAACTCTAACCTAATGGTCGGCAACGTGCGGATAACACAGTTAGCGCCGCCAGTCAACAACAAGAACGCGGTGAATTTGGAATTTTTGAACCGACACACGATCACCGCGGTAAACGACGCTTATTTCAACGCACAAGGAAAGACTATTCTAAACGTCGGCGACGGTGGCGCACGGGCTACGGACGCGGTGAACGCACGTCAATTGGAGGAGGCGAAGCGGTACGCGAAGAGCGAAACGTACAAACTCGCAAAAGTGTTCCAACATCGTTGGGAGAAAGTGGTATCGTATATCTATAAATTGCATAAGCACGCAGCGCGTACTTCACTTGGTGCCGAAGAGGCGGACTTACTACTTACGAACAAGGCGGAGACGAACGAGTTGATTAGTGATCTGGACAAATCTAAGGACGAGCACGATTGGAGATCCCTTTATCGAGAGCAAGCGAAACAGTAGTCATGTACGAACTACGTAGCCGAAAAAAAAGGGAGGGCGTGGTCTTATCGGAAAAATAGTTAAAAGCGCGGTACCATTCGTTGCGAAGTCAGTACCTACACTGATCAATCGAGCGGTGGACGTATTACCGGTGGAACTACATCTGCCCGGCTACAGGTTCTGTGGACCCGGAACGAAACTAGAGCAGAGATTGGCTCGCGGTGATCGAGGAATCAACGAGTTGGACGAAGCTTGTCGTGAACACGATATCGCTTACAGCAAGTACAAGGACAACGAACGACGACGTGTAGCGGATCGCGTGCTAGCCGGTAAAGCGTGGGAACGAGTGAAAGCTTTGAATTCCGGCATCAGTGAAAGAGCGTACGCGGCAGCCGTAGCAGCAGCGATGAAGGCGAAATCGGCGTTAGGTAGCGGGCTATGCTGCGGTGGCGGTGTGCGTAAACGTCGCACCAGACGACGCAAGCCGGTTCGACGCACGATAATCAGGAAGAGGAGGAGGAGGACAACGACAACTGGGACAGGACGTCGACGAAGACGGGCCGGTGGTAAAAAGGCTTCAGGACTATACCTTCGACCGTATCGAAAAAACTAATCAAAATACCCGTGCGCCCGTTGTCCGATCGAGACCTTTATGAGTACACGAAACTATTGCGTATACCTTATTTCAGAGGCGTGTACATGCGCGACACACTTCCTAGTACATCACCGTGGGAGAACGAAAGCGCGATCGTGAATCTGGACGACGCTACCGGACCGGGCACGCACTGGGTATGCTACAAGAAGCGAGGCGACAGAGTCTGGTACTTTGATGGATTCGGCAATCTGCGCCCTCCTGTCGAGCTAATACGGTACTTTGGATCGAACGTGACCGACGTTCATTACAATTACGCACAGAAACAGCCATCGAACATGGTCATCTGCGGACATTTATGTTTAGAGTTTTTGACATCGAACGATCAGTAAACGACAAGGTGTCTTCGCTTACGGTCACCGTCACAGGAACGGATCCAAGCGCACTGGTTTGTGACTTTTTTCCACCGCTTGAACTGACGAACGGTGAATGGTACGCGGGACTGCTGGACTTTACCACGTACAACTCTATACCGAACGTGGAAAGCGGAAGAAACAACGTCTTTCCCGTACTAAAGGGAGCACGTAAAACGTTAGAATTCGTCAATATATTGACCGGTGTGTACGAAATCAGCGATATCGAAAAATACCTGAAGAAAGAACTAGCAGACCCAAAATTTTCTCTACGACCCAACAACAACACGTTGAAATGTGAAATTTATTGTTCATACGATATCGATTTCGGATGTACGGAACACACGATCGGTACCATGTTGGGTTTTTCCAAGAACCGAAAGTTAGAAGCGTATATATTACACACGTCGGACGTGCCTGTAAACATTAACAAAGTGAACGTTTTGGAGATAAGGTGTAACGCTGTACAAGGCTCGTACAAGACGGGACGAAACGAGCATATACTGCACTCGTTCTATCCAACGGTTGAGCCAGGATTCAAGATAGTAGAAACGCCTAGAAACGTCATTTATTTTCCACTTAACGTACTACACTTGTGTAACGTTACACTGTCCGTACACGATCAGGACGGTGATATTGTGAATTTTCAAGGCGAAGTCATCACCGCACGTATACATTTGAAACGTGTGTAGTAATCATGGGAATTTATTTCACCGATACCCCCGTGATGAAGAGCGGTGGCGGCGGCGGCTCGCACCACGAGATAAAAGAGGTCAACACTTTTGGAAAAGGTATCAGTAGACGTTCGTCGTTGACACGGTTAACAGCAACTAACCGACGCTACCTGATTTCACTAGGATTCAAAGTCAAGAAAAACAAGTAATATGGCGGACAGCGGTATCGTCTTATCGGTTGAACGTCGACCATTCTTCGAAGATAACATCACGCATTACGAATATCATCCTCATGCACCGTACGCGTCAGCGTCACGATACGGAAATAACGATGAGATACGCATACCTATACTGCAACAGGAAGTCTTCACTTTACCGATGGAAAGTTTCCTGTACGTTGAAGGCAAATTGAGCAAAAAGACCGACAGCACCGGTAGTGTGAACGTGAAAATGATCAACAACGCGATCGCGTTTCTCTTCGAAGAAATCCGTTACGAACTGGCGGGTGTGGAAGTGGATCGAACCAAGAGCGTCGGCATCACGTCCACTATTAAAACCATGCTATCTGCCGGCAAGCAGGACATTATTTCGATGCAAAACGCCGGTTGGGTTGCTCCTACAGCTAACGAGATAACACCGACCGGTCAACACGAGGAATTTAACTTTTGCATACCGTTGAGGATGCTGATGGGTCCTTCGCTGAGGATTTCACGCATGTTATTTTAAACATGAAACAGGAACTTATACTGTTGCGCACTTCCAGCAACGTTAACGCTTTGTTCTCGTCCACGGATGCGCCCGCTAACGCTGATATAGAACTGACCAAAATCTCTTGGATGATTCCGTTCGTGTACGTGAACAACGAAGTACGGATACGATTGTTGGATATCATACGCAAGGACCTACCGCTATTCTTACCGTTTCGTAGTTGGGAACTGCACGAGTATCCGGCTTTACCGACGACCGACAGACAGACTTGGCCAGTGAAAACAACTACACAACTGGAGAAACCACGATACGTGATACTCACCTTTCAGACCGCCAGAAAAAACAATCTGAATAAACACGCAGGTGAATTCGATCACTGCAATGTGACAAACGCGAGACTCTTTCTGAACGACAAATACTACCCGTACGATAACCTGAACCTGGATATCGATAACGGACGTTACGCATTGCTGTACGACATGTATACACGATTTCAAAAATCGTACTACCACAGAAGTCAACCCAACGTACTTCTAACACCTACAGAGTTCATAGCAAAAGCACCGTTATTTGTCTTCGATTGTAGCAGACAGGACGAATCGCTCAAGTCATCACCAGTCGACGTCAGATTGGAATTCGAGTCATCGACCAATTTCCCCGCTCAGACAGCGGCCTACTGCTTGATACTGCATGATTCAATCAACGTGTACACTCCGTTATCCAACACGGTGCGCAGACACAATTAAACGCTTACTATATATTAATTTTTTTTTTACTGTAAATAGAACTTTGCTTTTTTAGAATGTAATTTTTAATTAAAAAAATGTAATCAATTTTCATGTATTTTTATTTTATTGTAAATAGAATGTAATGTAATCAATTTTCGTGTTCGTGTCAATTTTGTGGAGGGGGAAAACGATTCTCCTCTTCTCCCTATTCTTCGCTCAGTGTTTCATCAGCACGAGTCGTGAGTGGACGTACAAGATGCTTTCACACGATATCTATGTTGACGATATCAATCACAACAGCAACAACCGCTATTTCAAACAATGCGGTGAAGCGGCGACGACTACATCAATCAAGTCCTTATCACCAGACGATAAAAAAGTACAGGTCATCTTAATTCAAAAAATCACATCTCCGTACCCGCGTTACAGAAACTTGGAAAACCGTTTAAAGAGTTTTAAAGAATGGCCTGTATCGTTAACGATAACACCTAAAGAATTATCAGAAGCGGGTTTCTTTTACACCGGATGCAACGATAGAGTGATTTGTTTTTGCTGTGGAGGCGGATTAAACAAATGGAAACGTGGAGAATATGCTTGGATGGAACACGCACGACATTTTCCTGCGTGCTCTTACGTAATGTTAATGAAAGATAAACATTTTATCATCAAGGCACTGGGTATCGTTACCGAAGCGCAAGCACCAACAGCTGTAGCAGTGACAGCAAAGAACGAACAACGCACCGACACGATCAAGGAGAATATAAAAAACGTAGAAGAAAGCTCGAATCGTGATACGATGTGCAAAGTCTGTTACACACAAAACGTGGAAGTTGTACTTATTCCCTGTCGACATTTTATTACATGTGTGAATTGCGCCATAACCCTACATAATTGTCCCTTATGTAGAACCGCATACACTGCTTACATGAGAGCGTATTTCTAGTTCGTTTTCACGCGTCTATTGAACACCAGGTTTGAAAATATATATGCTGCTGTGACAAAAGTGTTTTATACAACCTCCGCTAATATCGCATACCTCAGTGTTTGAACAGCACGCGTTGAAGACGGACGCATGGAGCTGCTATCTCCGTACGAGTACATACGCTGCAGTGACTTAAAGCATACAGTACTGTACCCTATAGAAATTTTTGTATACAACGTTCTGACATGTAAATTTGTTGCACTGATCCGTGACGAAAATATAAAGTACAAAATAAACGTTCCGAACAAATTCTTTACGAGCGTTTCACAATATACAACGTGTCTGTTCCGTAAGACGGACGGATCTGCAACGTTCCTAGTAAAACCAAACACGTTGTATATAACGAAAAAAGGATGTGCGAGGATAAACTAGCAGTCATACTTGACTTTCACTGTTTTATCGACAACGATGGAAACGAACTCGTTAAGGAACTAGCCGTTATGGACGTCACTGCATTTGCCAGCAGGCATTGGATATTTACACATCCAGTAGAGACGATTGTTTCGAATCACAAACATGTGAGGACAAACAGATGGTTAACAGACCATTATCATGGACTAACGTGGACGGACGGGGACACATCGTACGAACATCTTGTACCGATATGAGAAAAGTATACGTTTCCTTTTAAATTCGTGTTCGTAAAAGGATTGCAAAAAAAAAGATTTCTACAGAAGCGTATCATGCATTTTAATATTATAAATTTAGAAGATTTCGGTTGTCCCAAACTCGATCAATTACAATCAATACACGGAACAGCCTGTCTCACGCACCGCTTATGTCCAGAAATATGTACAAATAGTAGAGTACACGCTTTACGCGAGTGGGTTGTATCAGATTTTAGAATAGTCAATACGTTTCTGATAAATTACTAACATTATTGTTTAGCGCTTACATAAAAAAAAAAAAACAGTCGTCGCCTTTCTATCGATTACATCATCTGTCTAAAAATAAATTAGCGTGTTCAGACAAGCGCGACCGCTGTCTAGTCGTATAAAAAAAAATAACCGACACCCCTCTTCCCCACCTACCCATCGAACCGTGAGAAATCAAGTTGCATCCTGTTCACACAGTTAAAAATAAATTAACGTCGTCGACATGTTCGAACAAGCACAAGTGCTGTCTAGACGTATAAAAAAATAACCGACTCCCCTCTTCCCCACCTACCCATCGACCCGTGAGAAATCAGCTCGTGACCTGTTCACATGGTTAAAAATAAACGCTTACTGAGCTTTGAGTGGTTTCCCCCCTCTCCGGTTTCCACCTCCACAACTACCTCCCTATATATTCCACTGCGCACGAGCGTTATTCGTTCATTCGTTGAGAGACGTGCCGCAAATTATTATAAGTTCTTTATTTTAAAATGGCATCAATCACTGAAAAGTTTGCTACTATTAGCGCAATCGAGTATAAAAAAATAAAGGAATTGATAATCGGTGTAAAATATCCGATAGAAGAAATGCAAAATATAGACGCAAAATACGGTAAAACTGTACTCGTCACTCTTCAAGATTACAAAGACCCTAGACTAAAATATCGTGTATATCTACCAAAGAGATACGCAGGCGTTTTTGAAGATGAGGAATTAAAAAATTTATTACCGTGCTCGCTGCAACTAATTTATCGCGGAGAAAAGGATAGAGCTTACATAGTAGAAATTTTACAGTAGTATCGAATGGACATCTTCATTTGTCACGTACGATTACATATATATATATATATATATATATTAACATGTACTTAGTTGTATTTCATTTAATTATAAATAATATATGTGATTACACATATTTCATTTGATTTAATTGTACTTATGCCTAGATAATAAAACAAGGCTTACATGTTGTACACTTTAGACATCTTCAGAATTAACAAATATATTTGTACATAATTGTCATTGCACACGTTTACCAATAATATTTAAAATAATGTGCTTACACATAATTCATTTGATATAATTGTATACAATTGTATTTTTTTTAATTGTCACTACTGTGTGTGTGTGTTTATTTCATTTTTTTTGTACATATTTGTCATGTCATAGTGCACATGTTTACATTTTGTAATTTTCACTACTGTGTGCGTTTACATATTATGTATTTTAAATTGTAATATTACATATTTGTCATGTCATAGTGCACATGTTTACATTTTGTAATTTTCACTACTGTGTGCGTTTACATATTATGTATTTTAAATTGTAATATATTTTGATTACATGTATTTTAATTATTTGTAATTAAACAGTATTGCTTTAACCTTTTTATTGTTTTTTAATTTCAAAATTCCTTGGAACATTAACACTATTCTAAAAAAATTCAATTTTATTAAACAATAATTGTATGATTATAATATACTTTAGAAATTAAAGAATATTTAAAAATCAAACTGACCTTATACAAGTTCCAGTTGAGTCTCGCGACGAACTATGTGCCTTGGAGAGCAGTTCGTACAGGCTTATATATAGTATTTCAAGGATGTACACGAAAGAGATGGTAACAACAAAAAAGCTCCCACACACAATGTCATGAACACGCACTTAGCTCGGTCTGCGTTCTAATTCCCACACGCTGTGATAACAGATGGTGTCAGACATCCTGTTTGTTCTGTTATTAAAAAAAAAAAATTATGTACGACCACGTTCACACGCTGCGATAAACAGATGGTCATACAGACGGAGCCGATTACATCATCAACAAAAAAAGTAACAGCTGCCATGCACACTTAGCTTGGCTTGTTCACACAATAATTTATGTACGCCTCTAAATTCGTTCACACGCAACATTAACATATGTTCAGACAGATGGCGACAATTAATTATACGCTCAGACAGACGGAGACAACTAACAGATGGCGGCAATTAATTCTACGCTCAGACAGCCGGATGCAATTAATTTAGCGACTCGCTAAACAGATGTCTAGACAGCTGCAAAATGCACGTGGGAGTCAACTGCCACATTCAAAAAAATGCATGTGGGAGCCAACTACCGCTTGTCCCTATTATATTACATACCCACCAGTGATAATGGGTGGTCTGTCAGCATTCTGTTGTAAAAAATAACTCCACCATATCATGTGTGTTTCTTACAGGGAAACTGAGAGTTCATTGCTGGACGTCACACGACGGGAAATTCAAAAATTGTGGTGGTGGGAGTAACCATGTTTTTTTTTCAATCTGTTTATACATTTACTTAACACATATACACAACATCGACAATATCGGCACGGCAGTGTAAATATATACGAAACCAGTACACTATAACACCGAGTTGGCAACAATGGCGGCAGTTATATATTCAACCCGTACACTATAACACCGAGCCAACAACGTCGATAAGTTGGCAACACCGCATCGACGCTTTTCCAACATGGCCGAACTTCCGGAAAAACCCCTTACATATACATAACCATACACTATAACACATGCACGAATCGGCAACCCGGCCGTATCTTAACCACTACACTCTTACACTACTTGACAACATCGCCGCTTTTCCAACATGGCCGCCGCCGACACACCACGACGGGCGGCCATCAAGCCACCACCAGGCCGACGCCCAGCGACGATGACGACGTCAACGACGACGTCAACGGCGAACGGCGAGCGGCGAACATAGCCACGCCTCCGCCAATCAACGCACACATTACCCCACTTTAGGCTGGCCGACGACAACATGGCCGAAAGCCAACTACCGCATGGTTACCCCCACCACCACAATTTTTGAATTTCCCGCCGTGTGACGTCACTTCCGGCAATGAACTCTCAGTTTCCCCCTACTCATTATAATTGGAAGTCTCGAGATCACCACCAGTCTGCTAGAAGTGCCCGGACTGCAAGAAGAAGTTTTACTGGGCCACCACTGGCTCACGGCCAACCAAGCAGTTGTGGACTACCGACGGGGCTGCCGTCACATTGGCAGCGAGAACCGACAGACGGTCTTCTGGAATGACCGCGCGGAGCCCGAGGAAGAGGACATTGACGAAGCTAGCCTTCCAACGTCAGCAGTTGGCCAACACCATAAACGGCTTCTGGAAATGTTACACCGTCATCGCAGTTTGTTCTCCCGTGGCCCTCTCCGCACCACATCCGCGGCCAAGCACGAGATCCGGCTGAGAGAAGGTAGACAGCCATTCCGGCTCCCAATGTACCGGTACTCCGACGAGAAGAAACGCACCATCCGTGAACAATTAGAAGAGATGCTGAGGCAGCGTATCATTGAACCGGCCACCTCGCCATACAGCTCTCCGGTGGTGATTGTGAAGAAGAAGGACAGCACACCCCGGTTCTGCGTGGACTTCCGGAGGCTGAACGATCAGACCGAGGATGTGGACTCACCACTGCCGCTGATATACGAAACAATCAAGGACTTCAGCGGGGCCAAAGTCTTCTCGACCCTAGATCTGAAGAGCGGCTACTGGCAAATCCCGCTGGAGGAAGAAGCAAAGAAGTACACACCATTCTCGGTGCCCGACGGAGGTCGCTACCAGTTCCAGGTGATGTGCTTTGGGCTGAAGAACGCGCCCAGCACCTTCCAACGGCTGATGCAGGATGTTCTCACGGGACTATTACGGGAGTGCTGCCTCGTCTATCTGGACGACATCATTGTCTACTCCCCCGACTGGGAAAGGCACCTGCGACACCTGGATCAAGTCTTGGAAAGGCTGCAGATGCACCAGCTGACCTGCTCGCTCAACAAGTGTCACTTCGGCCGGGAAGAAGTCGCCTTTCTGGGCCACGAGATTACTCCGGACGGCAACCTCCCGCAGCAGCAACATCTCAGAGCGATCGAAGACCAGCCGGCCCCCAGCAACAAGAAAGAGCTGCAACGCTTCCTGGGAACCTGCAACTGGCTGCGAGAGTATATCCCCTGCTTCGCCATGATTTCGGAACCGTTAACGGGCCTGCTGCGGACAAGAAAGTGGCATTGGGACGACACAACTCAGCGAGCCTTCGAAGAGGTTAAGGCCGCTTTCCGGCAGCCGTTAAAACTCTCACGACCGGATCGAGACTTGCCGATGTTTCTGCAGACCGACGCCAGCCAAAAGGGACTTGGAGCGGTGCTTTATCAATGCACCGAAGCCGGAGAGAGGCGTATCATCTCGTACGCCAGTGCCAAGCTCCACGAGGCGGAGAAGAACTACCACTCCAACGAACTGGAATGCTTGGCAGTCGTCTGGGCCATCAAGAAATACCGGCCATACTTGGGGATCGCCATTTCACCCTAAGGACCGACAACAAGGTGCTAACCTGGCTGAAGCAGGCGACGGGGCAGAAGACGAAGTACGCTCGCTGGGCTCTACTGATACAGAGCTTCAAATTCATCGTCGTCCACTGCCCGGGCAAAGAGAACGAGTTGCCGGACTTCCTCTCGAGGGAACCTGGGCTTGAAGATACTGCCGGCGTCCAAGAAGAACTACGGATGCAGCCTGAAGAGAGGCTACTTCGCAGTGTTGCGGCAGCTGCACCGCGACTACAAGAAATCACAGCTGTCGGCATCCATCAGGCAGTGCAGGAGGCGCGACCAGGAGTGCCAAGCGTGGAGAAACGACCCTGCGGCGGCTACAGCGAGAGGATACCGGGTGGACAACGGCCTGGTTTGGAAGGACAGACGCAACCAGGAACCAGGATTGTACGTGCCGCCGGGTGTCCGTATGGAGGTCATCAGGCACTTCCACGACTTCCCTGAAGCCGGTCATCCGGGGGCCGAAGAAACGTTTCGGGCCATCGGCAAGGACTTCGTCTGGACCGGCCTAACCATTGATGTCCGCAGATACGTCCGGAGTTGCAGAATGTGCGCCCTACACAAGCGCGGCGCAAATCCCGAACAGGACCAACAGCGACCTCACCGACCCAGGAGATGTTGGAATACTGTCGCCCTGGACGTCATGGGACCATATCCGCTGACTAGAGCTGGCAACCGGTACATCGTAGTGGTCACGGATATGATGTCGAGATGGGTGGAAGCAAAGGCCCTGCGCAAGGCGGACGCCGACACCATTATCCGCTACCTGGAGGAAGAAGTGTTCCCTCGTTGGGGATACCCAGAGGTGTTGCTCACCGACAACGGAAAGCCGCTCACGGGCCACAAGTGGAAGCAGATGTGCGACAAGCTGCACATACGACCGTGGACTACAGCCAACTACCATCCCAGGGCGAACCCGACCGAGCGGCGCAACGGCGAGATCAAGAAGGCGCTGCGGATCCAGCTCCATGACTGCAAGGACCATGGCGACTGGGACAAGCGTTTGCCGACGGTTCTGTTCTCGCTGCAGAATCGTGCAAACGCCGCCACTGGAGTGACACCGAGCGAGCTTCTGCTGGGCAGAGACCTACGCCGACACGGCGACTGGAGTCGGCCACACGCAGAACAGGACGTCCGCCCAATTGAGGAACGAGAAGAGGCGGCCAGGTCACACCAGACCAAGTATCAGCAACGGCGGTATCCGGAACGGAGGACACAGGACCCTACACTGGCCGTAGGGCAGCTGGTGTACGTCAAGAGCCACGCCGGACCAGCCAAAGGACGGAGGTAGGAGGTACCCTGGATGGGAGCCAGCCTGGTAAGGTCTCTTTAGCGTTGCCGCAACCCTCGGCGGGCAGATTTACACAGTGGAGAAGGACGGACGTCCATACAAGGTTCACCGCCAACGGCTCAAACCCGCCGGAGAAGAACAATGGGCTGGCCACCGGAGAGCATTCAAGACCCGGGGGAGTTGTGACGTAGCGAGGCGAAGATCTGCTCTCGGCGCCAGCCGATACGTGACACGAGAAGGCGAGGCGAGCCAATCAAGGATCAGCAGCAGCTTAATTGGCCTCGACGTGACCATCTAACGTGCTCGAGGCGAGCCAACCAGGGACCAGCGGCACTCTGATAGGTTCATGGCACACGACCTGTCAGGGCATAAAAACAGCGCCGCTAGAAATTTTGGCGCACGAGCTACCCAGCACGCTACCGTCCGCGACGAGCGGCGGGTAATCGAGTGGGAACGCTTTGGCCCGGCGTTCAATCGCCGCCTACCTGAGCATATCCCGCTCGACACTACCCAGCATGTCGACGAGGCAGTTGCCTTATTCGACACATCCGTAGTCTCGGCGGTAGACGTGTCCTCCCGGATGAAGCCGGGGCTCACGCCCGACTATCAGCGTATCCCCGAAGAGGTGTCTCAGCTCGCTTGCGAGAGGAATCGCCTCCGGAGACGCTGGCAGAGGACTCGTGACCCGGTTGACAAGGCTGCGTTCAACAGAGCGTCCGGCAAGTTGCGTCGCGACATGCTGGCGTTCCGTAGACGCAACTGGGAGCTAGCTGTTACACAGATGGATGGCCCTGCCGAGGACCGTAATGTCTGGCGGATTCCCAGTGCCCTAACGGCAAAGCGTAAACGCGCGCCTCTCCCCGCACTGGCCGGACCCGGCGGTCAACCCCTTGGCCGCCTCCTCGAAAAGGCAGAGTTCTTGGCTGACAGTTTAGAGCGAGATTTCGCTCCCAACCCATCCAAGAACACGGCTTTTACTGCGCAAATCTGCCGCGAGGTAGAGCGCTTTCTATCGGCCGGTATCACAGTTCAACCGGAGCCCATCTCTCCGGAGGAGGTCTCTGAGAGGACTGTTCAGCTCAAGCCCCGGAAGGCGCCTGGCCCGGACGGAGTCATGAATTCCGCCCTCCATCGCCTTCCGGAGCGAGAAACCCAGTTCCTCTCTGACCTGTTCAATTCATGCCTCAGACTGGCCTACTTTCCGGTGAAATGGAAAACGGCAACAGTAATAGTGATACCCAAGCCGGGAAAGAATTCTTCTCGCGTGGAAAACCTCAGACCCATCAGCCTCTTGTCCGCGACGTCCAAGGTTTTCGAGCGACTGATCCAGCGTAGGATCCGCGACCATCTAGAAAGACTAGACGTGCTGATCCCCGAACCGTTCGGCTGTGTAAACAGACGACTGCGATCTTCCTAGACGTAGAGAAAGCCTTTGACCGCGTGTGGCACGAGGGTGTCCTTTACAAACTCACGGAAGTCCTTCTTCCAGATTGCTACGTTCATTTGATCGGCAGCTTTCTGCGAGACCGTAGCTTCCGAGTGAGAATAGACCACGCTCTCTCTTCGGAGAGGCGTATTACCGCTGGCGTCCCTCAGGGAAGCGTCCTTGGGCCTCTCCTGTTCTCGCTGTTTGTCAATGACACGCCCCGAGTTCCTGGAGTTAAATTGTCGCTGTTCGCTGACGACACTGCGGCTTTTGCCTCAGAGCCGAACGCAAGTTATGCGGCAATTAAGCTCCAGCGTCAACTCGACGCGTATGTCGGGTGGACCGATGACTGGAGAGTTGCCGTTAACGCTTCCAAGAGCGCCGCGGTAATATTCTCGCGCAAACGCAAGCGGCCTCAGCCGCTTAAAGTAGGCCCCGTCGAGGTGCCCTGGACCAACAGCGTCAAATACCTCGGGCTCCACGTGGACTCCCGACTCACCTGGTGAACCCATACACAGTATATCCGACAACGCGCTTCGGCGCATCTCAGTAGACTCTGGCCCGTGCTATCTAATCCGGCAATGACTCCCCGGCTAGGTAAGCTCATAGTCAACTCGTACGTGTTGCCCGTGATTACCTACGCCTGTCCTGTTTGGGGATACCTGGCTCGTGGTCATAGAACAACGCTCCAGCGCGTACTCGACCGGGGACTGAAGCTTGTGTGTAAAGTCCCTCGGAGGTACTCTTCTCGACTTTTGAGGAGAGGACTCGGTGTCCACTCTCTTGATGACACCGTGAGACGCCTGGCGCGTAGATTCTATGTTCGTTCCGACAGAGCGACCCACAATTCCCTCATTGCCGGACTTGGTAAATACACCCCGCGACCAGGTGAGTCCTGGAAGCGACCTCGTTTACTAGTCCCGGTGGTATAATCCACCAATCGCAGGTCGCTTCAGACCCCCCACAATTAGGTAAAAACATATAAAAAGAACTCAAACTGACCCAGTGGCAGGAGTCCTTTCTGAGACTCGGGACACTGCACTACTCGCGACCCCCAGTTGTGTATTTTGGCGCACTCCATTGGACGTCGTCAAGCCAGCTGGAAGAAAAGGAAGAAGGAAGAATGGAGAACACAGGAGAAGCAGTGATGGACATCGATTGGGATAGCAGCGGGCTCTACATACCGCTGCCGAAAGAAGAGAACCGCAGCACGCCCGGAACAGCGGACGCAGCCGCCGAACATCACAGCGCGGCTCGGGCAGCGTACGCATATGATTTAGCGTACCCGACAAACGGTCCTTTTAAGGGCCTAAAAAACGATAGTGTGTACGATTGGCGCCATTTGTCCTGTGACAACATACATAAATGTGGAGAAAATCTGGACTTGCCATAATAACCAGAAACTACAATTATAAATTTAAGTTGCCAGCACAGCCAGTATAATTTTATAGAAATTGTAAAATCCTCAACTCCATAAAAATATAAAAGAATATTAAAGAAATCTGAATTGATCATAAGAACGAGAAATTACAAATTCAAATTGTCAGTGCAGCCTGTATACATTCAGAAATTTAAAATAATCTGGCTTGACCATATTAACAAGAAAATCTAACGGCAAACTTGGCTGTCAATGCAGCCTGTATAATTTGTCAAATTACAATTTATAATTTTAAGAAAAATCTGGTTTGACCCATGATAGCAAAATACAATTACCAAGTTAACGTGTCATCACAGCCTGTATAGTTTTATAAAAATTGTAAAGCTGTCCAGGTCTATGTGGAATGTCTAAATTAAATTCTACTTGCGATGGCAAAGCTACATTATCAAGTGACTTCTCATATCCCTGCGTAGGTGATGATGATATTACAGGATCGGGATCCATCATGAACAGAGATACCGGAACAAATTCTGCGGCATCTGGATTCAACTGTGACGTCATATCTGAGTCTTCTAATTCAGTGTTAACAGACGTGTTCTTGTTGTTTTTTGTTGATCCACCGAAGTAATTCCCCTCTTCTTCTTCCTCTTCACCTTCTTCTTCCACTACTCTATTAGGCACTTGTAATTCATCTGGAACGTTTAAAGTTTCTTTTCTCTCCAAATAGGGATAAAGCCTTGCTACAGGATCCCTACTGACCGATGTTGGTTCACTAATATAACTTCTTCTTCCCCTGTTAATTTCATACTTATTTGTTTTCTCTTCTGTAACTGTTGTTACCGTCTTTCACTTGCCACCCCCTTGTAGCTTTCATTACTTCCAGAATATCCATTTTTTCTTACAGTTTCTTGTGTTCTCCACCAACCCCCATGTTTGTCTTTTTTAGCTCTTCCTAATAAACAACTTGAGTCTTGGACATCTTTAGCAGTTCTTCCCCGGGACTCGTCATTCGCCTGGACCCTTCTGGCAAACTCACACAACCGGTCCAGGTCCGCAAAACAACGTGGACGGTCTGCGAACACCAAACGGGATCTCTCTTGGGGAGTCGGCCCTTCTAGTATTACCTGTATTATCTCCCTCTCAGGCAACCCCAACCTTAATACCCGAGCAGTTTTGCGTATGCTCTGTACAAAGTCCGCCAGCGCCTCTTCGTTGGCCTGTAGACGATAGAATAACTTAAATTTCAACTGGTCATGTCGTCGACGGGGTATGAAGAAGTCCAATGGTCCAACCCATGGAGAGAGTCGACACTGCCACCACGACGCAGAGTGTTGGTGACCAGCCCAGCCAATGACCCCTGGCAATACGGATATATAAGGGACAAGAGGTCCCCATCGGACAGCCCCGGGCAGTCCGCCAACTGCAGGACAAGGTCCAAGAAAACCAACAACTTGTCCTCATCTACACCATCCACCACCGGAAATTTCTGGAGGACGCCGGAAATGGGGTTGGGCAATCTCTGATAACATACCCCCACCAGAATTACACAATTCACAATACACAACAATAAAACATAAATCCCATCGCAATACCTAACACAAACATAACTTACAAAACAGAAAAAAAACTCGAGTACTATTCTTCCTTCAAGTCAACCTCCGGGTTCCCTAGCGTTGCGGAGACCTGACCTACTCCTGAACTAACTCTCGTTCACACCACACAAGAGGACAAACAACTTTTGACACTAACATAATACATGAAATCCACAAAACCTAACACCTATCATGACATATCACATTTCACGAACACATGCTCGACAACCAAAGACCAACATTGAATCTCCCAAAAATCTTCACACAACGAACTATACGTCGGTATACCAGACGGTACCGACTTCCGATCGGGCCATACCGCATCCTTCTAAACGCTCTCGCAATTACTTCAATATCTGTCAATAATACAGCCTACTCCCATCCCAACGCCCCAGATCTCCGGTAATTCCAAGTCTCAAAAAAAAATCCCAACTAAAAATGCATGCCTCGTGGCGGCACCAAACTTACAAGTTCAAACAGGCTGACAGTCACACATCAACATAATAGATAAAAACATTGAACATCACACAACATAGGCATATATAATTTCTCTTTAAAATTTTTCTAAGTTCCAATTTTCCCAGACTGTTTCCGAGTTTGCAAGCCCCGTCACACCAAGGACCCAAGGGTTCAACCCTAGATAGAACCACGCTCTGCTACCACTTGTACCCCCTTTTTTTTTTTTAGGAGAGGCTACTAGATATTTAGAACTAGGCAGAAGGCCTAGAAGAAGCATAAAATGCGCTGAGTCCAGTGAGACGAGACTTGCAGTTAAAACTCTCTATTAACCAACAATAACAACTTTTATTATCTCATGTGTTTTCATAATTCACATAATTATAGTAATATTTCTTAAACCATATTTTTGTAGTTTAATCATATTAAAATGTCGTATAAATATAAATGATGATATAAATTGTTTAAATATCACAACCCAAATATTTCAAATATCCCTTTTCTATAACACCTGACATAAAGATAACACATGATTTAACATACAAACATATATACATATAGATCACAGACAAAGTACAACATATTAAGCCTGACAGACAGCCTGTATATTCTTATCAGATACATACATAAATGTGGAGAAAATCTGGACTTTCCATAATAACCAGAAACTACATTTATAAATTTAAATTGCCAGCACAGCCAGTATAATTTTATAGAAATTGTAAAATCCTCAACTCCATAAAAATATAAAAGAATATTAAAGAAATCTGAATTGATCATAAGAACGAGAAATTACAAATTCAAATTGTCAGTGCAGCCTGTATACATTCAGAAATTTAAAATAATCTGGCTTGACCATATTAACAAGAAAATCTAATGGCAAACTTGGCTGTCAATGCAGCCTGTATAATTTGTCAAAATACAATTTATAATTTTAAGAAAAATCTTGATTGACCCATGATAGCAAATTACAATTACCAAGTTAACGTGTCATCACAGCCTGTATAGTTTTATAAAAATTGTAAGATTTTTAATTTTATAAAAATATAAAATTTTAAAGAAAATCCGATTTGAACATAACAGCAAGAAAATACAATCATAAATTGAAGTGGCAGTACCGCCTGTATAATTTTATAAAAATTGTAAGAATTTAATACTATAAATATATATAAAAATTTAAAGAGATTCTGAATTGACCATAACAGCAAGAAAGACAATAATAATTTTAAGTATCAGTACAGCCTGTATAATTTTATAAAAATTGTAAAAATTTTTAACTTTATAGAAATATAAAAATTTAAAGAAAATCTGAATTGACCCCGCCGCGGACATGTCTGACTCAACCTGACCCAACATAAGGTAACATGTCCAGTTCCTGCATAGATCTGCACCAACAGGTGACTGCCTCAGGTTAAAGAGTGTGAACCGGCCTAATACAAATTTTAAAAAACTCCCAACCCATTTATGAAATATGTATATAATGATTAACCAGCAGAAATACCCAAGATTGTAATAGGGCCCCGACCAGCCGGTCTAGCCCCCAGCATTTACAAACAGCACCCACCTACTTCACTAAAATACAGATTTCCCACAAACTTTTACAACCCCCATTCAGAATCACAGTAAAAGAAATAAAGCATAAAATTAATGACCGCCGGACACATGCCTGCGACCAGGGCTACAATTAATCTGGAGATTAGTGAAAGTTTGCAGCCAAAATTCTGTCCAGCTGGACGTGAGCACAATGAAGTATAACTTGAGTTTTTTTTAATGGTTAAATTCACAACACATGGTGTTTGCTGTAGCGGCCTAGTGTAGTTAAAAAAGCTTAAATATCACCTCATTTTGGTCCAGATTGTTCCCCGTTGGTACTGTGGCATGATATGCAGTTGTTCCACCTCTGGCAGCCGAGATACGAGAGTCCAGGTGTTTTTAAATCATTGTGGAAGTTGTAATTACCACATGCGGAGGGGTCACGTTTCCGACTGGATCGGGAACCCTGGACATTAATCATAATTAATTGACTGACGACTAAACCATAACACACATATACCAATCTCACTTTGTTCATCACAACATGATTAACATTTTCACTTTTGGTTTTTAAATTCCTAGACCACACACAAGGCCTCAATGCTTCATAATTGGATATAAATTCATAACGAAATATGAATGTATTATATTATAATTCATAACATAATGAATGTATGAAAAGTTAACACTCTCCGACAGGCATAAAGCATATAAAACCACGTGCTCACTCAAACAATTCAGTAAAGTTCCCCAGTTCCACAAAATTACGTAATAATTTTTCCTTTTACGCCCCTTTTCACATGTACAATAGGTATTTATAAAATACAAGATATTAGGCTGTATTCTTGTTTAAATAAATCAAATATTTAACAATGACTATACACCTCCGGTCAATACGCCACGAGGTAAGCTTCAACCTTTATCCACTCACATCCAAGTTAATTATGGTGTAAATTTAGACATCTTGCAATAAAATAAATATATATACATTTAACACACTTACCGGAGATTGCTGAGCTCTTACTCACTCATGAAGGATAGAAAAAAATACAACATTTAACCTCTCCGTCTGCCAAAGGGGAATAGGCTGCATTCACAGCTGTCGTTCAGAGCCAACTGACCCAACCCGCACAAAAGCTTTGTGTCGAAAAACATAATTACTCGGTTCCGTCAACAGATGGCATTGGCGGTCAGTGAAGCAACGAAACAGTAATACAGTACCCGACGCTTAATGAATAAATCGCAATTATGTAAAATAATTTATATTTTACACAGACTGCCGGTTCTATTTTTCTCAAAAAACCGGCACAGGGGGATCCCAAAGTGTATAAGGAAATAAGGTTTTATTACCATTTTTGTGGTGACACATGTTATTTTTCTAAATATGGAGGTGGATAGCGGTTTAGAATTCAAAATAAAATTGTAAATTAACACATACTTATAAATAGTCAAGTCAACACAAGTAAATACTATAGGCCTATACGTTACAGGTTACTTACCGAGTATTCCTATTTTAAAAGTTAGGCCTACTCGTCGGTTCTTGAGAAGTACGAGACGTCTATGATGCCCTCGTGGAAAGTGTCGTGCTTATTAATTCATTTAATAAAGAAATAAAGCCTTCTCAATAGAAATCGTTGGAAGCCCATTGTCTCTCTACTGACGTCGAATTTCCCACAAAGTTTTTAAAGAGCTTGAGATGGTCGATGTTCACTAACATCATGAAATCCTGAAAAACGTACTACTAACATGCTATGTAAATGTAAGCATCTAATCACGATAAATGATTGTGCGTTTCTCCTAAAATCAGTTGTATCGTCTACAATGACTGAACAATATTTGGTTACGTAAATTTCTGTTTTAATAAAATCGGTTAAGTGAGAATATGTAGTATATGCCTACTCATTTTGAATTACTTTAAATTGTCGGCCAAAAGAGATCGAACGTTTTCGTAATGTTGCTTTTTTCCTATAAAACGTGTATTTATTAAAAAATTTAATAATTTAAAAAATTGCCTTTGTTTTGTGACGTTGCTGTTTCGTTATAACCTCTAAATGCTAATTGTTGTTTTGCAAGAAATAGTATAGCATTTACGCAACTATACATGAAACTCATATTTAACTGGACATTTCTACTATGATTCGTAACAAAGAGACATACGTTCACTTGTAAGGCGTCTAATATTCTATAGAAGTTATTTTTTAAGGACCTTAAGACTAACAGGATTTTTTTATGTTCCGAAGAAGCTTTATGTCTATGGAATGACCTGTTGCGTTTTAACATATTTTCGAATTCTGAATGATTCCAAATGCCTTTGTTTGTACCAACTAATAGACATGGTCAACAAACAGTCTTTGTTTATACTGACCACCTTGTAACAATTTGTAGCAACTGTACTATGAAGACTGAAAATTTCTCTCGTGCTGTTTCCCTGAAGAACCGAATATTTTAGTATAGGCTGTGGTACACCACAATTAATTAAAAGATCATTATTGTCTTCTTCCCTCCATCTCGTGAATGGCGTTTCGTGAGTTACATCGACTGAAGCTCTATCACGTTATGTACATACTACTATAAATTCAGTTTTAGAATGTTTAAAAAGGATGGTTTTTCGAGTCAGTATTTCAAAAATATGTAGTAATGCTCAGTGTCTAAAAATATTTAGACAGAGTACACTAGTTCAAACATACGTTTATGTGCAGTTCTGTCTACTTTTTTTGTTTAATATAAATTCATCAGTTACATTAGTTAAGTCAAATTTGTTAATAAAGCGTTCTCAGTATTCAAAAGTCTTAAAATATTCAGACGTACTTGATTTAAAACATTTTGCAGATTACTTTTTACAATTTTCTGTTTTGGAAAAGACCTTTCATTAAATGCATTTGATAACACTATTGATAAAAACGTTCCTTCTCACAGATTTATAATTTCGCAAAGCTGTGAACAGTAGGACAGTGCACTTTGAACTTCAAACAGGAGATCAGTTCTCTCAACGGCACACACTTAAGGACTTCAACAGGAATGTGAGGTTCTCGACTATCGCTGTATCTTCCTTCAAGGAAATGCAGCACTTGTTGTGTTCCAAGTTTTCAAGTCGACTTCGGATATGAAAAAAATCCTCCACCGTTTTTTATTGTTACAGTTTATTGTGTAAACCCTTTAAATTTTAGTTTACCCTATCTTCTCCGTAACAGGACAACATTGCTTTGGATTTTCTCTGTGACTTACAAGAGGTGGATACTTGATTGTATAACTCGATAGTTTAGGCCTAAGTATTGAAAGTAAGTATTAAAATTAAGTATTAAAATTTTTGTTTGATTCCTCAATAAACATGCAGCTCATGTGCAAGTAATTTGTCCAATCGACTGCAGTGTTGTGGAGATTTGTAGCTTCTACTCACGAAACTTGATTATTGTTATCTGTCTCGGCTACATAAAAACCGTAAAAGAATACATCATATGAACGTAAAAAATTATTTAATCGAGTATGCTGTCTAATATATTCACGACAATCCTCTTTACCACAGATTCAACGTGCTTGTTTTCGCTGAACGAAATTTTCACATCTTGTCCGTTTGTAATATTTGTGAGATATGTATAAATTTTATTTTGAGAAAAAAGTTACTGCCTCTTGCTTAACTGACTGCACTACCAGAGAGAGAGAGAGAGAGAGAGAGAGAGAGAGAGAGAGAGAGAGAGAGAGAGAGAGAGAGAGAGAGAGAGAGAGAGAGAGAATTATCACGGTAGCCGATTGACTACTGGAAGAGACATGTCTGGGCGAATTATCTTTAAACAGATACAGTAGTTGAATAATGGTTATTGCACGAACTACTACTTCGTCTACTTCTCTGTCAGAATACGCAACGTTTTACTGTTTATAGAATGATGTCATTCTACGACGGAAGATGTGTGTGACTTCCGTGCTGGAGTTCTAACAAATTTGCATCCTAATTTCTATACTAATAATTAAAAACCGTCTGTTTTTGTAGAGAGGCTGGAAACATACACAATCCTATACGCCTATAAGACGTTTATGGGTAGTAACTTCGACAGTAACAATAGCCAATCAAAGATAGCGAACGTACAGATAGTTTGTTAACGTGTAAGTGTGAGATCAGCTGTTGTGAAGGCCAAAAGAATAACTGGAGCAACTAGACTGACGCCTATGCACTAGACTGCAGTAACTAACAGTTCCTGTAGATTGATAAACGTGCACTACAGACAACTATCACTACAAACATGTCTGAACGAAACGTTTTGAAATGGACGTCCAATTCTCAACTGTTGATTATATCTCTAGGTCTCTTATATTTTCTATTTACAGTTTAAATTGAACGTAATAATGTTCAAGTAGTGTATTTCAATTCAACGGCAGTTGTGCTCCGTTCTTCAACCACACAATCTAGACTTCTCTACGCGTGAAACAAAAATAAATGTTGCGATTCATGGGTGGGCATTTAAAGACCTCTTATAAAAAGAGCAACGCCCCGTTTCACTAACGTCTGTTAATTTTCTTTCTAACGGACCACTTGTTGACTGGCGATATAATTTTTAACCGCCGTTATCTTATTAGCTGTTTAACCAACGCTCGTTTGGATGGGGTTAGTAAAACTCTCGTTAACACGACTATGCCACCATGATAAGTGTCGATTTTGCTTCAGATACGCTGAACAATTTAAATAACTTGTAAACTATCTCTAGGGTGGCGTTCTTGTTTCTTAAGTGTATTTGTATGTTTTATGTCTCATTGTAGTTTTTATTTCTTATTATCTAGGATATTCCCGTGTAAGTCAATTCTTTAAGAATTCTGAAAGTAACTTTTTTGAAAGCCTATTAGAATTATGTAAATTCTGACTCACTCAAATGATCAAAACCAGTACCGGTAGGCATATTTCTATACCGGTGATATTTGTTTTTTCGCCTTCATTTGGATAATTTTAAAACATTTTCTCTCTGATCCATTTTTGTTTGCCACAAGAGCTTATACAGTATTATATACGCATACGCAACAATTGAAAATAAAATAAATTATTTTATGAACAAACAGAAAACAGATTAAACAAATTTTCTGATCACAGAAAAATTTTATTTATGTTACACGAACGACTATTTCAGGGAAATGAACGTAGGCCTACACAAATAACACCAAACGTAATTCTGAGATTTGAGCTCGTCATTTTAACGGGCCGTTAGTTACCTAACTGGCAAAAAATCTCCCGTTAAGTTAACCAACGATTTTAACGGCAGCTATATTTAACTGAGCCAGCTAAATCCTTAACGGGTGATCCTTCTGATGTGCTTCTGTAGGATCTACTATTTATTTATGTAATAAAATTTATACCGATTAGTGATTAAAACTTGAATTTATTTATACCGCTGACTCGAAGTCTTCTAAAATCATTTAAGAACGGTGTCTACTTATTCAAGTTCATTAGTTAACTTATTCGTTATTTTCATCCACCGATAACTTCCCACGTGTAAAAATTGGCGATTTTAGTTTCAGATTTGTATTAGTGATAGTAACGTATAACTTTTAATTGTCATAAAATGTTTGTCAGTGGTGTATATAATCCGAAATCCTTTTAGTTCAATAGAAATTGAAATATTTACAATAATTGTTTACCCAAACAACTAAAGCACGATAAAAATTGAGGTAACTCGCTAATTTTTAAAATGACATATTTTTTATTTTTTCCAAGTAAAAAAAAGTAACGAAAATCCGAACTGATGATATTGAAAAAGTTAGCGTCTTCCACTCTAAACAAAACTAGCATAATGTCATCTGTGTTTGGAAGTGTATTTTTGGGCTCCCAAACGTTAATCGTGGTTACACTACTGATAATAAGGAGATTCTGAACAGAATAAAGGAAGACACAGCACTTGTAGATATATTCTTGAGAAACTGTACAGGACATGTTAGAAGAAGAAAAAAATATTAACGACTGTTCTTGAGGATACAATGGAATGAAAGAGCTAACGAGGAAAGGGAAAGATTAACGAAGTAAATAGTTTTAAAAATTTCCACAGCTATTCCCATTTCTCATCGCTGTTTACTAAAGGTTAACCTTATTTTGATTGATTTCTGGAGACCCGCAAATAATTTCCGCTATTGATACATTTTGCATAATCTTGCATTCGTCTGTAAGAAGAAACCAAACGAATAATAGAAAAAAGTTTGTCGCAGATAACAATGATAAATTTAGGTACAAAGTGTTCTTGTTTAGGATTTGTGCAAGTAGATACTTCAAGTTTCATTCAAATAGAATCGATATATGGTAAACATTGTCAGTGGCTACGAAGATGTATTTTAAACTTTGTAAATACCAGCGACAAGACTAAATGTAAATAGGTAAAATACTACAGTTAAAAGTTGACCTTTGCCAAAAGCATGAAATATACTAAACAGTAAATTATTCACTTGACCAAAAAGTCAAATATTGGAAAAATAAAAAAACGTATTTTGTAATACCTTTTAGAGATATCTACAACTGACGATTGCTAATGTACGTGATACTTGAATTTTCATTCAAGCCGGAAACTACTTATGCAATGACACTTGATCTCGGCCGTGTTTTCGGGAATGAGTGCAACATATTCGGGAATCTGTTCATACACCAGCACGACAGTAAAAAACATGAGTAAGTGAAGTCCAGTAGCTTCACTTAAGAATCCACCAGACACTTTTAAAACATTTGATAGAAGAGTCAGTGAATTGTTATTCACAGAGGTTAACGTTTATACAGGAAAGGAAAGGCGTGTACGCTCTTAGCGTACATTATACTCACCTTTATTGTGTATGCACCACATCGGTTAGCGTACATTAACTGCGTTTTACTTAATCACAAGTATTTGTAATCGTCCGTGTAATTGATACGTCACTTGTCTGGCCACTGACGGGGGCTATGGAGAGATAATCCCCCCCCCGAACGGTTTTAATCAGTTGTTAATAAGTTAGACTGATTTTTAAAATGTAACTTGTTAAGTTTTTAATCGTGCTAAAATTTAGATTTATTAATTATTATTATCACAATAGAAAACACTTTTTTCCAGTATACAACTCTTATTGTTTGTATTTTCAAAACGAAGACCCCCAACTGTACAAATCAAAACGGTACTGTATCCTGTCGGTATCAAGGAACTAGGATCCTACCACTCATGTCTTTTTTCCCGTTTCTTTCAGCCTTCTTTAACCGGTTATTCGTCTCTTATTCGTTCCAGAAACTCCATAAATTGCTTGCTAGTGTCTTCAGTTATTTGACTCGTGTATTATCCTTGAACAAACCTGTTCGACCCTTGTGATTTTTCTCTTTATCAAGGAGACTTTGTTAGGTGTCTCATTACAGGCTAACCAGTGTCCAGGGTTGTACTCATGAGGTTCGAGGCCCCCGCCAACTCTTTAATTTAGGCCACCATCAAAATTTTCGATATTCAAATATTAATAATTTTACTCCTCAAAACAATAATGTTTTTAAATTTTCGTCCATTATTTTAATATGGCATGTTCTACGAGGGTCAGTTTGAAAAGTTTGCGGAGCGACACCTATAGCTTAGCAGTAGAACTAAAAATTTTCCTTATGTCAATTTATTCATTATGCATGCAGTCTCAGAATGTTTAAAAATGGTATTATTTTTTATTTTACAATATTTTATTAAAATTGTGTATAGTAATAAATAGTATAATAATTTTTCTGTGTTTCTCTACATCCAAACAGTGGACATTCAAAATACGATTAGTGCATTTACATTAAGGTCCTACAACAAAACAATGAATGAGTCTATATTTAAAAAATATTTAATATCAAATTTGTATGTTGAAACATTAAAATACGATACGGTAGTTAAAAAATACTTTTAAATGAAATTTTTTCATTAATTTTTGAATGAAAGTTATCAATTACATCACCGAAGTTTAATTCTCTTAACAAAGGACTATAAATACTTTAAAAGCTTAAAACTATTCGTACGGTCTTGTTTCATATCTCAGTTTACTTTTTGCAATTTTTGACAGCGAAATACCTTCACAGGGTGCATTCAATACCAACATTGCTAAAAACGTTTACAGATTGCTACGCTTGGGAAGGTTATGAATAGAAGGTATTAAATTTGAAACAGTCAAGCAGATGGCAGTAACTGTTCTGAGAATATTTTTCAGAAAGTTTCATTAATTAAACATCTGTTTGCTTCTATATTTGTTCTCTCTCAATTCCATGAGGTTATTTAAAAACATGGTTGTTTTTACAAACCAGAATGTGAGACCCAAGGTTTGCTGTCATGTCCCGTACAGGGAAATCTGGCACTGTCGGTGTCTTCCGTTTTTCTCTTTACTTTTAGACTCAACAAACATATGATTTATTCTTCAATCTTCAACTTTGCGGACGGTTTGATTAGTTTTGCTATTTCCTTTCCGGTAGACTAATTTCTTTACTGTTCGTTTTGAGTCCTACATATTTTTGACTCATGCAAGCTATTTGTCAGATATCAGCGTTCACGGATGTCGCGTACACGCACGAGCACGCACGCCAACGGTTACAAACGACGAAAGGCCATGGCCTATCATAGTTGTTCTTCTCCTAACAGCGCTTAGATAGATTTATCCTATACTTGACTCTTGTCACAGTTTGTCCTTTTAAGGTCTTTATTCAGCTCGTACTAAACATTCGACTGAAGTACCATATCCGCTGCGATCGTCCATGTTTCAAACTCATACATGAGCATACTTTGGGGTCTAATTTTGGATAGGGTGGGACAAAAATTCAAGTTTTTCTGAGATCATGTGTGAAATACAATGTAGAGCTACTGCGTACAAAATTAGAAACTTTAGTAATAATTCTCAATCAGAAAAAAAGATAAAATTTTATAATTAATGACCAACAAACCTTTCTTCATAAGCTGTTCTTCCACTTACGCTTACCTAGAATTACCTAGAAAAAATATATTATCTAAACATAAACAACTTCAGTTTCTGTTTAAGTGAGTAACACACCATACTGTGTAGTATGATTGAGTGGCAGGTTTTGTCGCTAATGAAGTAGGAGTCTCATTCCTCTCAGAGTTGCTTCCGAGTCAGATTCATCTATTATTTTTGAAATGTCAATGTTCTGTGTTCTTTCAATGCGCAGAACAGAAAATGTCTAGTAGTGTTGCGTATGTAAGTCTTCAGCTTCCGAAGACAAGAAAAAGAGCGCTCACTGCTTGCTGAACTTACAGACACTGTCAAAACGTTTTAAATATGTTGTTAAATTTGGGAAAACATTCACTCAAGTCTATTCAGTAAAAACCTTTAGTCTTTAATCAGATTCATCACCAATGTTTTTATTTCCACACATACATGAAAACACGTTTACTTATGAATACAGTTCCTTCTCTGATACTTTATAAGTAGCACATCTAATTTCACATTGTCTTCCTCAACCTCGTTGTTACTCAAAACTGAGCGAAGTGTTGGAAGTATTTTTAAGTAATTTTCTTGACATCTATCCGTAATTTCTGCGTATAGAATTCTGAGGCTGTTTAATAATTTCCAGTCCTGTCACCACCACCAAGTTTTCCAGGCACTTCCTTTTTTCTTAGAACCACTGCCACAGCAAATCCATCTTTTTCAGCCATTATTTCTGTTTCTTTCCTCAGGTCATTAAATTCGCTATCGTTTCGAAGGTCTTAAAGTACAAACACTTACTTAGTCACTAAACTAACAGTGGAATAATTGGCACATTTCTTTTGAAAACGTTGTGATAGCATGTAGATGTATTCCATGATAACGCTCATCAGTTACATGCAAAATAAAAATGAAAAGTCATTCACACACTTCGAAATGGAGGAAGAATCACTTTTGCTAGCTTTGTCATCGTCTGATATTTGCATGATGAAGTTTTATCGCCACTTATATTACGCAGGACCGAACTAATGGCTTCCAAACAGCAGTTCCACCTTCTATCAGACTGTAACTTGATTTTTGTAGATCTACTTGCGACGTTCCTTTGATTCCTTTGAATATTTTCAAAAACGGAACGCCTTTTTGAAGAAGCTTTAATAAACTTATAAAGTTTATTCAACATCCCAAACATATTTCTAACAGCTGTAGCTGCAGTGCTACCGTTAAGAAGACATAGATTCCACATGTGTGGACAACAGTGGGCAAACAGATTGTTCTCAGCCTTAACTCTCTGCAACTCCTAAATATTGTCCACGCATAGAAACTGTTCCATAGTAACATTGATCTCTCAAATCTTTAAATTTCAAAGAAAAAAGATGTCAACACACTTTCAACAAACAATAAAATGATTCACCAGCAGTGTTTTCAGTAATGTAAAATGCCAAACTAACATTTAAACTGTCGTTACGGTATCGTAGCACAGTAGAAAATTGTTCATATAATTCAAAACAAGTCTTTGTTTGTTTACAATTAACGCATTGTATTCCAGTTAAAGTCCCCTAACCCCTAACATCAGAAAGATGTTATCATTCAATTCAATGAAACATTCTCCTTACACGTTTCGTCGAAATAAATAATAATAACAATAAATCTACCGGACTAATCGCCTGATAAAGGTATAGACGATGATAAAATAGCGGGTACTGTACTCGCAAGCATAGAAAGTGTTTGTTAGTTTTTATTTATAACAACTGGAAACAGAATTTTATAAAACTCGCAACATGGGGGGGGAAGTGCTCTCTTGACCCCATCCCCACTCCAAGTGAACTCATATATTACTCAAGTCTAAAGTCTAATCTTAAATAATTTCTCTTCGTATTCTCAGTCTGAATTCACTAAACTGAGTAAAAGCACTTCAAAAAAGCGTCTTGGGTCCTAATCTGTACTCGATTTCCACAAACATCTTCCGTAAACAGGAAAATGTAACTCGCTTAACCTCCATGTGGTGACTTTGTAAATGTTTAGCAGCCACAGGCTGAACGATAATAACGTGTTTCAAATCCATTCCGGGAGAACGGTTCGACTTACAGTCATAAAACAAAATAATTTTCCACTAAACTACTGTACATGCCAGGGAATCAAAGACAAATATAATTAACTTCCGTTCCAGAAAGGTGGTTGCCATCATACGGTTCTTAAAATTTCCCAGTTAACATGAATCATATGTTACATTTTTTTAAGGGTCTTTAAACTAAGCATTTAGATGACGAAATGGTGTCAATGTCTTCTTGAGACTTTAAAATGGTGGTTAATAACTATAAGAATGAGTGGTTTCCGGTTTTCCAGTGTTTACCACAGTAAGTGATATTTGATGAACGACGATATGTGAATATAAAGATAATCGTTTTAGCGCAATGGATTTGGGACGCCTTGTGTGATCGCTCTATTTTATAGCATTTTCAGTACATTTTCGTGAGAATTAAGTTGAAAACGATTTACATGTCTACATTAGCCAAAGGAAGCTATTAAATTTAGTTATTTCCACGGTCTAAACGACTTTGTTCAGTACTTGAGGAAGTTAGGAGATCAGCAAGTTGTTCAGTGAAGTGAATGAACAGCCTTTGTCTACTCGCGCAGGTAGCCTATCCTCATGAATTCACAGGTGTAGACTCTCACTTTAGCGTTAAGAGAAATCCACAGCACTTCTTTCAATACAGAGCTCAGCCATTATTTCCTTTTTAGAGTTCAGGGGTGATTAGACTTTTAAAATTAAAGTACAAAAATTAAACTAAAGGACCCATTATTTGCTGTTTATTTGGTTGTAATTAAGAAGGTAAGTGTAAAAACATGAAGAAGTACGTTAATAGATATCTAAGATTTAACAAAGTCATGAAACAATAAACAATAACTTCCTACACCACAACAGACACCGTAATTAGAAGCTGCTTCTGTGGGAGGGGGATGAGACTAGCTTGAAGTTGGACTCCCCATTTTTCTTACAATAAATGAGAAATTCAGGATTATTCCCATATAATTTCATAAATACATTTCATAAATTCTTTGCGCTCAACGTTTTGTGGCGCGTAAGTAATTTTTTATTCAGTGCTAAAAATGAGTACGTTGTTTATCAAATGTTGAGTAATTGCTATTATTACGAAAACTCTAACTTTATTTTATTAATTTATAAATGTTCTAATTTCTTTTATTTCTACAATTATTTATAAGCCTTATTTAAACGCACACAATTGGGTTAGGTAATATGCCCACTCTAATTGATCGCTAACATTTTTGTAGCTCTCAAGGAGGTTGATAGCCCTGATACCCCCTCCCCTTGTAGTTATGCCACTGCATCACAATATAAACAAAATAAGCAGTACCAAGAAACTGGCACAAATTTTCTCCCATCTTCTGCAGTCGCAGATAGTGTTAAATGTTTTGTTCGTGTTTTTTAAAATGTTAGTAAAGACGTGTCAATAACTATTTACAGTAGATGGAATTGTATCGGTTTATTTGCTACAGAACTTAATACAAATTTTTTAAAAATGGAGCACTACTGGTCCTCAAAAAGAAACATTTCAAAATAGCTCTACGTAGTGCGCGAAAACGTAAATGGCACCAAATTGTGTTAAAGTTAGCATACGAATCATTTAACCTGAAGAGGGAACGGAGCGCTTGTAAACGGCGGTCTTAGGTATGCGTATGCACGGAATGACGGATTTTAATTATTGTTTGTTTTTACAATTGCTATAAAGTAATAAATTAAAAATACAAAAAATATTAAATGTGGATGGAAAAACCGTGTATCGCAACATGTACATCTGCATAAGATCCGAATAGCAACCAAGAAACTGTTTATGTACAAGTTGCTGTGTAATAAATTACTGCAGTATACATATCGTAAACCGAGTTGGACACACTGGGGACCGCTGGGGACTGAATAAACATTCGAAGACTTTTTTCCTACCTGCTGAAAGGACATAACCTCAAAAACCAGAAAGAATTTGGACTACCCCTCAAACATCAGACAACTAGCAATATTTATACGAAGCGATTTCGTATTCACAAAACGGGTTTAGCGTGAGTCAATTGCTCGTACTTTCATAACTAATTAGTCTACTGTTAAGCATAATTATTTAGTTAAATTTAAATGACTATAATTTTACCGGCACAATTTAAAAAAATGTCTGACATAATGCCTCGGGGAGGGGTACCTCAACCCCCTTCGCTGCTCTAATGCTCACAGGACTTCAGACTTCAGAATACGGTATTTCTATCATTACTGCACCACTTTTTAAAACAGCGCCTTTTATTTTGTCGCGTAAATGATCGAATTGTTGTTTGTTGTTTTATCATTCTCATGAAAGTTCTATATTTTTTACATTTTTGGTTCAATAAGTGACACCGAAGCAACTACGTGACAACCACTTTCTATCCTGTAGGCTTCTTTGTGTTTGCTACATCTGATATTCTTTACGTTACATAAAATAAACTTGTGTACTATAGATTGAATCGCTTCACGTGTCAAGTGTTGCATTATCTAAATGTATTTACCAAAATGTATGTTTAGACACAGACTGCACTTGCTGCCTTGTTATTCAGCAGATTGCTTTCGCTACTGTACATTTGTGCAACGGGTTTTACTTCTTAAATATCGTTTAGTGAAACTAATGACGCGAATATAACAACGTCGGTCGGGCACGAAAATGGTAGCGCGTTTCCCTTCAGATACCTCCCCCTCCAAGACTGCGTACACTATTGTGAAGACACGTTCTCTTGCTTTCTTGGAGAAAATTACTATCAGTATGCTTGTAAGTTAATCATTAAAACCATACGTGGAAGTAAATCCTTGTTCTTATTTACAGTTTTTGTATAAAAAAAATTACGTATTTGAAAAATTAGAATTAACGTAATTGGAGTCTGTCAAGAGTTGGATAAGCACTCTAAATATCTGAAAGTTTTCGTTTAACTAGGACATTTCGATCGTAAATGTCTTATCGCAACACGGAAGATAAACTGCCAGTGTTTACTCAGCGCTTGTAAAATAGAAATAATGTCTACCTGAAGTAGTCATTATCAGCTGAGAGACCAACTCAACTGAAATGAAAAAGTCAACTACCTATGTAGTTGCAAAACAGGTAATGTACTACGCCTTTTGATAAAACCAGTGTTCGGGATAGATTTCTTCTTCTTCTTCTTCTTCTTCTCTGCTTTCTACGCGATTAAGCATTAACCTATTATAGATTTTCCGGTTCTTAGATTCTATCTTCCTATTTTCTTCCAAACATTTGTGTTTCGTTTCATGCGGTCTTGCCTATACGCCTTTTCGTTTGTTCTAAGGTGTTCATTGTACTACTTCCTAAGGTATTAGGCCTACTTCATCCATCATTTGTTAAACAGGGCCATGCCAACATAATTGCTCTATGATGTCTGATTTCATTTTTGTTAGCCTAGCTCCCTTTCTCTCTCGTTCCTGACCCTCAAGCGACAGATTCTGGCCAGTAGCCATCAGAAGTCTATTCCTGTAGATAAAACGATTTCCTGGTTTCCGTTTAAGTGAGAGGCTTGGAGTATTGTACTTTTCAAAATTATGTTATGTATTAGATGGTTTTGCGAGATATTTTTGGACCCTTGATTTTAGTTTAATGCTCCAGTTGCCCTTTTCTTTATTAATTTTTTCCTTCGCAATTTCACATCTGTTATCATCAATTAATTTTACACCTAAGTGTGTGTTCTCCCCTCAAGTTTTTTGTTTTTAAACTGTAAGTGTCTTCTTCCTTCTGTAACACACTTGTGCACTGTCTTGGTTTCGTTACTTCCAGTCTCCATCTATCGTACTTACGCGGTAGCGCAGCGAGGGTTTTTGGGAGGTTAACCATCCCCCCCCCCCGGCAGGGGGTAAGGAAAAAAGGAAATGTCAAAAGGTAAACAAGGTGCCTGTAAAAATGTAGTCATATAAATCGAATTAAATATTTGGACTAATTATTTAAATGAATACGAACATTTTTGTGTAAACATTGCTAGTTGTGTGGTAGTTGAAAGATGGTTCAAATTTTTACCCTAATTTTTGAGGTTATGTCCTCTTAGCGAGTAAGAAAGAGATGACCTTCGAATGTTTATTCATCCTGAAATGTATTCAAGTTGGTTTACGATATTTATAGTACAAATTATTTATTTGTATTATTCAAATAATATTTATTTATTCAAATAATAGTTTATTTATTGAAATAAACTTGAAACAACTTGAAAAATTTCTAAATTAAACATGTTTTTGCTTGCTATTCGAATTTTATACAGATGAGTCTGTTGTTGTATACGGTTTTCAATAATATTTAATAATTTTTTGTATATTTAAATTTAGCGCTTTGTTACCATTTTGAAAGCAAATCAACAATTCAAATCGTAATAGGCCTACTTGCCCGTTATTTCCAAAGCGCGCCGTAGCCTCCTCTACACTTGAAACTAATTGTACTCCAACTCCAACAAAAAGTACGCCCAGCCATGTATTTGCGCGCCCCATAGCACTATTTTAATTTTTTTTTTTTTTGTTTAGATATTTCTGTAATAAAACGTATAGACCGATTTAATTCCATTTGCTGCAAAATGGTTACAGATATGTACTCCCCAACTCTCGTTTTAAAAAGTTCATACAAAACATTATCAGCGTTCGCAGACGATAGAAGATAGTTGTGCCAGCTGCTTGGTACCGCTTGTTGGTAATTTAAGATGTTTCATTAGTTTATTAAATTTTAGATATCTGTTAATGTAACCCTTATGTTTCCACACTTATACTTTTCATTTCAACAAAGTAAATAGCTAATAACGGGTTCTTTTTTTATTTTTGAAGTTTTTTTCATAAAAATCTAAACCGTCCCAGAACCCGTTAACCCCCTCCCCCGAGAAATAAATGCTCGCCGCATTTCCCACATTCTCCTTTTCTGTCCCCAAGTATTCAATTATCTTTTGTTCAACATGCCTTCGTTCTGTTGTTTAGCACTTTTTTTTTAGACAATCTTTTATTAATCATCCCTTCTGTAATCTACATTAACGTTACAATTGGCTACGCATAACCGTACGCTTGGTTCCTATCCGCGTTGGTTCCTCTCTTGGTTCCCTGATACTACCCGTGCCTGAAAACATTACGTTTATTGAAGTGAAAACTTCTATAGGCACGTTGGGCGATTTTTGGATGGGTAAAATCTTATGAGTTCGCGTCACCGACATGCTAATGCTAACATGATATCTGTAGCTATAAGTATGACGTGTTGCGCGTGGCCAGCAGTGAAAGTATAGATTATACTTGTGTGTAATACTATTATACTACAATTATATTATACAATTGTAATACTATTTATACTATTTAACACACTTTTATCGTTATACTATTTATACTATTTAACGTACTTTATTTTGGAGTTTCTTACGCTGCCGAATTTGCTATCGCGTGTTCGATCCCTAGCGCGATTTCGGCTTTCCGTATTAACAATTAACGCAATACTTATGATCTATTTTACATTATTTTTATTCTTATTAATTACTTATACTATTATATGATATTTACATAATTGTTATTTGTCCGTCTGGCTGTTAACTTAGGGTTTTTCGTCATGTCTAATGTCGAAGTATGTATTTTTAATAGTTTTTGAAGTGAAAACTTCTATAGGCACGTTGGGCGATTTTTGGATGGGTAAAATCTTATGAGTTCGCGTCACCGACATGCTAATGTTAACAGTATATCTGTAGCTATAAGTATGACGTGTTGCGCGTGGCCAGCAGTGAAAGTATAGATTATACTTGTGTGTAATACTATTATACTACAATTATATTATACAATTGTAATACTATTTATACTATTTAACACACTTTTATCGTTTACGTACTTTATTTTGGAGTTTCTTACGCTGCCGAATTTGCTATCGCGTGTTCGATCCCTAGCGCGATTTTGGCTTTCCGTATTAACAATTAACGCAACACTTATGATCTATTTTACAAGATATTTACATAAATTCCAATCAAACATTTTTGTTTCTTACTTCAGTTACCATAAGCCTATTGTATCCTTTTTAGAATATAATGAAATGATTGATAGTACGAATAACTTAAGTATTGTTGAAATGAATGATAATAATGATGCAAACAATGAAAATAATGTTGAAAATTAAGTTCATTGAAATTCATGTAAATACAAATACTATGTATAAATAATATAAATGTATATTAATCATTATGTCAATTAAGTTGTATTTATATTTTGTACTGGGCTTGCGCAGTCCATCATATGTTTTGATTAATAAGTAAACCATATAAAAATGTATATAATTGTTGCTCGGAGTGCCGATAGATGTGAAAACCAGACTGATGTTAAAGATTTTAATTTACAAAAAATTTTAATTTTTGATACTACAATTAATTTGAATATAAAAAAAAAACACTGTTATTTCATAGTTTTAAGTTTTCACTTCTGTCGGCAATCCTCAATGACTGCCTATTTTTAAATTTTTTTTTTATATTTTCTTTCAGCCACGCAGACAAAATATTTTTACTTTACAACATAAGCGTAACTTGGAGCATAATTTTTGAGGGGGGGGGTAGAGGCAAAGTGAAGCTTTAAAAGTACAAGGTTTGTAGTCTGAGCACCTGTAGAATAAAATGTATTTTTCACAAAATTAGAAAGTTCAGTAATATTTTTCGGTCAGAAAAAGAGGATAATTTCATTTTAAATATCCAATAGTTGTGTGAGCCATAAACCAAAATAAATAATTACAATTATAAGGAATTAATAAAGGAACGTAGGATACTTTTTACTGACTAACTCGACTGCACAAACAACAACAGTTCCAAACGGCAAAGGAGGCCTATAGCTGATGAGTAACTGACTTGGCTGGAAGAGATAGATAGAGATGTAGAGAGAGACGAGGGGAGAGAAAGAAAGAAAGGTAAGATCAGAGGAAGTCCTTTTGGTAATATGATAGTGGAGCTTGAGAGTTTCAGTGTCAAATGTTTGTATAAAATAATCAATAAGTAATCCGAGCAGAGAGTAAGGTGACTCAGAACGTGTGTGACAAAGAGAGAAAGAAGAAAGAGTTAAATTCACGATGCGAGACTATGTAGTCGGTGGATAACTTGTGCTGAGTAATGAATGATTCTCGATATAAAAAATTCTCCATTTATTAAATGCCAACGACCACCGATGTCGCACCCTCTTGCTGTTGGAATTGAAACTCGGATGATACATGGTTGGATCATTGGTATGGGGACCCAATCGTGTTTGACATCTCGTTAGTTCGCCTCTCACAGTTGAACCCTTCATGTTAAAGTCTCCGACGGTTCCGATCTCCTACTTCACGCATCAGTTGTTTTAGTTATAGCTTGCTACTTCAAATATTTGGTCCAGCCATCTCTCAAACATCTTTCACAAGAACATCGTCCTTCTATGATGAATCTCCCTTCGCCGAACAGTATGTCCAAAGGACTGTACGACTCTCTGGTAGGACTCAAGGATGGAGGCATTGGTTCTTTTGTCTACCCATGATATTCGCAATATCCTCCTGTATGTCCACGTCTTGAAAGCATCTATTCTTTTGCGGTTTTATGTCCTGATGGTCCACGTTCTCATTCATAAAGAAACACTGGAAAGGTCAGGTAGGAAATTAACTCACCGAACCTCGTATGCCCGTCACAAGGTTTATATCAAATAAGGTTTATGCGCAAATAAGTAAACTTGCCTAGCACTATGCCTCGTCTGCCTTTAACTTCCTCAGCTGATGACGTCAGGTACCAGTTAGGGTTGGATGGATGTCACAATAAACTATTCACTTTGAGAAGGAGTCGAATTCACGACGCCCTGATTTGGAAGCAAGCGTTTGACCACCTCGCCACTTCGAAATTATGACTCGTACATGCTTTCAGACTTCAATCGTTTTCACTTTAACGTTTTAATTAATGGTCTATGTATTCGAATCGACTGTGATTTCATTATTTGTAATTTTACATCATCTGACACTGAACTTCTGTTAGATTTTGATCCACTGAATTAAAACTAATGCAAAGGGAAATTTCGCATTTGACGCGAGGGAATTTTTCAGTCTGCACAGTTGTGATAAAGCGACAGCAGTGGCGATATGGTGGGGGTTTGGCTCTGCGCTCTGCGGCCAGTTGTAAACAATCTAGTTTGGTGCTAGTTAGTTTGTTGCTGTGAGTGTGCTAGTGTGGTCTCGATTTCGCGTTGAACAATGAAGGACCACAACTTGAGTGTCAGTGAAGTGGAATCTATCGAGATTTGCGACATTCAGCAGCAACAGAAAACGGAAAGTGACAGTGGTGACGTTAAATCTGAACCAAACAAACCAGCGACAACTGAAAGGCTGGCCAAACTGCTCTCGTCCACTGCAACCTTACCAAAGGTAAACATAACCTTTGAGGACATTACATATACAGTCAGGACTACAATAAATCCCCTGGACTGGACTTGTAAAAGAGGTAAAACTATAATGTTCTCTGTTTTTGTTTCATGGTTTATATTCTATTTCTTCTTTGGAGAAATAAACAAATCTGATGATATAAACGGATATTATTGAAGGGGTTGCCCACCGATGGGTCTTCTTATTATTCTTCACAGGATAATTACATACACACGGTTAAAATAAAAATTCGAAATAACTAACACTGCCACTTACGTGAACTGAAAACAGTACACTAACACATTAAACGTTGGTCCTGCAGGGCAGATTTAAGAATTGTTATCTATTATAGTCAGTATACGTAGGTATAATAATAAAATATAGTATAATAGTGTATATAATAGTAAAATATCACCTCACTCAACCGAAATCACTTTACCTGTGCAAACTCCGTGTCCTTGGAAAGTTAAATTTCGTTTGGAAATTAATAAAATTTTGTAGTATCGGATGCTCACTAAGAAAACTTTTTGAAAAATTGATCCCAATAGTGGTAAGATAGGGAAATTGAACCCGAAAAGAATGGAACTTGAAATATTTCTTTTGCTGAAGTCAGAAAATGTTGTGTGAGGTACCAAATTAAAGACCGTTTCAATCCCAACTTACGAATGTGTTGCTTTTGTTTTAAAAAATCTGAATTTGAAGGCACTACGTATCACAGAATGAGAGCCAGATTTAAGCGGAATTTGAACCTGAATACAATATAATACGAGTGTTTAATTTACTGTACATTGTTATACTGTAGGCCTACACCGTAATAAAGCTAATATTCGAAGTGCGACATTATTACTAAGTTATTATTTCTATCACTCGCTGTCGTTAATAACAAAATAATCTTAAGTTTAATTAAGAAAGTTGTGTTAGTGGTTGTAATCACAAACAGAATTATCATTGTTGCACACCACTATAGAAAAATTATTCCGATTAGCGCTTTCAAGCTTCCCAGCTCATCGTCAGATTCGAAATCAAGATTCCGAGATAATTCTGTCGAATCAAGTGATAATTCTGTTTGAAAATAATCATAACGTTTAGAACATTAACAATATGTAACTTGTCTTCAGGTGAGTTCGTAAAATTAAAATAATAGGCTACAACAAACCATCTATTTTACAAAGATATTTTATTTCTACAAATAACATAAAACAGGGAAGAATAGCAAATTTTAAATTAAGCTGAAATATAAATTATAACCTACTTACCTTCCAAGAGATTCGTCTGGCCAAGCGTGAGGACTTGCCATCGGCTCATTTATTGTAATTGTTATTGGACGAAAAGTTGTGATTACTTTATTATTAACGATGACAAATGTTCGAAACAGCACACTTAATAATTGTACTTTCTAATAAATATAGTAATAATAACTATTATTATAACCAGTGAAGATCAGACAGAGTGTGTGTGTGTGTGTGTGTGTGTGTGTGTGTGAGAGAGAGAGAGAGAGAGAGAGAGAGAGAGAGAGAGAGAGAGAGAGAGAATTCACTTGGTTGCATACTTCATTATTTGTGTATTACTGTTGAAATATTTGACTGCTCTTTGTTTATTTACTTCGTAGTAAATAAATGAATGTGAAGTCTCAGATGCTCCCGACCAAACTGTTCATTGCAAATCACCAATTCAAATTTAGCACAAATGAACCAAGTTTAATAAACGAATAATCAATGTGTGCCTGTGTGTGTGGGGGGCCTACTTATTACGGATCTCGATTCTCTGTCGTTAAAGTTTAAATACTTGCATAAGGAAATAATTACTACAACTGCAAGTGACTTGCGAATTATAGCTGAATTACGATAATTCCGCGCTGGTACAACATGACGATGTGTTGTCGTTTTCGGATTACTCCGGTTTGAATTCTGCATTTTTCCTGAGACATTCTGACAAACCCATCTCTACCATTCTCAGGCTGTGGACTTCTTGATGTTCATTCTGTATAGAACAGGGACCATGAAGTAACACAAAGAGTCCGGTACAATATTTTGTATGTACAGGCGCGTGCGTGGGGAGGGAGGGAGGGAGGTAGGGAGAGAGAGAGAGAGAGAGAGAGAGAGAGAGAGAGAGAGAGAGAGAGAGAGAGAGAGAGAGAGAGAGTTCCGTTTTTCGATCTTTAAATTGATTTTTGCTACGTACATTTTCTTCAAGTCTTTCCTGGTATCTTTGTTCTATTAAAACTTACAAGTGAGTCATAAGTTGTTCGACAAAAGAAGCATGTTTTATAGACCTGAAAGACAGGTCTTGTGACATTGACTACACAAGTTTAAAAATTCGTGTCGACAGTTGTGACGTAACTGTTTTAGAGAAAAAATAAGAATAATAAAAAAACATTTTTAATTAAACGTTTCTTTATTCGAACGACCGAAGAGTTCACCTTTAATTATTTTTCTGTATGATTTTTACATACATAGGCCTATTCATTTTTCCGTAAATGACAAGTTTATTAGCAAAAACATGAAAATAATTAAACAGTCTTAACAATTCGAATATAAAGTTTTATATTTATAGTTTTATATCTATTCACCTTTTGTATGTTCTCTTAGAATAAAAATATCAAATTTCAAAAAATTATATACCTGTACCATTGATTCACAAACCAATTAAACCGGTACTTGCTTAATTAAATATTTTGGAAATATGAAACACTACATTCTAAGGTCAAAGGGGCGGAATATCACTCGGTACCGTCCGGCGTATCACAAAGAAACATTGCATTTGTTCCGGGTTGTTGGGGACTAGTTTCAACAGTTGGACGAAGCGGTGTTAACCCCCAGGTGGCGCAGAACAGTACGGATTTAGACCAGAAGGTCGATAAACATTCCTGGATCCGATCGTACAAGTTAGTGGACCTGGACCGACGTATTTTTCCAGGTGACAATTAAATCTTAGTTTATCCGGCTGTGATACTGCGAATCGCTATCGAGCAAAAATAAGCGAGGCGATTGAATGCCGCCCTTATACCAAATCGTTTTGTCTTTTGTAATATTTATCATGAGTACGGAAGGAAAATGGCTTCTAATCCCTAGGAGCTTAAGGAAAGCCTGGTCAAAGGCGGCGATCAGAATAAAGAAGGCGCATTGGAGAGTTCTATTAAACAAAGACCTACATTTTGTTCGTCTAGTCACATTTATAATTAACCGTAAATCATGTTTTGGTTTGCTTAAGGAGAGGACGATTTGAGCAAATTTTAATTATAGTAGCCAGTGTGTTAGACAGAGAATGAGATGTTTTGGCTCTCGGAAATACTGAAGTTAATGGCTGTGTTGTGACTAGTCTATTGAAGTTTGATCGGAATACGAATGAACGAATACAGGGCAACAAACACACACTCAGAATTCTCGGACTTCTTAATTTTGAACTTTTCCGATTAAGCTTATTTGTTATTGACTAACCGGGTCACCCTGTTCGCGGGGGGGGGGGTGAGAAGGGAGGCTGGAATTAAAATGTAAACATTACAATGTTTATTACATTGCTATTTTTATTTTTTTGGGTGAATATAATGTATAAATATAATACTTAATACGTGATAAAGTGTAAATAAAATAAAATATTTTTTACAAACTCAAGTGCAATACTTTGTGTTCAATCAAAAAAATTACAAGTTTGCAAGAAGTGTGTAACTTAAACTTGTTTTTTAAACAAGTCAAATTTTTCACTTGAATGTATCTTTCTCAATATGTCCTATTTGTTTTTTATTTTGTCAAAAAATGTATTACAACCAAGTCCAAAATCTACTTTACACAGCATCAACGCATGCACTGTTGACTCCTGCATTAAACCTCTGTTCTCTGCCCAAGGGTCGTTCATCAATGAGAACACTCTCTCTACACTCTCTCGCCCATTATTTTTTCTAGGAATCAAATGCACCGACCGGGACATTTCGACAACCTGTCATGACAAGTTGACTTCTGTAGTTTACGTATTAAATTTCATTATTATATAGTAACATTACAAAACACTTCATGTGTCATCCCTTGTCATTTGCATCTCTTATCATGTGTGTAGGCTACTGAATGGACAGTACTCATTTTCACGGTGAGTCGACTCCTTAGATAGTAACCAGGCTCCATATCATTGGTCTACTAAATTTTGTAATTTTGACAATATATTTGTTAATACTGTGTCATATATTTTTAATTTCTGTTCACATACAACCCGACAAATTGTGTTAACAGTTTCATAAATAAATCAACACTTTACTACAAGAAAATAGTATTTATTTATTGATAATATTATACGCATTTTAAGGACTCGTCTTGCCGTCATCAGTGATCTGAAAAGAGATTATTTACAAATTGAATTGTTATTTAAAAAACTGATCTATTAAAAGAGAAAGTATTTATTTATAAATATTACTGCTAATGTAAAAAATTTGTTATTATGCAAAATTACCGGTTATTTTATAAAATAATTAAAATATTAGTAATTAATGAAATAAAATACATGCAATTAATTATTTTAACTGTTTATTTTGCATAACAACCAAACCTTTATGGCTGAGTGATAAAGTATAATACAGTATTCAGAAAATAATTTTTTAATGGGCCTGTGAAATAGAGTACGCAGATTTTACCAGTTAAACAACGTTTTATTCTTTTTAAATGTACAGTCCCCTACTTGGTACTGCAGGACAGACTGTAAAGTCATTTCGAATTACAGAGTATTCCACGCCTTTTGCAGCCATTTTTCGTCGAAAATCATTTTTCCGTTGCGGTTGCATCTATTGAATTGTGAAGTACGATTTCATGGCACACTCGCGAAAAGACACAAAATATAAACTTTTCCATGCATACGCCACAGACATTTGACATTTATTGTTTTTTATGTAAATCCCCCAAAAACAGCGGATGAGAGGTAAAAATTTAAGGGGTCAAACTTTTGAAAAAATCACGAAAATCAGCATGGGGTATAAATTACAGAGAATTATAATCATAATCTGAATATAGTGTGCAATTTCGGAAATTAAAAAATTTTAAGACACTAGACCACAAAAAAGGTATCAAAATTTTGAAACATTGTAAAAATCCATGCCGGATATTAGACTAAAGCGAACATAACACAAATCCATATGAAGTGTTTACTCTAAACATTTTTAATTTTAGGGGCTCCACAGGTCAAAATGAAAGTCAAGATTTCAAAAAAATATAAAAGTTTATGTGGGGCATCGCGTTATGTGAAATTGTATTCAGAATACAAATTTAGTGCCCATATTAATTTAACCGAATTAATATCTGTCAGTACTCCCTGCAAATTTTGGACCACCTTCAAAACGTTTGTAAGCTACGTTTTAAAAAACTTTACGTATTGGTATCAGTTATGTACATTTGTGAAAAGTATTAAATGCGGACCTATAGGCACTAAGGAAACATACATAAACCTAAACGCTGGGACTACATTATTTGTCTTTTAGGCATTATACTGTTCATTTAAACAAAAACCTATTCAGTAGTTCGGAATTCTTACTATTCATTGTATGTTTGTCTTCTATGCAATTGTTGTTACATTTGAAAATAGAGTACTCAGAGTTTTTGTTGTTTTTCTGATAATTGATAAAATTAGCATCTATTGTTGAAATTTAGCTAATAACAAATGTATTTTGTTCAAAATAGTGAGCAAATTCTACATGTAAGAGAGCTCAATTATCTTTAATAGATTACCGCAAAGCTTTCCCAGGACTATATTGATGTAGAAGTCCCTAGTCAACTCTTATTACATCCTTTCTCCTCTCCAGAATCTAACGTAAAGCCTTTCTTGTTTAATCGAGTAAAAGTAATTTCAGACGATTGGTTTGTGTCGTGAGTGACGTTCGCTTGTCACCACAACGTGAGTGTGTGCATATAACCTCTTCTTTAGAGTTATAACGGAGGGAACCCAAAATAATTGGTTCTGCCAATTATTTCAGGCTGCCTTATTCGAGACGAGCTGAAATTTAAATCAGAACAACACACAGTAAGACATACAAGGAATCAGGGAAGGTGAAACTGTTGATTTATATACTCAGTATATGTGTGTAACAAGAAGACTTGCTTTATTAAACATTTGAAATATAACATTTACTCCAAAGAACAGATCCCATGACGTTATTAATTAAATTAGTAAAATTAAGTGAAAAGCTTTATTTAGAATATGGGATCACAACAAATTTATCTAGCTATACCCCCGGATCCGGGTAACCATTGGTATTTAGTCTCTAATCTTTTAATTATATTTAATTCAAAATTTTATCTTGCAAGACTTTTACCTTTTTGCTTCATATATCTTCCATTAGAAGAATGGTATTAATAACACTACGTTACGTTAATATCTAAATTGTTACAATTGAATGATATTGAATAGTTACAATTAAATTCTCCAATTTAAGTTTTTATATTCTTATAAAATCAATCGTCTCTGAAAGTCTCTTAAATATAGTATTGTGTTACAAAAAATATTATCATTATTTCTCGATAGACGTGCTATCGAGTCACCTCTATTTTTGGATGTAGTAATCGCCTCCATGTGGTTCCGTCTTGGGAGTCCTAAAACGTCGTCCTCGTCCTGGTCTGGTCTCTGTTGTTCATGGCTTAATACGTCTGCAGGATAGGTAGAGTCTTCTACACAGATACTCGTTGATTCTCAGATGTCTCGAACTGCATCATCGGTAGGGTATACTAGAGTTCTCATTCAGATGGTCCATGACCACAGGTCAGATGTTGAAAAGATTCGTCCATCGGTGAAGATTGCAGTCATCGTTTTTTCTTTATTAACACTCGTCGTTTGTAGTTACATCTTTCTTCTTGTTACAAAGTTTTTGGAATTTTCTTTTTGTTAACGTTACATGTTACACTTTTTGTAACGGTTAGTAAAATACAAAATAATAATTAATTAATCCACACTAACAACAAATTGTATAACTTTTGAACAGAGCATTTTGCTCGTGCGTCTGCACAGCTGGGCGTCGTCATCGCAAGAGAGCGATTTTTCGTCCGCTACCCTTGTACATGACGAGAGAGAGTGGGGTGTTTATTCCGCGAGCATATATAGTTCCTGTTTTCTCTTTAAATAAACTTTTTATTTATACAAACTATCGCTAGATAAAAATACATCATTTAAATTAATTGTTTTAGTTACTATCTGTGTCTACAGATACTTTAATTATTAACATTAGTTTACTCTATTATTTTTAATTACAGTAGACTCGGAAAACATGTCGAGTCCGGTATCAACAGGTAGGCGCTTGATAGCAAGCAAAGGGTTAAATACGAACATAATAATTATTTACAATATGCCTTTTCTTTATGGATACTTTGCCCTTATTAATTACTTCTTCCATTCACACTTAGTACCTACATGTTTTTATTATTATTATTGTGAGATTTAAATGGTCAATTGTACGCAACCTTAATTAATTAAAATTTTTTTTTATTCTGTAAATGTCACAATTTAAATCGTCACATACTCCGCCTCCTTACCAACACAGACTCCTAAAATTTTGGTCAGCTATGTACCGAGAGTATGCTTGGGGAGTTCCGTGTGAAATTTCTCTCACCCGTTTCTGGCTGTATATAATTACTAGCAGCATAAGTCATTCTTGACTTGCTGTTCCTTACCATCTATACATATACTTCATGTTTTACACGCTAATTCTATTACTACATAAAATTTACATTATAAAGTATTTTCAACATTCTACATTTCCTTAACTCTACTACTTATTACTACTACCGGATTTTTCCTTTTTCTTTCGAGAGAGTTTTTCTTCGTTATAGAATTTACTCTTTAATTACTCCATTACTTTTATTGGATGTCAGCTGACTTCTTGCTTTGCTCTACTTTCGATGAAGAGGATTCAAGGTTGATCAGGCCTCGTACCTACTTATACGACAAGGTAGCCAAAGGTTACTCAAGTACTTTTGCGGTTGAGTACTAAACATTGTTTTCACATTTACTTATTTAATTAACTGGCACTCTACTATTTTCTTCTTCAAGATAACGTTTTATCTGTGAAATATGTGTCCTTCGCACATATTTTTGAGTAGAGGGTTCGTACAGGGTCACAGTTACCGGAGTTAAGTATTTGTGAATTTGATAAGGACCGCACCATCTGTAAGATAGCTTGGAAGTTGTCTTATCGACTGCACTACTCGTTGGGTGCGTGTTATACATAACTAAATCTCCGATTTGGTATTTTACTTTATTATTCTTATTCTTTTGCTCGTAATATTTCCTTGACTTCGCTAAGTTTGTTCGTAAATTAGCGCGCGCTTCGTTCCATATCTTTCTAATATTTTTATCCCTAATTTCAAGGGGTAACAATTCATGTATTTTCCACTTTGTGGATAATGGGTGATTAGGTTTATACTTGAACAACAATTCGAATGGGGTAGACTTATGTCCTTCATGATATGCCGAATTAAAGGCGAATTGTATCCAGGATAGGTTCTGGTCCCACGAAGTATGGTCGTTAGCATGGTAGGCAATTAAAGCAGATTTTAGGTTTCGCAAATACCTCTCAGCTATATTACCTTGCGGACGATACTCGGTAGTGGTAATGTGGTTTATACCTAGTTTGAAACACATGTTCCTGAATTCCTTGGACTTAAACTGTGGTCCGTTATCCGACACTAGATGGACTGGAATACCGAAATCTTTGAATAATCTATTCTGTAAAATGCTTACTGTTGTCGTAGCTAAAGCTCGCCGCATGGGGTACATCCAGACGAACTTACTAAACGAATCTACGCAAATTAGTAACATAGTATTTCCTGACTTGGAACGTGGGTAGGGTCCAGAAAAGTCTAAATAAATTTTGGAAAATGGGGTGGCAGGAATCTCAGATATTAACTGACTTATTTGACTGTTTCTCGCTGGTTTGCTGAGTGCACACAACTTACACCTTTTTACAAAGTTAGCTATCTCACTGTTCATATTTTCCCAGTGATATTCTCTCCGAATCCGATGTATGGTTTTATTTATTCCCATATGTGCTCCAATGGTGGAAGAGTGATAATATTCCATTAGCATAGGTTTAATAATATCCGGGGCGATGATACGCAAATATTTTCCGTTAGCTATTCTACAACATAATACTTTCTTATTTAATAGGTATTTTTCAGACTTGTTTCCTTTTTCAAGTTGTTTGATGATCGGACTCAAGCGTGGGTCTTGTTGTTGGTAATGGGCTAAATCCGTAAATGCAAGAGGAAATTCGGTAATTAACGCATTAATAATAGGTGTCTCTCTACTCTTGTTTTCGTAATTATTACTACTAGGCTGGAACATACGTGACAGGGTATCGGCAACTACGTTTTGGGTGCCTCTAATATGTTGTACTTTGAATTTAAAACAATTTAATCTCAATACCCATCTTCCGATTCGACCTAATTGTTTTGGGTGGTTTAGTAGCCAGGATAAAGCTTGATTATCTGTTTCTAGCAAAAACTCTTTATGTTCTAAAAATGGTTTGAACTTCTCAAACGCAAAAACGATAGCTAAGCATTCTAATTCGTATGCGGAGTATTTCTTTTCTTGGTCCGTCAGGGTGCGTGAAGCGTAACTAATTGGTAATCGAGAGTTACCTACTTCCTGATAAATTACTGCACCTAGGGCTACACTTGAACTGTCGGTTTGCACAACAAACGGTTTACTAAAATCGGCTAATTGTAGTACGGGGGGTGATATGATGCTTTCCTTTAATTTCTCAAATGCGGTTTGGCGTTGCTCATTCCACTCAAATTTTACTCCCTTCTTTCTTAAAGTATTTAGTGGTGCTGCGATTTCGGCTAGATGTGGGATATACTTGTGGAAATAATTTATCATTCCTAAAAATCGAGCAATACCTTTCGCATCCCGCGGTGGTAAAAATTCTCTGATAGCACGGGTTCGCTCTGGGTCTATGCTTACCTTACCGTTGGCTTTTACGATGTGACCTAAAAAGGAGAATTGTGTCACAGCAAAATTTACTTTACTGGGGTTTACAGTTAATCCAGCTTTCTCTAATCGTGATAATACTTCACGTATATGTGCAAGATGTTGTTCCATTGACTCGCTGTAAATAACAATATCGTCTAGGTAGTGGTACACATATTTAAACTTTATGTCGTGAAATAATTTTTCTAACAATCTGCTACATACAGAACTACCTTGGGAAATACCAAAAGGTACCCTAGTAAATTGGTATAGGTTGAAAGGCACGGCAAAAGCGGTGAGACGTTTCGATTCTTCTGAAAGTGGTATCTGATGAAAAGCCTGATTCAAATCCATAATGGTAAAAATTTTTGCTTTCGTAAAATAATGAAAAGCACTGTGGATGTCGGGAAGTGGAATGGATTCAAATTCTATTCGTTTATTTAGTTGTCTATAGTCTACAACTAATCTATGTTTATCGTTGCTTTTGGGTACTAAAAACGCAGGGGATGAATAAGATGAAGTAGAGGGTTCGATGACTCCTTGTTCTAATAGTTTATTAATTTGGTTCCTCATTACTTCCATTTTTGGCGGTGATAACTTGTATGGGGCTAAACGTATTACTTTATTATCGCTCAAATTTATCTTATACTCTATCAGATCCGTCAGTCCTAACTTTGGGGTGAGCACATTGGAGAATTGATTTATTAACTTTTGTATGTTACGTCTATCTTTACTTTCCAGATGACCTAATTCACATTCGTGATGCTTTAGATGAGAAGAAGTAGTGCTAGTACTTTCTCTGTTATTTGAATTATCCTCTAAGTTATATTTCCGTGAACGATCGAATCCAAAGTAAAATTTCTTATCATGAATATTTAGAATTATTCCTGTTTTACTGATAAAATCGGCTCCCAATATTAACTCGGGTCCTAATTCGTCGCTTACTAACATCGGAAAATACCACGTCAAATGTTTTATTTTAACTTTACACGTGATGATAAGTTTTATTATTAAGTTTTGTTTGTTAGCGGTTGAGCATTTAATGTTTACAGATTGACTGCGTTTGACTAAATTATGTTTAAATAACTTATTGGCGAGGTCATGACTAATTAAACTTCGCGTTGATCCGGAATCAATTAAACCAAGGGTGGATGTTACACCAAGGTCAACTTGTACATAAGGTAATTGACACTTACTGAAATTACACTTATTAATAGCGTTACATTTATCTATAAATTTTTTTACATAGGGGTCTAGTTTTCTTTTGTTATTATTATTATTTTGTTTTATTATGTTGACTCTCAGGGGTTTACCTTTTTTAACGATGATGCGGAAGACACAGGGTTTTGGATCTCCCTGCCTTACATGTTTTTTGGATAATGAGTTTTTTGATTATACCTTTTTTGTTTACAGTATCTACGGAGATGTCCAGATTTTCCGCAGTTATAACACATATTCTTTACGTTGTGTCTTACTGGTTTCCTGGAGTGGTTGAGCCTCCTGGGACTTACCATGGCCATTGGTTGATCTTCGAAATGGTCTTCTTTCTTGTATACTTCTTGCGTCAGATACTAAGGCATGCATTTCTTTTCTATTTTGTGTAGTGGATATCGATGCATGTCTGTGCTGATCTGCGTACCAAACATTGGAAGAATGAATACTACATTGTTCAAAGTCCGCGAACGTAAGGGGTCTACTTATTAGTGCTAAACGGGAGCGTTCATCAGGAGACAAGCCTACTAGGATCGTATCGACCAATTGTTTTTCAGTCCAGTCGACTTGTAGTATACGTGAAGATTCTCGGATATCCGCAATATAGTGGGCCAGTCTTTCGCGAGCTCCTTGTACTCTAAGTACAGTACTTCTTTTGATATCCTCATAAATTCCAGTGGGGATAAAATATTTGATTATATTCGTATGAAGATCTTCTACTGAAAGACTTGAGTTTAATGTTTCTAGTACACGATCTCGTAATGGTGGTTTACATTTGGGTAATATTACTTGCAGTATTTGCCGATCGTTTAATTGTTGTAAATCTTTTATTTGCAGCAGGTATTTTATAAAAGTTAACAGTATCGTTATACTTAACCCATCGGTGTAAGGAATCTCATTAATTATTTTCTCTACTGGGTGGGAAATCTTTCCGTAGAGTTCAACATTCAAATTTACGTTTTGTATTTCCTTCGAAGAATTAGTGGTCGCATTTTGACTAGTACGAGTACGCTGAACTTTAGGGGGTGGGGGTTCTTCTACATTAGGGGATTGAACAGGGGAGATATGTAATTTTCGTAAGTCTTGCTCAATTTCCTCCATTCTCGATTCATCTGGCTTTCGACGTAAGTCGTTAATAATTATAGGTAATTGGCGTAATGCCTCGTCTGCAAATTTCTGCACATCGGCGGGGACGACGGTGACGTCGGGCCAGCTTAATAAATTATTTACTCGGCGGGTTAAATGTTCTATACGTTGCGTAACGCGCAAAAGTTCCGTGGGTGATTTCTTGTCCTTAAGGTTCTGAGATAATACTATCAGTACCCGATATTTCGCATAACAGGTTTCTCGTTCGCCGTCATAATCGAGTTCACGCAATTTATCTAACTGCGAGGTTGTTTCTGATCCGGTTTGGCGTAATGATTTTCGTAATTCAGACACGGTTACATTTACGTGTTTTAGACCTCGTAAAAGTGCTTCGTAGCATAGCTCATCTTTTACTAATAAATCAGGATTAAATTCAGCCATTTTCGTAAAGTGGCAAGAACTAATTATTCTACGATTAGTATTTACTACTATACAACGCTATATCATTTTACACTAACATAACAATATAAATAAATCGTATTCTTACACGTTTATTAATAAACAATTAAAATGAGATGACAAAGGTTGTCATTTTACATAGAAAGAGAGAGAGAGAAATCTCACACATGTTTACAGATGTTTACGGCAAAAGATTCCCCCTTCGGTTATCAACACATGAACAGACACGCTTCAAATAACAATACACCACACAAGAAGGGTGACCGATTGTTCTCACTCTAACTGGGGAGACCGACTACGATAATATTAAACAATCGCCAACAGGAAATTTACATGTCCGAGATTGTCGTGAATGGGGTACGTTTATGAATGGGACTTTTAACAAGTACCTACATGGTTTGTTTACATTGGATTATATGTTACTCTTACCTTACACATATCATATTTACTAATAAAATTATCTATACTATATTACTATAATATTAATTATTATTTTTATCTTATTTAAATTTCTGACACATATTAAAATACACGAGTAAATAAATCAACAGCTTATGAATAGGGACACAATTACTGTTTAGCAACACAAGTCACAAAATTTTTGTGTTATTAGTAGCAAAATTTAAACAAATTAGCAGCAGAGTTGCGCATCTTATTTGTGACACTCGGTACACAATTAATTAGGCAATTAAGCAACCAAGCAGAGTGCCGCATCTTACTTGCGTCACGATGCTTACAATTATTCTCAATTAGACAACAGCACAACACACAATTAATTATTATTTACACCATAGCACATTTATTATTAATTAGCAGTTAATTATTAATTAAGAGCAGAGTGGCGCATCTTATTTACCTCTTCTTTAGAGTTATAACGGAGGGAACCCAAAATAATTGGTTCTGCCAATTATTTCAGGCTGCCTTATTCGAGACGAGCTGAAATTTAAATCAGAACAACACACAGTAAGACATACAAGGAATCAGGGAAGGTGAAACTGTTGATTTATATACTCAGTATATGTGTGTAACAAGAAGACTTGCTTTATTAAACATTTGAAATATAACATTTACTCCAAAGAACAGATCCCATGACGTTATTAATTAAATTAGTAAAATTAAGTGAAAAGCTTTATTTAGAATATGGGATCACAACAAATTTATCTAGCTATACCCCCGGATCCAGGTAACCATTGGTATTTAGTCTCTAATCTTTTAATTATATTTAATTCAAAATTTTATCTTGCAAGACTTTTACCTTTTTGCTTCATATATCTTCCATTAGAAGAATGGTATTAATAACACTACGTTACGTTAATATCTAAATTGTTACAATTGAATGATATTGAATAGTTACAATTAAATTCTCCAATTTAAGTTTTTATATTCTTATAAAATCAATCGTCTCTGAAAGTCTCTTAAATATAGTATTGTGTTACAAAAAATATTATCATTATTTCTCGATAGACGTGCTATCGAGTCACCTCTATTTTTGGATGTAGTAATCGCCTCCATGTGGTTCCGTCTTGGGAGTCCTAAAACGTCGTCCTCGTCCTGGTCTGGTCTCTGTTGTTCATGGCTTAATACGTCTGCAGGATAGGTAGAGTCTTCTACACAGATACTCGTTGATTCTCAGATGTCTCGAACTGCATCATCGGTAGGGTATACTAGAGTTCTCATTCAGATGGTCCATGACCACAGGTCAGATGTTGAAAAGATTCGTCCATCGGTGAAGATTGCAGTCATCGTTTTTTCTTTATTAACACTCGTCGTTTGTAGTTACATCTTTCTTCTTGTTACAAAGTTTTTGGAATTTTCTTTTTGTTAACGTTACATGTTACACTTTTTGTAACGGTTAGTAAAATACAAAATAATAATTAATTAATTCACACTAACAACAAATTGTATAACTTTTGAACAGAGCATTTTGCTCGTGCGTCTGCACAGCTGGGCGTCGTCATCGCAAGAGAGCGATTTTTCGTCCGCTACCCTTGTACATGACGAGAGAGAGTGGGGTGTTTATTCCGCGAGCATATATAGTTCCTGTTTTCTCTTTAAATAAACTTTTTATTTATACAAACTATCGCTAGATAAAAATACATCATTTAAATTAATTGTTTTAGTTACTATCTGTGTCTACAGATACTTTAATTATTAACATTAGTTTACTCTATTATTTTTAATTACAGTAGACTCGGAAAACATGTCGAGTCCGGTATCAACAGGTAGGCGCTTGATAGCAAGCAAAGGGTTAAATACGAACATAATAATTATTTACAATATGCCTTTTCTTTATGGATACTTTGCCCTTATTAATTACTTCTTCCATTCACACTTAGTACCTACATGTTTTTATTATTATTATTGTGAGATTTAAATGGTCAATTGTACGCAACCTTAATTAATTAAATATTTTTTTTTTATTCTGTAAATGTCACAATTTAAATCGTCACATGCACGAACACACACCTTTCACGTACTTGCAGAATATAATTGCATAATGCAGTTTTGATCGACTAGTACCTGTATTATTTTCCTGTATCCTATACAGCTATAAGGATTGAAACACTGTAATTACTAGTATTATTCAAGGAAATTGTTATGCAGTTATTCATTTGCAAGTGTAATTATGATAAAAGTGTAATAATTATCAACGCAATTTTCTACATCATCAATCATTCGCTGTCTTAAAGTTAACAAAGGCTATATTTGTTTGTAAGTTAAAATTTCTGCATTTCTCAATAATCCGCTTCAATAATAAGATATTATCTATACAACGCTTATGATTTCTAAAACCAAACTGGTCTTCACTAAATAGTGCTTCCTTTGTTACTTTCAAAACTTTCTTTATTGTCCTTGTATAGGCCTTGTACTGCGTGTTCCAAAGACTTATCCCACGGTAATTTTCATATTGTATTCTGCTCCCTGTCTGCAACAAGGATATTACTTCCGCTTATTTCCGTGATTCTGGTAATATTATTTCTTGACCGTCGCATGTTATATGAGCGCAGTAATCGCATCTCCAGAAAATATTCACCGTATTTAAGCAATTGGGTTAGAACAAAGATACAAAAAACAGTCAATATCTAATCACAAGATATGAGTTAGAGGATTAGGTCGAATAAACGTGATAAGCAACGAAGTAGTAACAGATAGTCTTGAAATATTTCAGTATTCTATGAGCGAATCGTACCATATGAATGGCATTACTAGGTAAATATGGCTAACCACCGGGCAGGCCGAGTAAAGATGAGACGAGGTGCCTAATACAAAGTAAAAACTATCAGCAAATTAAAAAAGGAAATAAATCAAAGGCTCACTAAGTAAATTAGTGAAATACAGATATAAATATAATTATAAATGGTAATGCGTAATGCACAATCTTTACTTATTACGAAAATGTAATACAAAAAAACTAAATAAACTCCTTCCCTGAGCTACAGAACTCACTGTTTTTAAACAAAATACATTTATTAATACTTAGATACATTTCAGTACTATATAATTTGTCAATTATCAGAAAAATTACGAAAACCCCGATTAAGCCTACTATATTTTTTTTAATGAAATACTAGTTGGAAATGAGAAAATCAAAAAATAAAACGCTAAGAATGCCGAACTGCTGCATTGTTTTTTTAGTAAAACTTATAACCGTAATGCCAAAATGACAAATAATTCAATCCTAGCTTATAAATTTATGTGTGTTTCCCCAGATATCTGTACGCCTAATTCTAATACTTTCACAAATGTACGTAACTGATAGCAGTATGTAATTTTTTTTGTAAACATAGTTTATAAACTTTTAATGAGGCCCAAAACTTGCAAGGGCCGTTAAGAGGTCAAGTGATTAGACAACAGTCTAGCCAGTTGTTGGAACTGACTGTGTTCTGTTTTGACCAGTACTAGGCCAGTTGCTCTCGTCAACTGACGTATAGCACTTATAACATCACCAAAAATATTGGTGATTTTTTCTATTAATAGATATCTTGCGAGAATGCCACTAACGTAACATCCAATGGAAGGAGCAGCCTCAATAGTTCGTCGTAGGCTACATGGTAGGCCTATTCCACAGCAATGCGTCAAGTTTGTGTGTGTGTGTTGTACTGTTCTTCCGGATATTACTGCCTTGCAGTTTGGTTTGACATCGTCACTTCAATATCCTTTTTCTTTGTTCTCTGTCGTCTTCAGGTGTGCGATGTTTATCCAACTTCGCTCATTTTATTTTGCTCGACGGCTTTGTTGGTTCTGCTGATTGGATCACGCTCGGCACAGTTGTCATCGGGTGGGAGGAGATGTTTGTTTCTATAAAAGAAGGTAGGGAAATATATTTTAAATTTATATTTATAAACATCTTACATGTTTCTGTTAAAATGCAGATCATGTCTGGGGAACGTACGTAAGGGGACAAAATCACACTTGAAAAACAAATGTATTGTGTTTATACAATATTTTACACACGCGCGCGCGCGCGCGCATTTGTGTGTGTGTGTGTTAGTAAAATAAACTTATGAATTGCTGCAAAGGAAAAGCCTTTCGCGTGTTTGTACTTACGAAAACAAACAAATAAAACATGATTGGGACAAAAACAACAACGTGGGAAGTGTAAAAGCATTTTCCGTACTGTTCGGTCGTTGCTGTGATATCAAATCGAGGTTATCAGACGTAATTTGCATTTTTTGCTGAACTGGTCATTGGTGTTTCGATAACAATAGTTTTTTGATACACAGAAGCATTTTTCACTTCCTTAACATTCGTATCGGTGGCAGACAACAGCTGTGGCACTAGTTGTGGAAAGGGCACAATAATTACTAAAGAATAAACTTTATTTAAACGATGCTGTTACAGAAAAATGTTAAAGATCAGCTGGGGAGACAAATTAAATGATGAAGAGGTTATCCACACAGAAGTATGTACATACGTCAGGGTGCCCACAGGGGGGGCTCATGACGCAAACTGCGTCATTGAAATTTGGGGGGGGGTTGACAAAAAACTTTGGGAAAGTAAGAAACTTTTAGTAATTCAAATATTCAGAAGACGAATCACGATCGCTGACAAGCATAACAGCCCGGGGATAAATATTTTGAATTAAATTATGTTCAATTCGTCATATTCAATTGAATATTAAATTGCCCGAATTCTTTCATATTAAACTGTATTAATTTATATTAAATTATATATAAATAAATATGTAAGAAATTCGTATAAATCGTTTGTTATGTATATTATGCTCTGTGCAAAGTCGATAGTAGCGCTTCACATGGTAGCTATTAGAATTTTGTTCCCATCAGCTGTTCAGTTGCCGTATCAGATACGTAGTTTTTATAAGTTTGGTGCGTTTATTTTTATTCCATCTAGTGGTTTGAAATACATGATTGATTGTTATTACAAACTTGAATATGCCGAAAAAACAAAAGCAGTTCAAATACAAGTGTTTAGAAGTAATGTGTCATGCTACAATCAGGCACGATAAATGGCTAGAACACTGCAAAAAGAAACATGAAGTTAAAAATAAGTTAGATATAAAATACAAAATTATTGAATTCAAGTGCAGTGGTGTAGTGGCAGTGGAAACCTTATATTAATGACAACCTTCAAGCTGAAAGTGAAAAATTGCAAGAATCGATCAGGTGAGTTTACAAAAGTTACATAGGCCTATAAACTTTAATCGGTTTTTCTTTCTATAATATTTTTATAAGGCATAGCATTTTTTTCATATTTTTTTGTGTCAGGCGGTTTAAACTTTTTATAAAGTTGTGGCAGGAAAATAAAATTTGGTAATTATTTACGATACTACTTAAGCTCAAATTGCGGTGAAATATTTCTTTTCCTATTCTTCTATACTATATAAGCACGAGAAAAATAATTTTAAACGGCGGTCGAACCTATTTACGGAGAAAAAAAATTAAATAATTACTCCCATAAGCGCGCATGTTAAAGTGAATAGCCGCCATGTTAACTAAGCAACGGCGGACAAGTGCACAGCGAATGACGAGTTATGACGTCATTGCACGGAGTACTCAGCGCTGTACTTCCTAAGTTTGCGCGGCAAATAACGTAGCGTTTTTTGGCGCCTTATGGGAGAAATTATTTAATTTTTTTTCTTCGTAAATAGGTTCGACCGCCGTTTAAAATTATTTTTCTCGTGTTTATATAGTATAGAAGAATAGGAAAAGAAATATTTCACGGCAATTTGAATATTTCACACACACACACACACACACACACACACACACACACACACACACACACACACACACGGTGACATGGAATCCATGCATATAATTATGAAAAGATGAAAATCTTACCTTAATGTAGCAGGCCATTGTGTATTAAAATGTTACACAATTACACAAACTAACGCACTGAAAATCACATTACGCGGAGTACCCAGCGCTGTACTTCATAAATTTATAAAGTAATCGGCTCAATATTACAAACGTTAATAATAGTAAATAACCCTAAACAACAGAAATAATTAAACCATAATTAATAACACCGCACAATTCCACAAACACAAACTGAAGCACTGAAAATCACAAAATACATTCCCACACACACACACGACCTGACGGCAGCATTTTCTCTAAAACCTAAACGGCCAAACCGCTCTTTTCCTCTTAACCAATTACAAATCAGAGATTACAAAATTTTGAACTCAGCCAATCAAAAGTCAGCATTACGTCGGCGTTTGGTAATTTTTGGCGTTTGGCAAAATTTGTCCGGATTTCAGCAATTGACTCAACTCGCTTTTCATCCAACTCGCTTGCAAATGTTTGGAAAATGGTTCGCCTTAATTTTTGCAAGAATTATCTGGAACAATGAACTATATCCCGTGGCCCTTCGGGCCGCCCCTCCGAACCTAACCGGCAGGTATCGGCTCAACTCGCTTTTCATCCAACTCGCTTGTAAATGTTTGGAAAATGGTTCGCCTTAATTTTTGCAAGAATTATCTGGAACAATGAACTATATCCCGCGGCCCTTCGGGCCGCCCATCCGAACCTAACCGGCAGGTATCGGCTCCACTCGCTTTTCATCCAACTCGCTTGTAAATGTTTGGAAAATGGTTCGCCTTCATTTTTGCAAGAATTATATACATCCCAAAGTCCAATTTGGAGCGACAGCTGATGTGCAAGCGGTGACTTCACGCGCCGTCCTGTACCGGTGTACACATACATAGTCTGAAAATGGCGTTCACCGGCTGTTGCATGCGTTCTTATGTGAGTAATTATTTAATTTTTTTCTCCGTAAATAGGTTCGACCGCCGTTTAAAATTATTTTTCTCGTGTTTATATAGTATAGAAGAATATGGAAAAAAATATTTCACCGCAATTTGAACTTACGTAGTATCGTAAACAATTACCTAAAATTTTAATAAATAACTCACAAAATGTCTTGAAACTTTACACCGCTGAGTATTTCAGTCACACCTGAATTTTTATGAACATAACCTCAAACTGAGTTGGACATCCCCTTAATAAACATTTGTTTGAAATTTTAGGGTCGGTTTTTGGAAAAATGTTGAAAAAACAATCGAATTTACCTACTTTTACACGTGTTCTTATGTATGAGTTGTTAAAGTATACCGAAAGTATGTGTAATTCTTTTTGTAAAAGAATAAAATATTTACAGAGTAGCTGTACCACAGTCTGTTACAAAAGATTCTATAGAATCAGCAACACTACTTCCTTCAACTTCAACGTCTGGCTCTTTGAAACTACCGGCAGCCTTTCCTAGCTCAACAGAGCAACATGATGAAATTTCTGTCACCTTGCATGAACAATCAGCGTTTCAAGATTATATTGATCCTTCAATTTACAGTAATAAGAAAATACAATCTGAAGATATTGAACTTGCGCTTAAATTAGAAAATCAAAAACTTGAGTCAACATTCCAATTTCCATCTCACAATAGCAGAAAATTTTTACTTAAATGGTGTAACTATGAACTTCCTGATGGTACAGTAAAAGAAAGGTCATGGCTTGTATATAGTAAGTCAAATGACTCAGCCTATTGCTTACACTGCTTACTTTTTGCATTGCCAAACCAACACACTATATGGTCTTCAGGCACAGGTTATCAAGGATGGCGGATGGGTAATGCTCTACGAGACATAGAACTTCATGAAGCGTCAAAAGTCCATTTAGGTTGCCAAATAGCTAGACTGCAATGGTTATCAGGAAAACATGTAAATAGGTCTTTATGTAAAATGCGCAATGAAAATATAGAGCATCAAAGAGAAGTTCTTTCAGTCGTGATCGACTGCTGTAAATATTTAGTTATAGAAATGATAGCATTTAGGAAAAACACAGTTCTTGATGGAAAGCTACTGAATCTTTTTAAGCTTATAGCTAAACACAATCCTGATGCTAGACTTTATTATGACAAAATTGAAAAAGCAAGACAAACCGGAGCGAAACTTGGATAAAACCTTTTGAGTTACAGGAATATATTTGATTTGATCACAGTTATGAATAATCTCGTTATACAGAAAATCCTTTGTAAAATTAATGAAAGTAATAAATATTCTGTGATAATGGATTCAACACAGGATGTGAGCAAACGTGAAGTAACAACTGTGATTATTAGATACGTAGAACACAATGAAGATTGCATAAGGCCCATTGAAAGATTGATTAAAGCATTACTACAGCAGATACAAGTGGTGTCAACTTAAAATTGATGTTAATGAAAACATTAAAGGATATAGGTCTCAATTCTAAGAACATTATTGGTCAAAGTATGGATGGAGCTTCAAATATGAGAGGCGCTCTAGCTGGACTAAAAACTCTCATGCAGAAAGTGTCTAATACTGCTTTTTATGTGTGGTGTACATCACACAGATTTTCACTGGTTATAGAGCAGTCTATAAATATTTGTTCTGAAATAAAGGATCTGTTTTCAGTCCTCGAAGAGCTTTATCGCCTGTTCAGTTCTGGGCACAAAAGACACGATGTACTGGTCAATAAAATGTCTGAGAAAGAGAAAAGTGGAAAGAGAAGAAGATTAAAAAGGGTACAAACCACTAGATGGGAAAATAAAGCTGAAGCCGTAAAAGTTATTCTGGTATGTTACAATGAGGTGAAGCAAGCTTTGCTTGAGTTACAAAATCCTAAATATTTTGACAGTGAAACCAACACGCTGGCAAAAGGGATTCTAAATAACCTGAACAATCATGAAACCATCTTCGCTCTCCATGTGGCTCATACTGCATTCAATGTTATGCATCCAATCACAATAAGCTTACAAGGTATGGTTTTGGACTATGGTGGTGTACAAGCCATAATAAAAAATGTCAAAACTCAGATTAGTAACTTGCGAAATGATAAGAAATGGTCTAATGTAATGTTTAAGGCTGAAGAGTTCATAAAAAATTATGATGTTCCACATCCAGCTCCAAAAAGAGTTAGAAAAAGGAAAAGGTTTATTGATGAATTGGGTTTAGATGAACCTATTATCGACATTAACAACAAACTGAAAATTGAATTGTATTTTAAGTTGCTAGATTCACTCTATGCTCAGCTTGAAGATAGATTTTCTGACCATAGCTTAGACATGGTAAAAGAAATGAGTTATTTTACACATACAGGAGTTTTGGCAACAATAGCAAATAACATTTTCCCTGAAAATATAAAAACCCTATGTGAATTTTATGATTGGGAACAGCATTGTAAGTGAAGAGTTAAAAACATTCAGTGAACTGTATTTTGCCACCCATACAAGTATATCAATTGATGATTTGATTCCTCATAAAAATGATAGACCTAAAGAAACAACTCAGAAAGGGGATCATGGTGGAGGAACATCTAATATGGATGTTGACAATGAGTCTGAAAGTGAAGAAAAAAATGAACAGATCAAGCGTTTTTGGGTTACAAACGGTTTTTTGAAGCCTTATAGATTTTTGATCAATTTTTCGGGCTTTAAAAGCCTGAAAGTTGTTTATACAACTTAGCTATCTTTGGCCGTAACTAGCTGTTCGGCTGAAAGAGCTATGAGCAGAGTTAAAATAATAAAAAGCAGGCTTAGGTCTGTAATGGGAGATGCATGGGTTTCGAATCTTATGGTTATAGCTTCCGAGAAAGACTTATTAGAGTCAATTTCTAATGAAGAAATAATTGATGCCTTTTCTTTATCATCATCGCAGAGGAAAAAGTTGCTGTGCCGAATATAAGTTAAAGAAATTAGGACATCAAACCATTTTTTTTTCGCTTTTTCTTCTTTACAATACACTTTGTTTATATTTTATTCCTCTTTTTATTAATTTATTTGTTTAATTTCAAATGAAAATTTATTTTGATATTGTACTATTTTTAGCTTTACCATATTTGTAATAAAACGCTTATTACATGAAAATTTTCTTGTAAATACCTTTCCTTGGTGGGGGGGTGAGTCATCAGGTTTAGGGGGGTGAGTCATCAAGTTTAGGGGGGTGGGCACCCCTGCATACGTACATACATACATACGTATGTAACAGATAATGGGAGATGTCAGTTGCGCATTGCACAAATTATATTGCACTGAAGACTGCGGCTCACTGCCGCAACCAATCCACGGATTGTGCTCCCAAGTAGTAGTTCTGTTCTGTTCTGTATTGGGGGGGGGGCGCTGTTGATATGGCCGTTACAATGATGAATGGCGTACGTAAAAAATAAATGTTTAAACTAATGACAATAACAAGCACGTAAGCTCCCTGAAATGCAGAACTCGCACAGCATTTTGAACCAAGTATAATTACATAACATATATTTCAACATTAGTTATTTTCACTTATCAGAAAAACTACTCTACTAATTTATTATTAAAATAACAATTGTAAAGTAGACAGTCATACAATAAACACTAAAAATGTCGAAGTAATAGGCCTACTTGTTAGTTAAATTTATAGCCACAATGCTCAAATAAACAAATAATTTAGTCCTAGTTTTTAAGCATATTTATGTTTTCATAGATGTCTAGGGCTGTGTCTAACAGTTTTCACAAATATACATAACTGATAACAATATACACATTTTTTTTTGCAAATAGCGTACAAACTTTTTGCCTTTTGAAGACGATGGAAAATTTGCAAGGAGTGTAACAAATGTATTTCATTCAGACTACTGAGCGCGTTCTGCAACTCAGGTAGCTTACTAGTCTCATTTACTTTATTTCCGTTAGGTATAAATGGAACCCTTGTAACCCCACTTTAACTCAAGCAGTAAAAAAAAGATTATTTTTTTTTTAGAAACATTTTTGGAATTTTTTTTTTTTTTTTTTTTTTTTGTAAAGATATAACAAGTTAATTATAACTAGGCTAAAGCCTAGAGAAGCCAAAATGCGCTGGATCCAGTGAGACGGGACTTGCAATGAAAACTCAAGAATTAAACAATTAACAAATCCTTTTTATTATTCTATCTCAATAAAATAAATAAACCCAACAGTAATCTATAATTCCCCTTAAATAGTTAATTAAATAAAGTATACTTTCTCAACAAGGCCACCTGAAAATATTTATTGAAACCAAGAAAATAATTTGCTATGTCACTCTACCAATGAATTGAAATTTAAAACCATAACTAACCTTGAAATAAAGCTTCCATTAAAATGTTAATAAAATATAAAATTTATTTTATATGTTCCTTTTAGAATGCTTCATATAACTTAATGAAGATAAATGGTATAGATTCCTTGCTAATATTAATTACAATAATAATTACTCAAACAAATTAAATAAATTTTAAAGGGTGACAATTCATATACTTGTTATAAGGTTAAATAAAATAAATTATTTCCTTAAAGAAATGATCAGCAATGATTAATTGAGATAGAATACCTGTTATAAAAAATGAAAAGGATATACCTACATGACTCCATGTATTAACTTTCTTTTATAAAAAAAGACATCGAACAAATAAAACCCTATATCTAAAGTCCCCACCAAAAAATACACTAAATGCATAATACTTATAACCCCCAAAATGTACACAGAAATATACACACATAACATGTTCCACAACACAAATACATTATACAATAGTATACAATAAAATATACATAAGGATCTCTCTCTTGCCACGCCCCTTTTATATTACCCTCATGGTGTATATAAATTCTTACTTTTCTTTCTTTTATTATTATCCCTGTTAGGATTACAAATTTATTTTTATATTACCCCCCATGGTGCTGGTTGATTGCACATCAGGTGTATTAGATAATGCTTAAGCATACAGTAGTCCCCAGGACATAATAAAATTAAAAACTAAGTGCCTAAGTGGCTAAGTGCCTAATGCAGTTACACCATACTGCCCTTCTGGGCTCTATAACAGTGAGAATTTAAAAATATTTAAAATAATTAACGCCCCCCGGTTATCATAAATAATTTAAAGAATTTATATATACTGAAACATTGCCAAATAATAAAATTAGAAATATTGCATAATATTATAACCCTATGAAAAAAAATACACTTGGCTCAGAGACGGACATGTTAATATCTTGATGATTCAGCCTTCAACTTGTCTCAACAAACAAGTTGAAAGGTGTTTCAACATGCATTCCTTCTGGTTGAAACTTGTTGAAAATGCACCTACCTCCCCAGTAATTTTTTATACAAAATGAATTAAACTGATTTTTAAATTAAGAAAATATATATATATATACTACTGAATTGATCACGATGAATTACTAATAGCAAGAATGACTTAAAATCGGTAAAGAAACCCCTATAATGAAATAAGTGGAAATTTATGCTGAATGTTGCATTGTAATCATGCCAGTCTCTGAGCTGACAATTTTACCAGAAATATACTGAAATTTACAATTAATTTAGCACCCAGTCCATACACTAAACTGTCCCATCAATTGGGGATCTAAATGAATGTTTAAAACTTGAAATGTTGTAGTTGATAGATATATATAACTGGTCACTGGGTATGATTGAGTGCTGACTCTATGTGTAATTAATAATTGGTTTTGTATCACCTGATTTCATCCATGAAGGGTTTTTATTGAGGTGACGATCTCGTGGCCGACATTTTAGGTGTTGGTGTGGTCATCAAAAAATCCCTCCGGTATCGAAGATGAGAGCTTAGGATGTTCATAGTTCAGCCATGTAGTAGGTCTTTTTCTCGTCTATATCGGTGAACCCTAATTACACAATTATATTTTTTAGTCAGAGTACCCAACACAAATGCCCCACTAAAGTTTGCACACCCTCCAAAATACATATATATAAAGTCAACACAGCTATTGAGCTACTTAATTAAACTTGATAAAATTTATACGGCCAACATGCCTTATTTGAAAATCTTTATAACAGTAATTTTTCATAATATTAACTTCACCTAATGTGAGTTACCTTGTTTGCAATTTGACAATTAATTATGGCTTTGTACCATTTCATACTTTATACATAGTGTGAATATGTAGATACCACGTGGTCAAGATGTTGTTTCAAATACATAGTTTTTACTACAGAAAATAATATGAATTGGACATTATTTACTTTCAAAACGTGCCTGAGTAAGTTACCAGATATTAATAAAGTTTTACTGTTAATTGTAGTAAAACTTGTATGGTATTTAAACCAACTACGCATTGCAATAAACTAGATTGATGTAACACGAGTCTCGTTACATCGATGTTAGATAAATTTTAAACTTAAATATCTTGTATTCAATATACTTTACTTTTTAGTGCCGAAATTCTGACACTTAAATGAATACAGTTTTATAAGGTTTTAAAAACTTTACCAACAAATTGCGTATTGCACAAGTACACGAAGTCGTAACAGGTGAATAGAACTCAACTTACTCAGGCTTGTTAAAAACAGTTTTCTCCAGTGAATATTATAGTTAATTAATATGAAAGTAATTGAGACTTACCGCAGCCATTTAGATCTGTTAGCCCAACATAGTTGGAAGAACTGAAAGTGTTGAAATCTTCATTTCTCTACCGGAGAAAAAATGGCGTGACCGTCAGCCACGGAGTTATTTGGTGAGACAGACTTAATCAGAAAATCCAGCTTCGTGTCCGTTTGCGTACCGCACATGACGCCAGGAGGCAGCACCTGGAGTTTTCATACTGCCAGTTGTCGGCAGGTGCCGACACCGATCACGCAGTGTGGACTAGAGATCGGTAGGGCATATGTTCACGGGTAGGGTGCAGCACTAATTACCGCATTGTAATTCCGTACTGCCTATAACTACCGGTCGTATATTCAGTCGTTTCGCGCCGTCTTTCCGCTAGAGATCAGCCAACTCTCCAATCGTCAATTACAGAAATTGCGCTGAATCATACAGGTTCAGCACACCCTCACCCCAAAAGGGCAACATAGTTGCCCCAACATTAAAGGCCAGGAGAGTACCCTGCAGTGTACCTCTCCTCAAAACAAACCGGTGGACGTCGTGGTTAGGTTGGCTCAGCTGAGCTTGCTCTCAGGAGAACAGAATCTCAGAAGGAAAACGAAAGGGACGAAAGAAGATATGTATTATGTAAGTGTGCGGGTGCTGCCTGCTGACCTGATCAGGGTCCGCATACAGCACAAGAGAGAGACAGCAAAAGACTAAAGAAAGATACTTGCAAGCGTGGATCTTTCGACCTCCTGAGGCTTGCCCACCAACGCCCGAACACGACTTCCACCTTAAACAAGGACATCCGCCCTATCTTTACGGGGACTAACCCCCTTCGAACGTTTTCGATAGCCCTCGACAACGTTTCAGTTTGGAAATGTGGCTTATCACCATTTTTTGTTTGTCTCCCGGTACGCCCAGCCGGGCCGTCACCGGTGACGTGAATCCTAGGATACGGTATGGCCCCGACCAACGGTAGCATAGCTTCGCGGCACGTTTGTCAGCGGCTGAGCTGAGTGGGTGGCTTTGGCAATAGACCCAGTCACCAATCCGGAAGGGGTTTGGAATACGCCCCTGATTATAACGCCGACGGACCCGCTCGTGCGCTCGCAGCAAATTCTTCCGAGCCACTCTCCATCTCTCCGCAGTTTTATTATTGGGCTCGCGCGGCAGAAGATCTTCGATATCCCACAGGTTGGTCAACGGGAGTGCGGGCGAGAATCCAAACAGAATTTCAAAGGGCACGGCCTGATGACTATCGTGTCTGGCCGTGTTGAAAGCTAATTGTAACCACTTCAAATTCTGATCCCAGGTGGTTTGTTGCTCAGCATGATAAGCAATCAAGGCGGACCGGAGATTCCGATTGAATCTCTCCGCATGGGACGGTTGTGGGTAATAAGGGGAAGTGGTTACGTGTTTGATGCCACTGGCGAAACACATACGCCTGAATTCACTCGAAATAAATTGCGGGCCATTGTCCGAAACAATGATGGTCGGAAGACCGAAATGCTGAAATACATGGTTCTGTAGAGCGTTGATGGTCAAACGAGCGGTTGCCTGCCGTAAAGGCAGTAGCCAGGCAAACTTTGAAAAAGCATCTACACAAACAAGCAGGTAAGCATTACCTGACTTGCTACGGGGGAACGGCCCCACGTAGTCAATAAACAACTTTTCCATTGGTCTGCTCGCCACCTCAGATGATAACAACCCTAGTTTGGTGTTCTGGGCAGGCTTGCTCAAGCCACAAAGATGACAGCTCTTAACTCTTGTCGCGATGTCTCTATCCATGCCCTTCCAGGTAAAATGTTTCCTAATACTGGAAATGGTTTTCGAAATTCCCTTGTGGCCTCCGACTGGGGAATCATGGTAATAGCTGAAGACCATGGGCACTAATTTGCTAGGCAGCACGATTTTAGGTGCTCGTCCTTTTCTCTCTCGACAACAGAGGACTCCCTTGGACAAGAAATAAGGGGCCTGTACGTTACCCTCCTTGATATTTTGGATGACTTGACCCAGCACTTCGTCGTTTAACTGATGGGGTAACACATCAGTGAAGGCTAATGGAAAATCTAGAAGAACGGAACAGGGTTGCTCAGCTTGGGCATCACTGGGTTGGGAAAACATTCGGGACAAGGCATCTGCAACCACATTCTGAGATCCCCTGATGTGTTGCACGGTGAACTTAAATGATGAGATTTTCACCACCCATCTACCAATTTTACCCAGTTGCCGGGGATGAGCCAGAAGCCATGAGAGAGCCTGATTGTCGGTCTCGAGCAGGAACTCAGCATGTTCCAGGAAACACCTGAACTTGTCTAGAGCGTACACAACAGCTAAACACTCTAGCTCATATACAGATGATTTACGTTCTTGCTGGGTCAACGTCCGGGAGATAAAAGCCACAGGCTGCCTAGCGTCGTCTATAACTTGGGAGAGAACCGCTCCGAGCGCAACCGAACTCGCGTCCGTCTGCAGTATGAACGGCTTCGAAAAGTCGGGCATCCGCAACACCGGTGGGGAGATAATGGCTTCCTTTAATGTAGCGAAAGCCTTCTGTTGGTTTTCCCCCATGTAAACTTTGCGCCCTTCTTTCTCAGTTCATTCAAGGGTGCGGCAATTTCAGCGATGTTCGGTATGAAACGCCGGTAAAAATGTATCATACCGACGAATCTCGCTATGCCCTTCGCATCCCTAGGGGGAGGAAAGTCACGGATGCCCTGTGTCCTCTCTGGGTCTACCGTCACGCCCCTGTGTGAAACTAAATGGCCCAAGAAAGAAATACTCTCTTGGGCGAAACGAACCTTTTCGGGATTGACAGTGAGGCCAGCCTCTCTTAAGCGACCCAACACCTCTCTTAAATGCCCCAGATGATCTTCGAAAGTCTCGCTGTACACTAAAAGATCGTCGAGATAATTAAATACGAAACGGAATTTCACATCGTGAAAAACCGTATCGAGAAGGCGAGTAAGTGTCTGGGCCCCCACAGCCAAACCCATGGGAACCCTTGTGTACTGGTACAAATTCCAGGGTACACAAAAAGCCGTATATGGTCTACTTTCTTTGGCAAGAGGTATCTGATGATAGGCCGCGTTCAGATCGATAATAGTATAAAATCTGGCCCCACTGAACCAATCAAAGGCCGAATGTAAATCTGGGAGGGGAACAGAATCCACCTTTATATTGGCGTTCAACTTCCGGTAATCAATCACCATTCTTTGCTTGCCCCCAGGCTTTGGCACTAAAAATGCTGGACTGGCGTAGCTGGAATGAGAAGGTTCAATTACCCCTTGTTGCAACAATTCTTGAACCTTCTCTCGCAGAATGGTCATCTTTGGAGGAGCAAACTTGTAAGGGTGTGACCTTACTATTTTCGAATCAGTAAGTCGAATTTTGTATTCCAGCAGGTGTGTGAGTCCCAAAGTAGGAGTTAACACCTCGGGAAATTCCTCACACAAATAGTCTAAGGCCGTCTGCTGGGATGGAGTGAGATGATCTCGTGCAGAATCAGGACAAGCTACTTCTTGGATACCCGGCTTGGCGCCCTGGTACCCAACGAACGGAATTAAAACTTCCCGATTGAATTTAAAAAAACATTGGTGCGCTTGGATGTCCAGCACGAGACCACTTTTTGCGATGAAATCGGCACCAATGATGCAATCCACTCCCAGAGCAGGAGAAACCAGAAAAGGCCACACCCAAGAAAACCCATCGATTTTGAATTTAAAGGTAGTAACCCGGGAGATAGGCAAGATTTCCCGGGATGCAGTCCAGCATATTGCAGATGACAAGTCCGACTCCTTAATCAAGCCCTGCTTTTCAAGGCCCGCATATACCCGAGATGAGATGATGGATCGGGCTGAACCGGAGTCAACTAAGGCTCTGAGCTGACCCCCTTTTACCTCAAGCGACAGAAAGGGGCATACAGAAAGTTGTTGCGAGGTAGCGGACTGGACCTTGATGTTAGAAGATTTGGATTTTAACAACTGCCTGGAGGTCGTCGGAAGTTGAACAGAATTAGAGCGGGGGGAAGACATCCTCCGAAATATCTTCCCCTGTCTACCTAGTTTTTTGGTGCTGGTCTAGACATAGGTGGTGCTGGTCGCGCGCGCCCTCGCGTGCAATTTCTCGCCACGTGTCCCGGGCGGTTACAATTATAGCAAATCACGGCTTTCGTTTGCTCGCGATTACGAGCTGGCTGGGCCTGTCGGGGGAAGATGGGCTCTCTGGGCCCTTCCGATCTCTGTGGTCTTGGTTCGGCTCCTCTACTATCTCCTCTCGCATGGTCGGTCATCTGCATGGCCTCCGTCATAACGCAGAGTCGGTCCAGGTCAGCAAACCACTGCGGCCGCTGGGCAGAAACTAGTTGCAGACGGTCGTCGGCAGAGACGCCGTCGAGAATGTGTTGTACCACTTCTTCCTCCGACATGCCCGTTCCCAGTATACGAGCTACTTCGCGTATTCGCTGCACGTATTGGGCCAATGTTTCGCCCCGCGCCTGGACTCTATAAAAGTGACGATGGCGCAATTGCTCCATCAATCTACTAGGGATGAACGCCCTCAGCACCACCCGGTGGAACTCATCCACACCTTCTTTACGTCGCATCACCTTCGCCACCCTGTCAGCCATGGTACCGCGACATAGGGGAAGATGAGCTCGAGCACCGTTTTCTCCAACATGCCCGGGTAGTCCTTCAACAAGAAGACGGTTTTAAAAAAAGGTATGAGTTTGTCCGCCTCCAGTCCATCTACGACTGGAAGTTGTTGTATAATGTGGGCAAGTGGGTTGGGCAGTTTATTGTACGTCGCCGCCCCCAAACCAGTTTGCACAGGTTCTACGTCTCTATACGAAGAAGTATTCACGGCTGAGACCACGGACTCCTCAGCAACCGGAACCGGAGTGGATGCTCTTACAGGTTGTGACCCCTGGAGGGTCGAGGTAATCTCTTGAATTCTCTCGGGTATATTATATGGCGGCACAAGTTCACCGCCTTGGGCTTGTAAATTCTGCAGCCGAAGAATTACGTGCTGCATACGTTGCCGGATCCGCCGGACACCGAGAGAGCATCCCGGTCCCTCCTCCAAACTTTCGACGGAGTGAGCTAACTCCCGCAGCTCATCCCACTTCTCCGTACAACACTCCCACTCACTCTCGGGGTCAGTAATAGTGACCCTAGAGAGCGCATCACCCGCGGCCAGCGCTTCTCGGAGCTGCCGCCGTAAAATTGGTACATTGCCACGAGGTTTTTGCCCCGGGCCCGGAGCTCGAACTCAAGTTCCTCCCGCAAAAACAACTCAGGATTAAGTGTACTCATCCTCACTTCGCGGTCGGCACACTTAACACACAACTTTAAAAACAAATGCTAGCTAATACCGGAATCTGAAAAACTCAAGTACTATATCTTCCATTAAGTAGACTGCGGGTCCACCTACCGATGCGAGAAACTAGCCCACTACCTGAACTGCTCTCACTCGATTACACCAGACAAAAGGAACGCGACACACACACAACACACACAACACGAAAAAAAAACACCGACCAACGAAAATTTATTTTAACAATTTCTCATGTTACTTCGGCTACCATTTATCGGAAGAAACCGACTGCCGATCGGGCCATACCGCATAATTACAAAAAAACAACACCTCCCCAAATATGGGCAAGGTAGTACTCCAACCAACCAAGCACCGAACTGCGATAAGTCCCTTTTCCCCAGGGATTTCACCTTCTAAAATTTCTCACCACGTGGCACTATCAACTATTCAAGGCGGGCAAGTACATATACATATATCTCAAAACCTTAAAGCTAACAAAAAATATTTTCAACTTTAGATATAGGGCCTTTTAAAATTTTTCTAAGTTCTATTTGAACTTAACATTGTGGGAGTTCCAAAATGTTTCCTAAGTTTGCAAGCCCCGTCACACCCACAGGACCCACGGGTTGACCCTAATCGTAACCACGCTCTGCTACCAAATGTAACCCCACTTTAACTCAAGCAGTAATTTTTTTTTTTTTTTTTTTTTTTTTTTTTTTTTTTTTTTGTAAAGAGGGGCCACAAGTTAATTATAACTAGGCTAAAGCCTAGAGAAGCCAAAATGCGCTGGATCCAGTGAGACGGGACTTGCAATGAAAACTCAAGAATTAAACAATTAACAAATCCTTTTTATTATTCTATCTCAGTAAACAATTAATAATAAAATAAATAAACCCAACAGTAATCTATAATTCCCCTTAAATAGTTAATTAAATAAAGTATACTTTCTCAACAAGGCCACCTGAAAATATTTATTGAAACCAAGAAAATAATTTGCTATGTCACTCTACCAATGAATTGAAATTTAAAACCATAACTAACCTTGAAATAAAGCTTCCATTAAAATGTTAATAAAATATAAAATTTATTTTATATGTTCCTTTTAGAATGCTTCATATAACTTAATGAAGATAAATGGTATAGATTCCTTGCTAATATTAATTACAATAATAATTACTCAAACAAATTAAATAAATTTTAAAGGGTGACAATTCATATACTTGTTATAAGGTTAAATAAAATAAATTATTTCCTTAAAGAAATGATCAGCAATGATTAATTGAGATAGAATACCTGTTATAAAAAATGAAAAGGATATACCTACATGACTCCATGTATTAACTTTCTTTTATAAAAAAAGACATCGAACAAATAAAACCCTATATCTAAAGTCCCCACCAAAAAATACACTAAATGCATAATACTTATAACCCCCAAAATGTACACAGAAATATACACACATAACATGTTCCACAACACAAATACATTATACAATAGTATACAATAAAATATACATAAGGATCTCTCTCTTGCCACGCCCCTTTTATATTACCCTCATGGTGTATATAAATTCTTACTTTTCTTTCTTTTATTATTATCCCTGTTAGGATTACAAATTTATTTTTATATTACCCCCCATGGTGCTGGTTGATTGCACATCAGGTGTATTAGATAATGCTTAAGCATACAGTAGTCCCCAGGACATAATAAAATTAAAAACTAAGTGCCTAAGTGGCTAAGTGCCTAATGCAGTTACACCATACTGCCCTTCTGGGCTCTATAACAGTGAGAATTTAAAAATATTTAAAATAATTAACGCCCCCCGGTTATCATAAATAATTTAAAGAATTTATATATACTGAAACATTGCCAAATAATAAAATTAGAAATATTGCATAATATTATAACCCTATGAAAAAAAATACACTTGGCTCAGAGACGGACATGTTAATATCTTGATGATTCAGCCTTCAACTTGTCTCAACAAACAAGTTGAAAGGTGTTTCAACATGCATTCCTTCTGGTTGAAACTTGTTGAAAATGCACCTACCTCCCCAGTAATTTTTTATACAAAATGAATTAAACTGATTTTTAAATTAAGAAAATATATATATATATATATATACTACTGAATTGATCACGATGAATTACTAATAGCAAGAATGACTTAAAATCGGTAAAGAAACCCCTATAATGAAATAAGTGGAAATTTATGCTGAATGTTGCATTGTAATCATGCCAGTCTCTGAGCTGACAATTTTACCAGAAATATACTGAAATTTACAATTAATTTAGCACCCAGTCCATACACTAAACTGTCCCATCAATTGGGGATCTAAATGAATGTTTAAAACTTGAAATGTTGTAGTTGATAGATATATATAACTGGTCACTGGGTATGATTGAGTGCTGACTCTATGTGTAATTAATAATTGGTTTTGTATCACCTGATTTCATCCATGAAGGGTTTTTATTGAGGTGACGATCTCGTGGCCGACATTTTAGGTGTTGGTGTGGTCATCAAAAAATCCCTCCGGTATCGAAGATGAGAGCTTAGGATGTTCACAGTTCAGCCATGTAGTAGGTCTTTTTCTCGTCTATATCGGTGAACCCTAATTACACAATTATATTTTTTAGTCAGAGTACCCAACACAAATGCCCCACTAAAGTTTGCACACCCTCCAAAATACATATATATAAAGTCAACACAGCTATTGAGCTACTTAATTAAACTTGATAAAATTTATACGGCCAACATGCCTTATTTGAAAATCTTTATAACAGTAATTCTTCATAATATTAACTTCACCTAATGTGAGTTACCTTGTTTGCAATTTGACAATTAATTATGGCTTTGTACCATTTCATACTTTATACATAGTGTGAATATGTAGATACCACGTGGTCAAGATGTTGTTTCAAATACATAGTTTTTACTACAGAAAATAATATGAATTGGACATTATTTACTTTCAAAACGTGCCTGAGTAAGTTACCAGATATTAATAAAGTTTTACTGTTAATTGTAGTAAAACTTGTATGGTATTTAAACCAACTACACATTGCAATAAACTAGATTGATGTAACACGAGTCTCGTTACATCGATGTTAGATAAATTTTAAACTTAAATATCTTGTATTCAATATACTTTACTTTTTAGTGCCGAAATTCTGACACTTAAATGAATACAGTTTTATAAGGTTTTAAAAACTTTACCAACAAATTGCGTATTGCACAAGTACACGAGGTCGTAACAGGTGAATAGAACTCAACTTACTCAGGCTTGTTAAAAACAGTTTTCTCCAGTGAATATTATAGTTAATTAATATGAAAGTAATTGAGACTTACCGCAGCCATTTAGATCTGTTAGCCCAACATAGTTGGAAGAACTGAAAGTGTTGAAATCTTCATTTCTCTACCGGAGAAAAAATGGCGTGACCGTCAGCCACGGAGTTATTTGGTGAGACAGACTTAATCAGAAAATCCAGCTTCGTGTCCGTTTGCGTACCGCACATGACGCCAGGAGGCAGCACCTGGAGTTTTCATACTGCCAGTTGTCGGCAGGTGCCGACACCGATCACGCAGTGTAGACTAGAGATCGGTAGGGCATATGTTCACGGGTAGGGTGCAGCACTAATTACCGCATTGTAATTCCGTACTGCCTATAACTACCGGTCGTATATTCAGTCGTTTCGCGCCGTCTTTCCGCTAGAGATCAGCCCACTCTCCAATCGTCAATTACAGAAATTGCGCTGAATCATACAAGTTCAGCACACCCTACCATTCGGTATATAAACCCCACTAGTTTCCGCCATATTTTGGAATAGGAGATGTATAATTTTTTACGAGGGTAGATGGGTAGATGGAAAAATTTTCTGAACAAATTTTCGGAAGGGTGCACACTTCCGGGGTCTGTGAGTTTGGGTATTATACCCGACCACTTAAAAAAAACCCTTCCTTTCCTCTTCTAGGGAACTAACCTGGAACTGTAATGATACATTACTTTGGGCTAAGCCTATTGTTCTCCAGCCCTAGGGCTCACGTCTGCTTTGTTATTCTTCTGTATTATTATGTAGTCCGAGTCGATCTTCGCCCGAAGAATCCCTCCTGCGAAGCATGCCACACAGTTCAAGGTGTCCTCCCCTCGAAGCATGATGTTTGATGATGTTATCCGGAGAGATCTCCTGCCTAGTATCCTCTTGCAGCGATCTCCTATGTTGCTCCCATTTGTCACAGACGGAGAAGGTATGGCTGCTCGCGGGCAGTACAGGCATTCTTCAGGTACGATTGAAAATACCCGTGTCCAATCAGAAACTGGTTAAGGTAATAGTCTCCCTATGTTTCCCCTACGCCCACGGTTGCACTTGGTTGATAAGCCTTCTCGTCCGGCGAATTCGCTCTTCTTGCTTCAAACGCTCTGGCAGGTCTCCATCATCTGGCTTTGAGACTCTCGGTATGCAGCTTCACGGCCTTCTTCCTTCTTCCTCTGGAAGACAATCTTATGCTCCTTGGCGAGAAGGTCGATAGGCTTTACTCCGACAACGACCAAGACGGCCGGCTCGGAAACCATGCGGTAGGCCGATGCTAGTAGAAGAGCACTTCTTCTTTGGACCTGGGCTAGTTAAGATTTAGGGAGTCTGCCCACACGTCCTCTCCATATAGAAGGATTGACTGGACAGATTCCATCAAAAGTCTTCTTCTGCTTGACGTCGGGCCGCCAATGGTGGTCATGAGCCAATTAAGCACTCCCTTCACCGCCTTGTCCACCGTTCGCCTAATCTGCACAAAATAATATGATGATAATAATAATAATCGTAATAGTAAATAAAATAAGGAAGAACTTGAAATCATCGACAAAAGATCCCCCGCACACACGTGACTGTACATTCCTAATGGAATTAAATCCTCTCGGTTTAGCTCTTCAGATCTTTAGCCCTAATGGTAGTGATGCCTCCTTTTTCGTGTGCCGTATATTCCTTCTTATCTTTCATCCGTTACTTTTTCGCTTACCGTGTCCTCCCACCTCTTTTCGGCATTTCCCTGGGTCGACTTCCTTGTCTTTCAGCTTCCACGTCACGACCATTTTATAACACCGTAAAAATCATGTACTTGAAGCATCGATTTTTCTTTAGTTTTGTTCTTCAGTTCGTCAAAGGCAGTAACCAGTTTTCGTAATCCTCGTCTGACTCGTTTGGTTTGTGGCCTATCACTTGTTATAGCTTATGGAATAAAAATTATTCTATAGACGTATGCCTGTTTACGTAATATATACGTAAACAGATTAGAGATGTAACATATGTAATTGTCTACTTTCTTGTCTCGGGATATATTTAATTTATTTAAATGTCTTTAGTTAAGTCAGTTTATAATTACATTTAATTAAATGCATTAATAATAAATGAAATCTATTAAATTGTCTAGGGAAATAATAAATTTTCTTTAGTTATATTTCTTGACGGTTTTTTTCATTGTAATTGCACTACCATATATTTTTCTAAACGTACGTAAGAAATATCTACGTAACTCCTCTAACATTAGCAATTAGAATGCCGCGAAATTAATAAACATTCTTATGCTAATAAGTTCATGCGTACAGTGTTTGCCATCTATGTCAGGGTTATGTGACTGCGGCTTTTTGCTAACCAGATCTCGTCAAATCAGATTACATAAGGCCCTGCCAAAGAGCAAAATAAATAATAATCTATACATATAAAACTCGAAGTCTGAGGATTTATGGGTACTGAATACAAATCCACACCGTTACACCGATTGCCACCAAATTTTGGACAGGTAACCTTTGACACAAGGTTTAACTTGGAATTTGATATTTTGCCCCCCCCCCCCCGTTCGCACGATTTAGGCCCTTTTAATTATGCCTTTTCGTTGACGCGTATAAAGATGTCAACAACACCATGTAGACCAGAATTAATTACCATAGTAACAATTGAATGAACAAAAGCTATTTAGCGGCATTGGAACTGTACATTTATCCATTCCTGCAGTACATTTTTGATGTTTTATATAATATGCGATTGAATCGATGTATTACGATGTGGAAAAGAAGAAGTGTAATTGTAAATTGTCCTATTACTTAATGCAAAGCGAAAATACGTGTTGTTTTCATTTGTGAGGTTAGGTGACAACGGTTTTTGGTTTACTGCTGAAATAAATAAAAGCCATGGTTGAGGAAAACAACTTTTAATGGTTATACAATGCTTCAAACACAGTAACACTTAAAATAAAGAATTTAGCGTTTTTGATTTAACAGGTACTACTTTATAAATATCTCCAAAGGCTTTATAAACAGGTAGACTACTTTTAAATCTCCAAAGGCTGTTGCACCAACATAATAACAGTGTTGCAAACTGGTCAGTAAAGTCAGTAAAAGTCAGTATTTTTGAGCAAGTCAGTAAAAAGCCAGTATTTTTTAAATTGGTCAGTAAAGTCAGTTTTTTAAACCAGAATTTAGTGGTTCTTAAGAAAGGGTTTTTACTCAGTACCGGCAATTCATTTTTTTTATTTCCTTACTTTCTAACATGATAATTAAAAATTTTTTTGTCAGAAATAAATAATTAAGATTAGGTATGAAAAGCAGATTGTGAGATTGCATTCCAGTATAAAAAGCAGTCTGGAATGTACTGTTTGCCCAATGATGTTTAACTGAGGGCGCAATATTGGTGCTATAAATTCCTGTTGCACTAACAGATTTTTATAGCACCGTAATATTTTTAACAGTACATTTCATCTGTGTTTTTGTTTCAGGTGCTGGTTTACTGGTATAATTTATAAGGCCGATAATATCCATGGAAGATCACTGAAAAAATTGTTAGAGCTTCCATAGATTTACTACACTGGCTCAAAGTTAAGAAAGAAGAATACAACCAGAACTGAAGGGAAGAAAGCGACCACCCAAAGTTTTTTAATCCGTTGTTTCATACCGGCCTTATAATTTTTTGAAATAAAATAATTTGTTGGGACTCTTAAGTGTTTAAAAACAATTTCTTACTGTGTAAAGTATTTGAAATGGGCAGGTGTAAATTTAAAAGTGACTGGCTGAGAAAATCTGACTGTAATGGATATATTGTTGCTGAGTGGGGACGTAAAGCCAGTGACCATGAGATGTTCTGTACCCTTTGTGTAAAAACTTTCAATATTTCATGGGGATATGAAGCCATGGAACAGCATGCATCTTCTCGGAAGCATAAAGAAGAATGTAAACAAAAACTTTCCTCTTCACAACTTCAGTTCACCAATGCACAGCTGGTTCACAAGACTGTGCGCCATCTACTAGTGTTGGTGAAACAATCAAGCAAACGGTTCAGTTGTACAACATTAGAGATAGTGCAGCCAAAGCGGAACTTATTTGGGTAATGAAGACAGTTGCAGCGGACTTTCCTTTGCTTCCATCCTGTGAAGACATTCGGGAGACTTTTGAAGCGATGTTTCCATCAAGTGTTCCTACAGATTTTTCACTTTCAAGAACAAAGGCACAATACTTGATAACTGATGCTCTGGGACCATTCTTTAAAAAGCAAATGTTGAATGAAATGGATGGTGCTCTTTTCACATTATGTTTTGACGAAACTGTTAATGCTGGCTCATCAAAAGAACTTCAAACAGCTGTTAAGTATTGGTCTCCATCTAAAGAAATGATTGTTACAAGGCATTTGCAGACTTTTTTTATGGGGTCAGCTACCGCTGATGAATTGTATAATAAGCTGTGTGAAGCTATGGATAACACAACCTTACTGCGAACCAACTTACTGATGCTCAGTAATGATGGGCCCAATGTCAACAAAGCAGTTACAAACCTGATGAATGAATCTCTTATTTTATTAAGAAAAAAATGAATGGTTGACATTGGTACATGCAACATTCACATACTTCACAATGCTTTTAGGCGCGGTATGAAAGAACTTGGTGATAACGCTTCAAATTTGATATTCCTTATTCATGACTTTTTTGATGGTTGGCCTTCGAGATGGGAAGATTTTGAAAAAATTCAGAACGATTTGAAGCTACCTAAGCACAGGTTCATCAAACATGTTTCTTCAAGGTGGTTGTCTTTGGAGTCAGCAGGTTTAAGACTCCTAGAACAGTGGCCAGCAGTCACGAAGTATTTCATGGTATTTGTGCCAAAATATAAAAGTGATTTAATGATATCATCCAAATACAAGAACATTGTTAGTCTTCTGAAAGTTAACACAATGAAAGTGGAAATAAACTTTGCTTGCTCCAGTGCTCACATATTTTCACAGTTTACTGGTCACTTTCAGAAAGAAGAACCTTTGACTCACCTTCTGTATGATCACCTCAAAATTCTAACAAGCAGACTGATGACGCGTATATGTCATTCTGAGGTTATCTTCTCGTTAGATTCCTTGAATGATGAGAAAAGTTTTCTTCCTCTTAAAGAAGTAAACTGTGGATTAGATGTAAAAGACTTACAAATGTTACCAGAAAAGGACAAACTTGCATTTCTGCTCCAAGCAAAAAAGCATTTCATTGCTAGTTGTAAACACATTTTTACCAAGTCTTCCTTGACGTCAAAACCTTTATTGAAGCATTTTGAATGTTTGATCCCATCCGAAAGAACAAAAGACAATAGTTGGAAGTCCATCGTTGAAGTGGCAAAAGCATTGCCTATTGATCTGAACATAGCCTCCCTTATTGATGAATGGAAGTTACTGAGTTTGGAAGAAGATGAGCTCCATAGCAAGAGCAATCGCACTGATGTTTACTGGAACCAGTTTTTTAAGAAAACTGATAAGGCAGGTGAGATGAAGTACCCACTTGTTTCTAAGGTTGTCAAAGCAGCTTTATCTCTTTCTCATGGTTCAGCAGATGTGGAAAGAGGCTTCTCAAGCTCACAGAGAGTTATGACCTCTGATCGGGCAAGTATGTCTGAAAGAACTCTGGATGCCTATCTTCACGTTAATAAACTCTATGATGGAAAAGTACATTTGGTTCATATAAACAAAGAGCTCTTGAATCTCGCTCAGTCAGCCTATATACATCATAGGCAGTACCTAGAAGAACAACGTTTAAAGAAAGAACAGGAAAAGAAAGAAGAAGAAGCTAAGGAGAAAGAGCGTATTGCCGAAAATGAGTTAGAGAAAAAACTCTCAGCTGAGAGGAAAGGTATTGATGAAAAAGAAGTAGTATTAAAACAACTGAAAAGTGATGAAGAAGAGAAAAGAAAAGTAGCTGATACTCTTTTAAAAGATGCAAATGAAAGATTAAAGCAGGCTATTAAAAATAAGGATCTTGTTGCGGCTAATGTTGCACAGGCAGTCCTGGAAAATGCTCAGAAAGTTAAAGAAGAAGCTGACATAAAAAGACATGATGCGGAAAAAATTCAGAAAAATGTTGAGAAAAGAAAATCTTCACTAATTACTTCATTTGTCAATAAAAAACCCAAGCAATGAGTTTCAATTACAATTCTTAAGCAGACTGATCATAGAGTACCAAGGATATTTAATGTTCTCTTGGTATGTACATTATATTATTCTAGGAATATTTAAGATGGGTAATTATGTTACAGTTTTATTAGATATAAGATGTAAGTTAAGTGCTGAGTAATATGCAATAAAATAATACAAAATTAACTTATAATGGTGGCAAGGGAAATTGGCCTGAGTAGCTGTAAACCAGTTAACAATATGCCTGCTGGTTTTACTTGAACAATGTTTAGTTTTTAATGTTTTTTAATAAGTCTCAAACTAAAATAATGCCGTTATATGTTAGATTTTGTTTTACAGCTGCTCAGTGGGGAGAAGGGTGGCCAATTATAAAAAATATGTTTTAAACTGTCTCTAATTACTTGTAAATTAATATTAATATGGTCGATGGAGGTCAGTAATTAAGGTCAGTTATTTATCTTAGGTCAGTAAGAAGTCAGTATTTCAGTGATTTTAGTCAGTAAAATCAGTAATTTAGACCTCAAAACCAGTTTGCAGCCCTGTAATAATTTAGTACAAGTTAAAATAGTACAAGTTAATAATTTTCAAAACAGCTTTGGAGGGAATTTGACTAATGAGTACAAAATTGTTATACGAGCTGACTGAACGCCATATAGACACGGACAATAAAATTTTTATTAAAATACTTATTAAAAATCAAATATTCGCGTGCGGAGCTGCGAGTAACAGCTAGTAATTAATATAATCTTACAAATAACACACACCATTTCCTAAAATGTGTACACAATTAAGAAAGTACACACATTTTTAAAATTAATGTTATATTAAACATTATTTTTTAAATTTATATAATGAGAGCAATCAGAATTTATAATAATTTCTGTAAGGTATTTTGCTTGGTTAGCAACCAGTTGTTAAACTACTCTTCTGATATGATAAGACTTCTCCAGCGAGATGACCTCTTTTGCCATGTCAGCTTTATTGGCCAGTTTCTTTTCAGTCTTCTGCTGTGAAGCTCGTACACAAGTGACTGGATAAGAGGATTGGTGTGCTTCCTGCTTCGTTTTGGACGGTAGATGTAGTGACTTACCATTGCACGACGGATATTCTGTTATACTGCATTTATTGGCACAACCCCATAATTGTATACTGTATGTCCAGATAGACCTTATTACGGCTCTGTGTAGAAGGATTTTTTTCTAACAAGAGTTTAGATTTTCTCCCGAGTAGCCAATATAATTCTTTCGTCCTCAGGTCAGTCTGTTTACCCTTATGATGTATTCCCTTCAATTGAGTTTACCATCAAGATGGACTCCTAAGAACTTACTCATGATTGTTTAGGAACTTTTATATTTTTTATGTTAAACACAATAATTATTTTTTTCAATACGGATTACATAATTGTTCCATAAGTCATATATTTTCATGATATATTATATATTGTTTACGTTGATAGTATGAATATTCATTTAGCTGTTTATTTGCACGATGAAGAAGAAGTAGAAGAAGAACTTATTTGTGGTTTTACGTACTTTTTTAATTAACGCGTTTATGCGACTATGCCTGTATGAATAATAGGCAAGTTCTGTTACGGTTGTTACCCATAAATACGTTCTAAGAAATTACTACTGATTGAATTATGAAAAATTAGAACTGAAAAGAAGAATTTAATTTTTTACGTCATGAGGTTTTGGGAACAATCAGTCATCCGGAAGAGAGAATACTGTATGTCGTTTTACGACAGGGTTTGATACGTTTTGGCACGAGAACTAACTCTTAAAGTCCGTTGAGGGTAACAAAATGAAGTATTGGGATCTCAAGCTGAGAAACGTCGATATTTGGTTACACAATCAGTAGGCCTACCTGAAGAGTCTGTACTGCAGTTTACAGATTATAACTTTTACTAATATTGGAATATCGTTGCTGTGAGTAGTTTTGTTAGCTACATTACCCTGGAGGATGCCGACTATAATTGGCTGTATGTTAGTTGAACGAGCGAAGCGAGTTCTCAGCTTTAACTCGATCGGTGGGCATTTGTCTGTCTGTCTATGTATCTGTCCCAAAATAAATATACGGAAAAATCTTACTACAGACAAACACAATAATAATAATAATAATAATAATAATAATCCTCTACCTAAAAAACAACTCAAATAGAAACAAAACACGATTATTTATTTGAAATTTAAATTTAATTAAAATAAATAAATATATAAATGTTAAGATTTTTGAACGAGCGAAGTGAGTTCTCAGTTATAACTAGACCGTTTGGTATTTATCTGTCTGCCTTTCTATTTGACAGACAGGTATATCTTACTATTACTTCCGAACGCATCAATCGATTTCCGTAAAATTTGGCATGCGTGTCCGATCTTTTACCCTACAGAACCCCTAGTTTTTTAGATTTCTGGCCCCTAAAATAGGGCAGCGGGAGGCAAAAATGTGAGGGGTTCAAAATTGTGAAAACATTTGAAAAACGTATGTGGAATATCAAATTAAAGGGAATTTTAACCACAAACTGAATATAGTGTTCATTTTTGAAAATTTCAGGGGACGTCAGGGCCCAAAAAATGGGTGCAAATTTTGATAAAAATGCAAAATTCATGTGTGGTATCAAAGAGAATTTCGACTAACATCTGAATGTAGTATTAAGTTCAGAACATTTTAAAGTTTTGTGACTCCCAGGCCCAAAAAAGAGATCAAACAATTGAAAAAGGAGTCAAATAATAAAAAGAATTTTAACCCAAATCCCAATTTTCGAATGTTTAGTATTTATTGTACTATTGTGTGCTCTGCAATTGTTACGTTACTAAAGATATAGTAGGCTAATCGAGATTTCAGCAATTTTTCCCATAATTGAAAGTTTGTCTAACTATCGAAATTTATGTAATAATAACTACATTTCGTTCAAAATAGTGAGAGATTTATGTAGCTCAGGGAATATACTAGTTGCCTTGTACGTAAATGTCTTGGTTCCAAACAGGAATTCAACAGAAATTACGAACAGAGAGTGTGGTAGTGATTTTTTTAATTGTTTTATTGTGCACAATAATCCCGGACGGCAGGGACATCCAAGTAAAATCCAAGAAGACGATATCCTGTCAACATTACACATATAGGCCTACCTATTGTTTTGCCTGTATGAAACTCTTGCAGCCTGTTTACTTGGATTTTATATGTTACCTGTGCAACAGATAAGGTGATAAATTATATCCCTGTCTCTAACTTTTTAGCTTCTTTTTATATTTTGTTGCACGCTGGCACATTGCAAACAATGATCTTAATTAAGAAATATACTCGCTTGGAGCGATAAGTACGCGTAATGTCAACAGGTGCATAACAGATGGCTGTCGTGGAGAGACAGATGTAGGCCTACAGCCCTTCCCCTTTCAGTGATGAAGGAGATGTGTTGATAAGGTTTGCGGCACACTGTTGCCGACCCCGTGCATGAAAAATTTCCCTCTATGAGGTATACATTTCCCACCGTCTCCCTCATCACACTGTCAAGTGAGAGTTACTAAATTTATTTAACTGTAATTTTGTAGTAATATTCATTTTTTAGTGTCAAAATTGGGTAGGAGGGGCTGCCAAACGGTATACAATGCAGGAGATAGCACTCCAGATTAGCACTACCCTTCAGTTGCGTTTCGCACAGAATGAGTAGAGCACCATGTTCATTTCCTTAAACCGCCTCTTCATTTTATTGAATCTTTAGTGATAGACGAAATGTGTTGCACTTGCGCCGTTATAATTTAGCAACCGCTGAATCTCCATCTGTTAATGGTAGCCTAATAATAATAATAGTCAGGGGGCGGCACCTTTGCATCATCATCGACATGTAGACTGTAAATGATGCGTTTTACCCACCCAATCGCAACTTTTTAATAACCTCAATGTCTTTCAATTACGTCCATATTACGTATTTCTCGTATAATACATAAACTTGTATGAACTTCATTAAACGTGTTAAAAACCACCACGACGAAGCTCCGGAAGATTCAGTGGGTCCAAAAGATAACTACAAAGTACAGTTTTGATTTTTACAAAGCTCAGGACAGATCGTATGCTCTTTGAACAGCAGATTCGAAAAAATTAAAATCTTTGATAGAGTATTTGGATTTTTGAGCAGTAATTTGTTTAATTATCGAAAGACGAATTAATATAAACTTTAAAAGATTCTTGAAATCAGCAGATATCGACGGGACTGGTTTGTTTAATAAACTGAATGCTTCAAAACTGAATTTATTCCAAAGTCGGCTGGATGAGCCGTTAGAGCATGTTTTAGTACCTTTTTCAAAGTAACTTGTTCTTAGCATTACCTAATACAGCAGTAGTGTTAAGAATATTACTTATATTAACGGTATCAATTGCAGCTGGCGAAAGATCATTCTAGAAATTTAAAATATTAAAATGTATTTAAAATCGACGGTGACTTAGAGACTCTGGGAAAGGAGACAGACATGAGGTTGGAAATTCAAGATTGCATGTAAGTGCACAAACGTCTAATGTCTGTCATAATAATAATAATCTTTCTTTTTACCGCCTAGGCAGTTAGGCAGCGTAGACATACAAGGAAAGCAGTATGTACGAGGTGTGATAAAAAAGTATCAGGATTGATTTTATTTACATAAATATACAAGAGTTACAGATTTGGAAACTTGTCTCCTTCAAAATAGTCCCCTTCCGCAGCCACACACTTCTTCCAGCGCTTTCCCAACTGTTCGAAGCATGCCTTAAAGTCATCTTCTGTAAGAGCCTTAAGTTCTCTCGTCGTGTTTTCTTTCATCTCTTCTATGTCTTGAAATGATTGAAAGGGTTCAATTGTTTTTTTATCTTCGGAAAGAGAAAAAAGTCACAAGGAGCCATATCTGGCGAATGTGGAGGATGCTGAAGCTGTGGAATATTGTGTTTAGAAAGAAAATGCTGAACAGCATGAACCGTGTGGGCGGGTGCATTGTCGTGTTGAAGCCACCATTCACCACTCTGATGCAACTGTGACCTTTTTTGTCAAATTGCATCCCTCAATCGCCTCAGAACAGAAATGTAGTAATTCTGGTTTACTGTTTGGCCTGGTGGAGCAAATTCGTGATGAACAATCCCCTTGGTGATCAAAGAAAACTGTTAGTATGGTCTTGACTTTGTTTCGGCTCTGTTTTGGCTTTTTTGGTTTTGGAGAATTTGGCGTCTTCCACACCTAAGGCTGGGTCTTAGTTTCTGGATCGTATCCATAAACCCATGAGTCATCACCCGTTACGATCGATTTAATAAAGTTCTCATGGTTTTTAGCACATTCAAGCAGGTCTTGAGCGACTGACACCCGGGCATCTTTTTGGTCAGCTGTGAGCACTTTTGGTACAAACTTTGCAGAAACACGTCTCATTCCCAACTCATCAGTAAGAATGGACTAAACTGATCCGAAATTCATATGTTAATCATTTGCTAGCTTACGAATGGTGATTCGGCGGTTTTCTCGCACAGCAGCACGCACAAGCTCAACGTTGTGGTCAGTCATGCTGGTTAAAGGCCTTCCTGAACGCTCGTCACTCTCAACACTTTCACGCCGATCTTTAAAACGCTTAAACCACTCATAAATCTGTGTACGACTCATACAATCTTCCCCATAAACTTTTCAAATGTATCTTTACATGTTTCACCAACTTTTTTGATACAAATTCTCTGATCAATTTTTTCTGACATGGTAAATGCCCCAAATGAGATTAACACACAACACAACAATTGGCGTTTGTAAACTAACCAGATCAGCTGTTATTATAAAACTTATACCGAGTAATATACTGTAAAGCCAGCTATGCACTAACCGTCTCCGCTGGACGTCATGACGGACAGCAAGTCAAAAACAACAGTGCATAGCTTTGACATCCATCCGCACGTCGTGTATTTTTTGAAAGATGCGCACGACGAAAAATGAGTCCAGCAAGACCATCAGCTCAAGCCGCATAACGTGCGGATGGATAGTGTGTAGTTTTGACGGATGTCAAGGAATCGTGCATAGTGCATGTTTGATCATGCGTACGCTTGCTGTCTATCAAATCGTCACTTTCGAGCAAGTATAGTAGACCTACATGTTTTTAGAGCACATTCGTTTAATAATTATTTACTGTTTAATTTTACTTACATTCATTCTTTAGTTTATATTTAATAAGTAATGATCAAGATAAAATTTCAGTTTAATATTTAGTTTAGTTTTTCTTCGTTTACATAATACATTCAAATATCATTAACAGTTATTATATTTAATATTGTTATTATTAATTTGTTTTAATTACAATTCATAATGAGACGTGAAATAACATCAAAATTTATCGAAAAATATAAATTAAATAGATGTCTGTGGGACGTATCCTATCAACGAGAACGTCTGGCACGCTGGACGAGTTGCACGACAGTATGGTGCGCACATCCATTACCGACGTCGGGCATGCTGGACAGCGGCGATGGTTAGTGCGTGACCTGCTTAAAGTAAACGTATGTGTCGCTTTTTTGGAGCCAAGTCAGCTGACTTGGCGTTGCCAGTATCAATCCTGTTACTTTTTTATCACACCTCGTATGTCCGTTCTTGCTCCAAGACATAGGCTGAATCGACCTGGCGATAAAAAATGCATTTTTTATGGTGCGCCCGGGAATCTAAATCGGGATCTCTAGATTAATAACAAGGCTCCTATACCCACTGGTCTACTAACTCCTTCCCTTAAAGTTAACAGGCGTTAAATACGTTGGTTAAATTAACGGGAGATTTTTTGACTGTTAGGTCGAGCGAGTGTAGCCTGATGAATAGTTAGTGTGTATATTTGAAAGACAATTTTTTATAAAAAACTACGTCCATCTGTAATACTGTTCCCCTGAAACAGCCCGCAGACGATAGTATACGTTCTAAGTTTTCTTTTCATAAATTTTTATTAACGAAATATGTATTTATATCTAATTTTTTTTTCTGTCAGTGACAAGAAGTTAATGAACCTAAAATAGCTCCCTGTTCTATCTGTCATCGTTGCCACTTCTACTCGTTATGGCGTCACCATCTACTCTTACGTGTTATCACATTTCTCGGTTGACGTTTCATCACTTTTCGTCTTGGATTCTTCTTACCATTGGATGACTTTTCCATTTTCTCTATATGTTTATGGACTGAACATTAAGTTCCCGTCTAATAATCTCATTTCTTCTCCAGTCTCCACTAATGCAGCCTTCCATCGTTTGAAGAAACATTGTTTACGATGATTCTAATTTCTGCGATTCTTTTTTCCTCGATGCCCAACATTTGAAACCGTAGACAGTGTGGGGGATCTACCACATAACCTTATAAAATGTTAGCTAAGTTTCTTTTAATGTTTTATTGTTAAGGGTTCTTATAACTGAACCACACATCTGTTGAAACTAATTTCTCTTGTTACCCATGCCGTTTGTCTTCTTCATAAAATATGTCGCAGCTTAAGTACTGAAAGTGTGATATGTGTTCAAAAGTAATACCCATGATGACTCCGGATAGCTAACAGAAAATGTAAAGGCTTTAGTTTTTTAATGTTACTTTCATGTTGTCGATGTGTTGTACGGAAAACAACTTAATACTTGGAGATATTTAGATTAAATATAGGGATCATTGTAAATATCTCGATGCCGAGATTACAAATGGAAGAAGCAGTGAAGAGGAAACAGTAAGTGTAAGGAATGTTGTTGTAAGTCAATTTAGAGTAACAATATCTCTTGAAACACCAAAATATAGATCTACATTATAGTCAGTCGTATTGCAACATATTTTACTGAATTATGGGCTTTAAAAAAAGAAATAACTCCGTAATATTAGTTATGAAAATTGCTGGTGTCGATGCTGTCATTTGACCGAGAACGGGTAGAACAATACACACAGAAACAGGACCGCGACCCAATCGTACAAAACCTGGTCAGCTGCGACTCGGCCAATTGAGATCCAAAACATCGTCCTTTCAGCTACAGATATTTACACTCTCTGTACTTCTTTAGAAAAAGAAATAACTCAGGAATATTAGCTATGGAAATTGCTGGTGTCGATGCTGTCATTAGACGAGAACGGGTAGAATAGTACACACAGAAACAGGACCGTGGTCAGCTTTAAAGGCGTGATTCCACTGAGGCAACATTTGGGCAACATGTTGCATGCGGCATTGACGCGTGCTACAAAGACTAATTCGACCAAAGCAACACAAAGCGACAAGTAGCAAGCAACAAGCCGCATGCCACATATCGAGTATGTTGCCGGGCGCATGCGTCAATTTTTCACAATTTGCAACAGGTCGAACGATGTCGGCAGCTATCCGTTGGTCAGTCGAACCGTGCGGCTTGTTGCATTCGACATGGAGTGGAATATTGAGAAGACGACTTTGTTTATCGAAGATTACCAAAATTCCGGAGAATTATGGAATAACAAATGTACAGTGTATGAAGACAATACAGTGAAAAATGATACTTTAAAGAAACTTGCCATTAAATACGAGTGTAGTGTTCAGGAAGTGAAAAGGAAAATTGAAAATTTGAGATCCGCTTTCCATCGGGAACACAAAAAAGTACAAAAATCAAAGAGTGGTTCATCTCCTAGTAAAAAAATCGAAATGGTTTGGTTATGATCTATTGAGTTTTTTGTTAGATGTTGATGCTCCAAGGAAAACCACGTCAACAACCAGTCATGATGAAAGATCTGAGGTAAGTTTATTAAATAAAATATTTAATTTGACACTGAAATATTTATGAGATTTCCTCTTAAGTATTAACAATTAGTAAAAAAATATTTAATACTAGGTGTTTGGGTAAAGGGAGTTCAGTTGTAAAACATTTCCAAGTAAACAAGAAAATTAACTTTGAACTGTGAAACCGGTTTTTCACGAGACGGTCAATTCGAAAACAAAATAGAAACATCCTTTTTGTCAAAATATTTAGTTATCTCCCTTGTTGTTGATTTAGTATACAGTAAACAAATATTTATTGATACAATAAAACCTTGCCATTCGCGGGGGCTAGGTTCTAAGAAATCATCGCGAACTGCAAAAACCGCGATGGTTGTACTATGTTATGTACGTAATTATGTACAAAAATTTGGATGCAATAAGACAAAGTCAGTAAAAAATTTCAGGCTCGTATATATTTACAATATTTATTTACAACAAAAATCAATTTACGTGTTCTAGGGTTCATCTGAAAATCACATAGCAATTTTGAAAAAATTAAAAGAAAATGAAAAAATTAAATAAAACTGAAAAGGTTTATGTGTTTAGGAAAAAAGGTCAAAATTCTTTACTTGGCTGAATCACAAGTTAAACTAAATGCACTGACAATGAGTGGTTTTAGCCGAACATTTCAGTAACGATCTTGCCACGGTACACGTCCTTCTGAGATAAAATACCTCATAAATTAGTTGTCTTGTTTGTTCATCATCTTCTTTCACAGCACTAACCTCATAAATTCATTTCTCACGTCTTTTGCTTCTAAAGTTGATCTTCGTCCTCTACGTTGCAAACCCTCCATACCAGTGTCTCCTTGGATTACTGATCTCCATGATCCCGGAATGATATTTCCATCTCGTGAATCAATATCAAAAGTTCCGTGAGGTGAATACAAAGGTCTTGAAGTTGCACTCTTCATCAAACAATTATTTAGATATATACACGCAGTTGTGATGATTTCCGCATTTTTCACATTTAGCATTAATAGTTTTCTAAAGACACGAAAGACTGATGCTAATAACCCGACAGTGTTCTCCACTACCCTGCGTGCGCGTGAATGTCGATAATTGTAACATCTCTTAAAAGAACCTTTCTCGTGATATCCAGCAAAAGCCTTCATAATGTGCACCTGTAGAGGAAATGCATCATCCGCTACTATAACGTAGGGTGATAACTTATCACTTCCAGCAAGAGGTTCAGGGGGCGGTAATGCTAGATTGTCTCTCTCTAGTTTTTTGTAAAACGACGTTTGTCGGAACACTCCTCCGTCTGAAATTCTTCCTTGACAGCCAATATTAGCATACAGAAAACAATAGTTTGCGTCTGCAATAGCCATCAAGACAATGCTAAAAGTTCCCTTGTAGTTAAAATACATGCTGCCACTCTTTTTAAGGTTTTGAAACACGACGTGTTTTCCGTCACAAGCCCCGATGCAATGTGGATAATTCCAGGAAATTTCAAACTCTTTTGCTATATTTTTCCACTCATCTTGCGAACTCGGAATCTGTAAAGAAAGATAAGAAATTTTAGTTTATCTAAGATGGAGTACATTTTTAAAATGATGAAAAATAATAATAAAAAATAAAGTACATTTTTATCATTGATTTCATTTTTTTTACAGGAAGAAGATGAATCGGAGTCAGATGCTACAGATACCGGTACTCAACTTCCCAATCAAAATACAGAGTTAGATGGTGGGAAGAATCGTTCAAGTGTTGGGGCGAGCAGTAAAATATTTCTTTCCCCCCCTAAAAAAGCAAGAAAAGATCGATCTTTTAAGTCTTATTCATCACGTGAGGAAGAAGCGTATGCTATTTTACAACGTGCACTTCAGAGAGATGAATGTTCAACATATGGAGAACATGTAGCAAACGAATTGCGAAACCTCAAGCCGAAAGCACGCACAATAGTCAAGCACATGGTGAACAATATTCTATTTGATGCAGCTATGGGTAAGTATGATGAAAATTATTATGGTAGGGTAGTAGCTATTCATCATCTCGTCCTGCTTCTTCACTTCATTCAGAGTGTACCGTGTCTACGGCAGAAGAAGGGCAAGAAGAAACGTCAGTGTTTGGGGTGTTAACGGAGTTTTTGAATATGGACAAAATGAGTAATAAATAAATTTTGCGTATTTCTAATTTTTTATTTTGTTCATTTACTATAATATTTTCAACATCATATATTTCAGCATATATAATATTTCATTTGCAAATTTTGTATTTTATATTTCTCAAGTTTTGTAAAAATAAATAAAATGATAACAAAAAAATTTTAAGCTATATTTATTGGTCTAGTCAATATTTTATTAGTTCTTACCTTAACAAAATCATGTAAAACGTTGATCAAGGCTTTACACTCTTCTGGAATAATTCGTGAAATACTTGGTTCAGAGATCCGAAAGAGGTACATGAGTGAAGAATAGCTATCTCCTGTAGCTAAATACCTCAATGTCAACAAGACCCTCACATCTGCTGGTATTGCGTCACGACAGTTGGTGTCTCCTTTTTTCACAAATGGCGTGACCTTTTCTACTAAATATTGAAAATCTTCTCTGCTCATCCGTGTAAAATTTTTAAATAAACTTTGATCGTTGGAAACTAATTTTTTGAAAAATTCATCCCGAGATTCTTGACCTCCAACAAATAATTCTCTCCTCCACCACCTTGGTTTACTTCTTTTTTTCTTAAACTATTGGCTATAACCAAATATGCAGCTGCTGCTATAGTTTCCAATGACATGACGAACACTACTGGTGTTGCTTCAATTGAATAGGTTTAGCCGCATGCTGCAAAGAAAGGCAACAAGTCGAATGCGTCATTTGGCGACAGGTTTCTGTGCAACATCAAAAGACATCGTCCTATCAGCTACAGATATTTACACTCTACATACTGAACCCATACGTGACAGACCTGTGCGCTCGCCCTACATAGGCATTGATATCCGGGTTACTAAAAACATCACTCATGTGTCACTGACATCGAAGCATTAGATCGTAACGCTCGGCATTTTAACGAGCCGTTTCTGCTCGCTCCGCTCGTAGCTAAGAGGATGTCAGACGTGGATCCAGTGCATAACAAAATTTATAATCACCTATAAGTACGAAGTTTGGTACAGGAACGTATTTATTATTTGGCAAGGTTTCGGTCAGTTGCGATTAAGTGGAAGTGTTGGGCCTGGTAAGAACAGGTAATACCGTCATTTGGTCGCGACTGACCGAGACCGCAGGAATTATAAGTCATATTAGAATCAAAATTTATAACTTGAAAGCACAGAGTACAAGATAGTGGAAGTAGTACGGAGGATGGGTGGTGCAAGTGGGGTAAACGAATAATTGGACCGATTCTGTCACGCAGTTGAAAAATAGGAAGGCCGGGAACATGACTACGGAAGGAATGGGTGATGGGTGGACCACATACTCTGGAAACGAGAGTAGGCAGCAGTCGTAGAAGAGAGATGGAACTCAGATGTAAGGTTTGTGAACTGACAATTACAACATACAAACAACATTGTGTTTAGGTACTTGTTGTCATTAACCTCTTTGGCTAAATTTATTCTTAGTTCTTTGCTAATACAAAATTCCCGCCCTGCTCTTCTCCACCAATGAACTGAGACATTCGCTACTATCCATTGTGTGATTCATATTGGAATAAAGTACATCATGGATATTATATTTTGCTGTAACTGAAAAGAAATTTTAAAAGCAGGACATTTTCTTCCCATATTTTTCTATAGCGTGCAATACTTTCTATAGCGTCTTTCTCAAAATACTTTGGTGTTTTGAACTAGTGGTGTCACAACATTCTTTTAAGTTAAATTGTATAGTTACTATTTGTTTAATGCAGACCGAATACATTCAGCTTCTCTATTTTTACAATTGGCGACTCTTAATACGTATGTGTGGCGTAGCTAGGCTTTTTGGCGCCCGGGACAAGGAGATCGTCGGCCGCCTCACCTTCACAATTAAAGGGCGACAAAAGAGCAAAAATTAAGACTTATCCAGTAAACAAAGTACTTAATAAATGCAAATGTGTAGATTTTTGAATGAAAGCATGTCCAGCAAACGTCTTAACAATATTTGTTAAGTCAAAATTAAGAAATTACATGTAATATTAATGCTATTCAGTTTGTATACATTTATTATTAACAAATATAGATTATAAAAAAACTTAGTAATATAAAAAATGTATAACGTAAAAATTTTATAATAAACAACTCATCGTCAAAACTATATCCTAAAGCAACATAAAGTTAAACAAAGAATTACATTAAAAGTAATAAAATAAGTCACTTACCATTACAGGTTAATGGTTCCGTATTCTATTAATAAACACCAATATTTATTTTAATATTTAATAAATATTTAAAATGAGACATTTTAAAATGAAACTTTCCTGGTCTTAATTGGTGCAAAGTGGTTTATTAGATCACTATAATCTAAAGACGAAGCAATGTCGTTTTCAGTTGAAAGTATCGCTAGATTTGATACCCTGTCTTGAGATATTGTTGATCGTAGGTACGATTTAATCAATTTGAGCTTACTAAACGATCTTTCACAAGAAGACACAGACACCGGTAAAGAAAGAAAATTTGTTAAATCTGTTGCTAGTGTTTTGTAGGCTTCTAATGTATTGTAGCAGTCCCTGAGGTATTCAGTCTTTTTGTTCTCCGTTTACTTTTTCCCTTTTAAATAAAGTATTATGTCTTTCAAGTCACTGAACAATTCTTCACTGTTTAGGTTATGTGAATACAGTTATGTAAGCACTGCACTGAATATTGATTTGGGAAAGCTGTATATCCCTATCATTTACGTACGCCTCAAATTTACAGGGGAACCCAAAGGGTTTTTCTAACTCTTTTATGTTAGAGAAACGGCTTTAAATTTCAACTGACAGTTTGTCCAAATTTCTATTAGAGAACGTCTCATTTCTTGCCGAACGGTTAATGTAGAATCATCTGCATACTTCCCTGGCATCGTGCGCTTCTTCTTATCCTTTTTGTTTAACTGACACTCCTTCATTACATGCCTACTCTGGCTCAATAACGACATTGTCACACAATTCATTCCTCCAAACTTTTAATTTGTCCGTTAGCGTCTCCAGAAGTGGGAATGCTTTATTTATCCAAAGCATAACAAAGTATCTTAACACGTTATGTACAAAGTATATTTTTATACGTTAAAACTTTATCCAAGTATTTTAACAAAGCCAGAAAGTTTCCAGGACTTGGATCGTTAGTAATTGACTCTCGATGTCCTATCAGTGCCAGATTTTGTATTATGGCAATGACCCTTTCGAGGATTTCTTTTCATGTCTTAACTCCTTTACTAATTTGTTTCTGAAGCAGATCATCAATAAGTCCCCCTTGGTTTAAAGAACGTTCCAATTCCTTCCATTCAAAAAACGCAGAGCATTTTTTCGTGATCCTGAATACGGGGATTTAACTTTCACCACGACGAAAACCCATTTTTAGTATTGAAATGGCTTCTTTGACATTTTTTTTGTGGAAATAAAATGGAACAAAAATAGAATAGAGATTTTTTTATTTGGAGAAAAACACATCCAAGTGCGATTTACCTTTTTGCCATTTTGCAAGGTTTTATCAAACCAATACTTGTTTAAGGATCGTCCGGCTTCATCTTCAGGAAAATAGCTGTCTTTGTTCTGCAGCTGACTTGTTCCTCTATTCACCATTATATCTCGGAATGATTGAGATTTCTCGCTTGGCCAAGCTCCCATATCTTGTACAGCAGCACCGGGAACACGGTCTACATTGTTGATAGTAATGTTCTGTCCTTCGTCGCCTGTTCTGTTTTCAAGACTGCACGATGCAACATCAACCATGGTACTAGAACCAACTGAATCTTGTAAGTGTACTTTGACACTTTCACAGTTTGAAGTACTCACGTCGTTAACTTTACGGTATTTATCAACTGCCTCGTCGCTAATACCATCCATTTTATGATCGCAAGTTGATTCTTGTTAACTGTAATATTTCGACACTCAGGGTTCGATTTTCCTTGAATAAAAGACTTCATAAACTCTTTAGAACTTGTTGTAGTTCCTAATTTTACATTAAGAAAATCTTATATTCCTACAGTTCTTATATTCCTATAGTTCCTATAGTTCATATCAAAGAAATAAGTTGTTTGTAGTTTTATAAACTGAAAACAATTTTTTCAAATCTATGCTCACTTCACCGCCCTCCTGGCTATGCCGCCGGGGGCGGCTGCCCCCTTGGCCCCCCCTAGCTACGCCTCTGTGTATATGTACCATACTTCGCTTCTCACTAAACAAGTATTAGTATACTTCGCTTCTCACTAACACTTGTCTAAGTATTACTGTAACGTCAATTGTTTCATTTATTTCATCTTTAAACCTAACTTTCGAAGGCATCTGAACATTATCAAAAGGTTTAGTAAGGATCGGTCAATAAGTATAACATAAATTTTACATTATTTGTGTCGACGTTTCGACAATATTTATTGTCATCATCAGGACCTGTGTACTGATACAAGAGAGAATATCAGACACAATACGATCAATTAATTGAGTTGAGAGAGTTTGTTTTATTTTGATTATGTTGATGATGTAAAACAAACTGTCTCAACTCTCACACGCACACACATACACAAACACATGCACTCAATTATGTAAATAAGCGATCCTCGCTAAATCTTCCATCGTTAAAATTTATTGATCGACGGACACTACTGAATTGAGGAGTATCAGAAGGATTTGATCGGCCTGTTTCCATCGTTCAAATTGTAAACAAAATTTACAGTATAAATAAACTTGAACAGCGGTAATAGTCCGATCAAACTCTTCGAATAATGCTTCAATTATTGGGCAGTACAAGCCTAATATGTTAGTCTAAACCAGTGAACGCGAACTATCAGTAGCTCGCAGGGATGTATTCGGTGGCTAGCGAAAGGTTATCTACACTCCACAATGATCATAAGATAATTTATTACCGCGGCTAAAATATGGGTATGATCTTGCGACGAAGATCAAAGAATATATATTTGTATTATACTGTCTAGTTGAATCCTGATGCAAACAAAACTATCTGCCACATGGAAATCATTATTTGCTAACTTGCATTAGAGACTTGTCACAGTGAGAGTAGACGTGCAGAGTGTATAAACAGTTGATACAGTAGACTTCAGGAATTCTGTAGAAGTATCGTTACTATCATCAGTATTTTTTTATGACGGTAAGTTCCCAGACTTTAACTGATCCCAAGTATATGATCATAAATTTTTGAAGTTTGGTAAGTAGCTCAGTGACTTGGGAAGTTTGGCGATCACTGGCCTAAACAAACTGTGGGCAATACATACGTATACGTTCACTCAGTTACCCTTGGTGTAGCAATTGTTTAACATAAGAAGTACGGACAACACGTAAATATATGGGCATGTGTTGCTAAATACGGACGTCTGTCATCCCTATATGTACTTGTCTACGGTTGATAGGCCTACATCCGTATTAAGCGGTTTATACCGTATAGTGCGAGGTGCTAGAAACATTGGGATTAAATTATCAAGTGATATCATGAACAAGTCGCTCACAAGTGATGGATCCAGTGGTGTATGGACAAAAAATTAATACATTGTTGAAACGTCGCATTTGTTTGTAGTACCGAAAATGTACGAGTAATTCGTTTGTTTGCTACGTATGGCCAAGCAGCGTTGTCATAAAAGTGATAAAAAATAACAAAAGACTTTTTTCAAAAATAAAATTCTTAAACGGTGTGTTGTAGTTTCGTAAAGGTTCAGCAGCCTCCCACTGAATCAGATACATGGGGAATCAATTGTGGAAGAATCGATTACGCCGAAAGTTATGAAACAAAAGTATTTCCCACTAAACTACAAAACGAACGGGGAAAGTCATAAAAATATTTTTGTTCATTTTCAAGTGCAGAGAATTCCGGAAACTGGTTGCTGTGGTTCGGATCTCAAGTTTTGCCCTATTAGGGTGAGTCGTGTGGGAAATTTGTTTAAAGAGCTTTGAAAACTAAGTGTTTTTAGATGAAACAATTGTGCAAATGTCACATTTTGTTTCAAAATTCGCGGTCAAAAACGTTAAAAGTGTATTGGTTTGCGATTTTCACTTTGTTGATCGTTATAAAATAGGGAAATGTTCTAAATGAAAGGAACACCCTTTTTACCGTAATGAATTTGGAACATCTTATCTGATTCACACTGTTTATTAGTGTTTTTGTTTCCAAACATTTTCGCGAGAATTAAGTTATTCCGTAAACCTCGTTTACTATTATTGTTAAAGTGTGTATTTTAATGTCTGGTAGGGTTCAGTGGTGACACCCCGTCCCCCCTTCAGAAAATTGCCAGACACGTTGATATTGAATCGTTGTTAAAACTTCAAGGATTACGCCTTGCAACCAGTTCAGGGTCCACAAACTACCTATTCGTAGAACGGTCAACACCGCGTCATCCAAAATGTACACTGGAAAGCTACCTTTGGCAATACAAACTTTGGCAATTAGCTTTGGCTAAGTTTCAACTTGTACCTTGACGATACTATCAAATCCTGGAAAACCAGACATCTGGAGGTGAGATTCCCCCGGAAGGTGAGATTAACATATTCGCTGACAATCAGCTAGCACTTGTGTCTAATGAAGATGAATTACAGAGAGAAGTACACCAACTTTATCTAACAAGAAGAGACTACAAATGTGAAATTTCCAAGTTAGAAAGTAAGGCGATGGCATTTTGTGGGATAGACATAATTCAATCCAATGCGTTTGTCTGGAAAAAGTAAATCACCTCACGTACTTGCGTTATGATATCATTATGGGTTTGATAGGGGATACTGAAAATAAGGTAAACTGGATCAGTGAGTAGAAATGACGTTTTTTGTGGGTTGCATTAAACGAGATCAACGTAGGAATGATGTTCAAGAGGAGCTCGGCATTTTTTCCTGAGTCAAGTAGGTTTATGTTTATCGTAAGTGATGGTACGAGCTTGGCAGACCAACGGAGTAATAAACTATTTCTACTGAAAGTACTGGGATACGGAAACATTTCTGTTAGAGTATCGAGTAAGTGACTTACGAGCAGTTTATTGGTAAGAATTGGTGAATGGCGTAACAACAGTAGTATGGCCGCAATCACGGTAAGTGTGTACTGTACACAATTTGAGTCAGCTGTTATCAGACGCCGTTTAAACATATCTGACTACTTGTGATGTCTACAAAAAGCAATTAATATCACTGTAACGACTAAATAATCGCACTATTAACTGTGGAGTGAAGTCAAATCGAAGCCTACACTCGACACCCGCCAAGCATTTTCTTCCACAGGTCGCAAGACTGTGGATATTAAAACTAGCTTATAAATTTAACAGTGTCTCAAACGTGTGGTCTGCGGATCATTTTCATATCAGGAAGAATTAGCAATAGTAGCAGCATACGCATTTTTCATGTACCCTGTAGCTCTTATTAGATGGAAAGTATATTTGCTTCTCCTAGTATTGTTCATAGGTATGTTGGACTGGCAATTTTTCCTTTCGTTTTAGGTATATATTTAGTTTCTTTCCACCGACGATCGGGTGGTCATTGTTGACTGAGTAACGAACACTTTATAATTACCTAGTTTACTATCCGTCTTTCCTTCCATTAGGTTTAATAGCTGTTGTACTCAAGTTTGCCCTGATAAGACAAATCAGTGTCTGAGTGAAATTACGTGTAACAATAATGGTGAGTGTGGCGAATTGTGGCTGGGAATGTGTCGGTCGTCTGTTCGATTCGATACACCCTATCAGCACAGACTTTCTCCAGTAACACTTTTCTCTTTTTAATATAATGGACACTGTGTAACAGTGAAAACTGAAAATGTAAGTAGTCTGCATTAACGGTAGGAATCGGTTCCATGTTCGCTCGAGTTTAACGTAGTCCCAACAACCTGTATTATCTAACGAGATTTAGTAAGTTACAGACATAAAATGAGAACTAAATTTCAAGTATTAAACTGATAATATGGTTTGATAAATCGTTTCCAGGATATTAGACTGGCCGAGGAATCAGATATAGTAACAATATAACTGAAACTATCTGGTCTCTTTCAAGTACTGATTTTACAATAACTACGCTTTTGTATTTCACAGTCTCCTACGATGCTAAATAATAGTACAGCGAAAACTTAGTCGTTTCTATTCGGAAGTTCAGCAAAAGATTTACGGAAAAAACTTGGAAAATTCTTAGTCATGTTTTATATATTTACATGAAACTATAGTTTTACAGGTTTTATAAAAATATAAAACCAGCCTAATATTTGAAATAGCAAGTTTTATGTACGAACTTTACGAATCCAAGCGTTTCTATGTAGACGTTAACGACAATTTTTGATGAGATCATAATTTGTTTCCATTTTATATTACGTAGTTTTTAATTTACTTTAACTAAAGTGAAAAACAAAGACATGATGGAAGTGATTAATGGCGTTGACACCTATATTTATAGCACGCTTACTTAGGCTAAATGATTTATTATTAATTATTGTTATTCTCCATTTTAGGAATGAGACATATTCCGCCATCTTAATGCTCCCGCTTGTGAGGCTACTTCCTTACCTTTGATTTATAAAAATGTTTATAGTTTTGGCCAGTCTTGTTTCCATTATCCGCTGAATATGACGTTTTCGTATTTTGTTTATTATTATCAATGTTCTTTGTTTTTTATTAATAATGCGTCTTGATTTTATGGTTCTGTCAGGGAATCGAAGCTGGGATTCACTGGTTTTTAAGCCGCCATTATGTGTTTCGTTTGATATGAATCTAAAGCATACGTGGAATGTAAACAGCTATAGCCTATAGAAATAGCTTTCTGGTTGCGTAAGTTTAGGCTGTACTTTTCGTTTCTTTATTTTCCGAAGATTTATTAGAGAGTCGTCATTTAAATTGATTCAGCTGAGCACAAGGAAGAGATCTGTATGAAGCAGCGTTATGTATTTGGCTGGTTTTCATCTGTAGTCCAGTATCGCTATCATCGGAACTGTAAATTAGGACAAAAACACAACAGACATTGTCGTAAATGTTACCGCAGACGGCAGTCGTACGTTTGCTCCTTGCCAAGTGCTCCCCTGTTTTGTCTGTGCGTTTACTGTTATAGCCCTCTTTCCTTTCTTTCTTTTCTGTAATGCGTTTCACATACGAATGGCGATAAACGTCGCCAATTTTGTCTTGCACGTTTTATGACAGTAATTTTATAAATAAAAAGTGTGTGCTCGTTTTTTAGAGGATATAAAATTATCGTTTTTCTTCTGGGATCAACAGTTCAGTAACAAAGTACGACAAAGTTGGAGTGATAGAGACTCCTAACACGAAACACGTGACTGAGCATAAAGGGTTTAGACACTAGATTTTACCTTACCATTTCCTATTGGGGGAGGGGGTTGAACCCCTTCTTGACTACGCCAGTGAGACTTGACAATCACTGTACTCGTAGAGGACCTGTCCGAATAATTTTACGTTGCTTCATTTCATATGAAGGTCCATGTACCTAAAAATATACGGAAGTGCATTTATTCTTATTTCTTAAGTTTGCATACATTTTCAAAAGGTTGGAGAAAAAATGGCAAAACCGTCGAATGTCCTATTTAAAATAAATTTAAACTGTCGTAGCAGGGCTGAAAACTACTGTCACAGGCTTTCGCGGCCGGTGTGTGTAGTTCTACTATCTTTCGGGTTGTTCATCCCCTCTCCGTCGTTGATAGTCGAGTCTGTGGTCTTCGGTGTTCGAACAGAACCCACAGGTGGGATCAACGACAATCCTTCCGGTACGCACTTTAAAGCATATTAGCTTATGTTTATATAGGTTTAGTCACAAGCAAGCTGAAGTTTGAAGCAGATATAATCTCATATAAAAAACTTGTTGAAACGGGAGAGACTGTTTAATACAGTATAACAAGAATTCTAAGATAATGAAATTTAAAGTACAGCCTATTCAATTTTAAATGTGGTCAATAGGTAGAATCAGTTCTTATTCTTTTTCTAGGTAGGTATTTTGGTTCTTCTTCTTCCTACATTGAATTGCAATGACTCCGAATCGATAAACTCGCATCCATGGGACGTTTGTACTAACGAAATGTAACAATATCAGTGACCGTTTTTACAAACCTGTAGAAAGTTGTTGTAAATACATTTACAGCAGTCCGTAGAACTTTGAATGCAGAAAATTGTAAAGCAGACTTATGAAAAGGTAATGAAATTTTAAGTATTAACAAATGAATTTTAAATTGCAGTAAGTATGCTAAGTATGATTCTCTTTTTTATTTACCGACTCGCTTTATTATTTAATCAGTCTATTACAAGACTGTTGCCCATTTCACCTCCTGTTCCTTAGATTTAACGTCCTCCAATTCACCCGTTAACAATTTAACGAGACATCTCCCGTTTCTCTAAGCTCTGTTAAAATTTTGGGCGTAAAATCGTAAGTAAACTTAATGTGAGATTTTTGGCCCGTTACGTACTAACGTCCATTAAAACAACGAATAGGTAACCTTAAAAACTTCTCTTCGCCGTTACGTTCATGTACGCTGTTCTTTGCCAAGTATACATGAACAAAATTGTTCGATTACTTTAATAAAATTTGTAAGCAGAAATGTGCCCAGTTTCTGAGTTCAGCACATTTTATTTGAAATCAAAATGATTTCAGTTTTTATGATTGTGTTTCCAGTAAAAAAGGGTTACACAACACTGAACATATGAATACGTATGAATCATATTTTAAGTATTTTTGGTATTAAAAAATTGTTTGCAAGAAGATGCGAAAAAAGTTTTGCTTAAGCGGTATCGGTCCTTGTTTGACGGTACGGAGGCTGACACAAGCCATCTCAATCGTAAACGGTTTCACTCAAGTCAGTTTTGTTACATTTAATTCGCGCGCGCAACAATTTGCTGACGTGAAAATGATGATGTGCACGACTTGGAGGTGATCGTTGAGTAGGCTACTTCATTATCTCACAACTTCCAAACTGTTACTTGAAATCTTGAAATTCCATGTAATCTTTCAGTGGGTGCTAAAGACGGCGTCACATCTTGTCTCTTAATTTGTGGAGTCATCATATTAAGGATATATATATATATATATATATATATATATATATATATATATATATTGTAACATGACATAAAATAGCAACAAAACTCACTAATAATTAACGAAAGAAAACCTGAAAATTGAAAAGAAATAAAAATTTATAACATGAAGATTGATAGCCCAACACTACTAACTAAAACAAATGACTAAGACACTGACAAGGACTAAACCCAATAGATAGGATAAGGAGGGAAAAAAAATGATACAACCCAAAAGATGACTACAATCAAAACAGCCCAAAATGTAACTAATATAATATGTAAAATAAATGTACAAAATCAGATAGGGCAATAGATAAATAAATAAATAATGTAAATTATATGAAAAATAAATGTAAACAAGATATAACATGTTACTAAAAGAAAAGAAAAAGAAAAAGAAATGTAAAACCCCAGATAGGAAGATATGAATAAAAAATACCCTGTTAAGTAATAAGTTAGCCACAAGTAAGTAAAATTCAGTCAAACTTAGCAACAATAATTATGAGTTCAGAGGTGCCAAGTGAAAAGTGATAATAAAGAAACTATTAAGGAAAGACTATATAAATAATATAGCAACCCAGTGATAACTAGTTAAACACATAAACACTATTTTAAAAAAGGTGAAGTGTAGGACTATATAATTAGAAACCAATAACCACAGACTATATAAATAATATAGCAGACCCAGTGATAGTTATTTTAAATAAATAAACACTATTTTAAAAAAGGTGAAATGTAAGTGACTATAGAGTGAGATACTATGAACAACAAACTATATAAATAATATAGCAAACCCTGTTAGAGTAGTAGATTAGCTAGTAAGTAGGATATAAGACTTATTGTGTTATTAATTTAAGGAACGCTATAAAGTAATAGGAAATAATAAACATTTAGAAAATAAGATAAAAGTGACATATTAGAGTGGAACAGGGAGAATTAGACACTATATCTTATTAAAGGAGTTTGTATATGAATAATAGTAATTAGCGTAATGTTCAAAGATTGTTATAAGAGTTCTTTTGTTAGTAAATGAACAAAGTAGTGTTAGTAATGTTAAATGACAAGTTATGTTAAAGTCAAAAAAACCATTAATAGTTAAAAAGCTTAGTTACAGGCATGGACCTATAAAGAAGAATAAAATAAAATATAATATGTGAGATAGTTTAAAAGAAATCAAATGTTTTTATTAAGTTAGTTTGTTTCTTTAGTAATGTTTAATAAACCAAATAAATAAAATTAATAAATATAAAATATTGTAAAGAGTATAGGATAGAAGTATTATGAAATCTAGGCATTAGGCTTAGCATTGATGAGCAGAATTTTGTAAATTTCAAGATAAAACAATAGCCAAAAATAAATTAAAGTATATAATCTGTATAGGTATCAAAGTAAAAGTGTAAGGTACAAAACTGGCTACATAATATTTAGTTTAAAGGTAATTAGCTAAAGAAATATCAAATTGGAAAAATAAGAAATCTGTTATAAATTGACCAAATGTAACTATGAGTGGTATCAAATTAATCTGTAAGAAAAAAGCAAAACCATGGTGTTATTGTATTTAATATTACAAATAGCATAAGAAAGTTATAATAATTTAAAGGATTTTTATACATTTTGAACAGAAAAACGTTAGTTAATATAACAATGTTATAAGTTATTAGCCAATGGGAATTAGACTATCATAGAGAGTTGCCATGACAACAAAAGCTTGTTACATAGTAAAAACCGTTGAAAATTATTATAACATTATTGACTATCATAGAGGGTGGATGTATGTAGCCCATGAAGATAAATAAGTAAAGAAATCAATAAATTTTATCAAACGGTGATTAATAAGACACAAGCAATAATCCTAATATAACTAATGATGAGATGTCTACATTAATTAGTATTCAACACATTATATAATAAATATTATATAAAAAACTTTGCTGAAGAAGACCTAATTCAGAAATAACCATCTACAGAAGGAAGAACAGAAGAAACCTAACTAAACCTTGGGATCAACGTGAACCAGCAAGATTGAAGGAATCTGGACACCAAAATTGGATCAATTGAACCTGGATCTCACTAAACCATATCAGCAGGAACCAGTTGAAGTATTCCAGAGGAGTGATGCCCAAGATAAGCCGAAATAAAGGAGTGTTGAGTATATTTTAAATGTTTCACCGGAATTAAAACTCTAAATAATCCACATTAAATGAACAAATTTGTTTCACTTCACCAACCACTTAAATAATTTTTTTGAACTGATTTTTATTTAATAAACACCTCTGATAGAACAAATATATCACTGCATTTTGAATTTATATGAATTTGTTTCAAAAACGTGAACTTGCTAAGCATAAAAATAACCTCTTCAGACACTATTTCCCATAGTGGTAACTTACTTTCAATACTTAAATATATCACATGTTATAGGTTAGTTATAAGGTATTTTGTAAGATTTTGTGCTTTTATTAGACTGTAAACCAATATTTTCTGTAGTCCAAAGAACTTTTCCCTGAGATAAAAACAAACGAAGAATATATACGCCATTACCAAGCGTCTACACACGAACCGAATGAGACAGCCAACTACGAAAAAGTAAACATGCCGGCGCAATAATAAACTTGTTTTTTCAGAAATTGTAATTGACCAATATATACGAAACTGTTAATAAATCCTCGTACCTATTCTCAACTGTATGTTTGATTTATTCAAAAGATTAATACAAAAGTTTGGGGTAAATAAAAATTAAAATACATTAGTTGACGAAGTCGATTTCGCCAAACAGTGTTGACCAACCAGTCGGCGAGGCAGATAATTCAAATTGAACGGCGGGCTGAGTGAGCCGACGGTCGACATTCGTAAGTATTTATAAAACGTAATAAACGAATCGTTACAAATAACGACAACGTAAGTATTACTATTAACACGAAACAAACGATCTATTACAATATATATGTGTGTGTGTTCTTACAAAACAGATATTGAATAGAGTGTGTAGATGAAATTGTTATTATTTGAAGGTGTTATCTTCAATCAATCTTCAATATTTGGTTTAAATTAAAATTATTATTAGTGTTGATTATTAATAGCGTTGTTGTGGGTGTTCGCGTTTAATTCTCTCAGTTTAAAAGAGTATTTAGCACTTCACTGTTGACCGCCCCACTTACCATATGTGGATGTTATCAATGTTCTATTCGGTGACTTCTTCTGCTGCAACATACACTTTATACACATATACAGATATTCTATTTGAATATCTTACACAATACACATGCACAATAAAGTGAAATAATGATTTAACTATAATTGGAATTGTATTGAAAATTCAAATTCTACCGCCACCTTCTGATAGAACTAGTTATGAAAATTAAACTATTTAAAAAAAAATCAAAACTCTGTTCCACTTGGTAAATAAATTGAGATTTATTAACAATTCTGAAATGCCATTAACTCTTTTAAAAACAATCAACTAATAATGTCTTCACAAAACAATAATTACTATTAACAATTCTTGAGCTCTTTTAACCTCAAGGCTGGTAACACTGGGGTCTGGTACAATAATTTTAGTTAGAGAGGTTATGTCCTCTTTACTCAGTTACATTACCAAATTCGTGTGTTCTTGGAAGTTGCATGATACCAGATACAAGATGTTATCTTAGTTAATAATATTTAATAAAGAATTATTACAAAAAAACAAACAAATATTTAAATTATAAAGGTCGGTACCATAAACCGATATATTTCGTACTATCGTACGTGAGTAGACTGATACAGCAGTTATTTTGACAACACGTGCCTTATGCTGCACTGTTAAAAATTACTATTATTATATATTCATTAGTTATAAAAATCATTTATTAGCAAGAGAAAAAATCTATAATAAAAAAACTCTTGTGATAGCTTTCATTGGATTGAAATTAATTTAGAACAGATTCATTACTTGGTGACAAAGTTGTCAAGGTTATTTCTAGGTTAGTTAACAAAAGTAAGTAGTTATTTTGAATAAATTAATTATTCATTCAATTCTTAATAATATTAATACATACATTTTAATTATATTGCTTCTGATGTATAATTATCAGTTGGTTAGAATATTTTTCGCAATAAATTATTTATTCGTCAATTCAAACGAAATGAGTCAAGTGAGTGACTATTCATTACACTCGTATTTTCAATATTTAAATTGATATTGATTTTTTCAAACACTATAAAATTTAAAAACATTTATTATTTAAATTATCAATTACGATATAATTCATTTGTTCAATTCTGGTAATTTTCATCATTGGTTATGCACTTCGGTACTCTTTGACTAGTGCAGTACCCAAACAATAATTCTTCGTTACCTAACGAAAATTATTATTTCTATTTAATTCGTTTAATAATAAAAATAGAGTACTCCCTGTTATTTATAAAACACAAAACACGAAAAACACGACCTTTATTATACACTGGCCGGTTTATTAATTTAATCCACTTTACACTGGACACTCGTTATTATTATGTTGTGTGCAGGTTATGTGTGTAGCGTAACTTCTGAATGTGACGCGCACTGTTTAAATAAAACTTAACAATTTTCTTCATCAACCTTGCTCGTTGAATACTCTTTGACGACTCAATGATGACTGATTGACGACTGAATGATGACTGAACGCTTCACCTAAGCGTCTCCTGCTTGTCTGGTTATTTTAAGTCATTCACTTAGTTTGGGGTTTAAATTGTCGAACTCTCTACCCCAAAACACTTTAGTTAAATTAAACTTTTAATTTTTTACCAAATTTTTGTATGGGTTAGAGATTATAGTGACGTAAGCGTTGATACACAAAATAACTGAAAAGTTTATAATTGCTATAACTTTTTTATTAATTATCGTATCGTTGAATGGTTAGTGGCAGTAGATCGCAGACACTTGCGGCTTTAATTAAAGTCTAAACAAGGATAAAATCCGTCCATTATTAACGCACTAAGCCGTTTCGCAAATTCATATGGTGAATTTTAATATGAATAAGTTTATTTCACCATATTTTGCACCAATTACACTATATCACTCATTATTAAACGTCTCGAGTCCATTTCTCGTTCGTTTTCATACAGAAAATAGTTGTAATTACTTTTCAACAATATTTGGTAATGGCGTCCTCAAACGACCATATTCGATTGTTTATAATCGCTTATAATTCTATTATTTCTTACCTAAATACATTTGTTTGGCATTCTAACAATAATACATACATTTATTTACATCTGTTCACATTTTGTTTTATGAAAAATGTTGTTTTTCATATATTAATAGTCTTATCAAAATACCTTCTGTTCTTATCTCTTGAATTTGTCATTTTTTCAATGATTTTACCATATAAGGTATATGATGGTATCTATTAAAACAGTGTACTATTATAGTACCTTGCTTATTGAATATATTTATCAGTCTTTTGTTATCTGAAAGCTTTCCAATTCTTAGTATTGGGTTTGTTTACATCAGGTTTTGCAATGACAGTCCGTTAATTTCTAATAAATCAACTACTAAATTACTATTATCACATTTGGGATGTGTTTCCATTGTAGTATTAGATCTCCCTCTAACTACTGGTAATATTTTTAGTAATCCTTTTAACAAGTTTTAATAGTGTATTTTGCTTAACTAACTTGTTACATAGTGTTTGTTTACATCTGGCTATACAATCATAGTCAGTTAGTTTCTAATAATTTGATTATAAAACTACTATTATTATAATTGTGATCTGTTCTCATAGTAGTATTAGATACTTTTCTAACTACTGATAACATTTTCAGTAATCTTTTAACAAGTTTTAATAGTGTATTTTGCTTAACTAACTTGTTACATAGGGTTTCTGTTCTTCTGGCTATATGTTATCATATTTAATCTGCTTTATTTGCTGTGTCTCTCAGTATAAATATTATTTATTAGTTTGCATTACTATTCATAATGAATCTTTGATTGAAACAATTGTTGATAGTTGCTTGGTTTAATTAACATATATGATTTTATGTTATAGGTGCACTCCCTATGAGGTTATGTATCAATGTGCAACATATTCTTTTGCAGTATTTGATTCTACTATTATGATTTCATTATGGTACTCTATTACAATGGTTTAATTGTTAAATAATACACATGTTTACACTATTTTCCTAAACAATAACACAATTATTCTTAATCTAATAGCATTACATTTCTTGTTGTGTTGTACCTTGTTTTTGGTACATTGTTTGTTTGATACCTAACAAACTAGCTTGTTTGTTATTATTTATTCTAGACTTTCTTTATATTTTATTCTGTCTTGCCGTGGCATTCAGTTATATTTCATTTTAAAGCTTACAAAGTTTTTATTATCAGTTCCTATGAACAATTATTTTACTGTTCTATCTTACATTTTTCTTGGTGGTCTTATGATTATCTATTTTGGGTTACAATCTTGATTAAACTAGTCACACTAATTGTCTGTGCATTTTAACTATTTAATCTTTGATGTTTCCACTATAATGGTAACGCATTTTCCTCTGTTATAAACCTTCTCACTTGTATTGTCTGTGGGGTTTATTTGGGTTAAAAATGGTTAACTTGTTACAGGTTCTCACACTTACATTAAGTTTTCACTGTTACTGTTTGTGATTGCTTAATTATGCTAAACACTGGTTTCTTCATAGTTGATAATAGTTATACTTCTTCCGGTCACTAGCATAGTTCCTGGTATACTTGGTGAATGGTGATTTCTTGTATTGTCCATATATTATCTTCATTCTTCATGTTATGTTTCCTTTGCTCTTCTTCTTCCTTTCTTCTTCTATTTAATCGTCTTCTTCAATATTTCCATTTGTGGTAGTCATTGGTCCATAGTATTTATACTAATAAATAAATTGGTTGTTTTACCATCATTGTGGTTGTCCTTGAGTTGTCTTTCCTTCATTTTAATGGTTGTAACTTTTGTTGGTTCCCCTCACTGGTTGGGACTCTGTTGTCTTCTCTTCATTTTAATGGTTGTGATTTTTGTTGTTTACCCTCACTGTTGGAATCTATTGGGCCTGGTTTCTAACATTTTATATTGGCTCGTGGTCATTTTCTTTCTCTCTTGTACTCGATGATGCTATATTACCCTTCCTTCTTCTTTGTTGGAATTTTTCAATAATATATCTCTGTAGATACACACTTTTGTTTACATTATTTTACGTATTTTGAAATATTTTCATGATCTCCCGTCACTTGACGTAATAATTAGTTACTCTGTGTAACTGCCAAATTTGGTACGTTACAGTGTGTGTCCTAGTATTTTCGAACATCATCTATTCTTAAATACTACGGAAAGTTGTCTGGAATCGGCTCCACGTGTGCATAATTTTCTCGTTTCCGCAACCAGTCTCGAGACCATTCTGTACGATTTAGTAGTCTTTTTTTTGTAACACATATTGCAGGTACATACAAAAGTAACTCTTCTTCGTCCTTTTTCCTTTGAACAACAAAATGGAAGTGTCATTTCGGTTACGGTCGTTACAGTATTGTACCAATTGCATGCGTGTGTAAACCAGACACGTAAGAGAGGAAGAGGAGGGGCTCTATATGAGATGATAAAACATGCAAGATGACCTAGAGCTGTGATCGCCAGCTACCGGTAGCTCGGGGGGGGGGGATATTTTTGGTGGCCCGCTAAAGGTCGCCTACACTGAGCAATCATCGACAGATTACTTATCAACGCGGTTGAAATATGGCTACGTTCTTGCGGCGGAGATCGTTTGTATTCTACTACCTGTCTGTTCTTAGTTGAATTGTGATATAATTAGTTAGCCGATTAATTAATTAATCAACAGAGGTGATGCCAAAGACTTTATGTATTTCAGTATTTGAAAGTCCAGCTAGAAAAACAGAGATATTTATAATACAGCAAAATTCAAGTCGAAGTACATTCGAATTTGAGAGAACAGTTTGAGAAAAGTTTCCAAGACAGAAAATTGAACTCTTCACTCAAAACGTCGTATCTCGTTTTGTTTGTTTGTTGTTGTTTTTTCTTGAAATATGTTACGCAATGTTTTTAATGTGATAGCACTGCAGTAGCATTGAAAAGTGATAGGTCATTGAAATTGTGCAGCTCAAAATCTGTTTGGCCTCCAGTACCCTGTTTTGGTTCTTGTTGGTATACGAGTGAAGTCAGTGTCTAGCCCTGCTTAGTTATGGGAGGCTTTTTTCTCGAGTGTGAAGATTAAAAAGCAAGTAAGAAACAGACTTACAGATGAAGATTTGGATAATTATATTCAAACGGCGGTGACTAACTCTCCATCTAATATATAAAAAAATACTGATGTTGAGTGCAATTCTTCTCATTACAAGTAAGGTGGACGATATAATAGTAACGGAATAAATTTTCCAGCCATGTTTTAAAACAAAAAACTGATTATTAATTGAGCATTTTGTTTGTTTTCAGTTAACAGTAGTATCAATAATAGCACTATATAAGTTATATATTACGGAGCAGAATTTAGGCCAGCCTGAATAGAACGCCACGTGCTGTTAGGTCGGATAAGTAAACCAGTGACTTGGGGAGTGTTGCGATTACTGACCTAGAGGTAGCATATGTCCAATGATTGACGAATCTGTCTGGAAATTTTTCATCATCTCTAAGAGACGACGTCGTCAGTGCTTCTATTGAATCCGTGTCAACAAAAAATAAACTCAGAAACGTTGTTGTAAATAGTGAAAACCATTGCTAGCCTGATACACAGAACTAACAGTCGGTTAGCAATCTGTGAAAACTTTGCTCGATGCCAGTCACAGACGCTAGTACGGTTGTAGGGAAAAATAAAGGTCATGGCTGCAATACTTTTTCTCAGACGTGACCCACGGTTATTAGAATGTGAAAAAACTGTTATTGTTAAAGGAGCGTTGAAATTGTCAGAAACAGCTGAGTTAAAGCTTAGTTCGTGCGTAACAGATAAGCATTGTACACAGTCGAGATATGTTTACAGTTAGAAACAGAGGTCACAACAAGATAGTCGGTACAATTTGTTGACCTTTCCTGCTTATGAAGTGCAAACATACTTACTACCTCTGTACTGTTATGATCGCATTCTTCGATGGTGTAGTTGTTGCTTTCCCGCGGTTTTTAACTAAGCCGCCAGTCGGGATGACAATGAAATCACTTTTTAAGTGTTTGTCCTCTCTAGTCATAGACATCCTCCACCTCTATCGCCTCGACCTACGATACGTCACCATTGGTCATGATTTCGTACCAACGACACCTTCCTCGCATCATCCTTAACCCTATTTGTACGCCTTTGTTTGGGTTTGTCTCTTTTTCTTTCCCCGTATGGGTGTCCCATCATGTTTTTTCTTTTTGATTCCCCCTCCTTCATGAGGACAGTATGTCCAGTCCACTTAAGCCTCGTTGATCTTATAACAGCGTTGTCGAGGATTTTTTAAATACATATCAAGTATGGAGATCAAATAGTAACACACTCTATCATGCATTAACGCTATTTGAAAAAATTAACCGATCTTCACCAAAAACAATAGTTCTTGAGAACTCTACAATTCAGGCTGTATGCAAAAAATTATTTGATTCTGTTTGAATTTGCGACTGTTATCGTTTGCCATAGGAAAAAATCCACACACACACACACACACACACACACACACACACACACACACATTTCGAAAAATGACTTTTTTTCATGTTTTGAGTGTAGTACAATCAGAATCTGCAATAATCTCGAACACGATTTTTTTGCCATCACCATACTTCCATTTCCTTAAGGAACATGGAAGTAAAAAGTCAGTAGCCTGTAAAGAAGATAGAAAAATATTAACCAACGACTAGATTTTATTAAGTAACATTCCATAGATTTGCGAAAAGTAAGTAATATTCAGTGGAATGTTACTTTAAAAGTCATAGGCTTATAATTTAGGTAAAGTACTAATTAAGAAGTAACAATAAAATCTCCCTGTAACTGACGAGGCGTCGACATTTTTCCGTTATAGAGAAACGTTCGTCGATCGGAATAATTTTAACAAAAATAGTTGAAACTAACGAACGAAAATAAGCACGCAAATTTTTGTAAAACTGTTTAAATGTTCGTTTGAAAAACAAACTACTTTTACTGAGTTATTGGTACAAGTGTTTCGGCGGCCCTTATTGCCATCATTAGCCTCAACAAATATACATGAAACTTCGACACAATAAACGCAATACTAAAAACGTGTAGTAAATTAACTTGTTTAATTAGTAAATTTTAAATGAATATTAAAATAAAACTTGGAGACAGATATTTTGAATATTTATTTAATATTTAGTAAGAAAAAAAGTTTATTTATATTTTTGGTTGTCTTTATGAAGTCGAAGTTTTTTGTATATCTGTTGAATTGGCCTGATGAAGGTGACAACGGGAGCCGGAACATATGTACCAATAAGTCAATTAAAAATTGATATCGTGTGTTTCATTTTTCAACAGTGCAGAAATACAACCTGTTTTTGTAGCGGTACGTACAACCGTAGAGCCCAGAGTCGTCACATCGTCACTGGGAAGGTTAAAATTTATAGTATGCTCCCTGAGGTGCAGAACGCGATTAATATTTTGAACGGAGTACATTTATTATTGGATAAATTTTGATATTAGATCATTTTTAAATTGTCAGAAAAATTACGAAAATCCGTATTACCCTACTAAATTTTGTTTAGTAGGCCAACAGTAACAATGTAGAGCAATCAAACAATAAACTCTAAAAATTCCAAACAATCGGATTTGTGTTAAAATTTCTCTTAGTCTGACATCCAGCTGGATTTTTTACAATTTTTTAAAATTTTGGACCTTGGGGACAAAGATTTTTTCAAATTTCCAGGGTCTTCATTTCTGAAACTATACATTGTATTCAGATTTTGGTTAAAAATCTTTTAATTTGATATTCCACGTGAAATTTGAAAATTTATCAAACTTCGTAACCACTTTTTGGCCCCTGGCATCCCAAATGTTGAAATTTCCAAATTAACTCTAGATTCAGGCGTTTCTTTAAATTAGCTCTACAAATTTGTTTAAAATTCTTATTAATTTGATACTCCACGTTCATTTTTGCGATTTTGTGAAAATTTGCACCGACTTTTTGGCCCCCTGGGTCCCAAAATTTTGAAATTTCCAAAAGAACACTAAACTCATGTTTTTGTTATTTTTTGTTATTTGGTATCCTACATGGACTTCTGAGTTTTTAAAAATGTTTCTCCTTCACCTTTTTGCCTTCTGCAAACGGTCGAGTAAAAACTGAGAACTCGCTTACCTTGCTTAATTACTGAAGTCCAAAGCTAAAGGTCTGACTACAAAAAAAAAAGGTAATCAAGAGTCAGTAGCGTAGACTAGAGTCTTCCGTAAGAGGTTCATCGACTAGGCTTCTCTACGGCAGTCAGTTACTGGTAATAAGCGAGTACAGTGGCGTTAATGGTACCAGCTGTAGCGTACTGTATGCCGCTAGCTAGCTCGTACTGCCTGCCTACAGGCCTAGATTTTGAAATTTCCAAACTTGTGTACTATATATAAATTTTGCTCAAAATTCTCTTTAATTTGATGTCGCACATCGATTTTTGTGATTTTATTAAAATTTTGACCCATTTTTTGGATCCGGGCGTCCTAAAATTTTGAAATTTAAGAAAATGAGCACTATATTATATTTTGGATAAAATTCTCTTTAAATCCACATGAATTTTAGCGATTGTATAAAAGTTTTGAACGACTTTTTGGTCCTAGTGTCTTATAATTTTTAAATTTAAAAAATGAGCACTGTATTCAGATTATGGTTAAAATTTCATTTAATTTGATACCCCGTATGGATTTTTGGGTGTTTTGAAAATTTTGGCGCATTCACGTTTTTGCTTCCCGCGCCTCCCTTTTTGGGGAGCTCAATCTAAAAAACAATAGGCCTCTGTAGGGTTAAAATATTGCCATACATTTGCCAAATTTTATGAAAATCCATGGATCCATTCAAAAGTTATCGTGAGATAGACAGACAGACAAATGCCAAACGGTCGCGTTAAAACTATTCTATTTTTTGTTCAATAAAATGTGCTAAAATATGTAGAACTAAAAAATTAGTACTACTGTGATCCAGATTTTCAGGCGTGTAATAGGGACCCCCTTATTTCTCTATCTCTACCATTATGTTATCCGAGTACTGAACACAGTATACGTTATGGTAAAGGTTAGAGAACAGCAGTCGCGAAATTCTCGTAAGAATGGTCGCGACATTTAACTGCACTGGAAACCACATTAATTGCACGCACACAATCTGTAACGGTTGTCTTGTCATCAGCCGCCAAGGCCGAGACAATGTGCATTTATAGAGTACAGAGTGTCCTTGTTTGCTAATGACACAGAGGTTAAAGTACCAGTTCTAGTGTTCATGTTGACTCGCATCTCTTGTTGCTCTGTCAAGTTTATAACATTTGTTTTTGTACTTTATCAGCAGACGATTGTGGGTCTAGTTATTGTTTTTGCATAGTTCCTCGTTTTCCCTCCCGTCTTCCGGTCTGTGTAGAGACTGAACAGATGTATGTTGTATTTAGGTATCATTTATGACGACCTCCAACGGACCGTTGAGAACTGGACACTATAGCTGGTGCATCTTAGATGAGCTTGAGATCACTTTAACAACGAGAATATATTGTATTTTTTTATTTTGTTTTAGTAGTATAAATAATAAAGAAGTTCAAAAGTACTTAGGAAAGATTCTAACCCCGAACACAATGAGAAAGCAATGATTGAAGAAAAGGCGATAAAAATGGAGATAACGTTTAGACTATGCCAGAATACTTACAAATTCAAATCACTATTCTACCAGACCAAATTTAGACTACCGGAATACTTACATGCAGCAGTGACAATCTGTCGGTTTGCATACGGTATCTGCTAAGAATGCCAGAAGAATGATTTAAAAAAAAACAGTAAAAACCGCCGGGCAAAAGAAAACGCGTTAGACTTGGAAAGGGAACATCAGAAGAGCTTGGATGATCAAAGTCTACACGATGGGAATGCTTTGGACAGAGAGGCGTGGTGACTGGAATGCTGTTAACAACTGATTATATGTCTACTGTAATTTGAATTTCTCCATAATTTAAGAAAAATTGATTAATTAGTTAATATATCCTCAGATAATAAATCCAGAAAACATTACACACTGTGGCCGGAGAAGGAGGGTGGCCGAAGGATTAGGAGACACTTTACTAACGCACGCACAGGCACAGGCCAGACCCAGTCAGGGAATTACCAAGTGGCATCCAGTGCGCCTTTAACAATTGTTTTATTTTATGTGAATTCTACGGTGGATGAAATGTATTGCGTTGAATGCTATATGTAATGTTATTTAAAATGAGTCGAAACACAACCCAGTTACGATACAGAGTATATTATTTTTTAAAACAATTTTCTTTTTAATTTTGATTTAATACACAGTATTTCTCGTCGTATTTACACCATGTATGGTATTGTTTTTCTTAAACTTTAGTGCATAATCCAAGTATACGTATTTATTGAAATAACATATAACTGTAACAAAGTTGGGTTAAGTACTAGAATGTCCAGTAGGTGACTCAGACAATCGGCATTGTGTCCCGATTGAGGGTGAGGTCGGGTCAACTGTATGTGTGTGTTTGTGTTAGTGTGCCTATACTGGTAGTCCAGCTGCCTTCGATAACCGGCCAAACAGTAATAAGTGTAGGCATGTTTTTCTATAACACTTTGCAACTTGAACAAAAGAAAACTTCATCAGTCTGCCTTATCACCGCAGTTTGTTCTGGTAGAATTTGAACAGGTTTTCATGCGTTTCGTACGGATGACTGTTAGTAACAGATATCGTTATCGCTCATTACATGACGCATACTGCATTACATTGCAGCAAACAAAACCTTTGTTTCTGACAAAAGACACTACATCCTATGTGTTGCCTGCGTTTTGCTTAGTAGTAATATTGTACAGCATTGCAGGAAAAGTAAGCGTAAACTGTAACTATAAGCTAAGTATAGGCTGAATTCAAGTAATCTTTCACCCTGGGTTTGGGATTCAGAAGAATGCTGTTGACTTTATGATGCCATCCCTCAACAGCGTTGGCTGTCCTGTGTCGTCTTTGGTAGCAAGTCCATAGCGAGAAAGGGCGTTCTTCTTTTTCCAACCATTACTCGACAAAATAATCGAAAAACCTAGAGAGTTTTTCATTATTCGAACTTTAGAATGGATCTTGACGAATCCATCTTCCTTATGATCTGGCTTAAGAAAGACGAGAGCTGCACACATCTTTATATGCAGTCTTACTTCTTGGTTTTCTCGCCAATCGCCGGTGAGACCAAGTTCCTGTACTCCCCTCCACACAGTTGCTCATACCTCTGTCAGAGGGAAAACTTCGCGAATCGCTGATATTGCCGCAGCTTCGAAGTTAGAGTTGAGTTTGTGTGGTTGCCAATGACTCCAATTTTACGTTTCTAAGTGTAGTACAAATTTTTATTTTTGATTAAATATGGGTAATTCAGAATTGTTTTCTAATTTGTAACTTTTAAATAAATTAAAATTAGGTAAATAAAACACTTAATGCAAATAACACAAATTACGCGTATTAAGTAACTTATTAATCGATGATGTTAAGTAACACAACAGATAAATTGATTTCTGACAGGAACATCAGAAGCGTGCAAGTTCTGTTATGAAGGGACAGTACGGGTCTACATTCCTGTTGCCCGTACCACTCGTGATACCCTTTGGAATGGACTTGGATTGGGCCAGCATTGTGTTTTCGAGAGTTCCATCAATTGATAGGTTGTGTCTACTTCAGTCACATAGTGTCAGATCTGTTCAGCTTGTACATAAGCTCTATTGGAAGGACTGAAGGAAAAGGAAGTTTTTAAAAGAAAGGAAAGATTGCTCTTCTGTTCTTCGCATCTACCTTGTTTTAAGTAATAATTTATAAGTATAATTACAAGTAATAAGTTATAAGTAATAATTATCAGTTCACAGTATCAAAAGCTTTTTTTCACTCGCTGAATGTAACTGCTTATTACCGGTATTTTTGGAGTGTCATTAACAAGGTCAGAATTGCTTCTGTAATCTGTTCAACAACTATAGTCACCTAAACGGCACTGCTTTGTTGCATTTACTTTGGTCCATTGTGGCAGGCTATTGTGACAACGATATTGTGATAGACTGCGCTCGCCGTGACCTTCAACTTTGAAATATGTATCATCTTGTATGGCTTATGAAAGACACAAAACATGAATATATAGACATTTCGCAAACAAACACCAATTATGTAATTAATGTATTTCAAAGGCATGCTAAGAGTGAAAACATGCTCTCTGTTATAGACGCTGTTAGGCGGGGATCAGTCTAACATGATTACGAAGTTTTAGTGTATAGTGCAAAGGAAGAAAACTGTAGTATTATTTACTCCAATCTATAGTATTATTATAATAAATATGTTTTCAAACAATAAATAATTCTAGAAGTATATTTTATTAAATTATGTACTTTCACCAGACGTACGTTTCACAGAATTATTCTGAATCTTCAAAGGTTTCTTTACAAATATTGTTAAAATTTATAAGATGTAACTAATACTAAAATATAGTATTATTTGTATCAATCTGTTCCTACTACAAGACACCTAAAGGGATGAAATTGTCGCCCAGTATAAATAGTTACTAACCTTAGAGTTCACAGTCCATGGGGCGAGTTGAAACATAAGGGCATATGGCGAAGATTCATTTATTAGCGTTGTTTATTAAGAATAGGTCTTGTAACCATGCTGCCTATACGTACACAACCTGGAATTATTAACGCAAAATCGAATTCTACCTGGGGCGATTGTCTTCAGTTATTATTGAAACTTATCGTGTTATTTGCTCGTAAAAGATTCAAATCGTAGTCAGCATTTGCTAGTAGTAAACAATTTATTTGTTTGCATTTCTTATTTATAAATCCGTGTTGTGACCATGCTGCTTGTACGAATTATTAATATAAGATCAAGTTCCAACTTGGGCGGTCTCATCAGATATTATTGAAGGTTATCGCGTTGATGTTCGTAAAAAATTCAAATTGAAGTCAGTATTTACGTATTCGTCAGAATACGGACTACTCCAACATTAGTATTTTAAAATCACGTTCCTTGCCATTTTAATGTACTGTTTGTTGCTATAACAATTTAGATTGGTCTATCTTAAGTGTATAACAATTTTTGTTTACAAAACCGGTTAGCCAATTTTTGTTAGTAAACCGGCTAGCAGTATTTTTCCGTAGTAAATTGGTCTGCTTAACTCTTAGGAGTTAGTCATAAAAATGAAATTCTTTTATCACCATCATCGTGTCGTCATCATCCTGCGAATGCTCCACCGATTTCTTCCTACAGCGGGCTGATCTTGCGTGCGTTGAACTCAAAGGTGCAGCGTCACGATCGTCTCTTGGCTTCCCATCCGATGGCTTATGTCGCTCGTCTTATCGCCTAGTCAGATTTCGTACCCATCGTCAAAATCTTTAAACTTCATAATTTTGTAAACGATATCGTCTACTTCAGTTTGATTATATGTCCAAGTAATTGCTTGTTTTCTCGCCTTGTTATTCCTAGGATAATCTGCAGTATTTGTTTCATTTTCCTCGTGACTGTCCATGATTTTGATCCATATTGCAGGATGCACATACGAACGTCCAGTCCACCTTTATTTAACTTTCTTAATTTTGTAAAAGACATTATCAATTCTAGTGTGATTAATTATAAATATGGGGAGGCAGTAGAACAAAACGCGCAAAATTTCAGTAAGTTTGTGGTAGCCTGCAATAAATACAACACTGAAAACAGAACAGTGAAAGATACACAAATAAGACTGTGTAAAGTGACAGAGGTGCCTGTTCTGTTTCATGGGTAGGCTACTTCTACTATTTTCAGCTGATATAGACGTTTCGAATAACAAAGTACAAATAGAAGCCATTGTCTTATCCTCCCCCTTTCCCATTAACAAAGAAATAACTGGACGTTTTGTGGACGTCATCATCTTTAACAACGGTTAAATAAAAAATGGTTTGTTCGGCCCTAAACAGATAAGCCGATACTGTCAAGTCTATACGCATGATATTCCGTTCCTGCCGTATATTATGTTCCCTGGATGTGTTACTACCATATCGCAGTGCTGCCACCTTGGGCTTAACGTCCAGCCCGATTTTCTGACTGGGTTGCCTCCAATAAACTGGCTATCTTACTGGATTAAAGAGACCAGTTTAAACCTGTTTGAGATATCCATAAGGACGTTTACTGTGGTGGTTTCTCCTTGCCTCCCGTATCGTACGCCGTAGACCAACAAAGGGTCATCCACCTTTAGGGGCACTTTCTTACCGAAGAGCAGAGGGTGCCCTAACGATTACTTGTTGAGCAAGTAGGCTAGATAAGGGACAGCTTACACCGGCTGTCACTCGGTCTGTAGAGCCGCTGTAGCCACTTTTATTTCCCGCCTCCTCTGGATATTTCCCTCCATCGAGGAATGAGACTATAAGGCAGTAGTTGGGGAACTTTTTTATCAGTCTTGCCGAAAATTGTAACAAAGTCACCATAACTTAAGGATTTTTGTGTTGAATTTAAGTAATATTATAGTGTACACAGGATAGTTAATCAGCAGTATTACTGAATCAGAAAAGTGGGATTCCAGTGAATCACCTCCAGTGCAAAGAAGTAGGCTTACTACTTCATCAAATACATTGTATGAATTACATATTGCTTGCAATGGTCAATCACAACTATAGAAAATCTGTCCACAAAATCATTTAGTTTGAAACATTTTAGTCTACTCGCTATAGGCCTATCACTGCTAGACTGGAGCTTGTCGAGGACACTGGGATAGTGTTTTCAGCCTGTCGCTGCGTTGCTTTATTTCTCCTACAACTGAAGGCGTTTGTATACCTCTTAGGATTTTTCGGTTGGTTACATACCATGTGGCGTTTATGTGGCTCTCAATATAAAGGATTAATAAAAACCTCTTTAACTGATGATGGTCATAATTTTCAGTACGATATTTGGTGAAGTGCATTACAAACGTGGGCAGTTACGTTCCTAATCAGCATAATGGTTAGCGACGTTAACTGTACATGGAAAAGTAAGTTTGGGGCAATCAAAAACGTAGCCAAAAAAATATAAAATAAACTCTTCGCTATATACTGCAACGTTAAAATATATGAAACTTTAATTTCAAATATTGTACTGATAGCTATTTTAAGTAGCCGATTTTTATTACCAGTTCCAAATTTATAATTTACTACAGTTTTCAGCTTAATATTTTAAAAATTAACAGCTTTAACCACTTATGGAATTTAAATGCAAAATCTTAATGAAAACGATTATGATTGCATACAAATTTTAATGTAAATCAAAACACGATAGTCGACACTTATGGAAGGGTAAGGGACTTGCCACTCGATGATTTAAAGAAGCGTAAAAGTGAAGTCTGCTTAATTAAAATCCTTCTGAGGCTGCCTATGTCTAGGCGTAATAATTAAAGGTTTCTCAGTTTCCTTAGAACTTTAAAACTCTAAAGATAGATGTGGGGAAGAAATTCAATGCCGTTGTTAGACAAAACTAATCTTTGGTTAAGCTTAATTACGCCGTTCTGCTTTGTCCACAGCTAGTAGTTTTGTAGGTAGGTAGTAGGTGCTTTTGATAAGTGTTCAGTGTTCTAGTACGATCTAGATCTCGTACCTTCAATTTTCCGAATAATAATAATAATCTTCAACAAGGATTAAAACAAAAATAGTTCGTTCTGGTTCCAAGCAGATAGACTAGAGCTGGTCATTCCAACGCTTCTTTGAACGCCCCACGTCTCCATCCTTTCAGCTTATAATTCAGTAGTTGTTTAAGGATGCGGCAGTCAACCACTCGGTTAAAATGTTTGACAGTCTGACTTGCGAGAATTTAATAGGTTCCATCGATATGTCACTACAATATCGCAGAGTACGATGATGGTAAGCTGCCACCTTCGGGCTTAATGTTCAGCCCAATTTTCTATCTGGGTTGTCTCCCATAAACTGGCTGTCTTACCAGACTAAAGAGACAGTTTTTCCGTTTGAGACATCCACAAGGATCTTTAATGTGGTGGTTTATCCGTACCTCGCACATTATACGCCGAAGACCAACAAAGGCTCTTCTGCCTTAGGGGGCAATTTCTTACCCCATGGGCAAGAGGGTGCTCTAACCCCTATTTCGTGACAAGTTGAAGAGGGGCAGATTATACCGGCTGTCACTCAGTCTCCAGAGCCGCGTTGGCCACCTGTAGACATATCCTGTCCCCCACCACTTGGAGATGTGGTTGGATATTTCCCTTCATCGTGGAATGAGACCATAATTTTCCGAACAGTGCCTTATAAATATAATGCAACTTCTGTAATTTTTTTAATATTAGTAGAAAAATAGTATAGAAACTTTGACAGAGATTGATAATTATTGAAGAGTGCAGAACGTAAAAAGCTAAAAGGTAAAAATTCATGGTTTTTAGAATAAAATTTTGAAGTAGATTATTTCGCAATTTAACATTTGTCAAAGTGGTCATAGTCAAAGCTGTACTGTGTCTGCCTCTTCAATAGCCAGCGACTGAAAGACCAGTTTCAACAATACCCGTAAATAAAATTAAAACATGAAATCAACATAAACTTTCTTAACGAATGGACTCTTAAAAAAAATCACATTTGTCAGCTACAGATTTGAATATTTTCTAAAGAGTTAAACAACTTGACAGTCTGAAAAAGTTATCAACAGATACTTCAAGTCTTTTCTTGTGAATGAGAGAATCTTTACATATACGTAAACAGTTAACTAAATAACTGAAAGTCCAACGTTTCGTTACTTCTGATAATTCCTATCCGTTTCGGATGTTGGATATCATACAGTTTTTTTTCGTTACTTAAAAACACCAAAATGCGTAAATTAATAATTAAAAGTTGAATTAAATGGCAGACTAATAGATTGTGTTAAGCAGTGGAATTACAGTTGGGACTTCTGTATTATGATGATGAGTGTAACTATAGGTCTTCGCCTCATTGATAACAGAGAAGTCAGCTTTGACTTTTTTATTTTCCTGCCTGTGATAATTTAGCGCGTTTTCTATGATAATAGGGTTTAGTAACATAGTAAAATGCTCTAAGCGGATTGAGACAAAAGCAAGTAAAAGGTTTACTCAGTTTTTCAATTCTAGTACGTTTTTCCAGCATAAGTTATTACAAAATATTTGTGTCGGATGGTCAATCTGTCTATCCCTCGTTCTCCATGAGAGAGCAGCAACATGAGGTTGAGAGGCGTAAGTGTCCACTCACTGCCTCCTAAGAATACTGCGGATCCTAACAACATTGTTTTTCGATTTATTTCTCTTAAAACAAAAAAAATCCCTGCTTTTAAGAGAAATAAAACGATGTATGTTGAACCGAAAAACGGCGGTGTTATTAAAGAGTGTTTACGAGCGAGATTGCGGATGCTAACACAAACCGCGTATTGACGAGTTTTTTCTGTCACCTGTTCTGCAGTGATTAGATAACAGTATCGTCGAATTGTCCGTGTTCCGATAACGCCACTCGTGCGTATGTCCAGTTATTCTTCTTTTGTTTCCTAATATCCTTTCTGCTATTTATTTTTTGTTTTGTTTTAAACATCGGTTCTAAATATATATTCACGGAAGTATTGACATCAGACTACGTTATAGTAGCAAAACATACTGAAGCTTTAGCATTCAATGTGGAGTCTACAAATTGCAAGACGTAAAACAGCCGGCAGTGTGAGGCGTCTAACTAGTGATTTCATTGTGTTTGCTATGTATTCAAAGAGGAAGATAAATTGTCGAGACTGGATTACACTGCTCACTCTACTGATGGTTGAACGAGCGAGGCTAGCACTCAGTTTTAACTCGACCGTCTGTCTGTGTATCTGTCTATTTGGGATATGCCTCATACAGCTTTTGGATGCATCTGTATTTAGTTTCGTCTTAAAATTTGTTAACTTTAGGATACGACAGGTGCAGGCCAGAAACGGAAATGAAAATTGTAAGAAAAATATAAAAGTCCGTATGGGACATCAAGTTATGAGGAATTTTATTGAAATACAAACTCGGTACCTTAATAATTTGACAAAATTAATATCTCTGATTATTTCATGCAAATTTTTGGACCCCCTTAAAAATATTTGTAAACTGAGTTTGCAAAGAAAAACTTTAAACATTGTTATCGATTACGTAAATTTGTGAAACGGTATTAGGTACAGGCCTACACTTATCTATGGAAACATACGTAATCTGAAAAGATGAAATAAACTAAATTAATTGTTAATTAGGCATTATAGATTTAGCAGAAAATCCTGTGCAGTAGTCGGGTTATTGTTTAATTTGTTCATAATAATAAAGAAAGTAGTTGTGATTATCTGTTTAAAAATTTTTATTTTTATACAAAATAACAAAGTAAGCGGAATTTACGTAATAATTGAAAAGTTATTTAATATTGAATTATATCTAATAATAAATCTGTATAATATTTACCGTACTTCTTCTGTCGTGTGACTTCGTGTTGCGTTCGACTGATTTACGCGTTTCGAAACATGTTTCGTCTTCAGAAATAAAAAGTCACTCTAAGCGAGGTCGTTAAAATTTGAAATTGCAAATATTGAAAACAATTCCACACATATCCGCGTTACATGAGTGCGCACTCGAGTCGGACCGATCGGACACTCATTAATAATAAATGTGTTTCGTTCAAAACAGCAAGTTCTCCATCTGAAGGAGCGCACTAGTCGTGTTATCAGTAGTATACTAAAACTGACGACTCCAGTTATGAATAGGAACACCCTCAAAGTGGGCGGCCGAAAACTGTAGGCCTAATGACAGAAGAATACAAGGAAACATTATATTCCGCAGCAGATACCCGTTCTTCTGTAGTCAACATTACATTCACTTACAATTCACAGAATTGAAATGAGCTTATAGTAAATTAAGAATGCACTTACAAGGTCTGACAAACGTGCTTAGCATTGCCATTCGTTCTCTGGGACAAAATTAAAATAATGAATATTTTTTATATAGTGAAGTGATTTGTGTGATACTCGATATAAAACAGCTGACACTGTTTCTCTCGGGAATTGGTGGCCGCTGTCTATCTCTTTGCGGATTATAAACAGAGTCACTATCAGAAAAACTTTATTTAAGTCACATTTATTTTTAACTACTCTTACATTTGTGTGTGTGTGTGTGTGTGTGTGTGTGTGTGTGTGTGTGTGTGTGTGTGTTTTAATTCCTTGCTATGGAGCAAAATAGTACGGTAGAACAGAGAAGTGTACGCATTTCTAAATCTATATGTCTAAAGTAGTGGAGTACTGAGCGATTACAATCTCTCCGATCGTGTAGGTCGCCAGTGACAAGGTACAACATACAATCCCCAGGCAATCAGTACCACGTCACTAGTAGTACATAACCACTATTGTATATTTGTATACAACGTATACAATAAGCTACAAAATAGCGAAACTGTTACTACTGTCGACACTTTTCACTCTGGTTCTCATTAATCACCTGGCATCATGAAAAAAATCCTGATGTATAACCATAAAACTTGGTCAAGAAGTATCCCATGAAGAGATGCTGATCACACCACTGATCTAAACTTACATGTTTCATTATTCAGTATAAGTGAAAACAGGAACATAGCTATTTTTTTGGCGGGGGGGAGGTCCAGATTGGATTGAAGGCTTGGATGAGAATACCCTCTTCGGAATGGCTCCTTCCAGAAAGATGAAGGGGGCAGATTTTCCTCTAGAGCAAGATAGACATGTAGATCCTAAAATAGGGGTTTAGGACATCCTGAAGACCCTGATATTACAGAAACAAAAGAAAAACATAATAAAAAAATTATATTTTTTTCAGATTTGAATAACAAATGTATTAAAATTTGAATTTGACTTATTCAGTCCCTATAATCTACGATATAATTCATGCTACAAAAGTCTGATAAAGCATGTCGCAATGTCAATTCGTTGGTTTTTATCATTTAAATTCAAAACGTTAAAACGACCTTATGTTTCTAAATTCTACTTCTTGAAACAAAATGTGCTTAATGGAACACTGTAGGCCTGTCGTGAAATAACATTAAAAATGTACATTATGTAACTGTGATTATCCTAGAATCCCTTCTTTCTGTGAACAATACTGACCGTTTAACCATAAGTGTTATAATAGCTTCCGGTATTTTACAGTTTTTCGAGTGGGGGGTCCGGTGCCTTCGGGCTCCCCTGGCTACGGCCCTGAGTGAAAAATTATACAAGAAGGTGATGCGATTATACAAGAAGTTACTAAAGTTTGAAACTAGACAGACACATAATTTGAGCCGTTAGTTATACACACGCATCCAAGTGCTGATGGGCGTTGCATTTGGTAACCAATGGCTGTACAGTTGTGTTAGTAATCGTAAAGTGATGATGTGGTGATTGGTAATTGATGCTGTACGAGTGACAATGACGTATAATCTGTTTATTCCAGCTTTCATTTTGGTATTTCGTTTCATCGTATAATGGACATACTGTAAAATGGTCATTCATATCTGTTATTTATATTGCTCTTTCTATAATAGCATAAAGCAATGTTACTCGACAAACAAACGATTATAAGAAATAGGGTTGTGAAGAAAAACCGAATCGTAGTGTGAATGACTATATTCTGTAATGATGGTTCACCCGTCCACTTCCTACCGTTTCCGTTACGGCTCATCCAGTGGATGTGTGGATTGAAATGGAATGGCCAGTGTATTTTCCCTTAGTTTTCATAGTGTATCTGTGTACCATTAAGCCTTCACCTGTGCCTGGTTCTTAAATTCTGACGAAGAAATCGCCTTTCGATGGACTTTCTCAAAAAAATGAGTAGAAATAAGATCACTCAACGGAGGTGGAGATTTTCTTGTATAATCTCCCAAGGAAGGTTAGACAGAACCACGAATAGGAGATTGAGAGAAGAATCGGTGTACAAGAAGATGTCTTAAGTTTTTGTAGGAGAAGGGAAACTGAATTGGTGTGAACGAGTTAGAACAGCCAACAACAGTAGATGGATTGCCAGAGCACTGAATGGAGTACTGTGGGAAGAAGGTGAAGAGAGAGCGTCGAAGGTCTCGGAGAGGTGAATAATAGGGAAAGAGATCTAAGAGTTGGAGGGTAACCAGATAAAGATCGGCGTTAAGAGGTATAATGGATAACAACATTGTACTGAAATATTCCCCCAGACATGTCGGCATCGGCAGAGATAAGTCTGCGCTTTCTCTATCACCCGAGCCGCAATCCTAACAACCGTATCCTTACATGACGATGACATACACGGTGAGCAACTTGAAACTGGTCACTTACGTCAAACGTTTTTATGAATGAGATACATGAAAACAATACAGTACACGAAACACGATAGAGTACAACATATTGATTAAAACAAAAAAAACTTAAGGACCAGAAAATGTGAAAGAAATTTAATTAAACAAGTTAATTACTTCAGTTTCCTGCAAAATAACAAATAATTTTACTTGCGACGGCAACTGATGGCCACCCACCCACAAATCCTCTGCAGAGGTTACAAGGGAAAGAAAAGATCAAGTCAGCGAAGAGTACTCGTGACATTGAGTCTCAGAGAAACGGACGTAGCGTTCCAAGTAAACAGACAAGACTCAAACCTTTATATGCAAGTACCTAACAGCTGCTTTCTGATTACAGTCTGGTTATTCAACCGCAGCTGCCGGTTTATCAGCGAATTTTTTCTGGTTCAGGAAAACAAAAACTCAGTGAGCGATAACGATGGGAGAAGTAGTGTTGTAAGCAGCTCTTTGCTAGGCCTACTGCTACGTAACGTTAGTGTTGCGTAATGGTGTATCTTGTGTGTAATTACGTTTTAATTTTTTTCGTAGCCAGTTTTGTTTATGATGTGACTCGGCGATCAGATATTTAAAAAAAACAACATTAAGACATCACTGAGCAACCGAGAAATTTGCTCCAGCAATCACAATTTTCGCATAAATATTTCCCACTTTTCTCATCATTGATATAAATAAAAGTCGGATATTACGCAGTTATTACTAGGAGTGTCACTGACACAAATGGGCGGAGCATTTGATATTCGTAATAATTTATTTATCAATATTTTTACAATCAACCGTCTTTGATCCGTTAGATAAATAGATTCGTAATAATTTATTTATCAATATTCTTACAATCAACAAAATATATTCACTTTTATGATACACACTGTTTATTGAATACACTACATTATAGTACAATATACATTAATTGTCATTAGACATATTCCACAACCTTTGCAACTCATCTCTGCGATCAACCATTGATGGACTTTATTAATTTTTAGCAGTCTATCAAAATTAAACGCCGGTTTTAATAATAATCCTTCTAGTGTTTTCACTCTTGAAAGAGGTTGCGTTAATCCAACCTGAAATTCATTGTCTCCTAAATTAACAATTGCCTAATGTTATCCCTTGCGATCTATGTATACTAACAGCATATGCTAACATTAACGGAAATTGTGTGCAAGTACAAGAAATTTCATTTTTCTTGAATGATGCCACTACTGGTACAATGGGTATTGAATTCTCGTACAGAACTGGTCCTGTATATTTTTCGAAAGATACAAGTATACATATTGGCATGTGATTGTTATAATTTTCGCATTCAACTTCCGGGTCATAAATAATATCAGTTACTGTCCCAACTGAACCGTTGGCTAGTCCTTTTGTGACCCAAAGATTTCTTCTAAGGATAACTCAAGCACCTTCACATAAACGTAATTAGGCAAATAATCCCTGAGCATCGTCAGATTTTGCTAGAGAGGCTTTTGGGCAATTATGGATTGCATTGATTAGAGGCACGGGTTGTTTATTGCTTTCTAGTTTTTCATAATTAAAGCGTTCGATTTCAGCATTTTTCGACATTATACAGACAGTATCTCTGAAATTGTCCCCGATATTGTTTACTTAAAATTTTTTAGATAAGAGCTGATAATCTTGTTCAGTAATTGTTCCATTTGCGACTCTGTGTAAAGCTCTCTGAAATTTTTTTGATCATCACCTTGCTGTCTCATAATCTCCGATAAAAAGAAAACTTTTTTGAACTGTTTATATAAAAGATTCGATTGAATGGTCTGAACATTATTACCAATATTGTAAAGACTCCTGTCACAAACCGGTGGAAGTTGGGACCAATCACCGACTAAATACACGCAAAGGCCACCAAAAGGAACAGCTGAAGAACGCTGCTTTGCTTGTTTGAGTCGCATATTCACTTTGAAAAACAAATTCAAACTGAACATACAGCCTTCATCGATAATAACGAACCTCACATCTTTTAATTCTTCTTCAAAAGCAATTTTGGATTTACCTTCTAAATCTTTGAAAGTTCCTCCCCATCTCTTTGAAGTATTTATTCTCAGAGATGAATGAATTGTTTGTCCAGCAATATTGTTAGCTGCCACACCAGTAGGAGCCATTAAAAGAGTTTCATCGCAGCCAAATAGAATTCTAGAGACCGTAAATTATCTTCAAATTCATTCTGAAAGTTCCTATATCCTGTGTTGTTTTGATCGTATAACACATGATTCATGTTATGTTCTGCAGGGCCTTTAACAATTGCTGCAGCAACATTTTGTTGCTGTCTCATCCGTCTTTGATTTGTAGTTAAACGACCAATATTTGGACCTCTTCTCCGTCGAGGCATACTATAAATAATACGTATATATAAATTGATGAATAAGAATGTATAGAATATGCGTATAACAGAAAAAAGTACTTAAATAAAAAGTACAAAATTGAATAAGAATTATAAGAATAATAATTTTAATGGAATTTGGATTATTGAATAAAGAAGTATAAGAATAATAATTTAAATAGAATTTGGATTAAAATTTACCTGAACTGTGATTCGTTGCAATATGTAATGGAAAGTTTCAGTTGCATCAGCGACTACATAGATTCTCGTCTAAAAATTGACATTTGTTCAACACTTAAGTCCAATCCGTACATCTGGCTACACCATAGAACAGTGCTCTACTACTGTTTGAATTAAACACGTGTGAGACACGAATACAAAGTGTATTACAGCAAAATCTTATCTTATCGAGCGACAGCCAGCGCGGATGGCGGAAGCCACACACGCACACGCACCGGCATTTGTGATACAGCAAAATCTTATCGGGCGACAGCCAGCGCGAGCGGCGAAAGCCGCACACGCACACGCACACGCACCGGCACGCGACCGCCGAAATCGGCCGGTGACCGGTGAGTCGCCTGGCGCCCCGTAAGTGCGAGTGAGACAGAGCGCCGTAGCTGGGCCACGATATCTCTATCTCTCTTCCTCTCACACGTTTAAGCTAAGATTTTTAAAAAATCGTAATAGGCCTATATCTTTTGGACCAAATAACTTAGAGAAATAAAAATTACATATGTGCACTCTACAATACAGTCCGGGATATGTATGCAAAATTTTTATAACATTCGGTTGAGTAGTTTCGGAGGAGTTCGCGGTCTAAGTTGTACACCGAGTCATGGATAGAAGGCTATGCCTGATTTCGCTACGTTCATCAGGCTCCGCCCAATAAGTATTACAAAGTGTAATATTGAGGGCATTACCCATCATACAAAACAGTTGAAACACAAAGTTTCGACCCATGAAGTCAGACATCATCTTTAGGTGAACAATTAATTAATACTTTAAAATATCCATCAACAACAATCAGATGTTAACAATATCTTGTTGACAGATATTGTTTTGTTTTATTTCATTGGTAATCTGATATTTTGATTTTGAAACTTCTGTATAATCTGTTTTATACAAACTCCCCGACCCTTTATCTCTTTTTTTCCTTAAATGCCCATGTTTCCGTGCCAGTGGCGTAGCTATTCCTAGGGTGGGAGGAATGAGACTAACTTGAAGGTTAGACTCCCCATTTTGAGTATAAATGAGATATTCAAGATTATTCCCATACAGTTTATTATAAACCTCATTTTCAACATACGCAACTGGCTTGGAAATAGGCCTACGTTATGTGATTATATGGAATTTTACTGAAATTTATAATAGCTGGGGAATTGATTCCCTAATCCCCCATAGTTACTCACTGTTCCGCGCCATACAGTGACGCAGCGAGGGAGTTTTGGAGTGTTAACCACCCCACCTAGAGAGGTAAATGAAAAAGTAAGTGTCAGAAATGTAAAAAAATGTGCCGGTCGTATAACTCGCATTATTAACTAGGCGGTTAATTAGTTATGCGAGTTGGAACATTCGGGTAAATGCCGTCTTGCTGTCAAAGTCACTAGTGAGCACTGCAATAGACTACTGGTTGAGTGATAGTTCAGATTCTTATACTAAGTCTTCGGATGTTTATTCAGCCCGCGTACATCTAAGCCGGTTGATGATATTTTTAGTGCAGTAATTTATTTCATAGCAACTTATAGGGTTTATGTATTGCCACCTGTTTTCTTGCTATTGGAGTCTTCTGAGATGTCCCTATTGTTGCACACGGTTTATAGATCCGTATTTAATATTTTTTTCAGAATCCTTAATTTAGTTGCTTATTACCGTTTAGAAAATAAATCAACAGGTAGAATCGTAAAAGGGGGTGTGATGCGAACATATGCTATCATAGAAGAGAAATGCACCAGCCTCTCCACCCCAACACCACTCTCACCTACACGTCGGTGGGCCCTGTTACGCCGAGCAATCCACTCCAAGGTTGTCGTAACCAATCCCTTCGGCGGAGTGGATCGGTAAGCAAACGAGAGATGGAGGTTCTGTCAGGACAACCTGGGGGTATCCTGGGTCCTGGCCGGGCAGGATGGTGTACATCGGCAGCAGGGTGTGCATCTAGTGTGGAGGCGGAGGAGGTTATAGTAGCCCAACGGCTGCACACATGGGATGAGTCAGTTAGCCTACTGCGACCGGGCAGAGAGAGCTCGTCAGCTGAGGTGAAACCAACTCTCTAGGGGAAGACCACCATGAAATCAAAGTTCCTGGTCCTCCAGGTTGGGGGTTGGATCGGACATCTGTTGGGTTGGATTCACATAGCCCATCTGTAATACTTTTATGTGCAGAAACCTGTCTGTTTCTTTCGCCAGCCCCGGAGCTGGAGAGCAGGTGCACTTGACCGGGACAACTGGCGGAGGGTGCTAAAGGAGGCCTTGACTCAGTAATGGGTTGTTGCGCCGCTGAAGAAGAAGAAGAAGAAGAAGAAGAATCGTAAAAGTTACCGTTTTTCTATAAATGCAGACCTAAGACCGAACGCGACTTTCGGGAGCTGCGCCGTTTAAAAGCTCTTCATAGCCTGCCTCTACGGGTGAACTGGATTATATGCCGATGCCGACTTCAACAAAATGTGCGGCTGTCAACGTGTTGAATGTATTGCGCGATCTTGAAATGTTTGTTCTGGCGAAGCTGTAAGTTAATGCTCGTTTTATGAAAACCTTGTTTCATATCTGTGGCAAACCGAGCAGACCAATTATATTCCATTTGCAGCAGATATTTACAGACACGTTTTAACTAAGGTAGAGGTTTTACAGATTCTAAGAAAATATCATTATTAACGATACTGAATATGGGAAAACATTTGTGCCAGATTACTGGTATCGTTTGTTGTATTTATAGTGTAATGTAAGGCGTTGCCTCATTGTTTCGTGACTTCGTCAGATTTTTTATATCTATTAATCTAAAATTCTAGAGCGTTATTCTACAAGTTCCTCGACTAGTGCAGCGTCTGTGTCAAGGCCGTGCACTGATGTAGCCTCTATACTGTTCGAGCTCTTGTAACTACGCAAATTATGCCGGCACGTTGTCAGGAGAATTGAAAATTATTCTGGAACTTCTGCTGGATCTATATAAGCAACAGCGGATGGCTTATTAAGTCAGTCACATCTGGCAATATTGTTGAGTGCGGGTCAAGTGATTGTTGTGGATTAGTGGAAAGTGATTATTATGTTAATTAGTATGGTACTGTAGTAAGGTGACATTGTTATTGCGTGTGAACAAATTTAACTTGAATTATTGTATGAGAGTACCTTGTTGATTTCAACTTGTTATTTGTGACTAAAGCTGGTAATTAGTGACTTCATTGGTGTCTGTATTTTGTTTCCACTGTACAAATACGACGATCCGTGAGGTTTACATATGTAGTCTACCGAATAGCGGAATCTTTTAAAATTAAAAACTTTTAATTGTTGATTTGTTTTCGAAATGGTAGTGAAGAACAAAATTAGAAAATTATTAAAAGTAGATCGACAAAACGTGTACATTAATAGGCACATCTGTACATAAGATTCGAGTGGCAAGCAAAATACTGGTTAATTTCGAAATTGTTCAAGTCGCTAAGGAATAATGGTACTTATACTGCACTATAAATATCATAAACTGACTTGGATACATCTCGGGCTGAATAAACAGCTTTCCTACTTAGCGAAAGCTACTTCTTTCCTAGTTGCTAAGAGCACATAACCTCAAAAACTAGGATAAAAATTAGCGGCGTTGGTCAGTTGCAACGAAACGACGTTTTTACCTGTTCTTGCCCGGTCAACTGCGCGCCGCACTTTCACTTTGATCACAACTGACCGAATCCGTGGCAACTAGTAGGCACGTTTCTCTTGCAAACTTCGATGACGTTTAAATTCTGTAACTTTTCATTCAAGCGAGTAACCTCTTTCTTCCCATATTTTTGTTAGGTTAGGTTATGTTGAATCCTCCTTTAGGTTGGTGATCTTTTAGGTTTGTTCAACAAGTAAGACGGAGGCTTATGAAGTCCGTGTACAGTGGGAAAGTAGTTGTATTATACATGTTACATTGAGCGGTAGATATATTGTAAACGACGTATCCAAGCACTTATTGAGTTTTGTGTAACTAGTAATGGTGTGACGCAAATGTTTTAATGTTGGCATAGGTGTTTATAATTTTTGTTATGCGGTGGACCCACATGTTATATCCTCTTAGATTCGAGCGGAGCGCGTAGAAATGGTTCGTTAAAAGACCAAGCGTTGTAACCCCTCTTTCCTTTTATGTATTTTTTGAATATCAAACAACTTCTTTAATTTTAATTAATTTTTTTTTTTGAAAGAGAAGTCACAAGTCAATTAGGACTAGGCAGGAGCCTAGAGAAGCAAAAATTGTGCCGGGTCCAGTATGACGGGACTTGCAATGAACTCCGCCGTAATGTAACACTAACAGATTTATTGTATTCCTAGAATTCATACATGTGTACCTCATAACAAATGTGTATAAATGTGTACCAGGTAAACGTATATACATATATAAAAAAATATAAAAATGGTACATCATAACAAGTGTATATAAAATCAAGTGTACATCAGAACAAGTGTGTATAAATGTGTACAAGGTAAACCTATATACATATATAAAATATAAAATGGTACATCATAACAAGTGTATATAAATGTGTACAAGGTAAATATACATGCATATATTTATTTATGAAATTCTCCCCCATCTTGTGTCTAGCTAGACACGGACAACATAACACACACAGAAACCTAAGGCACACAAACTCACAATTACATAATTCGAACACGACTGCCCCTAGAATGCACCCGCCCTGCAGGCAGTGTAACTACAATATTCCTAACCCAGCAGTGATAACATATTCGCCCATCAACAGCCCGTTTTGTAGAATTACATAAAAGCCAAAACCCCAGAAAGGATGATAATAATTCATGACGCATAAATAAAACTGGACCGCCCATTTGTGTGGCATTCCCCTGATCAATGATCCCTCATGAGCGTATGAACCTTAAGTTCCCTTCACAGTATTAAATAAAAATTGACAGAACTACATCACCTGATTTCAAACAGTGATGATAGAATTCTAAACGGTTATTTTACTTCACAAATTCCGAAGGAACCAAAAAATCCTTATGTACTTTAACAATCAGAAATTAATCACTCGGGGCTTTACAATTTCAGAAAATTTTGACAATATATGTTTTACCAAAAATAATGAGTACATGTTTTATAGTTAAAGAAAATTAAACAGCAGATACTACCAGTAAAAGTCAATCAATATGTGTTTTGCCAGTTAAGAAAAACAATCAGTATAGCTCTTGTGCAAGGAGCAAAATCAACTAATATATTTCCAGAAAAATAGCAAATTATTTCTATTAACCCCGAATGGCTATATACAAATAATAAAAATCAAAAAATACAATAAGGTGGTGGTGCTCTAGCATCTGTGGCAGCGCGCCAGCATGTAGTTGACAAAATTTGACAGGCCTCCAACCTGTCTGAGGTTGCACCAGCATGAGTCAGAGAAAAACTAAGTCCCCTTTTTGTTAACCCCAGAAAACGTTCCAAGAAAAAAAAACCCAGGAAAACCCCCAGCCCTTAAATGTAAAACCCATAGTGAAGTTAAAATATATTCATCTCTGTTCCAGCCGGAACAGAGATACTAACCTGTTCAATACATTTTGTAAAAACTAAAATGACAATGATGAGCAACTTGTACAATGTGCAAGTGTGAAAATATCTCTGGCACGCTCCCCCAGTGCATCACCCACTTACAGGCAGTGCACTTAGCGTTATGTAATTCAATTATAAAAATTGTACTTGAATTTAACTAGTAAAGTTCTGAGTCATGAACAGCGCCTTCCCATTCTAGCAGAGAGTCTGCACACGTGGGCCCATGGATGCAAAGATTTTTGATAAGAAAATAATAGAGTGCATATCACCTTATCACAGCTGGCAAGTGTTACATTGAGAACGAGTCCCCATCTCCCTCTTCATACAAGATCTTAGGCAGGTTGGTTCACGGCTTAGGCAGGTGTACGGCCATCAGCAAGCCAGGTATCCGGCTTAGTTCAAGAACCCTGTTCATTCAAATAAATTAGAGAACTGTTCACTAAAATGTACACCCGAGTTCAGGTAATTAACCTCATAACGGGCCTCCAACTAACACTCAATAAATGCACAATTTTCATTAATAAAGTTTTTGCAACCAGCTAAAAGAGCAGAGAAATCAGCCATGGAATAAGTAAATTTGAATAATGAACAGACCTTATTAAATGTGGCTTAATATAAAGTGATCAGCACTAGGTCAACATGCTTCGACAGCATTCAACAGGTTATGCACCACGTGGTAAGTGATAATCGTTATTTGACCAAAAAATTCAACTGCAAGGCACTCACAGCATTAAGAATGTTTTAACACTAATAAAATTTCATCTGAGGAAGTTCACACAAGGAAACTCTCTACTGTACAGTTAATTAAATAACCTCCCGACAGCCTATTGCATGCATGGACAGTTCATACCCTGACTATGCACTAAGTTTTAGTCCTTACTATTTTAATGTTGCACCTCTTTATCATGACAATGGCAATTGCAATACCTCTCACACTATTCTAACATAATAAACGGAACATGGGCAATCTACTGAACATTACGTTAATCACTGAATACTGAGTTCTCTCTTAATATAAAGCTGTCGGGCCGCACACACACATATAATTACGTATTTTATACGGTTGCATATACCTAGTCATTAATCCATTTAATATGAATTACTTATAAAGACAAAATAATGAAATTCTTACCGGGAGTCATTTACGCCTTAGCCAGCCATAAAGACGGATACAAACTGCGTCGTAAAGTTCGAAGAGAGAGAAGGAACGTTGTCTCTTGCAGCCGGGCAGTGAATGAGAAATCTGCTGTCCGCAGCAGATAAAGCGAACGTTCGCCACCGATTGCGCGCGCAACCATAACTGCAGCGAACAAAGGTCGCCCGCCTTCGCTCACTTTTACAATTAAATAGAAATGTTTCTAAAACCTTTTTAAACGGCCGGATTAACACCGGCACAGCGTTGCGATCTAATGCTTCGATGTCAGTGACACATGAGTGATGTTTTCAGTAACTTGCAAATCTATAGGCTGCCGAAGGCCGCCGTTTCGTTGCCTATGTAGGGGGAGTCACATATAGGTTCAGTATGTAGAGTGTAAGTATGCAAAGATACGCACAGAGAAAACCGATTGGACGCAACAGTATGTGAACAGTGGAAACAACCGTACGGATTACCATTGCAGGCGTCCCTTCACACGTCTTTGAGAGACGCAGTCTGTGTCTGAGCTAATACGACGATATTTCCGGGGTGTTCAAATTTTCAGCTCGGTCGCAACTGACCAGGTTTTGTACCACTGGGTCGCAGCTGACCGCGGTCCAAAATTAGAACCATTCCTCAACCAGCAGCCAGCTATCAATGTTTACACCAACCGATTTCGTACTCTCACGATGACTGTGCGCTGAACACTGAGCTGGGAAGCATACAAGTAATAAATAGGTGTGTGTCTAGATGCTCCACTCCAACTAGTCGTCATGCCTCGCTCAGGTTGTATTTTGATTGTTTCGTACCACTTGATAAATGTTAAATGTTTTTACATTTGTAGTAATGTCTAAACTTCGACAGGTTTCGTATAGATTTTTTTCAGAATGTTTAGAATTATACAGAACTTTTCCTTGCCTGTGGCAAATTAAAAGCAAAGGCTAAAGTGACGGCGACAAAACAGAATTAAACGTATAACGCTCTAATAGAACAGTTTGGAGACGTAGATAATATGGCGACCCGAAAATAATAAAAAAGTCTCTACAAATCGGGTAGCATCAACAAACGTTCATGGACAAACCAATTCTTTCACATTGATGCTGTTGAACTCTGTCGCCTCTTGCTTGTTACGTTCAAAATTCAAAGCCCGTTCATAGCATTCAAGCGTTTCAGTTACTTTTTCTTACTTATTTCTCTAATAATATTATTTGTTGAATAGTTTAACTACTTTCATCATCAGATATTTGTTAGAAAATAAATTGTTTACACGTTGAATTGTTATCAAAACATGGATCTACCAAAGAGGAAATTAAATTATTTCAAATTATATAGGATTTCTTCTGCTAAGTAGATAATACTGGTAGTTTTCTTTTACTATAAAAGAATAAACTAATAATAACCTACTTGAAGGAGAAATTTTATATGATTGTGAATAAAATAATATTATTACTGCAAGAGACTAGAAAATACCAACAATTACTGTAAAAGAGTATAGATAAATATTATATACATAAAATAAAAATATTTTATATTTTATAACAAAAATATATTTTTTATTTACTTGTATTTACACTTTTTTCATTAGAAATATACAAAATATAAAAAGAAATATTAAGTAAATTTGAACTCGTATTATTATTATTAATTTTATAAATTGTATTTATTATATTATTTAAATAAATTTTAGAATTTTGAAAACGTTTCCATTTTTAGTATATTTTTGAATTGGTTTGTTAATATATTATTTATTTTGTGTTTGTATATATCTATAACGTTTTGCAGAAGTTCTTTTTTTGGGCTATGCAGATTTCTTTTACTAAAGTTATACTCATAAATAAAACAATTACAACAGTTTAAATGTGAGTTCTTTTCAATTTGCAATCTAAAAAAAATATCGTTAGTTAAATAGTTGCTCTGATAATGAGGTTCATTCCCAATTCATGCAGATAGGCTACCCACGTTGAAACGTGCCTCTTTAAAATCCGCTCCGTGGTCCAACCAGATCACCGCAGTCGCTTAATGTGTTTTCCCTTCTGTACAGCGCGCCAAGTCGTGAACAACATATTCCTGGACTTGATTTATTTACTTGACACGTTTCATAATTAGTTTTACTTGACGATTCACTTGAGCGTATGGCAAAATCTTTATATACTCAAAGAAGAAATTAATTTTCGTAATGAGTGTAACTGATAATCATGCTTATATACTAACATGAATATTGAGGTCTTAAAGAAACATCTGTCATTATAAACACGTGTTTGTTAATAAATATGCTAAATACGTAATAGCAGTATGGTTTACCTTCAACGGTGATATAAATACGAAACATGATCCATAAGGAAAACATCTTGTAATTGATTCACACACACACACACACACACACACACACACACACACACACACACACACAATTATTCTCCTGTGTTGCGAGTTGTTGCAGATGCAGAGACAAAATAACCGCTTCGTATGTTAAGAGAGGGGGGGGCATCGAGCCCGTGATCCAGTTGACAATGTCACGTGTCTCCAGGAGGGCAGACATGTTTACAGTCATTAACTATAAAATTAGTCGCTGTCTCTACCCCGAGCGCTCGCGTAAGCAGTGGCGAATTGTGAAACCAATGACAAACTACTGCATTGTACTGGATACAATAGATAACTTCTATATTGTGTGTATTATAGTAGCACTTCAGCTGAATAGGCTATTGTTAACGGCCTACTTCTGTCGATTTTATAGGTGCCGTGTTCATTTCTTCTCCTCCTCCTCCTTCTCATCCTTATTATTCTTCTTCTTCTTCTTATTTCTAGTGAGCTTGCTGAAATCGCTTTCTACTTTTTAAGGAAATACATTTATTATTAGATAAAATCAAATTAATAAAATACATTTTTTTAAACAGTGAGAAAAGTTCTGTTTGTGTGCGGTTCTTAGTGTCAGTCGAGAAGAGCCACGAGGAGATGTCCGTACGTCGATACTTTGGTTAATGAAGGTTTTGCTGAATCTTTAAAAATAAAATAATAAAAGAAAAATTACGGAACCTCCAACCTTTTTTTACTAAAATAACAATTGTAAGGCGGATAATCATTATTCCTTTTTATTGTTATGAATACGATAAACACTAAATATCCCAGACAATGCATTCATTGCTTTAGTTAAATTTACAACCATAATGTCGTAGTAACAAATAATTTAAAGCTTATAATAGCTTTTAAGCTTAGTAATAGCTTTGAAGTTTGGGTATGTTTCCATAGATATGTGCAGGCCTATTATATGGAATACTTTTCACAAATTTAATATATGTAACTGATAAAAAAATATAAAATCTTCTTGCGAACATTGCTTACAAAGTTTTGAAGGCAGTCCAGAATTTTTAAACGTTAAGAGATATTAATTTTGTAAAATTATTAAAGGTACCGAATTCGTATTTTGTACGAAATTCTTTCTAATTTAGTGCCCCACATAGACTTCTACAATTTTGTTAAAATTTTGATTTCCATTTTTGACCACGGGTGCGCCTCTAAAGTTAAAAACTTTTCAGTTTAAACACTACATTCAGACGGGGGTCAAAATTTCTTCTAGCCTAACCGCCATGGACTTTATAATTTTTTCAAAATTTTTATACCTTATTTGGGTGATGGTTATCTAAAAGTTTTTAGCTTTCAAAAATGAATACTCTAGTCAGATTTATATTCTGTATGATTTGATACCCGGGAGGAATTTTTTCAATTTTTACAAAAATTTGGCTCACGCTTTCGTCTCTGGTCTTATAAAATTGCGATTTTCTTTTGAATATCGGCTCCTCACATGGTTGCTCCCTGCCACCCTATATTTGGATGGACAAATCTAAAGTACAATAGGGTTCAGTGGACACGCACGCCAATTTTTACGAAAATCGGTCGATGCATTCAGAAGTTATCGTGAGACATACCCCAAACAAGCAGACTGTAAGATGCGAAACGGTCGAGTTAAAACTGCGATCGCGTTTCCTTCGTTCAGTTATTATTACTAGTAAGCTTTCTGTTACTAGTAAGCTTACTATTTGAACGAAGTACATTTATTATTAGGCCTATATGAATTTCAGTGTTATGTAAATTTTAAATTATCATAAAAGTTACAACAACCCGATTACACTACTATTTTATTTTGAAGCAAACACTAAAAAATGCAATTACTGCATTGGGTTTTTTAGTTGAATTTATAACCATAATTCCAAAATCACAAATAATTTAGTCCTAGTTTTTAAGTTTATATATGTTTCCGTAGATATCTATAGACCTACATCTAATACATTTCACAAATATATATAACTGATAATAATATATATTAAGTTTCTTTGTAAGCACAGCTTACAAACTTTTAGAAGGAGATCCAAAATTTTCAAGGAGTATTTAGAGATATTAATTCCGTCAAGTGATTAAAGATACCGGGTTTGTATTTTGATTGGAATTCGTAATATAGGCCTACTCATCTCACACGTAGACTTTTACAATTTTCTTAAAATTTTGAGTTACATTTTTGATCCCTGATGTCCCTAAAGTTGAAAAATTTTATTAGTAAGCAAAAAGCTGTGTTTGAAATTTGACCTAAAATTCCCCTGTAGTCCGACACCATTTGGATTTTTATAATTTTTCAAAATTTTGTTCCTATTTTTTGGGCCCTGGTGTTCTGAAATTATGAAATTTTCTAAACTGTACTCTATATTCAGATTTTGGTTAAAATTCTCTTTAATTTGATACCGCACGTGGAATTTGCGATTCTATTAAAATTTTAACCCATATTTTGGGCCTTGGCGTCCCAAAATTTTGAAATTACCAAAACTGAATATTATATTTAGATTCTGAATAATATTCCATTTTTATTTGGCACCCTACGTATATTTTTGCGATTTTTCAACATTTTTGTCTCTCGTCTCCCTATTATCTTCGAGGGAATCAATCTCAGAAACAATAGAGGTCTGTTGAGTAAACATATGGACACATACGCCAAGTTTTACAAATATCGGATCATGCTTTCCTGAGACATGCGCCAAACAGTGGCTGACAGACAGGCTAAAACCTCCCCTAGAAGGACAAAGAAAAAGGAAATGTAAAACATTTAAAATAATCTGCCAGTAAAATGTACTCCTGTAAGTCTAGTGGGTATTAGTTCGTTCAGTGTTAATTAGTATTAGTTTAATTAATGAGAATGTAATAATGCAAGCCAATTAGTTATGCGAGTACAGTACCAGCATTTGTAAATGCCGTTCGGCCCGTGTCCACTTAGCGGGTAGCCTACGAATCTTTATTCAGTCCTCAGTGTATCCAACTCGGTTTATGTTATTTATAGTGCAGTAATTATTCAGTAGTTTAGAAAAATTTTTGTTTTAACGAACCTACGTATGTAGTAAAGGTGTTTATTCTTATTCCTACACGTTATTGGGGTCAGGGTATTTTATGTAAATATCGCATTTAATTTTAGTTTTTTTTATAACAGGGTCCAACTTAATCAAAATCTATTGCGGTACAAATATAAATATTATCTTCAAGTAGACCTGCTTTGTTATGTAACAGACTTATGTTAAGTGATGAAAAGTCTTATGAGGTGTTTGAAAACTGCAAGAATCTGTATGGAGTATCAACAATCATTTTAAATAAATAATTTTAAAATAATTTCGATTTTTAAAATTTAAAAACTTTTAGACCCTGGTCAGCCAAAATCGGATTCAAAATATTTTAAAAATTAAAAAATTAATTTCTGGTATCGAGTTTAAGAGAATGTCAACAAACTCTGAATACAGTGTTCAATTTAAGGAATTAGAAAATGTCTGGACACCAAGGACAAAGAAAATAAAAATTTGGAAAATTGTGAAAATCCATGGTGGGTGTCAGGTTAAAAGGAATTTTAACCCAAACCCGAATGTAATGACTACTTAGACTTTTAGATTTAGGGGCACCATAAATTTATGAAAGGAAAGTGGCAATTTTAAATATGAAAGGAAAAATATTGAACATTTTTTTTTTAATATGTAGGGTATTTATAAAACGACTGCAGTCCATTACACCTTAAGTTTTTGATTTGTATATTGTAACATAACCAAATATGGCAGTTACATAAAATGAGCCTAAAGGACGGCAAGTAAGAGAAAAAATATGAATGTAAATCTAGATAAGTAAATCCATGTATATAAAGTGTGTATCTACAAATGTGTTAATATGAAAATCCAACTATGAATAAGATGATATCAATCTAGTGACATCAACTACGAAAAATAAGAAAGAAAATGACATGAGCCAAAACAAAATACCAATTATAGACCCAATAGGATCCAAAAGTGAGGGGAAACGACTAAATAAGAATTAACAAACTCCAAAAGGGAGGGGAAACGACTAAAGAATAATGACTACGATGAAAATAACAAGAAAGAAGAAAGAAGAAGGACAAGAAAGCTGACTCAGAAGAGAGAAGAAGATGAATAAATCATACCAGAAATCAACATAAACCACGTGCACCAAAGACTAAATAAGTGACAAGTGAAATAATGATTATCAAATGTGAGGATGAAAAAACAGTGATTAGCATTTAAGGAAACACAAACAATAACAGTGTGTACTTAATAGATGTGAAACATGTGAATAACTAACTATTTCTACTGATAAAACCACACAAACAATTATAGTGAGGAAGTTTGTAAGTATATGAAAATATGTTAATTCCATGATGAAAACAACAAGATGTTAAATAAGTCAAATAGACACGAACAATGAGTGTGACGCATTTAATAAAGTTGCGATTAACACAGATAATCATAAGTCCACCAAAATGAAACAAAATAGAACAATATAACTATGTTTTATTTTTGGTAAAGAACTGACAACAATATAAAAAACCCTTGTATCAAACAAAATGGATTGAATTGAATTCAACCTATGACTAGAAAGATATAATAAATAATACAATAAGATATGTATTAATGTTTAAGAAGGAATGTATAGACATGTGTCACAAAATAAGTAAAATATTATTGTGAAATACCATGCTGATACCATATAAATAGTAGAGACATACTGCATTAAAACAGATGGTACATTGTTACATAACCCATAGAGAAGGTACCTGTTAAACAGAAAACCAAAAATATCAATAAAAAGAAATGATTATCAACAATGATATCAATTAAGGAATTGTTATAAATAACAATACATCCTAATAGACAATGCATTAAAATGCAACCATGTAAATAAAACCAATCAAATGCAATGGCAGACAGCTATAGCAAAGATGCAACAAATATGCCAATTCAAATAGGCAAAGTGCAATATCAAAACCAATACTAAAGTGAATAACAATATTACCAGTAGAAAGACCAATATCTGGTAATGGTTTGAGAACAGATCTTTAACATAATAACAACAGTATTATAAACAAAATGATGTAAACTAACTAACCATGTACAAACAATCAGATGTAAGATGGACCACTGTATGGCCCATTAGTTATGGAAAATAGTGTATTAAAGATTAAACACAGATTGTTCACAATATTACCAGTAGTTAGAGGAAACATCAATACAACTTTGAGAACAGATTAGAACTATAAAAACAGTCAGTATATATGCAAATAATTAGAAACCAACTGACCATAGTGACAGAAATCAGATATAAACCAATCATGTTAAGTAAGTTACTTAGGAAAAATATGACATATAAATTTATCTAAGAGTAAGTGAGAACATTACCAAAAGTAGGAGTAATGTCTAATACCAATATAGAAACACAAACATAATGTAACAATAACAGTTTAATTATTGTTTTTATGAAAAATAAATGACCACTATGTTGAGACACCATAGGAACAAACCCAATATTAAAGAATTGAAGGATTCTAAACTAGCTAGAAGCTGACCAATATATGTAATACATTAAGTACAATATATGTACACTAATGACATTTCATACTTAATATAATTCACTTAGAAAAGGCTAAAATTATGTTGACAATTGTATGAGACAGGTAGAAGAGGAATAAGACAATGTGTATATTATATTTAATACAATCATGTGAGGATATTTAAGTGTGAAATCATGTACATAATCGTTTTAGCCTTATTAGATTATAAGATTACTTGTATTAAATAAGGGAAATTCATTTTAAATACTTTTATATAAAAACCAAGATGGACGCCTAATGACGCTAAAATAAGCTATTGTTAAGGAAATAATTATTTCCAAATAACAAATCAAACCAAGTGAGAAATGGACTCCAAGTGTTTATTTAGAAAGTGTTTTTATTAAAAATAATTAAATCTGGTGTCAAAAACTTATAAAAATAAGAAACACCCAAGATAATCAATAAAAACGTTATTTTAAGAGAAGCAATGTAAATAAAATAGTGTTGTTTAGACTTAAATTAAAGAGGAAAATGTCTATAATTCAATGACATAACTCATGTAACGATAGGACGTTCAATAAGGAAGTTATTGTAATTATTAACTTTTCAATTATTTTTTACACTAGTGCTTACGTCACATAAACCAGAACCCAAAGTCGAAATTTGGTAAAACACCAAATATTTTAATAAAACATAGGCTTTTGGGGTGAAGACTATAGTGATTACAGCCAATCAAATCAACGCATTTTGTCAGACGCGAGAGAGACGCTTTGGCAAATTGTAACAGTCTACGAACAGCTTCCAGACGAACAAGTCACGCAACTCGACACCATGAAAAAGTATTATTTTCAAATTTGTGCGCGTACATTGACAGTAAGTTGATATACAGACATAACCTTGACACAACAAATATACTTCCGAGTGATATGTGCGGGATTACCGAACTATATAAGTACGATAGTGTATAATCCCGGTCGTACTCGCGTGTGTTGTGATAATAAACAGGGAGTACAATATTTTATTTAGATAACTTTGATTTTCAAAAATAATATTTTTGAAATAGACATTTTGATACTACGCGAGTCATTACTAGCGCAGCATCAAACTTATAATGGAATTATTAGAATTTCAAGAAATGTCAATTTTTACTTATTAAAATATTAAATAAATATTTTAATTAATTTTCATAATTATAAGAAGTATGTTTAAAGTAATAATCACTAATTACAAGAGTTAACGTTTAGACACTCTTTTGACTAAACTTGTTTTGAATATTTCGATGTTGTGAAATAAATAACATTAACTTACGTAAAAAGTATAAAGCAATTTTAATAGTAACATGTTAAAAGGTTACTAATATTATGTTCAGAAATATAAATTAAGAAATATTAACCATTAAGAAATCATTTACTGTGATAGTATTACCTGTGCTAGCTAACCTCAAATTGGTAGCGGTAGCTTATTAATATAACTGTTGCATCTGTTCTCAAATAGTTTCCAAACCAAATAGAAATCATATCAAGAGTTTTTTTTTGTATTTTATTAATTTTTTCTCTTGAAAATATAATTTATCAAACTCATTGTTGAAAATAAAACGATACATTGAAACTGTACAAGCCACGAGTCTGATGCTTGCTATAGAATTTTATAAGGTGCGTGCGCATCCAAGCGTACGATAATTACATACTTACCATACATATGGTATTAAATTTCATTGTTTTATATTTATTCGTTATTTTTTAACCATTGTTCAATTTTATTAATTCTATTAATATTACATCTTGACACTGATATCATGTATCCTCAAAGAACCTAACAACCTGATAATATATTAACAAGAAAACATAACCTTCTAAGTTCAAATTATTGTACTAAAGACAGGACTACCAGCATTTAGCCTGGACAGAGTTTTATGTTAAAATTAATCAATTGTAATTATTATTTAAAGGGTTATTAGCCAAATGATTGTTAATTATTTTTGAAATTTGCCATTTTAAAATTGTTAATAAACCTTCACTTATTTACCTATGAACAAGAGTATCATTTCAAATATAAATTAAATTATTTCTTGTAAATCAGTTCTACCAAAGGTGGCGTAAGAATTCAAACAGAGAGTAATTTAAAGTATTACCTTTATGTGCTAATTCATTCATATTGTGTGTACTAACTGTTTTTAAATATTCAAATTGAATATTTGTGTGCATTTTAAATGTATGTATTTCAGCAACAACCGTCACAGAACAGGACTGAAACAGATACTTGTGGTAAGTGAGGGAGGCATACAACAATAAAAGTGCGCGAAACCTATTTAAATCGAAAGAGTGAATTATCCATAGACACTTATACAGATTAAACAATCACACTAATAACTCCTAATAATTATAATTGGAGCAGTTTTTATAAAAACAACATAATAGCAGATACCGGAGCGTATCTGCAAGCACACTACACATCACTAAATATATACTAGTATTACTTATCCTTTAACAAGTTGACGAACCCAATTTGGGGCAGAATTGATAGAAGATCACACTTCAATACTACTATATATACTGAAATATATACTTGTTCTATAACAATATTGAATAAAAAAATAATTAACTTTGGTACTTAGTATATTATTTATAACCTCTTTTTTATATGTGTACAAAACAAAAGCATAAAAAGTAAAGACGTAAGAAAACATATGGCGTGAAAGACGTATATGTGGCGTGTCTCCCGCTAAGGAAAATACTGACGTAGAACTTTACTCACAGGTTAAAAACATTAAAGTTTATTAATTTGATTTTATCTAATAACAGGTGTATTTTGTTCTAAAATAATGAGCGAGTTCTGAAGGTCGGAGTGCTTACTAGTTTAATTTCTTCCGTTTAGGGTGCAAACTTTTATTCCATACTACGTCCATCATCTATACTTTTGAAACAGATGCAGTACGAAGTACGATTAGGAAATGCAGTAAATCGTCTCTTGACGTTGGTGTTCGGTTTTTTAAAATCACGGCATTAATTAAAATGACGCAAAACGAGACCGCTTGTTGCCATAAGAAACAATTCTGAGACGTTTAATTCTAAAAAACACAAAACATTTTAAAGAAATACACGATATTTGCATGTAACATAACGTATTATTAATATTAAGTACATGAATAATTGTAATGAATTTTGGAATAGGCCTACAACACACATACACAATGTTGTACATTAATCTAAGTTAAACAGTTTCACCTTCGCTTACACGGAATCGCACTCCACTGTATAGTAGCCCTATAGGTGCTTCACCCGCTGCTGCATAGCAATGGACTGCTGCTATTTTGCTGCGTTTTATTTATTTTATTTTTTTTGTAGATTGTCTGGTAGCGATTCGATCGAAATTGAAAGTATTTCGGATTACAGATTTACACGTAGAAGACCAAGGTGGTGGTTTTTATGGAGCTGAATACATAATGAACAAAAGTTGTTGTAGATGGTACTGTCTGTTCTGGAGCAGGTCAGTAATTTTGAGCAGCTGGACTATAATGTATCTTACATTACAATGACTTTGTGAATAAGGTACATAAATTCAACTGTATGTGCTGGCCGTCATGAGAACTACAGTCAACAAAGAAAAACCACGCCTGAAGTTTTAGAATGTGATGGCTCTCCCCACACTTCTCGATGGGTCTGAGAATTGGATTTTAACGAAATCGCAGGCTAGTCCTATTCAAGCGGCCGAAATCAAATTTCTCAGGCACGTGGCAGGATATACTCTTCAAGATCGCAAAAGAAATGTCGATACACGGCAGGAACTGAATATTATGAGTATACTCGGTAGGATTGGTTAATATAAAATGATTGGAACATCTTAACCGAATATATGACTACCGCATGCCCCAAAAAACTACTGAATTGTAAGTCGAAAGGACGGAGAGGTGTGGGAGGTCCGAAGAAGCATTGGAGTGAGCAGCTTTAGTCTATCTGGTTGGCACCGGAACAAACCACTTTTGGTTTAATCATCAGTGAAAAAGATGATGATTTTCTGGTAGCACGTTGTGTTGAACTTACGAGAAGCGTTCGCGACCCGTGTCTTCGCCACCCAATATCTGGGAGCCTTCCTCGAAAAACTAAATTGGATTTGCCCCTCTTCGGTCGTCACCTTTATAGCGATTTATTTTAGTCATCCAGATTTTGCGTAGTACATAGTCACTGACACGTCCTTCCTCATCCGATCCAAGCACTTCTTCGATGTTTTCTGTGTTTTCACTATCTGGTAATCTGCCAGTTTGTAATCTGTAATTTACTTAAAATTTGTTGATATAATGAGATGAATACAGTGGCATGGCCTTTATGTAGGCTGCCGTTTAGGCGGGCAGGCATTCATATCGCTAGTGGCTCTGATAAGTAACATAACTGGCGACTTTTCTATTACTGCCAGCGCCCGCTTATCTTCTCTCGCTTATCTTCAGTAACCCTCCACCGTAAAGAATCTTGGCTACGCTGTTCGACGAATATAATAAATTTTTTATAAAATTTTTCTTTTTTTGTGTAATACATTAAAAGTAAGGAGCCCGGGAGCTTAGTGGTCAACGTACTCGTATCCAAAACGGGGACGTTGCGGGTTCGAATCAATCAAATCGTTTTCTGGATGCAACGTCCAGTCAGACTTTACGATACAGATGTATTAGGCGATCTTTAGCAAACAAACTGATGTTGTCTTCACCCATACACTTTAAGCAGGTTATTCACCCCCTATTGGTGGGATGAACACTGTATCGTTTCTTTACAGTACAACCAGAACAGAAAAAAATATCTTTGCACAAAGAGTTGTTATACAGAGTATTGTGCAGTCATTTGTTCGGTGTATAGCTAAGTGTCTCAAAACTGAACTATATTAATTAGTTTACGATTACCAACATTTAATTCTGTCAATGACGAGATTTTCGTGTACACTATATAAATATGAAACTGCAATACCTTACCTTGTCTACAACATAATGTTGACTGTTGACTATAATGAATATTTTTTGTTCATTGATATTATGCGAGAGAACTACCACATTCACAGAATATAGTAATCGTTGATAGAACAGTTCAGTACTACATTACCGTGTATTTGTATCTGTGGAATATGAATCTGACTTTTACAATTTAGAATTATTTGAGCAGATCGTAAGTAGACTGAACATGATAACGGCATTCTACAATTCTACAATGTTTAGCTCTGGACACTCCTCACAAACGGTATTCACTTAAAGACTGTATTCTTGCCTTTACTGATGGCTCGTTAACAGACTATAAATAGAGTACAGGAGCAGATGGAACGTGCACCGTATTCTTATTGTACCGTCACGTCGGCTAAAGGACTATAGATTGTGATGGAGAAATCCATAACAGCACTGGATAATTTACAAATAAGGTAAGATATGTGTGATGCGATAGTCATCCTCTCTGGATCAAAACCAGTTTACCCAAAAGCCGAAATGAAAGAGTTACACATTCTCGCTATTTATTCCTGTTAAATCAGTTGTTCTTCAGTGAATTACATCTCACTGTGTAGTTGTGGACAATGAAACTTCAGCTATTGTAGGCAGGGAAGGATCCCTAATAAGCCAAAAACCAAAAGCGAGACCACTAACCCTCTCCTCATCCAGACATTATAATCAGATCACACCAAAAACTAAGAATTATTTTTTTAGAGAAATGGAAACTTCTCTGCAAAACCCAGATCTTCTATGCAAAACAGCAATCGGAAATTCAGATTTTCTACAGGGCTTGAAACACCTCAACAAAATTGGTATTGTCCCCTCACCAAAATGCATCTTGTGTAACGAAAAGGATGACGAACACTAGAATCTGCACAGCAGTCAAGGGAGCGAAGTTCTGGAGAGCGAGGCCTCTAATGGTTTTGGTGCCAAACGCAACACATTAAACAACAACATCACTGTGTATAAAATACTGGGAAGTGACAGTTTGTCCACGTTCTTTTTTACGAGATCAAAGAGGTCGAGACCAACTTCAAATGACAGACAGGTCTTCTGGCTCTTTAACGGCTCATTTTTTGAAGAGAAAAGTGCGTATATTAACGTGACTTGAAAACACTATTGGAACAGAGAGAATTAATGAGAGTTGTTAAATCGACAGGAATTTCACATTGCATTAATCGCACTGATGGCTATATCAAAATGTTTATTGTAGTAGAGAGAATTATCGTTATATCGATAGTCGATGGACGGAGAGTTCACTGCGTAGTAAGGCCAGCGTGTGTAGTCTGTTGAGCCATGTCACGCTTTGTCCAGATGAATTCCAAGGTATTTAGTCTCATTTTCCTCAATAATAATACATTAATTAGTTCATTGTGACTGGTGTAAGCGTCCCTCTTGAATGTAAATATAATGTGCATGGTGGCCATGGATGTTAATATAACTGGATGCCCGACAGGGCGCTCTCTAGTGAAGCAAATCTGAGATCACGGCAGCCATATTTAAAGCGGGCAAAAAAAGGTAAACAGACGTGGAGTTAGGTTGATTTGTGCGGACCTTTTGGAGTGTAAATTGATTTAATGCTTGCTTGACTTGTGACTTCGAAAAGAATACAAAATACGAAACTAACATACAAACAACATATCTTCCAACATAGAAACTAAAAGTCTTTCAGCATAATCTGACACGTAATTATATGAATAAATAACCGAACAATGTCTACAGTCAGATCTAGCTAAACAGTCGTCTAATTGCTTCTGCGTTACAGTATAAAATTATTACATCTCACTCCATATAACAACAAGGTGTACACAAACAGAAGGTATAGTCCCATTTCTCCCAGATGCCAAATGTTTAGCAAACGCATGAAATCAAAGTCGAGCGAAATGGCTTATAATGCAAACAAGATTTATTTAGTCACAGAATACAACCAAATATGTAATTAAATAAGTTTAGTTATAATCGAGTTTCCATTGATTTTTGACGAATTTTGAAAATCACAGAGTTCTAATTAATTTTATTCAGTAGTGGAATTTTTAATTTCTTACAAATCACGATGTTGGCCAGCAAAACCTAATGCCCAAGTTTTATGGTAATCTATGGCTAACACTTACATTCATTGTCAATAAGTTTACACATAAATTCTGTTTATTATCATTATGTACTCTCTTATAAAAGCCATTATTAAAAAACACCAGTTGTGAATGAATAATCAAAAACCTGTAAAACTATTAATAACCATTTTACTGGATTGGCCACATTTCAGAGAACAAAGTAAGGATACCAGCATACTGGGTTAGATTCTGTGTGTTTTTCTTGTTTTATTTTGAATATCATTTTTGAAAGGAAGAAAGCAGCTTATTTTATATAGATTGATGATAATAATAATATAATAATAATAACAACAACAACATCAGTTAATAATGGCTTTTTCTGGTGGTATGCAGTACTGGCACATTTTTAAGCCCAAGTTTCTCAAGATTTATAATTTCAATTATCTCTATAGAATTTTCCAAACTTTTACATCGATCTACCACCCCCGGATTTGAACTCGCGAGTTCCTGGTGAGTACCGGTACCTTTTCATACAGATAAATAGCCCTAATAATAATGAAAGTTGGAAATGCAGCCTTTTATTTCTAATTCTTCGTTGAGAAACTTTTGTTTTTAAATTTCATTTTACGTTCCCATAACACTATGATCCCACGGTGTCGGCTAATAAATTCTTTGATTACGAGTGGAAATAGCAAAAGATTTAACAGGTAAGTGAGAATTACCATTCGGGCTGATGGGTTTGACAAAAAATCGTAATATTCAGGACGTACCGTAGCATGTATTTATCATCAAAAAATAATTAATTGTCGCGTAATTAATGGCACAATTATGTACCAGTTGTATAGGTAGAACTGTGGGCTCGAGATCCCTTACCCGGGTTAAAGATGGCGGCGTGACGTCACACTTGCTTCAGCTCTCGCAAGCATACAGGGTTGGCAGTCGGGCATCCAGTTAGTATATAAACATCCATGATGGTGGCACTAGCTTTGATTTCACGATCGACTAATGCGACTCCCCGCTGTACCGAGTGCTTAGGGCTTGATACGCCAACCAGTCATCAGTTACTCAGTCTTGTCAAGGTGATTTAGGACTCTAAGTAGCGAAAAGCATTGTCGAGCGATACCAGAATGACTGAGGGGTAGGGTGAAACTTTCTCTAGGGTGTTAGATTGTCAGGATCGGTGGTGTTTGCGGACTTCGTTCCTTTTTAATCGGATGCAGTGGGTTCTAGCTTAGTAAGATATTTAGCTAATTATTTGGTTGATACTGGTATCGCCGCGGTCGGAGGTGAACCAATGGCGACGCAACTGGTTGGCAACCTCTATATATATCTCTGACGCATGGCCCCCACATGGGGGGGGCTGCCGCAACTGTGGGTGCAGGGCCCGGACCCCCGGGGGGCCCGGGCCTAGCCATAATTATTTTATTTTTTTTTAAATTTATTTTTAGAGAGAATATTTAACGGTTTCGAAGATAAATAAATTCGAATATATAATTATGACAAAGGCAAGTTTCGTAAAATAATATTATTCCTAAATTCTATGTTAGTTACAATTTAATTAAGTGTGTTTGTACTAGTTACTTTTGTTTACATATAACAGCCGGCGCGGGCCTAACACACTCCCTCTACCTTCCCCTTCAACCAGGCACCTCGCCGCCCCTACTTCCCCCGCCACGGCTAATCGAGCTTTATCTCTCCGCTTTGTTCTAAAAATTGACACTTCGCATACGTTCGTCAGTTCGCTCAGTCCTCAGTTAGCCTCTTGATGCTGTTTGACAAGTACTGAACTGTTTAATTTTTGCGCTCTACTCTGCTCTACTTTTATTATTGACAGGTAATGATGTTAAGCAAAAATATATTTAAACAGTTAATGCTGTTTGTTTACAACGATAGCTGTCTTTTGCGTTAGATTGTTTTTCATTGCAGTATTCAAGAGATAAGAATACTGTGAGGCAGGTTACACACTGAAGTGGCCATTGGCTCGTTTTTGTTTATATTTTGTTTCTTTTTTTGTTTATATTTTGTTTCTTTTTTTGTCATGCATGCATGATTTGACCCTTGTGGTTTCCATGCTTTTTATTAAATAAATAAATTATCTTTCTAGTATTGTTTTTGTTTACATTTGGCATAAAAATTGAACGAGTGCTCGCAAATAAATTTGAATTTTGTGACAAAAGAAATTTAGATCGTAGCTACATATTATCACGGAATCGATTTTGTTACAAACAAAAAAATTACAGCAAATTTTTACATAAAGGTTAAAACAGCATTGGCCACCATCGTCAATTTAAACATATTCTATAGATAGTGGGATATGTACAACAGAAAGCTGAAAAGATATTAATATTTATATGTATGCTTATGCTTAGGTTCGAAAAAACATTAAATCTTGTTATTATTATTTTATCCGTCGTGTTTTGTTTTAGGTTCACACACTCTTATGAAAAAATAATAATTTAAGATGGCATCAAGCTATAAACATAAATCTGGAGCTTTGAAAAGAAAGCTTCAGAAAGAAAAATTAGAACAATCCGCTAAAGGTCGCCAGGATATTAAGAAATTTTTCAAGAGGAATGAACAAGAAGAATTGCAAGAATTTCAACCGGGTTTTATGGCAGAACCTACATCAGCCCCTCAGACTAAACCTTCTTCAAACCAAGATGCTTCTACTCCTACTGTAGGCCTATCTCAAGGAGGTAATGACAAATGTGCTGGTGCTGATCCAAATCTTAGTAAGGATACTGATGATGGCAGTAAAACCCCAGCCACTCAGACTCACCCTTCTTCAATCCAAGATGGTTCTACTCCTACTGTAGGCCTATGTCAAGCTAGTAATGACAAATGTGCTGGTGCTGATCCAAGTCTTAGTAAGGATACTGTTGATGACAATAAAACATGTAATTTTGACGATCCTAGTCCTAGTACGTGGCCACCGGTGATGAGTGATAAACTACGGCAGGAAATAATATCGTGCTACGGTGGTTTTTCAGCTTTTCAGGCCAGTTCAAAATCCTTTCCAGCTGACCCGTCAGGAAAACATTTCCCTGAAACATTGTTGTACATGAAAACAGAAAACAGAGCATGTAAACCAATTTTACGTGATTGGTTAATGTGGAGTGAAACGAAAAACAGCATTCATTGTTTGCCTTGTAGCATATTCTATTCAAACCAAAACAAAAGTAAACTTGCAAAAGAAGGGTTTTCCCCGGAAAAACAACCATACAAACGACTATACAAAATATTGTCAAAGCACGAAAGAAGCTCTGACCACAGAAAACACTACCTAGAATGGAAAAGTCTTCAGATATCATTGAAAGGACATGGAGTCGACAGTAATCTGCAACAGATTATTAACTGTGAAGCAACAAGATGGAAAGCTATACTTCAACGAATTCTGGACACTACATTATTCTTAACAAGTAGAGGTTTAGCTTTCCAAGGTGAAAATACCCAGATCGGCGATGTTCACAATGGAAACTTTTTAGGAGTGTTAGAGTTACTAGGGAAATACGACGAAGTAATTCGTGAACATTTAGCCAAGATTAAAGAAAATCAATTGAATAAAAAAAGTATGATAGGTCAAGCTCACTATCTCTCATGGTACTCGCAGAATGAATTTATTTCTCTCTGTGGCAAAAAACTATTGAAAACTATTCTGCACCAACGAGAAGAGTCTGTCTTCTATGGGATTATTGTTGATGCCACTCCTGACATTTCCCATCAGGAGCAGAATGTACTAATTCTACGGTACGTTTTTCAAAATGAAGAAAAAAATACATTTGAAGTATGTGAAAGATTCATTGAATTCATGAATTTTAATGGGAAAACAGGTGAGGTAATAACTGACGAATTACTGTCTACTTTAGACAATATTGGAGTCCCACTTCCCGACTGCCGAGCTCAAGGATATGACAATGGCTCTAACATGCGTGGACACACTAAAGGTGTACAATCAAGAATACTTGAAAAAAATCCGTCTGCTATTTTTTCTCCCTGTGGAGCACACTCCCTCAACAGAGTTGGTGTAAATGCTGCAAAACTGAACCATGACGTATTGACATTTTTCGGTAACATTGATAGTTTCTATTCTTTGTTCTCCAGTAGCCCTGGCCGTTGGGAATTATTGAAGCAACACGTTCCTTTGTCTTTGCAAAGCCTTTCCGAGACTCGTTGGAGTGAAAGAATTCAAGCTGTACGACCGATCGTCAAACATTATCCTTCGATTCTCAGGGTTTTGGACCTGCTTCTGGAAGAAAATGATTTGCCTGCATTGACACCAGCAGCTAGAAACATTGCTTTGGCGTTGAAGAGGTACTTTGGGTCTTTTAAAGGCCTCTTGACATCATCGTTTTGGCACAAGATCTTAGCCTCCATTGATCAAAGAAATGAGATCATACAAAGGAAAGGAATTTCCTTAAACACTGAAACTCAACTTATTAAAGACTTGTTGTCTGAATTGCAGGCTCTAAGGGATTCATGGGAAACCATCCTCAACGAAGCAAAACACGTCGCCGAAGCAGTTGGTATTATACCTGAATGTGAATTCCCTCTCAAAAGAAAATCCAGTGTTCCAGAAAGCACGCCAGAGCAACTTCAGCAACAAGCTTCACAGGATTTCAAATCGTCAGTTGTCTTCCCTGTTTTGGATTTTATAATGGCTGATTTGAAAACCAGATTTGCTAGCTGTAAAGAAATTTGTGAACTTTTTGCTCCAGTTTTAGCATTCATGGATCTAGACAAGGAGGAGCTGAAGCTTAAATCTGCCAATCTGGTCGCATATTACCCTTCAGACTTTGCTGACTCAGAAGCTCTCTTTGAAGAAACTCTTCATATGAAGAATGTTTTTGTAACAGTGTTCCACTCGGAAAAGGACCCGTTAAAGCTTTTGAACTCTATAAATGAAAAAAACCTCCAGCCCATTTTCTTGAACTTTTGTACAGCTATTAAACTTTTTTGTATTATTCCAGTGACAGTATCAACGGCTGAGAGGTCTTTCAGTAGATTGTCAAATTCTTTAAAAACTTGGCAAAGAAGCACAACTGGACAAACCCGATTGAACCATCTCGCAATTTTGGCAATTGAAAATGAGTTAGCCAAAACTGTCGACTTCTCAGATGTTATAACTGAATTTAGTGAAAAGAAAGCTAGGAAAGTTATATTGAAATAAAGTATTTCAACTATCAGTGGCTCCTATCTTAGTAATGTTTTAGTTTTAACTGTTAATTTTAATTGCTTAGCTCCTATCTTTCCCATAATGTTAATCTTATTATTTTGTCAATAAAGTTTGGTTTTTAGATTGAAATGGTAGCCTTAATTATTCTTTCCATAAATGACCAGTTTAAATAAAATTTGTGTAGTATTAAAATACAATAAAAAAAATTAATTTTTGAAATACAGCATACCATCCGAATACACGAAGGGGGGGGGGCGAGCCTGATCCTGGTTGCAGGGCCCGCAATCGAATGTGGGGGCCATGCTCTGACGAAAAATGAATTAAAATGAATATAATAACTTTTGTATCTACGTATATGATTGCTGGTACGATGTTTAGAGGAAGTGTTACGAGCCCTCTGTAGTCCTGTCGTGTAGTACCTATTCTCAATCATTTCCTGCGTGCTCCAGTGTGCACTGTAAATTGTGTTGTCTAATATTAAGGTAAGCAGACATAGAAGCATACAGTGGGGGATCAACATTCACCTTGAACAGCTAGAGTTTGCAGATGACCTGTGTTTGCTGGCGCAGAGATCTACCCATACGGAGATTTTCAGTGGTTTAAAATTTGAATCACAGCATTTGAGAATGCGGATTAACGCCATCAAAACAAAGGAGATAAGAATCGACCACAGCAACCATAATAGGCTAGCCCTGGGTGACAGATAGATTGAACAGGCCACAGAGTTCCTGTATCTTGGCCATAGTAGGATTGGACAGAGGGCAGCGTTGCATATGCACAGTAGAATCTGCGTCTTGTACGACGATCTTCTGCTGTTTCGCAGAAAGCTAAATTAAAGACCTTTGGTCCCAAAGATAAATTCATGGTATTATGTGGATGGGAGATGTGGAAATTGAGCAGCACCAGCACTTGTAAGTTTCAGGTTCATTTAAATAAATGCTTACGGGCCATTGTGAGAGTATAGCGGCTCCCAGTGGCTCGTGAGAGAATACTAACCAGTGCTCAATCGAACAGCAGATAAGGAGGGTGGGGACTGTGTTGGATCGGTCACACTCTTAGTCAGTCCCTTGTTGAGACAGTAAAACAAGCTATAGAATAGATCCCTGCAGTAAGCCGAAGAAGAGGGTGATCAAAGATTACATGGCGCAAACAGTGGAAATGGAGGTTGCGAATAGCACGTGAGAGGAACAAAGCTTCGAACCCGGTGTACACGCGGATGCAGAGCGTCAAGGGAACAACAAAAAGAAGAATTAACATGCTTGTTTTAGTTCATTACGAATATTTCGATTCGTTGGTATATATTATTTACCACTAAGAGAGGTTCCCGAAGAAGGTGATCTCCAATGAAGCCCGAGGATGAAGGAGTATCGAACGTCATTAGGACTCAACTATATTCGAAGAAATGGAAGAATTAGAAGAAGAAACGTTTTGATCAGCACGGATTGATGGGATAAGATCAACAGAGAGACGACGAAATGCAGAGGCCTAAACAAAGCCAAGATAAAACTCTGGTATTCATAAACATAAGTGTTGCGTACGTGTACGTGCTATAATCACTAAAATAACAGTAGTAGTTAGCTTACGAAACACGCACGATCCACACAAATTAACTGATAACAAATATGACATTCCTAGACGGTTACTGGATCTGTCCAGAATTTCTGCAGCTCACTTTTTATACGGTCGAACATAATCTCTCTCTCTCTCTCTCTCTCTCTCTCTCTCTCTCTCTCTCTCTCTATCTCTCCCCCCCTCCCCCTCCCCCTCCCTCCCGTCACCGCGTTCTGTCACTTTCTTACTGTAAAATGTGTTTGTACGTGTCCATGATTTTAATCGCGTCTCTTTTTATTTTTTTCATTCCACATGTGGACTACAAATATGTCTTTTGCATTCGGCAGATTCCTTTCTACATAGCACTACGTAACAAGACATAACTTAAAAAATGTTAAAAAGAGGTTCTGGACCACTGTTGTTCAGTTCAGTTTTTTCTACTAATGACGCATTAAATTGTACAAATCACTGTTTTCACATTAAATTAGAGGATATACACACATCAAGGACATATTAAATTTAGAAGATATATACTGCAAGTTTTTCAGCAAATTCACGTAGTTGTGACAATTCACTTTCAGTATATTTGAGTGTGTTTAATGTATCAGCATTGCTTGCCATTCTTCTTATCTTAGATGTTAAAATATATTATCACTTAACCAATGAAGCGAGTTCTCAGTTTTAACTGGACCGTTTGGCATTTCTCTGTCTGTTTGGAGTGTGTCGTACAGTATCTTAATGTATCACCCGATTTTTGAAAAACCTACCATACAAGATCATACTTTTACACCACAGACCCCTAATGTTGTTTAGGACTGGCCCAAATTTAGTGTGAGGGAGACGAAAACATCACCGGTCACAAAAATCCATGTTTGCCAAATTAAAGAGAATTTTAGCGAAAATCTGAATATAGTGTTTCGTTTTGGAAATTTCAAAATTTAACGAACCACGACACAAAAAAGGGGATCAACGAATATTTAAATTTAAAAAATGCATTCCGGGGTATCAGATTAGAGGGAATTTTAACCCAGATCCGAAAGTAGTGTTTGCCGTGACATTTTCTTATATTAGGAGCATCACAAGTCAAAAAAAAAATAATAATTTAAAAAATTAAAAAACACGACTGCCAAAAAAATAAATGAATAAATAAAAAATAAATTGATAAAAACACTAAATAAAAATAATATTTATTAAAAATCACAAAATCTAAATAAAGTCGATTTAAAAAGCCAAAAACAAGGTATTGAAATTCAGCTCTGATCAGATTTAACGAAAATGTTATGAATGATTAAACGCATAGTAATTTTATTAGATTTAAATTACTTTTCGATGTTGAATATATATCAATGCATCATATGAAGACTACAATTATAAAAAATATTGCTGATAAAATTTTGCTCTTCAATTTTAATTTTCAATGCAGTCGGGGGCTGTTTCTAAATAGATTAGTTCTTTTCATTAAACAGCCCCCAACTGCATTGAAAATTAAAATTGAAGAGCAAAATTTTATCAGCAATATTTTTTATAATTGTAGTCTTCATATGATGCATTGATATATATTCAACATCGAAAAGTAATTTAAATCTAATAAAATTACTATGCGTTTAATCATTCATAACATTTTCGTTAAATCTGATCAGAGCTGAATTTCAATACCTTGTTTTTGGCTTTTTAAATCGACTTTATTTAGATTTTGTGATTTTTACTAAATATTATTTTTATTTAGTGTTTTTATCAATTTATTTTTTATTTATTCATTTATTTTTTTGGCAGTCGTGTTTTTTAATTTTTTAAATTATTTTTTTTATTTTATTCCTTTTTGTGTTTAAAAAGAGTATAATGGGAATGTGCAGTGTGTGCGTGCGTATGTGTGAAGTGGAAAAAAAATTTCAATTTTTACATAGTTTTATTTAGAAACTTTATTATGTACATAGTATAATTAGCGTATGAACTTATAAACTTATAAATATAGTATAACTTTATTTTATATACTATTATATAACTAGTATAATACAAACATTTCGATAAATTGTTTTATAAATTATATAATTAACTAAATAATTTCATTTATTAGAAATGATAAAGAAAAAGCTTTGGTCTACAGATTTCTGAGTCGATTTAATTCCTCAAGTGAGTTTTTATCGTGCGGTTCATGCAACAATTTTCGTGGATCCAGACAACTTATTGCTAATCCCTCTAATGTTTCACACGACTTAGTGCGACGTATGCCTGACCCTTGGCAAAAATATTACTACTCAAATCAATGACTGCTTTGTCTAAAGTAGTGCCTTGGAGTTTATGTACTGTTATACAGCCCAACACAATATTAATGGCAGCATACATCGTTCTACTTTGCCCTGGCCTTGCAAAGCATCATATTCAACAGTGGTGGGCTCTATCTTTACTCCAATACCAGCAGTATTTCCCCTAATTGATCTGTCATCAAATTCTACAAATACGGCTTGTGGAAGCTCACCAGGTTGAAGCTGATCTCGACGTAGTGCAGGCCACTCAATTTTTCTAATGATGCCTATTGCTCCGTTGACCAGACCATGATTAACATTAATGTTTTTTCGCAACATTACCCTAGTTCCGACTCCGATTACTAAAGAGTTTGGAATACCTCCAGTTTTGTTTGGATCCGTTGGTATGAAGTCTTTCTTTAACTTTTGTCCGCAGTTCTTAGCTTCGACAGACACATCCACCGCTGCAATATCGTAAACTTTAGATGATGTTTTCAACTTTTCAGTCATCATAGCATTATATTCTTCTACCTGTTTAGTGGTTGGGAAAATACGCAGACACTCGCCATCAGCAAACTCATCTGTCAAAGGAACTCTTCGACGATCTAAAATTTCTAGCTGCTGCATGGTGAGTTGGCCGACTCGTATATTATTTAGAATGTCTATAAAAGTAGTGTTGTTAGCTTGCCGCATATTTTGAGGTAATTCACAGAAACTAAACAGTGTCCACAAATTAATTTCAGCTGATAAGTAATGAGGCTGGTTGAAGCAGTAGGTACCACCAACTGGTTTTGATACAGGTGGCAACTGCATTAGATCGCCAAACAAAATAATGTTGATACCCCCGAAGAGAGCATCATTCATTTTAAGCTGTTGCAACCTTAAGTGAATATTTCTTAGGGTAGTATAGGGTACCACTGAGATTTTGTCAATGATTAGCCAATTAATATGCTTCCACCTTAGCCGTTCCCTTTGAAGACGCTCATCAGTAAGAGGGCGAAGAGCTGTCACCTTGCCTTTTTCGATAGGAAGGGCAAAAGTAGAGTGCAAAGTGCTACCTCCAATCAATCTTGCAGCGACACCTGTGGGTGCTGCTACCGTAACAGCTCTGCTTGCAGGTAAATGAGAAAGACGGCGAATCTGTTGTACAATAATTTTCAGAGTAAAGGTTTTGCTGGTGCCTGCTCCTCCAGTAACGAACACACGTAATGGCTCAGTATTATTTTCACTTGGAAGCAATCTGCCTGAAAGCATTTTGAACAATTGGGGCTGCTGAAAATTCATTAAGTTTACTGCTGCGGCATATTGTTGATCCGTCATTTCATGTATTTCAGGTTCACCATATTTCGCAGAGAGAAATATATATAGCAAACCAATATATATATATATATATATATATATATATACACTTTCAGATCAGCTGTTCTCTGTTTCTCACAGATTGCACATATATACTCTCACACAATAGCGCGCTAACATAGTATTAGTGAACGTGGTCTTAAATCGCGAGCACTATCTGGAGTGAACTTTACAGAATACCTTCCACTAGCGCCACCTGATGGACCAATAAACGAACAAAAAAAATCCTTAGAACCGATCACTTGTATTCACTTCCGGTCAAAACCGGAAGTCAACTCATGGTGATATATAGCCTATGACACTTCTGGTGAAGTAAGGAATCCATCGAGCCATCGAACATCAAAATCGGTAAAGCCGTTAAAAAGTTATAGTGGAACAAACATACATACATACATACATACCCTACCACTGAAAACATAAGTTTTACATTACCACTCCTTTTTAGCAGTCGTGTAATAAAAATCAAAATTTAAGAAAATCTTAAAAGTTTGTGTGGGGTATCAAGTTATGAAGAATTTTTTCAATATACAAACAGGTGTCTTTAATAATATGACAAAATTAATATATTTCGAAACCCATTACAAATTTTGGACCGCTCTCAAAATCTTTGTATTCCACGTTTGCAACAAACATTTACTTATTTTTTATCACTTAGGTATTTGTGAAATGTATTAGATGTAGGCCTATAATGTCTGTAGGAAGGTAGCAACATACAGAAACTTACAAATAGAACTAAATTGTTCGTGTTTTAAGTACTATGGTTATAAATTTTTTTTTTATTTATTATAATGCAGTTTTACAATCTACTCATTTCACAGAGTAATAAGTAAAAGTGATGTACAAGTCGTCACTTGAGGTGGGAACCATCCAGCGATGATTACCACGTTCACCGGGTCAGGTCATCTGGCCACTGTCTCTTCAGCCTTCTTACATCCAGTGTGGATTGAGGAGCTCGTTGATCAGGTTATTGCTGTGTCCTATGTTGCGGGTCCTGTACTTAGCGGCGTGCATCTTGATGACATCAGAAATGTATGGAATGTTGAGGTCTTTGTGAAGAGTATAATTAGAGATGAACCAGGGAGCATTCATTATGCAGCACAAGATTTTTGACTGAACTGTCTGCAGAATCTTTGTGTTGGAAGGTTTAGAGCAGCCCCACAATTCTATACCGTAAGTCCAGATTGGTCTGAGCACAGCTTTATATATGATGAATTTGTTTGTGAGAGATAGTTGAGATTTTCTACCTATGAGCCAGTACATTTGCCTAGCTTTTAAGTTGAGTTGATGTTTCTTAGCCTGAATGTGGGCTTTCCATGTTAATTTGTCGTCCAAATGCAACCCCAGGTATTTAACTTCTGATTTTATAGGTATGGGGGCATCGTTTATGGTGACTTGTGGACAAGAGCTACGTTTCATGATGAAGGTTATTTGAGTGGATTTTGCAGAATTAACTCGGATCCTCCACCGCTGGAACCAATCTTGCAGGAGGTAAAGATGGCTTTGCAGTTTCTCAGAGGCTCGTTCCGGGTTGGGATCTACTGCGAGGATAGCGGTATCATCAGCGAAGGTGGCGGTGGTAGTGTAGTCTGTCACAGGTAGGTCAGCAGTAAATATAAGATATAAGTATGGCCCCAGAACGCTGCCCTGAGGCACTCCCGACTTTATAGGAGAGATAACTGACACAGTGTCTTCGATTTTGATTTGGAAGTGTCTATCTTGCACATATGATTTCAACAGTAAATATAGTTGATCAGGAAGTTGTTTCTTCAGCTTGTACAGAAGGCCCTCATGCCAGACTTTATCAAAAGCCTGCTGAATATTCAGGAAGACAGCTGCGCACATCGTCTTCTTTTCCAGGCTATCCCTAAATTTGTTCACTATGCTGTGGCATTGCTGCACTGTAGAATGTTTTTCTCTGAACCCAAATTGGTGTTCAGGGATCAGGTACCTAAAGGGCACTATTTGTTTTAGTCTGGTCAGGAGAAGTCGTTCAAATATTTTTGACAAGAGTGGAAGAAGGCTTATTGGCCTGTAAGTTGTAGGGTCAGTAGGGGGTTTACCAGATTTTGCGACCATGATAATTTGGGCAAATTTCCATTGGATTGGAAAGTAGCACAGTCTGAGCATACTGTTGTAAATAGTTGTAAGTAGTACTAACGCTTTTTTGGGAAGATGTTTCAGAACTTCTCCAACTATTAAATCGTAACCGGGGGCTTTATGTGTCTTGGAATGTTTTATCTCCCTGAGAACTTCAGAGAATGCAAACGCTTTGATTGGAGGAGATAATTGGCAGGGAGCATCAAGGTAAGTTAGAATTTCTGAGTCATCAATTGCTGATGAGGTTGGGGTGAAAACCTGGGAAAGGTGATCTGCGAACACATTCACCTTATCTTCATTTGCTCGAGCCCAACTGCCGTCAGGTTTACGAATGGGGGATACTGGGATTACCGGTCGTTTGATTTTTTTTATCGCCTTCCATATTGAATGATCATGGGGTGTTAAACATGTTACGTAGTGTTCAAACGATGCGTTTCTGGCCTCTTGCATAGCTGCGCAAATTCTATGGGTGAGCCTATTGAGAATTGTTTTATACTGGGGGTTTCTCGTTCGTTGCCACTTACCGCGAGCTTGTCGTTTTTCTTGAATAAGTTGTTTGATGTGCAGAGGTATATTATGATAATCAGACAAAACTTTCTGGTGTAGCTTGCCATGCAGCATCCTGTAGTAGTTTAGTAAAGTATTGAACGGCTACTTCAATGTCTCTGGAATCTGTAAAGCGAAAGTTAGAGTTGATATTCTCATTGATAATGTGTTCAAATAAATCCCAGTTAGTCTGCTTAGTGCATAAAACAGGTGGAGGTTCCCTCCAGATTACATTAGTGCTTAATGTAATTATTATGGTGCTATGATCAGAGCTTAAGTCGAGATTTGGTTCGATTTTGGTATATAAGTGCGAGATTCCTTTTGTTATCGCAAAATCAAGAAGATCTGGAATTTTATTTAAGTCTGTGGGCCAATACGTAGGTTCTCCTGTTGATAAGTAGCTGAGATGAAGAGGGTGTATAGCTTCCAGTAGATTTCGACCCTTTGGTGTGATAAGCCTTGAGCCCCAGGCAGTATGCTTTGCATTCCAGTCCCCCGCTACAAGAAAGTGTGGTCCCAGAGTGGCGAAAAACTCTAGATATTCGTCCGTTGATATGGAATGGCGTGGTGGGCTGTATGTAGCTGCTAAAGTCAGGGGCCATGGAAGGGCGAGAACTTTAATGATTGCACTTTGGATTTTTGCAGTGACATGTGGCTCCATTACATAGTGATGAAGAGTATTTCGTATGATGACAGCTGAACCTGCGTGAGCTGAACCGTCAGGGTGGTTAGCATAGAATATGTTATAATGAGGCATTTTGAAGACTGTTCGATCCGTTGAGTGGGTTTCTGAAATTAGGAGGATGTCAATTTTATTGATATTCAGGAAGAGGATAATTTCTTGCATGCGGCCGGAAAGCCCATTCGAATTCCAGACAGCTATTCTTAGTGACGTGGTCATTGCTGAGGTATTCTATTTATGACTGTAGATAACAGGTTGAGGATAATGCTGTTTTGATTAATGAGTTGAGCGAACATAGTTTTCAACTCACTTAGGAAAATTGCCAGTTGGTCCATTACTTCCCTGTTAGTGGGGTTTGCGTGGCTGTTGCTAGTCAGTTGTGTCCTTCTACTTGAGCATATGTAGAAGTTTTATTTCGCGGTGGTGGTAGAGGGGATGGAGAATTCTGAATCACATTAGATTGTGTCTGTGGTGTAGCACTACTTAGCAGTTGTGGATTGCCCCTAAGTTTAGATCTTATCAGGTCTTGGTAGACAGAACACCCTTTATAATTGGCTGGGTGACTGCCATCGCATAGAGCACAGGTAGCAGGGGTATCCCTAGGTTTCTTGCACGTTTTAGTGTCATGAGATTTTCCACACTTTACGCAGATAAATGATTTTCTGCAGTAAGTTTTGGAGTGGCCATATTCCTGGCATCGTGTGCATTGGATTATTGTGTTTTTAACTCTTGGAGGTTCAACTTTAATTTTTGTATTTTGTAGATATTCCAATTTATATATTTCCTTATTGTTATCTTGGGGCTCAAGGTCTACAAAAAATAGAGGCAGTGGGTCCTTGGATTTCCTGTGTCTCGCGTTTATGATATTCCGAATTTTGTGGCCATATTTAGCTAGCTCGTCTTCAATTTCTTCTAGTGGCACTGAATAGTGAAGATCTCTTATGACAACACGGTAGGCTCTCTCATGTTTCAGCTGGTAGGTGTGATGGACTGTATTTTTTTTACAGAGTAGTCTAATTAATTTTCTGTAAGTGCCAACGGTGTGGGGGTGAATTTTAACTGTGTTGTTTGAGAGAGCTTTGCTGTGGTATGTTTCGTCTTCTGCAGCCGATGCCAGAAAGTCTGTCATTGCTTTGTAGTTCGTAACACCGTATATATAGATTGGCGGAGGCTTTGGTGTTTTCCGTTGATTGTTTTTATTAACGTTATTTGAGTTGCCAGAATCGTCATGCTTAAGAGACGTATCTATGTTGGACAAGGGATCGAATCTATTTGCTGTTTGAGTTAAGTAAATGCTTTTAGTTCCTGTAGCAGATCGTTTCCTTTTTTTAGAGGGGCGGTTAACTTGCTGCCAAGGCACGTTGTGTACGCAAGATTCATTTGCATTTCAGTTTCATTAGGTTCAGAGTAGGATAAGTCTTCACTTAATGAATCATAATCTACGTCCTCTTGGGAGTTCTGTGGCATGTTGGTAGGACAGCTGAATGGAGGTATTGCTTGGGCCATATTGGTATTAGTGGTAGTTAATGTTTGCGATGGCATTTGGTTCGGGAGTTGATTGCAGACATTAGGTGCCGGCATATTTGAGAAAGGATAACTAGTTTGTTGATGATATAGCTGCGGCATTTGTGACTGAAAGTGAGGTAAAGAATTACCTCTAAGATGAGTATTTTGTTGTTGATGCTCATAACTAGTGTTATAGTTCTGGCTACTTACATAGAAGTTTGGATTGTACGGAGTCTGAATATGTTGCTGATCAAGACCACCGCTGTTTGTTTGCATATTTACCTAATCTTGTAGCTGAGTGGATGTGATGTAGAACCAGTCCGAACCGAGTCACAAGCCAGATAACAAATGCAAAGAGTCAAATGCACTTGGCCGATAATCTGAGCCGCTAAGCACGACCGGGATAAATTGTAACCAACAATAATTATCAAAGTTTTAAGTACTCACTGAAAGCCCTGTTAGAACTTTGAACACAAAATAATATTATATCTGCATTGATTACGTAGCACAAGTCACTAAGAAGAGATAAACTATATTTAAACATAACATAACATAACAATACACGATAACAGCGCACAACAACCGTCTACACGGTTCCACGGCTAAATCGCGACTGGTTATAAATTTAACTTAAAAAATATAGTAACTTAAAAAAACTTAAATACAATGGAGTAGTTAGAAATTTTTAGAGTTTATTGTATGATTGTCAGATTTACAATTAATTGTTATTTTAGCAAAAACATAATAGAATAATCGAAGTTATGAAAAATGATCTAATTCTGAAACTTATCTAATAATAAATGTATTACGCTGGAAGTGGTGAACGAATTCTGCAACTCATGGAGCTTATTAGTTATAAATTGATAACTCTGATAGTGTTTATTATTATTACTATTAGGGAAGGAGACAAAAAGCTGACAAATACCAGCACAATATTATTTGTTGTAGCATAACTAATACATATCAAGTGAAAAATGACAGAAGCATACTACCAGATACCTATGGAATATGACCAGAAACATTCTTGTATACAAGTTTTGTCAAAAATATCATATATGTGTTATGTCATGTAATCCCGGGCTTTTTAAACCATTAGTCTGTGAGCGTTGACTGCGGCTGTGGTTGTGGCTGAAGGTCGCGCCGAATATTGAGGTCACGCTGTGACAGATCTCTGTCACGAGATGACCAGATTGTACAATGACGTAATAAAAAAACGCCACCTGTCAATTAGACCACAAAACACACACACGCAAGCACACAGGTTTCTGAGGTTTTAATAAAATCCAGATATAATACTTACCAGTGTTTCAAATTGACTGAATAAACTGATACGTATTGTCTCAAATGATTGAGTACTGGTGGTGGAACCAATTTTTATTTTTTATGTAAAAACTAGCGAGTACCCGGCATGCGTTGCAATGCCACTCAAAGAAAGAAAGTGTTTGTATATATATAATATATAAAGACTTCGTTCGCGTGGTCTTCAATTTAATGCGATAATATATTTAGAACAGAATCTATTTCATTGGGTTGCCATAGTAACCAGATCTAATAAGTTAGTTTTTTAAGACTCCAAAGGACCCCCCAGAGGATCGTATCGAAAAAAAAAACACCTGTCCTATGTTGGTTCTCCCGTTGCGTAAAATATTTGTGCCAAGTTTGGTTGAAATCGGTCCAGTGGTTTAGGAGGAGATGTGGAAGACCCCAAAGAACCCCCAAAAGAACCCCATCGAAAAAACACCTATCCTATGTTGGTTCTCCCTTTGCGTAAAATATTTTGTGCCAAGTTTGGTTGAAATCGGTCCAGTTGTTTAGGAGGAGATGTGGAAGACCCCAAAGGACCCCCAAAAGGACTCCCCGAAGTATCATATCGAAAAAACACATATCCTATGTTGGTTCTCCCGTTGCGTAAAATATTTGTGCCAAGTTTGGTTGAAATCGGTCCAGTGGTTTAGGAGGAGATGTGGAAGACCCCAAAGAACCCCCAAAAGAACCCCATTGAAAAAACACCTATCCTATGTTGGTTCTCCCTTTGCGTAAAATATTTGTGCCAAGTTTGGTTGAAATCGGTCCAGTGGTTTAGGAGGAGATGTGAAAGACCCCAAAGGACCCCCCGAAGGATCGTATCGAAAAAACACATATCCTATGTTGGTTCTCCCGTTGCGTAAAATATTTGTGCCAAGTTTGGTTGAAATCGGTCCAGTGGTTTAGGAGGAGATGTGGAAGACCCCAAAGGACCCCCAATGGACCCCGTCGAAAAAACACCTATCCTATGTTGATTCTCCCGTTGCGTAAAATATTTGTGCCAAGTTTGGTTGAAATCGGTCCAGTGGTTTAGGAGGAGATGTGGAAGACCCCAAAGGACCCCCCAAAGGACCCCATCGAAAAAACACCTACCCTATGTTGGTTCTCCCGTTGCGTAAAATATTTGTGCCAAGTTTGGTTGAAATCGGTCCAGTGGTTTAGGAGGAGATGTGGAAGACCCCAAGAACCCCCCATAGGACCCCATCGAAAAAAATTCATAAACCTTCGCGGGCGTGCGCACAACAACTCACCGAAGTTTCATCGCAATCGGATGAATGGTATAGGAACGTATACGGGACAAAGAAAGAAAGAAAGAAACAAACATTCATTTTTATAGATATAGATTACAATAAGGGAGCAAGCTGATTCGAGCGTAATGTGCTCAGACACAGGAAATGTCAGATAATAGAAACTGTGACTTATACTACAGTAGTAGCCTATGTTGTAAAAGTAGAAGACGCTCAGAATCTATGGCTGTAACAAGAAACTAGCTAATTATGGATCATTTTTTAATATATGTACTCAGTTCAGTAATAGAAGAATTGTAGCTACTTCAAAATATATAATTTATACACAGTAAGTTATCTTTAGTAGAATACATGACAAAACACAGTTCGCTCTAGACTTTTATAATGCGTATATTTATTTAAACGAAAGTCGGTAACTTTTTGTACATGAACTTTGAATGACGGTCAAACGCAGCATGATCACCCAAGTTTCTTAACGATAATTACATCTGCGATTTCTCATCTTCCTTCCAAGTACGCCAGTGCTTTCATAAGCGTGCAGTCCCTTCTGCATGGTCTGTTGAAGATGTATAATTCATTTGATCCTCCTCTTCATCGCTGGACTGTGATCCTCTTCTGTCGACTTCCAGAACTTTATGATAATTTCGTTATCGCTGAATACATGAAACACTACTTTATTCGATTCCGTATTAAACTCGAGATAGAACTCGGTTGGTAGAGGCTCGGTTAAGATTTTTACTTAAACACGTACAAATTTATCCGTGCATACATTTACAGGCGGTTAAGGTATTGCGTGTTAACAAGATGGGAGCATTCTCTACTTGAATTATTGAGTACAAAAGTAAAACAGCTTCTGTTGAATATATATAGAACTGACGACCCGCGGGCTGCGACACATTTTCGCGACCTTACCTTGGAAAACCAGTTTAATAATTACTTTACTTTAATGGGTAAATGAATAATAAAATATTATTTTAGCTGAAAATCGTCGTGCAGCAGAAACCTATAATAGAATATTCACTGATTTACTAACAAAGGTACAGTAAATTTCACTTTATTTAATGGAAAGTGTATTTGCGATAGCCCTCTTTCATTTTAATCATATTACAAGATCAGCGTATTTCCTTCAATTCGTCGACTAGACAAAAAACATACCCGCTTGTCCAATGTTCGTCCTTGATGTCAGTCGGATTTTTATTCAGAGTTACTTTTAAGAGTTTTCAACTAGAATCGTGTCATTTACAAGCCGATGGCTTCCTGCAGACCAGACAAGAAAAGGAGTCGGATTTCTTTAAGTTGGTACCCCAGAATTTCTAAATCTGAAAAATTTTTAACAAAAAATGACGTAGATGTTTGCAAGTATATACGTCTGTGAACGCGTGTCCTTCACAATGAAGTTAATGGAGAACTACAGCACAAATCGCTTCACAGATTCTTCTCTGGTTCACCTACTAAGATTAACTCGTCTCGATATGGACATTCCTGCTTCAGTGGCTGCAGCAGATAGCCCTCAGTTTTCACATGAAGATTTTATGTAAATATACAATGCTTAATATCTTTCTTGAATCTACATAATTATACTGACATGATAGAGATTGCACCGTTAAAGATATGTAGTAAGATATGGTAAATGTGTAAATTACCTGTTTCAGTTATTTAAAATTAAATACTGCTTTGTTTATTTTTATGTTACTTGTTGAGAATTGATCGCTTATAATGCTTATATATATATATATACTGATCGCTTATATATTGTAAATATATACAAATTTTCTGAAGGGAAATTTATTATAAGCAGGGATGTACTCGATTAAGCGGGTGATTTTAAATCGGGTGTAATAGTTCCCCAGACTGTGATAGGGATGTCTTTAACAAGTTTGCTAAACACGGTCATGCTTAGAGTCAATAAATAATAGCACCTAAGAAGTCAATCGTGACCTTATACTAGGTTGATGCTCAAAGGATTGAGGCTATGTCAACACTGTTGTAACGATAATATGTAGTCATGCACAAACTGTGGGGATGAGATCCCTTTGCACGGTGAAATGTTGTAGATGACGAGCAGTAATATTTGGAGTAGACTGGAAAACTTTCACATTATCATCAATGCTTTATGTGCCTTTCGGAATTGTAGTCACATTTTGAGTTTTCCTCATTCCTCACCTCAGTGGTAGTGAAGGGTCACAGTACTGTTGGCCTCCTCCACTCGTTCCCTTTTTTCATCTTTCTATCCATTTTTCGCTCATTCTCTTTATGCCATCTAAGATCTGATCTTCCCACCTTATCTTTGCCATTTCTTTTGTGTCTCCATCCTGTAATCTTTTTACATGTTGTTCAGACTTTTTGTCCATACCACCTCGTTTTAATTAACCTCACAATATCTTCTTCCTGCGTCTCCGATTTCTCCACAACCTCTTTATGTGATAATGTTCCGCATATTCCATCTTTCATTTCCTTCAGTCCCCATAGGCCTATCCAAGTTATGACTCTTCTCTGAAATATCGTCAGTCTTTCCTCCTCACCTTTGCTGACGCCCATTATCTTTGGTCTAATCTTCACTGTTTTCTAGTAATTCTCTGAACTGTAATGTTTTAACTGTAATCCTCATTTATTGATTCTTGTAATTCTCTTGCTACTCGTAATATCCTTGCTTCTGTGGTATGCGCCATAAGCCTAACATATCGTAACTTCTGATTTCTAACTTCCCTCATTGTCATTTTTTTATCACTAAGTATTCAAAACGCCTTACTTCGTCGAACGTGTACTCTCCTATATAAACTATCCTCCAGACTGGTCCTGTCCTCTCTCTTTGTACTCAGAAAATATTGTTTTATTGTGGTTTATCTCTACACATCTTATCATATCTTTACCGTAGAATACTAAAACTAGAGAAAATTAAACAAACTGGATTGAACAGTGACAGTGATGAAACCGAATGTTCGCGGAAGTTTGGGACTGTCAAGCAGCAAACAGGCAATAAGTAAAATACCTGGAAGCGTATTGTACGAGGTTATTCAGAAAGTAACTTCCGTTTTTAAATATTGTTGTGGTATCGCTGCCGTCACGCTGTTGCGCATACGCGGCCAGTTCGTTGATTCGTTGGCAAGCCAGCAACGCCATTTATAAACAACTGTGCACCGAGTAAGCTTCGTTGGACATGTTTATAATGTCGAAGAAATTAGAGACGCTCGCCGTGTGTGATTCGGTTCTTGAATGGGAAAGGCATTAAAACAATTGAAATTCACCGTCAGATTTTCGATATTTTAGGGAGAAGAAGCAGTGAGCGAGACTTATGGTACCAAGATAAATATGACTTTTTTGCTTAGTCCGTTCCAAAGTAAGCGACGTAGGATGCTAACCCGGGACATTACGATGAATCATGGCACACACACACACACACACACACAGCCGCTCACAATCTTTGTTTGGCTCACAAAGTTTGGCTGACAACAATTTGATCATAATCTTTACAACCCTAGACATCATACCAAGCGAATATTACCATTTCAAACATGAGAAATCCTTCCTTGGTGGCCAACGGTGCCAAACAGACTGTTAATACATGTTTCAAATCACAGGCGGGAAATTTCTACGACGAGTGTATACAATGCCTGGTGCCTCGCTATGGAAAGAGTTTCAAAAATGACGAAAACTATAGGAGAAAAGTACCTCAAGGTGTGAACTTCAAGTAGCAATAAAAATGCTATAAAAGCATTAAAGTATCAAGTAGCAATAAAAATAGACAAGTATATTCTTGTTTTTTATAATAACCTGTCGGAACTTACTTTATGAATAATCCTTGTAACTACACGAGTCTAAAGCATTTATTAAAACATCACTTTAGCAAAACTGAGTTTATAATTAATCCGTTCGGAAGTAGGGCAATACTAGTGCAGTTCAGTAGAATAGTAGGATATAGGTTTGTGGACAGTAGTGATTATCTGGGAGTCTTATATTCTCAGAAAATTCTTTTAACAGCTTCTTCCTGCAGAAAGTCTGGAATACCATCAAGACAAGTGTATTTAGAAACATAGTTTCTGTGGATCGATTCATAGGTACCTAAAAAATAAAACACGGAAGGATACCCAAATGAAATTTTACAAACTCCTGTATGCTAGTGAGACATGGACTCTTGATAGAACATACGTACAGAGGATTAAGGCAGCTGAAATTAAATTTTTAAGAGGGACGCAAGGTTGTTCTCTCCTGGATCGGAAAAGGAACGAGGATATTAGACGCGAATTAAACATTGTATCGTTGGACCAGATTGAAGACCACAGAAGGAGATGGTGTGAACACTTGAACCGCGTGCCTGATATCCGTCTACCCGTGGCTGCTTTGGGTTATCACCCTACTGGGAAGAGAGATGTCGGTAGACCGAGGTGGAGATGGGTTCCGGACAGGTCTAAGGCCTAATCCTGAGAGTGGTGATGATGACGATATAGCTTACAAGAGTTTTGAAGGTGATCCAAAATTTGCAAGGGTTTTTGAGAGATACAATTTTGTCAACTGTTAAAGATACAGATATCGTATTCTGAATAAAATTCCACATAACTTGATGCCTCACAGACATTTTTACTATTTTGTTTTCAAAATTTTGTATTTCGTTTTGTTCTGTTGTGCCCCTAAAGTTAAAAAATTTTCAGCGTAAACGTTACGTTCGGTTTCAGATTAAAATTCCCTTAGCCTGATCGCGGCATGGATTTTTACAACTTTTAAAATATAGTATCTCATTTTTGCGCCCTGCTGTCCTAAAATTTTGAAATTTCCAAAACAACACTATGGTCAGATGTTGGTTAATATTTCATTTAATTTGATTTCCGGGATGGAGTTTTTGCGATTTCTTGATCCCTTTGTTGCCTCTTGCCCTCTACTTTTAGGAGGCAGCCTTTTCCCCAAACAAATGGCGTGTGTGAGGCAAAAGTATGGACATGCATGCCATCTGTTACGAAAGTCGAGTGATAGAAGGAAAAGGTATTGTGATTTATTCCTCAGACAGCAGACAAATGGTAAACGATCGAGTTAAAACTGAGAACTCACTTCACTTATTTGGTTACTGTATGTGATAATGATTAATTGATTCTTCTCAGTATCTGGAATCAGAGAAATTGTCTCAAAACCTCAAAGGTATTTTGTACTGTGTCGATGGCACTGTCGCAGTGTGAGATGCTGTGCGGGTTGCGTAACTGGCGCCAGGTAATCTGACAGTCAATGCCGCCAAAGGTTACATGAATGAATGTGTTACAATATTTAGGCCAAACACTTTGGCGGCCTTCACCGGTCAACTGAATGCCGTCACATTAGTCATACACGCTGGAGATTGGGTGTTCAACCGAACACAGTTTTTCGTTACAATTTAAATAAATAATATAGTTCTTACACTGGTTGACCTTAGACAGTTAATTTTTTATACTAAAAACAACTTACTAATAAATAAAGCTGAAAAAAATCAATGCCACTATCGCAATTTGTGATAACAATATGGACGTGCGCGCATTTAGGTCATCATTCCAGGTATCCATAATTCCTTTTGTTGAAAGATGGAATTATTAGCAGCGAAATTATTGATTACTGTAAGTGTACATCACCGTTGGGTAATTCAGTATATCATTTAAAATCTATTAAAAACAATATAAATTCATTCAAAACGTAAACATAAATATAATGTAATTCAAGATAATTCAATATATATTCTTTCCAAAATTCTCCTAGAGCGAAAGGAATGGGAATACCAATAAAAGACGCCCACTTGGGCTTCGCGGATAATCAGGTGGTCATCGTGCTTGTCTACAAGACTTGCGTAGGCAAAATTATACAGGCCTGGCATTGAATTCCTGTCAAAGATTGATTAAATGGTTTCTGTTTCCGAGATTGTCATAACCGGCTAGGCATCACTTTCAACAATATAAAAAAGTATTCGCCTATATTGGCGATTTTCATCGTCTGTAGAACATTCTCGGCAAACACAATAATTGTTCTTGATTCGCACTTTATCCGAATGTTTCTGTACTCCGTAATTATTTGTTCATCGAAGTAACGAGGCAATAATTACTCTTGCTACCTTATATGTACACGGGTTCGCACCACCGCGAGTCCACGGGCGCGTAACATTGTGTACAACCCGTTGATACGCACCGTTTTGGCGTCACATTCACCGGATTTGCAAATACGGTGAGAAACGTTTCGCGTTGGGTGCGTATAATTTTCAAGTCTATACCAGCCTCATGCATACTGGTGTTTAACAGTGTGCACATCAGGTGGCACTCAACTACTACTATGGATTATTTGCTTTAAAACCGTACCACGATGTTCAATAAGTTTGTTCTATTTTATGGTTCTTATAATTTACATATTATTCATGCAATATGTACCGTTGCAGTGTGTGTGTGATGAGGTAGTTTTGGTGCGATTTAATGCTGCACTGCAAAAATGGACAGTGCAATTTTAGAAAAAAAAAACTGAATTTTTCGAGATTGCACCTTCGTTGGTCCTGGTTTGGCAAACGTAGAATACAGCAACGTGGATTTTTCAAACTTTATGTCTGCTGAACTGCATCGAAAGTGTGATTACAATAAATGCGTCTGATTACAAATCGACCTTGCAGTCTTATAACTGATAAGAAGCTAATTGTATTGTCGTGATTGTGCGTTGCTAATATCATTACCGTTTTAAACACAATATTGTCGGTATTATTAATAGTTTTATGGCTTAGTAGCGTATGCAACGTTAAGAGAGCTGTGGAGTAGGTCGTCGACCTCGATAATGTTGGCTGGCTGCCCCTTCACTGTTCCCGTTTGCGAACTTACCCTCCCCTCACAGCTGTTCGCAATATACATACGAGGCCTACAGCTGTTTAGTAATATTGATTATGCGCACTCTTGTTTCACACGCGTTTTTCCGCTTTAATTACCTCACCTTTCACTGTTCTCCAGTCGCAAGGCACTCTCTGCGGATAAAATAAAATTGCAATTTTTAGTTTTATGTCGTGTGATTTCGTTGGTTGTGTTTACGCGTTTGTGGCTTATCAGAATATTATCACTCTTAGGATAATCTGTTAAACAGTAGGATAAAAAAAAACAATATAACTATAGGATTTACATGGTCTAAATAATCTGAAAATATATTTGTGGTTATGCCTAAAAATACCATATCATATTAATTTGAGCAAAATATGCTCCGTAAAAATAAAGAAATATAAGATAAAACTAGATAGGCTAAATGAAAATTTGCCTTTAGTTTTCAATTTTATGTAAAAATCCGTGAATTTATTTTTAACAAACTTGAGAGATGTTAATTCTATCAAATTATTAAATATACCGAGTTTGTATTTTGAATAAAATTCCTACTAACTTGGATCTCCTGTATGGACGTTTACAATTTTTTTTTAATTTTCAGTTCCATTTTGGTGTCTCTAAAGTTAAAGAATTTCATCATGATGCTACGTCCCGATGCATGGTGGGATATGTGGATAAAATTCACTTTAGTCTGACATCCGACTGGCTTTTTATAATTTCTTCCAAATTTTTATCTCTTTTTAGGCCCTGGCGTACCAAAATTCTGACACTTTAAAAAATAACCACTATATTCCAGTGTTTTTTAAAATTTAATTTAATTTGATACCAACAAGTATTTTATAATTTTGATCTCTAAAATTTTTGCCTCCCTAATTTTGGTATCATCGCTCTCAAAAGAATAGGGTTCTGGAGAGTAAACGTGTTTCCAAGTTTAACGAAAATCGGTTAATGCAATTCGGTGGAATTGTACATATATTTCGGATGAATATCGGAGAAGAAGAAGATCGTTTGAACGATGAAGAATTTCCGCGCATGAGTAACCTGCAGAACGGTTCGATTGCACGTTAATGAACTTGTTCAGGGGTGGGCTGTGTCGAAGGTTCTGATATGAATCATGATTACCAAACTCTGCCGGGAGACTATACCGTGAGAAGAAGATTGGTGTAGATGGTGTTGAAGAGTGCAGGCCATTAGACGTCGGCGCACGAGAGAGAGAGAGAGAGAGAGAGAGAGAGAGAGAGAGAGAGAGATTTCTCGTAAATGCGACAGAAAACGTTTAGACAATTCCTTTAATCTTAATCATGCTTGTAAGTCCTGAAACATACTGCATAGCTGCCTTATATAAACTGTTACTGTCGGCCAACAAAGCAACTGATATCAGTCGTAATTCATTTTTATCTCCACCAACGTAGTTACGTTATTGCTGCATTTGTCCACGTAACGAAACAAAGTCTACACCGATAGCAGAATGTCGACGACAAGACGGGCCCGCTCCGTTGAAGGTTATAAGCTACGGCTGAGGAAAATTAATTGTAGCAACACCGTGTCCATATATGCTCAAAACGGTATATCATTTTACTATCAGGACAATCTGATTGGTGGACAGAAACAGTGTCGAGACAGTGCCACACTTTTAAGAAGACGTTATTACATCAAAGGCTTAATTTTCATCACGTTATTCAGCTCAGCCGACTGTTAACCGTTTGGCTGAGCTATACACCGTACAGGACTAGCCAGACTAGACTTATTTTATAGCAGATTAACACGAACGCATGCACACTCACATATATGTAGCCCTATTTACAATTTTATTCATTTATAACAACTGAGTCACTCAGCCAGCACTGTTAGTCGGGTTAAGGGTGAGTCACCTTCTCTGGTTGGACAAATTGTAACGGTGTGTGTGTGTGTGTGTGTGTGTGTGTGTGTGTGTGTGTGTGTGAGTTAATCCTCTAGCCGCCTTCCTTACCTGGACAATGTATAGTATTTACTGTTTAGTATTCCTATATTGTTCTTATTTTGGACTATTAATTTTGTTCTTTATTGGTTTACTATTACGAAAACGATATAAAAAGGCTAGATAATACCAGCACAATGTTACTATATATATTTATATTATGTCCCATCCAGTGAGACATAAAAACTAATCGAATATGCTCTTATGTACGTTTTGGCAATACATTGTGAATTTATGTGACTTTATATGGCATCATGCAAACCGAGCATTAATGGGGTCTCTAGGAAAAGAGCTTTAGTAGATGTTTACCCTTAAGACATATACAGTGGGGAGAAGTCTGTAATACCCAGGTGCTTCCCTTTTCCGTCGGCGCTGATTTAATGAATTCCAGTGTGGTATTGTCTATCCCTCAAGTACCTGTCCAGACTGAAGTTTCTTTATTGCTTTAAACCCTCCTCCCCATTATTTCAGTGTTCGTTACCTTCTACTTGGGAACCCCGCACTTGGATATTTTAGTTTTGTCATTCGCGACTAAATAAGTCCGTAAGGTGTTTACTACCTTCATCTAGCCATAATAGAAAATAATAGAAATAATAGAAAAATAAGCTGTACGCTATATATTTACTTGATATCGTTCGACCTAGTTTGTCGTACATCAGTAATCAGAGTGTCACATCTTCCTGTGATCATACAGCTATTGTTCCGTCGAAGATTTTGTCTCTGCCACTTGATTCATTGTTTTGTGCCATGAAATAGTTTGCCAGTTCCGTTGCCCACACTGACCGCCGCGCGCGTGTAGTGACGGATGGTTACGGCTAGTTGGGGTTAATTAAGGCAAGGTCAGCTGGCTGTCATTGTTATCAAGTATAATTATCATCATCGAACGAACGCGTTACATAAATATCAAAGGCTGTGAACGACATGTCCGCTGTACTCCTACTACTGTCGGACATACGACAAAAACTAAAACTTTGTATCAGTTTTTATAGTAAGTAACTATAGTATATTATAATAATAAGATATAGTAATCTGATTCCAGGGTAAAGAAATATTCCGTTTGTTTTGGATTATTGCGTATTGCAGACTTTGTATTAGTGGGTTGCATTTAGGCCTAAAAATGGAATAGTAACAAAGTTTACTGTACACTGTCGTTAAGTACCCATAATTTGGGCAGTTTTCAACTTAGGAACAAAATGTAAAAAATGAAAATTGGGTAATAGTAATCATGCATAAAAGCTACTATCTTCCATTATCTTTTGTAGCGCTAACTAAATGTTTTATATCACCGTTACTTTTCTGAATTAAGAAATGCTCTTTGCCCCAATTGTGGGTAAGAAGGAAACCACGTGAGATATCAAGCTACGTGTGTGTCTAGCCACGCTACTGTATGTGACAGAAACCTCTCCCTGATAGAGAAACGCAGAGCAGATTGCAAACCAGTAAAATGAGATTTTCGAGGTGGGTAGCAGGAAGAATTACGAAAGAACGAATTAGGAATATGACCATCAGCAGTCTGTTCCAATAGGAATCAGTTTCCGAGATAGAAAAGAGAAGAACACAGTAATTGTTTGGTCGAGGAATGATGACGGCTGAAAGGAAATCGAAGCTCATCATAGAAGCGCGCCCAGACGGAGGGAGAGGAAGAATGGGTCGACTATATCGAGGACCTGGGTTATAGAAGAGGGAAGACTATGTTGGAAGTGGCTGAAGGAGAAGAATAAGAAGGGTGTGACAAATATGTGGGTGTTATGATTAGCTACGACGGATTATCTGAAAGAGAAATATTGGAAATAATGTCTCAAGGAATGAGATCAATTGAATAGCATAGCTTGGAGTCATTGAATTAAAACAAAAAGAGATTTGTATATGTTGAAAATAATGGAAAACTTCATACATATTGGGGGAAGCGTGGATAATAACCACAACCAACTAAAATCTCTCGAGATGAATTGGCGGAAACGATGTTGTCGAGAACTTAGGTAGGATAGAGTGAGTAATATAGACGTAAGAGAATTGACGGAAATACAGACTTATATAATGGATGATGTAGGAAATCCTGTCCTAGATGATTAACTTGTACAGAATATTTATCCTGGATATTAACTTATACAGCATATGGTAATACATAATGTCATTATCACGGACGTAGTGAAAGACGGGAAGCCTGTTTGGAAAATGAAAAACAAAGTTGAGATGTAAAGATTGCAACCAAATGAGAGCAACAATCTTACCATGTTCATCTATGGCTCTAAAAAACTAAAAAGATAAATTAAAGAAACTCCCGATGGTTCGAAACAGTAACAGTGGACTTCTGGGGAAGGTATTGTCCAGGCTCCAGTACATTAGAAATTCATATACCAGGACGCAAATTCGTGTAGACAAAACAGTTTCGGATACCATAAATACGAAGCGGGCCACGTGGAACGAATGCCCGATGTTAAACTGGGTTTCAACTAGAAGAAGGAAACGGGGTAGACCCAGGAGAACAGGAAGGAGGTCTGCAACGTGGTGACTGGAACAACAGAATCTTCCGGTGTGTAGAACGGCAGTAGCTGTTGATGTACTCGCATATGGAACTATAGACCCTGGTGACCCTTGGTCTCCTCCACTCCCCTCTATCGTTCGCCAATCCTCCTTTTCAGCATCGTAGTAAGGTCTAGAGTGACGTGGTCCACCCAACCTTTCCTTAGCCCTCCCCTTCTCCTTATATCATATAATCTCCCCTTCCAAACACTCTTAAACATTCCTGTATCCTCAATTCTTTCAACGTGGCCCAGCTAACTTATTCTTTGTCCATGAAACTTAGTGTATGTTTCCCTTCAATTACTGCGTTCATTCTTCATTTTCCTTATTCTGAAAGTATCTCCTTCTTTAATTGCACCGAATATCCTTCTCCAGATTTTCCTTCAAACCTCTCAGTTCGTTCTTATCACTTTCTGACAAGGTCTCACCACTAAATGCTGGTTAACGCTTACTGTTTTCTATCAAATGGGACAGAGCCTTCTACACGCGTAGTTGGTCAGCTCTGTCAGCAATCATACTTCCATGAGTGCTCAAAGATTTCATTAGTCTCTCGGTCTATGGATACATACGGCATACATGAGTCGTGATGTAGCAGGATTGCAAAGGGCGTAAAGGCGAGTTATCGGCGCCTTAAAACGGAGACTATGCAGTTAGGGAATGATACCCCCAACAGAAGGGTCCCTGGTCCACCGCGTTGGAGGTTGGGCGTCGGACTAGTGTAAAAAATCAACCAATGTGAATCCAAGACAACAGCTTCGGATAAACAGTTTAAACTCGCACATGGCTGGATGGAAGAAACTCCTCAGAAATCAGAAACGATTGATTGCCGCGTCAAGGTGTAATTCATAGATCATAACGATAGGCGTATACGAAAAAATTGTGGATCGAGCCGCAAGGTTACTGTTTTTATGATGATGTATTGTGTCGTTTGTGAAACATAATACTTAGATACCGTTTCCCCCCTATTGATTAGTGACCAAAGTGGTCGCCTGCTGTTTATGCAATTGGCATGACAGCGGAGTATAACGTACTGCCAACCCGGTACATTCAACTCTCTCGTCCTTCATTTTACTGAGTTTAGGTCTATGTACAGTAAAAGCACTTTCGTGTTTATACCTAACTTTGTTGATTCTCATCTGTCTCGTATATTTTTATTTATAGTCGATTCACTACGAGTTCAGTTTGAGAAAAAATAGAACGGACTTATAGTGTGGCCACGGGCTGACTTCCAGTTGCTACTGTTCAATACTTTCTAACATCTTTAAATGTTCACAAAATATGAAATGGTCTTTGAACGCAACCGCATATGAGAAATTATATGTCATATATTCAAGAGTGTTTTCCTGTGAGTTTGTGAATATGACATGTAAATAATATTAATATTTATTACACATATACTACGATTCATATATTAACAAGAATAATTATACCATTCTATAAATATTAACATATGCTTAAACATACATTAACAAAAGTGTTAACGTTTTATAAAAAATAAATAAATAAACTTGTAAACATTTTATACAAGTTTTACCAGAAGAATGTAAATTTGTTGTATAATAAACGTTCACCATGTAAATCGAATACGTAAAACTTATTTGATAATATAAAATTGATTTCTAAAATTTTATATATTAATTTGTCTAATTCAGTTATACATTGTACCAATACATGTATAAACACCTTTTAATTGTGAAAAATAAACATAGTAAATTTAAATCAACTGCTAGCAAATAAACGAAGTATTTCATCTGGAATGGGCTAATTCAATTCAGCTGGATTAATGAATTGTTTTGTGACTGATTAATTAGGACTAAGACATTCGCCAGAGGTTAAGTATGTATACTGTAATGAATTGTGAATTTTTAAAGAAATGTGAAGTGGTGTTATTTTATTTTATTTAATACAGTGATAACATGGGTCCTGTATTGCTGAGTATGTGATAATAGCGAACTTTGTTACAGAACGAAAATGCATCCTGGACAGAGTGAGTGGAGAGTTTGTGTCTGGAGAACTGACAGGCATCATCGGTCCTTCTGGAGCCGGCAAGAGCACCCTGCTGGACGTACTCTCTGGATACACGTAACTATCATGCCTACATAGTGACCTTTGTAACCTTGTACGTGCCTTCTGAGGCGATTGCCACTTACAAATGTAATGACTTGTAAGAATGTGTATGAGGTTATTCTATCTTCGTGTAGTTGTAGTTTGTTCATCTCAAGAGTTGTTTCCCAACTTAAAGTTGGGGTTTCAAAAGGAGCTGATGATGCAAACCCTACTTACGTATGAAATTTTAAGGAAAACAGCTGTTTGCTCGAAATTATCTTCTTCGTCTTCTTCTACTTCTCCCTTCAAGCATTAGGATTGCGATAATTTGCTCATTTTGACCGTGGTACAACTCATGTTCCACTACAGGCAGAGAGAAATTAGCTATCTAGTAACCATGTTTCGTAACCGAGGACTTTTATAGTATGGGGAGTCAGCCCCAGCCCAACCCCCAACCTGGAGGACCAGGATTGTAATCAAGGTTTTCTCCTCTAGATGTGTTGCTTCCACTACAGCTACAGAGTCCCACCTACCCCATCAGTCGCAGTATCACAGCCGGATAAATCAAGATTTTATTGCCGCCTCCAATAAACCAAGACATAGTCCGGTCCATGATCATTTCCTATACGCCCTACCTTGGTACTGGTGGATACTGCTGCCCTCCACGAGGAACGTTTATTGACCTTCTGGTCTAGATCCGTACTGTTCTGGGAAAACAGGGTCACCTCTTATAGCATGTGGCTCATCACCACGCAGTACGGTCTTGGCTGGGTGCTGAGTACTGCCTATAAGATTATTACTGAACTATTGAATGGAAGGATGAAAAAGTATGCAGAAAGCTTTCTTGGAGAATATCAGTGTGGCTTTCGGCCTGACAGAGGAACGACTGATCAACTATTTATTATTAGAGATGATGGAGAAATTCTATGAACATGATGTAGAGCTACATTTTTCTGTTTATTGATTTTAAGCAGGCCTTCTATTGTATAAATCAGGAAGAATTATTTAAAGTCCTGAGAGAAGTTGGTATTAGCACTGAACTAATCAGAGTAACTAAAGTGACAACGAATGACACAAAAGCTAAGGTAAATGTATATAACAAAATGAGTGCAAATTGTAACTTTAAAAATGGTGTGAAGCAAGGAGATGGCCTCTCTGCGGTTCTGTTCAACATAGCTCTACATAGTTAGTAAATACAATTGATAAAAGAGGCACATTATTAATGAAATCTTCTTAAATATGTGCAAATGCAGATGACACTCCAGTAGTAGCAAGAAACGTTGATAGACTCAAAGACATGTGTGCAAACAGAAGCAATGAAAATTGGTCATATGGTAAATGAAAGCAAGATAAAATACATGGTAACGTCCAATTCAGAGACCAGAAGGGCTCCTAGAGATTTCAGTGTGAATGGGAAGTGTTTCAATGGAGTGTACTCCATCAATGGGTTTCAATGTTTCAATGGAGTGCATTAGTTATCTAAGTGCCTTGGTAGCAAATGATAATAACATTAGGGTTAGTATAAGGGTGTGACGATTTAAATTGTAACCAATAAAAAAAAAATTAAGGTTGCGAGCCATTAACCATTTAAATCTCACAATAATAAAAAAGCATGTAGGTGCTAAGTGTGAAAGGAAGAAGTAATTAGTAAGGGCAAAGAAACTGTAATAAAAAGGCATATTGTAAATAATTATTATTGTCGTATTTAACCCTTGCTTGCTATCAGGCGCCTACCTGTTGATTCCGGACTCGACATGTTTTCCGAGTCTTCTGTAATTAAGAATAAAATAAAAAACTAATGTTAATAATTAAAGAATCTGAAGACACAGATAGTCACTAAAACAACTCATTTAAATTATGTATTTTTATCTAGGGATAGTTTGTATAAATAAAAATGTTTATTTAGAGAGAGACAGGGACTATATTCTCGCGGAATAAACACCCCACTACCCCGTGCAGTACCAGTGGAAGCGGGCGAAAAATCTCTCTCTCGCTATGAAGACTCCAAGCAGTGCACACGCACGAGCAAAAGCTCTGTTGGAATGTTGTGTGATTTGTTGTTAGTTTGGCTTATTTCAAATGTAGTTTATTTTCTGCTACACTAAAGAGTGTAACATGTAACATTAATTAAAAATCAGAAACGTGGTAACAAGAAGAAATATGTGACAACAAAAGTACGAGTATTAATAACGATGACTGCTAACTTCACCAACTGACGACACTTTTCAACATCCTACCTGGAGATGTGAGCTACCAGAATTTACAACTCTAGTAGACCCGACAGAAGATGCAGTTCGAGACATCAGAGAATCGACGCCTACCATCGTAGAAGGTTCGACCTAGACTGCAGACGTTTAAGCCTTTAATGACTAAGACCAGACCTAGATGAGGACGACGCTTTTAAGGATTCCCAAGACGGACACTCCCGGAGGAAATTTCTACATACCAAATTAAAGGTGACTCGATAGCACGTCTATCGAGGAATAAATAATAATTATAATTGTAACACAATACACTTTAAAAGAGAGACTTTTCAGAGACGATTAAACTTGTAAAGATTAAAAAGAATTAACTCTAAGAATTTAATGTAACTATTCAGACATAATACATTGTAAAAGTTAAATCTTAATGTATCGTAGTATAATTAATACCATTCTTCAAATGGAATAATAATGAAGCATAAAACTAAAGGTCTTGCAAGCTAATATCATGAAGTGAATATAATTAAAAGTTTGATGACTAAATACCTAAGGTTACCCGGATCCGTGGTATAGCTAAATAAAATCTGTTGTGATCCCAAAGTTTAAATAAAGAATTCAAATAACTTTAATAATTCAATTAGTAATGTCATGGGATCTATCTTTTGAGTAAATGTTATTTTTTTTCAAATGTTTAATAAAGAGAAGTCTTCTTGTTACACACATATACTGAGTACATAAATCAACAGTTTTCCCATTCCCTGATTCCTTTTATTTTTACTCTGTGTTGTTCTGAATAAATTTCAGCTCGTCGGATAAGGCAGCCTGAATAATTGGCAGAACCAATTATTTCGGGTTCCCTAAGTTATAACACTAGAGAAGATGTTATAAATTGCGCCACTCTGCTAATTTGTTAAAATTTTGCTGCTAATTAAAAAAAAAATTTTTTGTGACTTGTGTTGTTTAAGCAGTAATTGTGTCCCGATTAACCCAGACCATAAGCTGTTGATTTATTCACTCGTGTACTTTAAAATGTGTCTAAACTTTTAAATAAAATTAAACGATAATAGTTATTATAATAGTTTTATAAATAAGTAAGTTAATTATTATTTAGATATAGGAATGAACACCATGTTAACTAAATACGCCCCAAGAGTACGATATAACAGCAGGTACGCGCTTGTCAAAAGTTCATTCATCAACCTGTCGGTTTGTAAACAATTTCAGACCAGTAGAATTCCTGTCTGCGCCTGTGAGTGTGTGTAAACTGTCACAGTGAACCTCTCCCCCATAGTTGAGTTAAACAATAACGACTCCCTCTTTGTTAGTTCTATTGTGATAAGAAGCGTGTCTGTTCATGTGTTAGTAACCGTAGGGGGAATCTTTTGCCGTACGCATATGTAAGCCTGTGTGAGATTTCTCTCTCTACCCATGTAAAATGACAACCTTTGTCATCTCATTTTAATGGATTATTAATAAAAGTGTAAGAATACGATTTATTTATATTTTTAAATTTGTGTAAAAGATATAGCGTTTTATAGTAGTAAATGCAAATAATAGAATAATTAGTTATAGCCACTCACTTTACGAAAATGGCTGAATTTAATCCTGATCTATTATTAAAAGACGAGCTATGCTACGAAGCTCTTTTACGAGGTCTAAAACACGTGAATGTAACCGTGTCTGAATTACGAAAATCATTACGGCAAACCGGATCAGAGATAACCTCGCAGTTAGATAGATTGCGTGAACTCGATTATGACGGCGAACGAGAAACCTGTTATGCGAAATATAGGGAACTGATAGTATTATCTCAGAACCTTCAGGACAAAAAATCACCTACGGAACTTTTGCGCGTTACTCAACGTATAGAACATTTAACCCGCCGCTTGAATAATTTATTAAGCTGGCCCGATGTCCCCGTAGTCCCCGCAGATGTGCAGAAATTTGCGGATGAGGCATTATGCCAGTTACCCATGATTATCAACGACTTACGACGAAAGTCAGATTCTTCGAGAATGGAGGAAATTGAGCATTATTTGCAAAAATTATATATCTCCCCTGTTCAATCCCCTACTTTAGAACACCCTCCCACCACATCGAACCCCGAATCTCCCACCGTATCTAAGATACAACCGAGTCTTGAACCATTACCCAGTAGAGAATTAAATACCCTAACTATGTTAGAACCCTCACAGCCTAAAGTTCAGCGTACTCGCTCTAGTCAATATGCGATTCCAAATCCTAATGCAACCACTAATACTTCGAAAGAAATACCAAATGTAAATTTTAATGTTGACCTCTACGGAAAGATTTCCCACCCCGTAGAGAAAATAATTAATGAAATTCCTTACACAGATGGGTTAAGTATCACGATACTGTTGACTTTTATCCGATACCTACTGCAAATAAAAGATCTACAACAATTAAACGATCGGCAAATACTGCAAGTAATCTTACCCAAATGTAAACCACCTTTACGAGATCGTGTACTAGAATCATTAAACTCGACTCTTCCAGTAGAAGAACTTCATACGAATATAATCAAATATTTTATCCCCACTGGGATTTATGAGGACATCAAAAGAAATACTATACTTCGAGTACAAGGAGCTCATGAAAGACTGGCCCACTATATTGCGGACATCCGAGAATCTTCACGTATACTACAAGTCGACTGGACTGAGAAACAATTGGTCGATACTATCCTAGTAGGCTTATCTCCTGATGAACGCTCCCGTTTAGCACTAATAAGTAGACCCCTAACTTTCGCTGACCTTGAACAATGTAGTATTCACTCTTCCAATGTGTGGTACGCAGATCAGCACAGACATGCACCGGTATCCACTACACCACATAGAAAAGAAATGCAAGCATTAGTGTCAGACGCAAGAAGTGTACGAGAAAGAAGACCATTTCAAAGATCAACCTATGGCCATGGTAAGTCCAAGGAGCCTCAACCACGACAGGAAACCAGTGAGACCCCACGTAAGGAATATGTATGCTATAACTGCGGAAAACCTGGACATCTCAGTAGAAACTGTAAACGGAAACAGTATAATCAAAAAACAAATTATCCAAAAAACATGTAAGGCAGGGAGATCCGAAACCCTGTGTCTTCCGCAGCAACGTGAAAACAGGTAAACCCCTGAGAGACAATAAAATAAAACAAATTAATAATAATAACAAAAGAAAACTAGACCCCTATGTAAAAAAATTTATCGATAAATGTAACGCTATTAATAAATGTGATTTCAGTAAGTGTCAATTACCGTATATACAAGTTGACCTTGGTGTTACATCCACCCTCGGTTTAATTGATTCCGGATCAACGCGAAGTTTAATTAGTCAAGACCTAGCCAATAAATTATTTAAACATAATTTAGTTAAACGCTGTCAATCAGTAAATATTAAATGCTCTACCGCCAACAAACAAAACTTAATGATAAAACGTATCATCACGTTTAAGGTAAAAATTAAAAATCTGACGTGGTATTTTCAAATGTTAGTATGTGACGAATTAGGACCCGAGTTAATATTGGGTGCTGATTTTATCAGTAGAACAGGACTAATTCTAAATATTCACGATAAGAAATTTTACTTTGGATTCGATCGTTCACGGAAATATAACTTGGATGATAATTCTAATAAAAGAGAAAGTACTAGCACTACTTCTTCACATCTAAAGCATCACGAATGTGAATTGGGTCATCTGGAAAGTAAAGATAGACGGAACATACGAACTTTAATCAAACAATTCTCCAATGTCCTCACCCCTAAGTTAGGACTGACGGACCTGATAGAGTACAAAATAAATTTGAGCGATAATAAAGTAATACGTTTAGCCCCATACAAGTTATCACCTCCAAAAATGGAAGTAATGAGGAACCAAATTAATAAACTATTAGAACAAGGAGTCATCGAACCCTCTACGTCATCTTATTCATCCCCCGCGTTTTTAGTACCCAAAAGCAACGATAAACATAGATTAGTTGTAGACTATAGACAACTAAATAAACGGATAGAATTTGAATCAATACCACTTCCCGACATCCACAGTGCTTTTCATTATTTTACGAACGCAAAAATTTTTACCATTATGGATTTAAATCAGGCATTTCATCAGATACCCCTTTCGGAAGAATCAAAACGTCTCACCGCATTTGCCGTCCCTTTCAACCTGTACCAATTTACAAGGGTACCCTTTGGTGTATCCCAAGGTAGTTCTGTATGTAGCAGATTATTAGAAAAATTATTTCATGACATAAAGTTTAAATATGTGTACCACTACCTAGACGACATTGTTATTTACAGCGAGTCAATGGAACAACATCTTGAACATCTACGTGAAGTACTATCCCGATTGGAGAAAGCTGGATTAACCGTAAACCCCAGTAAAGTAAGTTTTGCTGTGACACAATTCTCATTTTTAGGTCACATCGTAAAAGCCAACGGAAAGGTAAGCATAGACCCAGAGCGAACCCGTGCTATCAGAGAATTTTTACCACCGCAGGATGCAAAAGGAATTGCCCGATTTTTAGGAATGATAAATTATTTCCACAAGTATATCCCACATCTAGCCGAAATTGCAGCACCGCTAAATACTTTAAGAAAGAAGGGAGTTAAATTTGAGTGGAATGAGCAACACCAAACCGCATTTGAGAAATTAAAAGAAAGCATCATATCGCCCCCCGTACTACAATTAGCCGATTTTACAAAACCGTTTGTTGTGCAGACAGACAGTTCAAGTGTAGCCCTAGGTGCAGTAATATATCAGGAAGTAGATAACTCGAGATTACCTATTAGTTACGCTTCACGCACCCTGACTGACCAAAAAAAAAAAAATACTCCGCATACGAATTAGAATGTTTAGCTATCGTTTTCGCTTTTGAGAAGTTCAAACCTTTTTTAGAACATAAAGAGTTTTTGTTAGAAACAGATAATCAAGCTTTATCGTGGCTACTGAATCACCCAAAACAGTTAGGTCGTATCGGAAGATGGGTATTAAGATTAAATTGTTTTAAATTCAAAGTACAATATATTAGAGGCACCCAAAATGTAGTTGCCGATACCCTGTCACGTATGTTCCAGCCGAGTAGTAATACTTACGAAAACAAGAGTAGCGAGACGCCGATTATTAATACTTTAATTACCGAATTTCCTCTTGCATTTACGGATTTAGCCCATTATCAACAACAAGACCCACGTTTGAGTGCAATCATTGAACAACTTGAAAAAGGAAACAAGTCAGAAAAATACCTATTAAGTAAGAGAGTATTATGTTGTAGAATAGCGAACGGAAAATATTTACGAATAATCGCCCCTGATATTATTAAACCTATGCTGATGGAATATTATCACTCTTCCACTATTGGAGCACATATGGGAATAAATAAAACCATACATCGAATTCGTAAAGAATATCACTGGGAAAATATGAACAGTGAGATCGCTAACTTTGTAAAGAAGTGTAAGTTGTGCGCACTCAGCAAACCAGCGAGAAACAGCCAAATAAGTCAGTTAATCTCAGAGATTCCTGCTACCCCATTCGCCAAAATTTATTTAGACTTTTCAGGACCCTACCCACGTTCTAAATCAGGAAATACAATGTTACTAATTTGCGTAGATTCTTTTAGTAAATTCGTCTGGATGTACCCCATGCGGCGAGCTTTAGCTACGACAACAGTAAGCATTTTACAGAATAGATTATTCAAAGAATTCGGTATTCCAGTCCATCTAGTGTCGGACAACGGACCACAGTTCAAGTCTAAGGAATTCAGGAACATGTGTTTCAAACTAGGTATAGACCACATTACCACTACAGAGTATCGTCCGCAAGGTAATATAGCTGAGAGGTATTTGCGAAACCTAAAATCTGCTTTAATAGCCTACCATGCTAACGACCATACTTCTTGGGACCAGAACCTATCCTGGATACAATTCGCCTTTAATTCAGCATATCATGAAGGACATAAGTCTACCCCATTCGAATTATTGTTCAAGTATAAACCTAACCACCCATTATCCACAAAGTGGAAAATACATGAATTGTTACCCCTTGAAATTAGGGATAAAAATATTAGGAAAATATGGAATGAAGCGCGCGCTAATTTACGAACAAACTTAGCGAAGTCAAGGAAATATTACGAGCAAAAGAATAATAATAATAAAGTAAAGTACCAAATCGGAGACTTAGTTATGTATAAAACGCACCCAACGAGTAGTGCAATCGATAAGACAACTTCCAAGCTATCATACAGATGGAGCGGTCCTTATCAAATTCACAAATACTTAACTCCGGTAACTGTAACCCTGTACGAACCATCTACTCAAAAATATGTGCGAAGGACACATATTTCGCAGATAAACCGTTATCACGAAGAAGAAAATGGTAGCGTGCAAGTTAAATAAATAAATAACTGTAAAAAACAAAAGGTAGAAGTTTTGTACTCAACTGCAAAGAGTACTTGCGTAACTTTTAGCTACCTTGTCGTATAAATAGGTACGAGGCCTGATCAACCTTGAATCCTATTCATCGAATGTAGAGCAAAGCAAGACGTCAGCTGACATCCAATAAAAAAAAAAAAAGGAAAAGAGACAACTCACACAAAAGAAAAATCCGGTAGTAGTTATAAGTAGTAGAGTTAAGAAAATTGAGAATGTTGAAAAGACGTTTATAGTGTGTGAATTTTATGTAGTAGTAGAGTTAGTGTGTAAATTATGAAGTATATGTATAGATAGTAAGAATCAGCAAGTCAAGAATGACAAATACTGCTCGTAGTTACATACAGAGAAAAACGGGTGAGAAATTTCACACGGTACGCCCCAAGCATACTCTCGGTACGTCGCTGACCATAGTTTCAGGAGTCTGTGTTGGTTAAGAGGCGGAGTATGTGACGATTTAAATTGTAACCAATAAAAAAAAAATTAAGGTTGCGAGCCATTAACCATTTAAATCTCACAATAATAAAAAAGCATGTAGGTGCTAAGTGTGAAAGAAAGAAGTAATTAGTAAGGGCAAAGAAACTGTAATAAAAAGGCATATTGTAAATAATTATTATTGTCGTATTTAACCCTTGCTTGCTATCAGGCGCCTACCTGTTGATTCCGGACTCGACATGTTTTCCGAGTCTTCTGTAATTAAGAATAAAATAAAAAACTAATGTTAATAATTAAAGAATCTGAAGACACAGATAGTCACTAAAACAACTCATTTAAATTATGTATTTTTATCTAGGGATAGTTTGTATAAATAAAAATGTTTATTTAGAGAGAGACAGGGACTATATTCTCGCGGAATAAACACCCCACTACCCCGTGCAGTACCAGTGGAAGCGGGCGAAAAATCTCTCTCTCGCTATGAAGACTCCAAGCAGTGCACACGCACGAGCAAAAGCTCTGTTGGAATGTTGTGTGATTTGTTGTTAGTTTGGCTTATTTCAAATGTAGTTTATTTTCTGCTACACTAAAGAGTGTAACATGTAACATTAATTAAAAATCAGAAACGTGGTAACAAGAAGAAATATGTGACAACAAAAGTACGAGTATTAATAACGATGACTGCTAACTTCACCAACTGACGACACTTTTCAACATCCTACCTGGAGATGTGAGCTACCAGAATTTACAACTCTAGTAGACCCGACAGAAGATGCAGTTCGAGACATCAGAGAATCGACGCCTACCATCGTAGAAGGTTCGACCTAGACTGCAGACGTTTAAGCCTTTAATGACTAAGACCAGACCTAGATGAGGACGACGCTTTTAAGGATTCCCAAGACGGACACTCCCGGAGGAAATTTCTACATACCAAATTAAAGGTGACTCGATAGCACGTCTATCGAGGAATAAATAATAATTATAATTGTAACACAATACACTTTAAAAGAGAGACTTTTCAGAGACGATTAAACTTGTAAAGATTAAAAAGAATTAACTCTAAGAATTTAATGTAACTATTCAGACATAATACATTGTAAAAGTTAAATCTTAATGTATCGTAGTATAATTAATACCATTCTTCAAATGGAATAATAATGAAGCATAAAACTAAAGGTCTTGCAAGCTAATATCATGAAGTGAATATAATTAAAAGTTTGATGACTAAATACCTAAGGTTACCCGGATCCGTGGTATAGCTAAATAAAATCTGTTGTGATCCCAAAGTTTAAATAAAGAATTCAAATAACTTTAATAATTCAATTAGTAATGTCATGGGATCTATCTTTTGAGTAAATGTTATTTTTTTTCAAATGTTTAATAAAGAGAAGTCTTCTTGTTACACACATATACTGAGTACATAAATCAACAGTTTTCCCATTCCCTGATTCCTTTTATTTTTACTCTGTGTTGTTCTGAATAAATTTCAGCTCGTCGGATAAGGCAGCCTGAATAATTGGCAGAACCAATTATTTCGGGTTCCCTAAGTTATAACACTAGAGAAGATGTTATAAGGGAAAGGATACAAGCAGGAAATTAAGCCTACTTTGCAAATGTTAACATCTTTAAAAACAATCTTGTCAAACAAGAGGCTTAAAACTTGAAGTATATTATTCTCTTGTGCGACCAGTTGTTACATATAGATCTGAGGTGTGGATTTTGACAGAGAATGACAAAACTGCGTTAAAATCATTTGATCGCAAAATACTGCGTAAAATTTATGCCCCAGTAAGAGAAGAAGGCAGTTGGAGAATACGCAATAAGAATGAAGTAGAAGGTGGAGGGGAAGGGCGGTGATCAGGGAGGCATGGAGGAGTATTGTTGAGGAGGCTAAAGCCCACCAAAGGCTGTGACGCCAGATAAGAAGAATACGAAGTCACTGGTTGTCTGGTGGTTGAGGAATGCTTCAAATATTTATCTTAATTTTTGAAGTTATGTCTTGTTACCAAGTAGAAAACAGGTAGCGTTAGAATATTTATTCAGCTCCCAATCTATTCAATTCGGTTAATGATATTTACACGTAAAAATGTAGCATATTGAACAAATTAAAAAATAGCAATTCTATTACGGTTGCTATCACTGCCGCAGTCATTGCTTAAAAGACCAATTTCCGAACTATTGGGCCACGGTGGACTGGTCACTGGTGTTGTCATAAGTACTAGTAGACGTTTTGGCCACCCACCGGACGCTTTCTACAGTAGTAAAAGATTTAAACATAGTTCGACAAGGGATGGTAGGCTGACCGTACAAAATCTCTATATCAGACAGTTTCAGCTTGTTATTCGAATCTTACACAGACGTGTCTATTGTTGTACACGGGTTTCCCATCCGTATGTGATAATTTTTTCGTATTTTGTTTAATTTATTGCGTTATTACAATTTCCAAAAACAAATCAACAACTAAAGTCTTAAACGTGTCCGTCATTCTGTACGTACATAGACGTAAGTTCAAGAACGCTGCCGTTTACAAGCGCCCTGTAGTTTCTCCCGTTGAACTGATTTGTATAGAATGTGACGCCAGTACCGAACGGGACCGAACCCCCCCCCCCCCCCGAGGGTCGAAAAAGTTGACGAATTTTGTTAATCTCTTAATTTTTCAGCTGTTTTATTTTATTTTTTTTTCCAGCTGTGTATGCTAATATAGTAGTTGCTCTTTTTTAAATATACAAACAGCGTTAGGGTATGCGCTTGAAATATGAATATAGGAAAAATCAAATCAATCAATAAGCATCTTTCAACAATGTTTCAATAACGCGTATGTTTACTGTGTTATTAGCGTTTACTTTAATGGGGCTTATTTCAGTATGTTAGCACGCATTTTTCAGCCACTTTAAAGATAGTGTTACGACATCACAGAACAATCTATGTTTCTCGAACGATCCATTGGAATCCAGCTATATTGTTGCGTGCGTAAGTGATGTCAACATGCGCTCGCGAGACTTTTCTGGAAGCCGCCAGCCGCGCGGACTGTGTCAAGGCCGCAATTAATTACGTCGTAGTTTAGAGGTAAGGCGTAGTTTGGAAATAGAAAACGCAGAAAACCCTCCTGCTGGAAGCAGAGGATAGACGCAGACAGGAAACGGAAGAAGCAGAAAAACGACAGGATGAAAAACGCAGGCAGGAAAGAGATGAGGCTGAGGAACGTCAGAAAGCACTAATGCTAGAAACAGAATAAAGACAAAAAGAAGAACGGAAGCGTGAAACAGAAGACATCAAGAAGTTAATACAGGAGCAAAACCAGACACAAGAACAAACCGCTGCAGAGTTGGGTCTCCTAAGAGGTGAGCTTAATAAACAAGTTACAAAAATATCAGAGGTACAAGAATCAGTGACATTAAAAATAGCTGAAGTAGAAAGATCTGTCACGAGTGTGGGGGGAAAAAAAAGAAAAAAAAACTCGATTACAAATATAAAAGAGCAGATTAAAAATGAAGTTGAGCAGTTCATGAAAATACAACCAAAACAAATTTCTGAACAGACTGTACCAATGATAAAGACGGAGAAAGACACAGAAAATAAGTCAATAGAGAAGGTCACCTCGCCTGCGGTTGGGACAGTTCATGTCAAGGCCCCAACCTTTGATGGAAGCACGCACTGGGCGACTAAAAGCTCTGGAATTACGGTATGGTGATAAACATTTGCGAGATGTGTACTGCACCCAGTTGAGAGCAAGGCGACAGCATGCCGGGGAGAGCCTTCAAGAGTTTGAAGCAAGTATCGACAGACTAATTAGACTGGCCTGTCCTGAAGCGCCCGAAGATTTTCGAACGAGTTTTGCGATGCAGACATTTACTGCCGGTGTCCGAGATAACGAACTACAGCAGGTATTACGAAAGGCAAGACACCAGAACAGTGCGGACGCCCTGGTACATGCTTTGCAATTTGAGGCCGCCAAATCAGCATCTTGTTGGACAAGTCATAAAGTGCGCGCGCTAAACGATCGCGATGGCACAACGATGGGGAAGAGAAACAAGGAACAGAGACTCGTCGGTCGGCGCCACAGAATAAAGTAAGAAAAGATGGAAGACCGAAGTGTTATCGATGTGGGAAACCTGGACATCTACAACGAGATTGTCGGGTTAGAATTCAGCAGCAGGGAAACGAGCAGTAGTCAGTACAACAGGGCATATGCTGACTAACTGGAGGAACGAAGCCCCTAGACAATACGCAATTTCTACACTTCAGAAAAACAGCGGGAGCTTGGTAGTTACCGGATTGGTTCAAGAAGGGCCAACCTCGATTTCAGTTGACACAGGCGCAACAGTTTCTATTGTGCGCCCCGACGTGGTGAAAGATCTCAAGCCAATCTGGTGCTCTTGCAGCTTGCGAACAGCTACTGGACGGCCTGTAAAAGTGTTTGGAAAAGTGGAGATACATCTACGCCTCGGTCGAGTTGAGTTTAATCATCAAGTACTGGTTGCAGACATTGTGGATGAAGCAATTCTTGGTGTGGACGTTATGAACGCATACGGATTTATAGTCGACTTCAAAAACAATGTCTTGAGAATCGGAGGAGAAGAGGTAATGCTCTCCACAATGACGACATCAGAAAAATCGATGGACGTGATAAACCAAGTGGCCGTAACTGTTCCGCCAAACTCCGAAAAGATCATCATGGGTAGAACCGAGGTAGATACTAGGGGTAACCAGTGCTCTATATTCGAACCCCAGGTAGTCAGCACACCGGGCATACTAATTGCCAGAAGTTTAGTAAAACCTGACGAAACCGGAAATGTACCTATTAGAGTGGCGAATATTCTGGATCAAGCTGTCACTTTACAAAGCAATACGCTCCTAGGCAAATTGACTCCTGTGGCCTGGGTAGCCGGAATGACACAACAAAGATCCAGTTGTGCTCCGGATACTTCCAAATTACCAAAGGAACTGCAGGAATTATTGAACAGATTTTCTAACGACCTCTCAAGTGGTGAGGTAAAAGAACTCAGACGGTTTTTACATGAATTCAAAGATTCTTTTGCAGTTCGGGGACAGTCTCTGGGAAGAACCTCTCTTGTACAACATCGCATCAATACCGGAGACACAACACCGATACGCCAACCTCCTCGAAGGCCTCCATTATCTAAGCAAGCGGAAATGTCTCGGTTAGTACAGGACATGTTGACAGAGGGAGTAATCGAACCTTCGTCAAGTGCTTGGTCTTCTCCTGTAGTGCTGGTAGCGAAGAAGGATGGTGGATTGCATTTCTGCGTAGACTACCGGAGGTTAAATGACGTTACAAAGAAAGACTGCTACCCATTACCTCGCGTTGACGATACACTCGACACGTTGTCCGGAGTACAGTGGTTTTCCACATTGGACCTGAAGAGTAGATATTGGCAAGTGGGTCTTCATCAAGAAGACAAGGAAAAGACCGCTTTCTCGACCCCAAGTGGCTTATTCCAATTTAACGTCATGCCATTTGTAATCTGTAATGCACCGGCAACATCTGAAAGATTGATGGACCTGATACTCCGAGGCCTGACATAGAAAACTTGCCTTGTTTATTTAGACGATGTCATAGTCATCGGGAAGACTTTCAAAGACAATTTGGAAAACCTTAAGGAAGTTCTAACTAGAATTCACTGTGCCCAACTGAAGCTGAGCCCGAAGAAGTGTTCTCTATTCCAGAAGGAAGTACAGTATCTGGGCCATCTGGTTTCGGCAGCGGGTTTTAGCATGGATCCTAATAAAGTAGACGCCGTAAGAGACTGGCCAGTGCCGAAGAGTAAACACGAAGTTCGGAGTTTCCTGGAGATATGCTCATATTACAGACGTTTTGTGAAAGGGTTCGCTACTATTGCTAAACCGCTACATGAGCTAATGGAAAATAAACGAAACTTCCAGTGGTCGAGAGAGTGTGACCAAGCATTTAGGACTTTGAAGATTCTATTATGTTCGCAGCCAATTCTCGCTTTTCCAGCTTCCGAAGAGAAGTACATCGTAGACACAGACGCAAGCAATACTGGTCTAGGAGCAGTTTTGTCTCAAGTGTAGAAGGGTGAAGGACGAGTGATAGCGTATTACAGCAAGACGCTTTCTAAACCAGAGAGAAATTATTGTGTTACAAGGAGAGAGTTGTTGGGAATTGTCAGAGCTTTGGAGCACTTCCATAAATACCTCTATGGGAGAGAGTTTTCACTACGTACCGACCATGCCGCGCTTGCATGGCTCTTGAGATTTAAAAATCCGGAAGGACAGTTGGCAAGGTACAACTTCAAGGTACAACATCGACGGTGGCGCCTGCATGGTAATGCAGATGGCTTATCACGAAGACCGTGCCCGGAAGACTGCCGACATTGCCACAGTAATGAAGAACAAAACTCAATCGAACATGTTCAAGCCATCACTGTAGATTTCCCGGCAGACGGCTGGACAACGCAAGACTGTCGACAAGAACAGATGACTGATGAAGACATTGGATCGATCTTGACAGCAAAAGAGGAAGGTCGCCACCCGGATTGGCAAGATATCTGCCATGGTTCCGAAGTGCTGAAGGGCTACTGGCCACAATGGGAATCTCTTACCTTAGAGAACGGATTGCTGAAAAGGGCTTGGGAAAGTGCAGATGGACGAGACGTGGTCATGCAGCTGATAGTTCCCCAAAGTAAAGTGCAGTCTGTTTTGAAGGAGATGCATGATGGAACATCTGGAGGCCATCTTGGCCTTAACAAAACCCTTGACAAAATACGGAAGCGATTCTATTGGCTTCATCTTCGCCACGACGTAGAGGAATGGGTTCGGACGTGTGAAATATGTGCTGCAAGCAAGGTCCCACAAACCAGAAGCAGGGGAAAAATGAGACAGTATAACGTTGGACTGCCTTTCAAGAGAATTGCGATAGACATTGCTGGACCATTCCCAGTTACTGACGATGGAAACCGGTACATCATGGTTGTAAGTGTCTACTTTACTAAGCGAGTTGAAACCTAGGCAATTCCAAATCAGGAGGTTACCACTGTGGCAAAGGAGTTATTTCACAACTTCTTTGCCATTATGGAGCCCCTATGGAAATCCATATGGATCAAGGGAGAAATTTCAAATCAGGAGTGTTTAAAGAATTATGCCGTCTACTCGGAATTCGAAAGACCAGGACAACGCCTCTGCGTTCTCAGTCGGACGGGATGGTTGAGAGATTCAATAGGACACTTGAGCACCATCTTTCGAAGGTTGTTGACGAGAACCAAACAGACTGGGAACAACGTATACCACTATTCCTCTTGGCGTATAGATCATCAGTACACGACACAACCGGCATGACTCCAGCAAAATTGGTGTTTGGGCGGGAGATTCATCTTCCTGGGGACTTGATATTCGGATCACCTGAGACTTAGTCCCAAGAGCCACAAAACTATTCCTCGCAATTAGAAAACCAACTGCAAGAAATTAATCGCTTGATAAGAGGACGGCTGAAGATTGCCAGTGATAAAATGAAAACGCGGTTTATAAAACAGTATAAAACAGTTTTCTTGGTGTCTCAGCGGTGGTCGAAGCTTCGTCGACTTTCGGTCTCCCCATTCGGGAGGTTACATTTAAAAATAAATAATTTTTCGCAGTTTGGTTGCACTGTTCAGGTTTCTTTCTGCCTGTTGCGCATTGTGGTTTTCTGTTTTTCAGTTAGGATACGTTGTTCGTTTACTTGTCAACTGGACTCTGCACTGTAATTGTTCACTTTACTTACGTTTATGTAGTAATTAACAGTGGCAGCTCGTGACGTTTCTTGTTAATGGAGCCAGATAATGTGGGCGGAAACGCGATCCTCCTTTGATGTCTTAATAGAAACTAAATCTTGTTCATTTCAAATTCCTTTTTTGAAAATTTAAAATTATGAGCAGTGCGCAAATACGAGAGATAAAACGAGGTTGTTCACAATGAATGAACACATTCATAGAAGCAATATAACAGTTAAACCAAACAAAAATAATTAAACGTGTACAATTGGTTAATAATAAACTAATAATTTCACGAGTTGCAGAACTCACTTTCAATTTTCAACAAAATACATTTATTATTAAGTAATATTCACCATCATACAATTGTAAATTATCGTAAAAATTACGAAAACGCCGAATGCCCTACTATTTTTTAGTAAAATAACGAAACTGTAAAGAAGATAATAATACAATAAACATTAAAAATTTCATACTACTCCATTGGGTTTTTATAACCAATATTGCATTTATAACCATATTGGCAAATAATTATTGCTAAATGACAAATAATTTAGTTCTAGCTTATAAGTTCATGTATCTTTCCATAGATATCTCTAGGTCTATATCTAATACATAACTGATTATAGACTATATTTTTTTTTAACGTAGCCTACAAGTTGTAAGGTACCGAGTTAGTATTTTGAATAAAATTCCTCGTAACTTGATCCCCCACATAGAGTTTAGCAATTTTCTAAAAATGTTGAGTTTGCTTTTTGCTCCTTGATGCCTCTAAAGTTAAAAAAAATTCTACTAAATGTACATTAGTGTTTGGGTTAAATTTCCCTTTAGTCTGAGACGGCTAGATTTTTTCAAATTTTTGATCCCTTTTGTAGACCCTGGTGTCCTAAAATTTTGAAATTTCTTAAATTATATACCATATTCAGGTTCTGGTTAAAATTCCCTTTAATTTGATACCCACATGGATTTTTGCGATTTCATTCGAATTTGAACCAGTGTTTTTAATCCTGGGTCCAAAAATGTTGAAATTTCAAAAATGAGCCTTATATTCAGATTTTATTTTAAATTTCCTTTAAGTTTATACCACACACGGATTTTTGCAACTATTTCATAATTTTACCTGCTGCCCCCCGTAGTACCGAGGGGGGGGAATCGATCTCATTAGCAATAAGGTTCTGTGGAATAAAAGTCTGGACACACTCTTGCCATGCTTTACAAAAATCGGTTGAACCATTTAAAGGTTATCGTCAGACCACACCCCAAAGATACAGACAGACGATTTTAAACGGTCGCGTTAAAACTGAGAGTCGCTTCGCTCGTTCAACAAGCTTATTAACGTAGGCATAGAAATAGTAGCGCGAAACTGGCAGATAAACGTCAGCATAATCCCTGTACTAGGTTGGCCTGATGGACAGAGTAGTGTGTGGCAATATAGCAGCATTACACTGTGCTCAAAACTGTTATGTGATAGCCCTATGTACACGGACACTTGACGTGACGCCGACATAAGAGACATAAATGCACACAAATACAACAATACAATATATCCCTATAAATGTAAATAAAAATATCCAGCTTGCACTTAGGCCTACAATATAACAAATACGTTTATTACTCTCTGGCTTTTGGTCGGTACGGTCCTTACTGGTCGTTGATAACGAGGCGGCCCCAGTTATTAGTACAGCCTCTGTCAGAAGGATAACATTCGAAAGCCTTTGGTGTAATAGCGTGTTCTTACACTGCCTCCGCGGACCAATCAGTTTGCACCGTACCGTTTTGAGTCCATGTTGACGCAATGTGGCCACAGTTAGCTTCAATGGTGCCGAGCCGTCGTGTTGTCGTCATTTTGTGTTCAGTATAACCCTTGTTTAATGAAGGCGAGGTAAACAATTAATTACGGATGCTAACTGTTATCCTTCAGGCCGAGGTAGCTGTACCAGTTGTGGGCCTGGGATTCGCGAATGGCATTGCGGCGAATCTTTTTGAGAAACTCCTTAAAAATTGAAATACGATATGAAGATTGAATAAATGTGAGTTAGTAATCACCACAATTTGTTTAATGGAGAGTAAAACATGAAAGATAACGGTTTTAAATGAATATAATAAGTAACAAAGTGTCTACTAAAAACCCAATACAGTCTGCAATAGGTACGTAGAACAATGCTTTATTACAAAATGCCAAACTTGACGTAATTGTATCACCAACAGAATTATCACTGTTGCACACCACTATAGAAAAACCCAATATAGTCTGCAATACGTAGAACAATGCTTTATCACAAAACGCCAAACTTGACGTAATTGTATTACCAACAGAATTATCACTGTTGCACACCACTATAGAAAAACCCAATATAGTCTGCAATACGTAGAACAATGCTTTATCACAAAACGCCAAACTTGACGTAATTGTGTTACCAACAGAATTATCACTGTTGCACACTACTATAGAAAAGTTATTCCGATTTGCGCTTTCAAGCTTCACAGCTTATCGTCAGATCGGAGATAACAATAATAGGAAATAACAATAATAACAATAATAGCTATTATTGTTATTTCCGATCTGACGATGAGCTGTGAAGCTTGAAAGCGCTAATCGGAATAATTTTTCTATAGTGGTGTACAACAGTGATAACTCTGTTGGTGATTATAACCACTAACACAACTTTCTTATTAAATTTGTGGTAATTGTATTAGGCCTAATTAACTTTCAGTTTTGGGGAAGAAAATTCTACTCATGACACATTAGTGTATTTCTAGACGCCTTATTCGCTTATCTAGTAGACTATGGCATATGTATGTTTTTCGACTATTTTTATCACTCTGTAATAGAATAATGTTTATATTACATTTACTTTCTATGTTTTAGATCTGCTAGTAATTTTTGGCTACTTTAAACAAAAAAATAAATTAGAGGTGGGATGTGTCTTGTTTTTCTTTTTCAAATTTTATAACTCTTATCCAGTGATTGTTGATATTGAAGAGTGATTCTTATTTATGTTATGTTGCAGGACTGATAACGTGAGTGGCTCGGTGAAGGTAAACGGCGGCCCGAGAGACATGGACCGCTTCCGACGGCAGTCGTGTTACATACTGCAGGACAGCGAACTGCAACCACTGCTCAGGGTCAAAGAGGCAATGATGTTCGCGTCGCACCTCAAACTGGGCACCACGTTCACGCACAAAGTCAAAGAAGAACGTGTATGTAAGCTTACCGGACATTATCCTTCTTTCTACAAGGGTCGATCAAAAAGTAATGCCCTCTCCCTCACCTTACCTTTGTTTGTGACCAGACCAAAGGAAAAGTTACACAAATTATAGCTTGTAGTAATTCTGGATTTCGCTTCCTGAATGTAAATCGTAGTATTCAGATCAGGAGTCCACGTAGTCCTGTCCCTCACCTTCAGGAGCCCTTGACACGTGTCCACCCGCCTCCTTCTATAGTCAGCAGTCAACTCCTTGGGAACCTACTTACAACAAACTTTTCGATATCCTTCTCCTTTATTATCATCATCATCTTTGTCTTCTTGACCTCCACCCATAAGCATTAGACCATTTGGTCCGTTACCACTCATCGATCGACCTATCTACTTTTCAACTATATTTCTTGTTCATCTGAGTCTATAAAATAGGATTTTTATTGGTAAACGTTTGTCCTCCATTTTCAGCATATAGTCCTGTCATCCTTTATCGATAGCCCCAGTCAGAAACCAAAGGGGCACGTTAAATACATTAGCAAGACTCTGAACTCTGGTACTCTGGTGTAGGTTCTCCTCTATTAACAGATGGCCAGAACTTCGTTTCTCCTCCTTCATACATCTTCAACCAATGCCACACATTGCTAAATATTTACTACAGCGTCTCCATATCATTCATCAGATGACTAGATTTCTTTAGATTCGTAACCCTCTTTTGGCGGAAATTTAATCATAAATAGAAACTTTTCATAAAACTGTTTCTTTTTTTTTATAGTATTTGTGGTTTCTTTTTTTGTATAAAGTCTTTCCAAAAATATGGAGTTGTAGAAGCTCAAAATTGCTTTTACTTGAAAGCAGCATCTTCAGTTCAAAAAATTGATGTATTTATAACAAAAAAGGTGCCAGTTGTTTTGGAAAGAGATATAAAAGTTGTATAAACATTAAAAATTTATGGACCCCCATTTACTCTTGAGAAATGAAAGAAAGTTTTATATCTGGTTGTCGACAGAGAAACACTGCTTCCTATTATTAATTGTACAATACGAACAGGAACACCATTGTTTCGGCTGATTTTTCTGTGTGTGTGTGTGTGCGTGTGTGTGTGCGCGCGCACGCGTGCACGTGCGCATGTGTTTGACAATTTTATAACATCCAATGTCGTCAGATTTATTGATATGAAAATAATAAAAAATTGTGTAATATTACGTATAGCGTTATTGTATTTTACTCTAGGCAATTAACTTATTTGTTATTAAATAAGCAACTGTATTTAAATTATGGATACCAAGACTTTTCTTAGCACAGTAAGCAACATTTTCTTAAGCATGCTAATATAACATTCATTCTTTGTTTATTGCAGTTTTTTATATTTCAGTTTTTATAATTTCTACTTTTTTAGATAAAATGTCCAATTATGTACTGGTATACAAAAATTATGTTACAAATTTTAGCCTATTAGTAGCATATTGTAGTAAGAGACATTTAAAGTTAAAAAAGAGGGACCTGAAATTTTAATATTTGAATTATTTAAATACTAAACATTATATTCATATTTGTATCAGTTATATGCACATCTGTTTGAAATGTATGCAACCCCTCGTTGTCACTGAGTCGTTGCCCTATATCTGATCTGAGTTTGACATAACTGCTCTGATAAATAACAAATTAAAGACATGAAGGCGTTACTTTTTGACCTACCATTGCACGTATGTATGCATGGATAGTCATGCCCATGTAGACAGTAAGGGATCTTATCCATGATTTGTCAAAAAAAAGTATTTTACTTGTTTCTCATTATCATCTCCTTCTTGTTCTGCAGCTGTTCCTTCCAGGATTAGTCTATAACCCTGTTCCATTCCTGCATCCCATCACTCCTATGTTTTGGGGGGGTACCAGTGACTTTTCTTTCTCAGTTTCTACAAACATAAAACTTCTATCATCAAACTTTGTCTTTTCATCCCCACCACGTACTCTTTCCGTTCATTCTTGGCCTCCTATATTAAATTCCATCACTCAGTGTGTTACCAATTCATTTCTCTTGTCCCTGATTCCTCACTCTGCCCTCCTGATTAATGAAACGCAGATCTGCATTAGCTCTGTTCGAATCTTATCATAAAGGCACCCATATTTCAAACTATAAAGCAATGCTACACTCACCATAATTTGTACAGTGGTGTTTAGGTGTCCCTTCATGTTTTCCCTTTATCATCATCTAGTTTCAATACAGTTTTTGTATTATTACAATGAAATATTTATTGTGGTGATTAATCACACTGATGAAATATTTGTCAGAGCCAGACAGTAATGTGGTGGCCTGGTCAAGTACCAGAAATCCATGAGACTTTGTTTTCTCATAGAAAACAATGTTTGTTGTACCCTACTTCTACATGGGTACTCTTGAGAAATGAAAGAAAGTTTTATAAGTCTGGTTGTCAACAGATGTGATGTGTAGAAACACTGCTTCCTATTATTAATTGTACAATAAGAACAGGAACACCATTGTTTCAGTTGACTGGTGACCTTATACACCAGACCATCAATCACATACCGGCATGCTGTTTTATAGATTTGCAAATAGCAGCACATGTCCAGTTCATTGTAATATGGGACAAGTAACGGACTGCTTGAATGCAATGGCATGATTTGATTTTTGCTGATGTGTAAGCAACTTATAATATTGTTATAATCCTCCAGACTTGTTTGACCAGTCTGGAATCTGACGTTCTTTCTATCGTTGTGTGTAATCTTTTAATTTTTCATTCAAGTTAAAAACTTGTAACTCTTTTCTTATGAGCTCATTCCTTATATGGTCATTCCTTAAGTTTAGAACACCTTTTAACTCCTCTGAAGAATGCCATTTCTGACAACTGTATTTTACTTTCTTGTTTTTTGGTTGTTGTCCAAAGAATTTCTTTAAATTCTAATTTTTAGTATTTAATTGGTGATATAGCTAATTTCAAATTGAAAAGTGATAGTACTTTGAGTTGTCTATTTTTGCTGATATAAAGTTTGTTGTTTAAAATTATTGACCTACTATTATGACAGGTGTAAGGTTTTGTGATCACTGTGTAATATCTTGTACTTTGTTTTGGTCAGGTAATGCTAATTCTAAATGAACTTGATCTCACATCTTCGGAAGACAAACTGACTGGAAATCTGTCTGGTGGTGAGAAGAAACGTCTAGCCATTGCTCTTGAGATCGTCAACAACCCTCCAGTCATGCTCTTTGATGAACCAACAAGGTAACTAGTTGTAAGTAAGTTGAGTTTCAAGTAGCATATGCTCATAATCAGTCTAAATTGTTCCCACGTCTAAGTTTTCAATGTCTGTCTTTTCATAAAATGTAAGATATTTTATAAATAGTTTATTTTAGATGCATTAGTATAAATTTACATCTGACAGTGGTATACCCTCCCCAAAGAAAAATTAAACAGTGCTAGAGTTCAATGAATGTAGTGTATGCTTTAGATAAATATAATAAGCAGACATGCCATCTCTGGTTTCTTTTCACATTTTTAATGGATACAGCATCTAGCACTTCTTTAATCAAAAATGAAAAAAAAACTTGTATTAACATAGTTAAACTTTTTATCTGGGAAGAAAGATAATTTGCAGGCAAGTTCAAAGGATTGTTGGTCACCTCTTTCAAATATTATATTATCCTTAAGCAGATAAAACTCCAGATGATTGTCAGTAAATTTTTTAGATATCTGTAGCTGAGATTCACTGTTCATGATATTTTCCAATGAGATAAAATTTTCCATTAAGTAAAGTTATAACTCTATACGAGACAGACATACTGAAATAGAATCAAATAATTGGCATGAATGGTAATTTGTATCGACTGGTATGATTAAGGGAAAAAAAGATTTGATGAGCCAGATCCTATGTGTTACAAAACATAATTGAACAAAATGTGAACTATTTTGACTTTTTTAATCAGGTACTTTTAGTCTGGGAAATTCAAAAGTTGTATGAACTTATTGATCAAACCTTGTATATGGTATCATTTGCAGAAATTGGCTGTCAAGCAGGCTGCAAGAAAAAAAAGGGTGGAAACCTCTGTCCTGAAATCATTTACCATATTAGCAGCTGTTTGAAGTAGTGTATAGCAAGTTTTTTGTGGAGATGCCACTTTATTTATAAGGTATCAAGTTGTCATTTTCTGTTTCAGTGGATTGGACAGTTCAATGGCAAGGAATTGTTTGTCCGTACTTAAACAGTTAGCCAGAAAAGGTAGAACGGTTATTTGTACAATTCATCAGCCAAGTGCACTCTTGCTAGAAATGCTTGATCATCTGTATGTTATTGCTTCTGGTCGATGTATTTACCAAGGAGACACCCACAATCTGATACCGTTTTTGTTAGATGTGGACCTCATTTGTCCTGTTTACCATAATCCTGCTGATTTTGGTAAGTATTAAAGGATCATTTTTTGTTAAATGATGATGATTATTATTATTACTATCATTATTATCATTCTTCTTCTTCTTCTTCTTCTTCTTCTTCTTCTTCTTCTTCTTCTTCTTCTTCTTCTTCTTCTTCTTCTTCTTCTTCTTCTTCTTCTTCTTCTTTCATTTTTTGTTTCAGCCATCAGTGAGCTGTGATTACACAGCTTCCTTCATTTTCTAAACTCCTTTCTCCTTCACCAGCATTACTTAATTCTCTGGCTCACTCATGCTCATTCTTTTATTATTAATACCCTTTTAGTTCTCCTTGTTTTCCTATTTCTTCCTCTGTAATGCTACATTTTTCTAAATCCTGATGGACTTCTCTCATCCATTGTACTTGTGTATTTCTGTTCTTCTGGAAGGGAAGTTCTTGTTTGCTGTCTTTCATGGCTCCACCTTTCTAAGATGTTCATATAAAGCCATTCGTCTTTTCTCTATTGTGGTTGACATCTTCTCAACCTTTTTATATATTTCATGGTTCAGTCTCCAATAAAATGTAAACACATTGGCTCCATGGGGCTTTCCTTAAAAACTTAGTTTCTTTCTTGTGTATTCCTGAGAGTTCTTTACTAGCTGTGTCTCTGCTGCATATAAGTGTAAGTTTGGCAGTCTAGAGTAATGTCTGAATTTGGCCTGATAGGATAGTGATTTTGTTTTGTAATTCTTCTGGCATAATCTGAATGTTGTCTCCATCTTCTTCACCATCATTCTTCAAAAGATGCCTTCTCATTAAGGCCCCATGTTGGGCGCCACTTTGTAATAGTACGAGTACGTATGAGTTAAAAAACCACACATTGTCGGTGTCACTTTTGTAACCAGACGCGTGTATTACCGTTAATTATCTTCGTCTTTATTGGGTTAATTTGTATTTTAAATTTTATTTTTTATTTTTGTTTATTTAATTTTAATTAGGGTTCAGGTTAAAAATTTAGAACCATCGACATTTAATTATTTCTTACTCTCCTCTTAATCTCAATCGTATAGTAGAATTTAATTTGAAGAAATGTTTTGCGTTAGCTGATTCGATTTGACAATCGATTTGTAATATAAGAATTACCTACTTCTTCGTTTCGCCTAGCTGATGTTATTCTTCGCAAGTGTTCCTTCTTCTATACCTGAACTTCTTCTAACTTACTTATTTTTATAAATAAAACACAATTAATTGATAATTAATCTCATTTAACGCAAATTGAGCAATTAATCGACACTTGGGTCGATATTGTGATTCCCGGCTCGACTCCTCAATCTCAGGTCGATTGCAAACAAATGTAATTTAAATAAAATTAATATAATTGATTCGGGTTCTTTGAACTGTTACAAAAAAGTCAGAAAGGACATTTTTCTAAAAAGTACAATACTTACAAATAAATTCTTAGTTATTGACACATAAATATTTGATTTTTTTTTGATACAACAGTAATTATACGTTTATGTGACCAAAGCTTAAAGATGGCATCAGTGAAACGACTCGGTCAGTTGAGAAAATGGCTGCCATGTCACACCTCAAATTTTATGTTAATAGTTTTTGTCACTTTTCCTTAAATAAATGATTCTTAAATTGAGTGTCCACAGTTATAATAGTTGTTAATAACTTTTTCTTCGTTGTATTGTAATTGAAACGGTGTTGTGAGTTTATTATAGTGTGGTGTTATGCTAACAGTGCTTTAGGTTAGATAGTTCTGCTTACCAAATGTATATAGGAATGTTCACTTTCAAATCATACTTTACTGGTTTTTTTGCGTTCTTGATTTAAGGAATTATTGTATCTTCAAATTCATGTTAGTATTATTTTTTCTTATTTTTTGGCTGGTTTCTTCTCAACATATATTTTTATTTATTTCACTTAGATCTGATGATTTGACATTGTAGTTTTTTCTGTACAGAGCTGACCCGCTCGTCTTTATGTCTAACAATCAACTCTCACCATTTCTTCATCATTCAAAGGGATTTGACCAGTTTTGTCAAATTCTGATTGGTTCATTGGGATGAACTCTTGAGTCATGGGACTGTGTTTGTTCAAAATAAATTGACCCTTCACCTCCCAGTCTAATTTACTCTCTAGTAGACTTAATTTAGTCTACTTAGTTAAATTCCTTATTTTATTCTGAACAATTTGATACTAGACATTGTATCATTAGCCTCAATATTAAGTGATTTACCCCTTTTACAAAAGACTCTGCTTATAGGCTTTTTTAGTCATTTGACTTATATAGAATTATTCTAAATTTCTTTAATTGTCTCCTAAGTTGTACTTATTATATAAAAGAAAACATTGAATTAACAGTTCTTGCTCATTTCATTACTTAACAGTGGTTTGATAATGTATTATGTAATTTGAACATTACTTTTAATGTTTGATCTTTTTTAGGCCATAGTTCCTTAATACAATTGAACCGGTCTAAAATTATCGTGTAAACCCCTTGATTACTTCCAAAAAATATGATTACAATTGTAATAGATAACCTATTTGTTCATTTTACAATATTGCATGGATTTACATTATTTTATCCTCTTGTTTACTATTTATTTACAATAGTTATGGGTTTTGATATTTGCCTATGTACTGATATTACTTTCATGAACAAGTTTACAATCATTTCTAATTACAGTTACCCTTTCTGACTGATTTACTAAGAACCCTTTAACAGTTAAGTTGTTACATTAATAACCTTAATAACTATGAGAACCAACTTAATGAAATATAACAATAGATTAACAGAACAAATTATATCTTATCCTATTAGTGTACTTTCAGGCCTACATGGCTCTAAAAGTTTGATTGAACATACAAGTAGCTAACGCACAAATCTTACTAAAACTATACTATTAATTAACATTAAATAAGAATATTTTATTCAGTTCACATTGTTTTTATATCATTTCATTCATTATTGTTTTGTTCTCAGTTATGGCATCTCCTTACCTTGTATATAGTTATTGGTCTATAGGTTTTGGGGACTTGGGATATAAATTCCCATTGTAATACTAGTTTCTCACATGCTTTATATTTGCATTTTACTGGTGATATTAAAGAAAAAGGAAAAACACTTAGTTTCTTGTGTTATCACTAGTTAACATTTCACTGATGTGGTGTTGTTTGTCACACAATTAGATAAATGTGTTCACTGATTCCATTTGATAAAAATGATTCCATTTTTAGTTACATAGTCTTATTTCTAACACTTTCCGTAACCTAAGGTATACTGTTTCATTCTTTAATCGTATTGTACTTTTGTTATTCTATAATGGGTTTACTTTTATTTCTATATTCTTTTGTTTATTTGGGTAGGTATTTTCTTTATGTAATGGGAAGGAACGTCACGTTACATAATGCCCTCCTTTAAAGTCGTGTTATTTTGGTAATTATTATGGTATTTGCTAAAATAACTGGCTATAATATATAAACTTTCCCTTTCTATCTATTCTTCATAATATTTTTTTTCTGTTAGTTTAATACTTTTTCTCTCTTATCGTTGCTCCATTGTATTGCAGGAGTTGGACAGGTTTCGTGAGATTAATTACTCTATGGGTTATTGTTTCTTGTTAACTTTCACAGGGGTGAAAAACGATGATCCATAATTAAAATTCTTTGGTTGATAATCAAGTACTTATTTTTCTATATTTTTTGTGTTCTTCCAAATGACTGCCTTTCTTGTAATTGGTTATCTTGCTCATACTGGTGGTTTTATTTGCATCAAATTCTTCTACCTTCTGGTTTCATTAGTTATCTTCTATGTGGGCTTTTCCAACTGGTGCTATAATTTCTCCCTAACTCTACATGGCACAGTGAATGAATATCGAATGTGAGTGGCACATTTGAGGCGTGTTATCCTCACTCAAACCATTCCCCCAATGCATGGTACAGTGCTCTTTGGCTACTGCCCATTTTTATGACTTCTGAGTGGCGCCGTGGCATCCTACACTCTGTCATTTCTTTAAATGATAACTCTTGAGTCACCACAAACACCGTTGAACTTATGTTGCCTCAATTTGACACATCTATTTTATTTTGCCTACCAATAGCTCTTACCTTTACTATTTTATTTATTGCAGTGTGGTTATACTTCATTTCATAATTCTTTTACCCTGTTGACATATATCATACACCTTAGCCCCTGTACTGGCTATTATTTATTCACTCTTCACTATTTCTGTTATATTTTTTTATCCCTTCTGTCATCAAAACTCCTCCTCCTGGTTCTATTCCGGTTATCGTCGTTGTTATTATTACTTTGGTTTGGATTATTCTGATTATTATCTTGATTATTATTATTTTCGTTATAACGATTATTTATTCTTTGTTTATTTTATTTTTTGTTTTAATTCTTTATTTTTTCTTCTTAATTTCTTAAACGGTTTGCTTTAGTCGATTCCCATAAAATCAGTCCCTTTTTCTCGATGGTGCTGGTACTTAGTTTATCCATGGTCCATAAATTCAGTTGCCCTTATTTCTCGGATTACTCTGGTGTGTAGAACTATTTCCGTCCTTGTGATATAGGTCTGGGGTCAGAATTTTAGAACTTGAATTTATCAAAGTCTCATCAAAGTACTTGAATTTTATAACTCATTTTGTATCACCATACTTGGTTCTTGCTGCCCCTACTGGACCTTTAGTGTCCAAGTTCATGCAGTGTCTTTTCAGAAAATACTTATGAATCTGTGTTTGCCACTATTTCTATCAGGACTTCTATTTATTTGGCTGTAATCATCATCATCATTGTACTGTTGTCATTAAATTCTTGTGTTTTTCATTATCCATGGCATGACTGAGTATCACTACTGATTTCCAAACACTATTTTAGAACACTATTTGTAGAACTGTAGTATTTTACATACAAATTAAAAACAAATACCTTATTGCTTAGAGACTGCTGCCAGAGGCATTGTCAATTGTTTTTGGAAATGATGCTGTTGTTTGAAAGATGTTTGGTGGTTGAAAGACACACACAACACAATCTTTCAAACAACAGCGCCATCTCCAAAAACAGAACTAACAGCGCTCCTAGGAATAGACTCTGATGAAGCTCATAATCAGTGAAAGCTACTCATGCAATAATGTAATCATTTTTTTTTAAATTTGTATCTAAAATAATAGTGTTCCGCGTTGAAGTAATGTCTGCAAATCAGTATTGTCATCACTTAATTATTAGTAATTAGTCTAATAAAATATTAGAATTATCACAATAATAATTAGAACAGTAAATTTTTAAGTTTAGCAATGAAAAAAAAAAACAAAAAAATATACAAAGTGCAACGTAAGTTGCTTGAAACTAGTTGTTATCTTTAGTCTGAATAAGGATTGATTTTCTTATTGTTGTGAATTAATGAACAATGAAAGGTTTTATAATAGCACACATAATGAGTGTTTTGTGTGAATGTATTACATGTAGAATATTCATAAATATTATGTGTAGTACAGTATGTGTTACCATAAACCTCATGGTAGAAGATATACTATTCCATATGAACTAGGCCTAGTATTTTCTTAATATATATTTATTAGTTATTTTAGGATTCTTTGTGTACATTATTGATGACAATAAATTTCATTGAAACTCAGTGTAATTGTTTTAAATTGTGTCTAGTCAGTGACTGAACATCAAAAACATTTCGTCACTAGGAATTATTAAAAAATCATTTTGTTTACAAGGAATTTATCACCAATCTTGTTTAAACAGTACAGTAAGACCTATACTGATTTAGGAACAGAAGCAAGCCCAGACACCACAACTAGAACACACACACACACACACACACACACACACACACACACACACACACACACACACACACACACACACACACACACACACACACACACACACACACACACACACACACACACACACACACACACACACACACACATGTACGCACGCACACACGCACACCACTGAAATGATGCTATTAATATGAGTGTTAGGCAAAACACAATGTGACTGAGTAACAGATATGAACATTTGATGTGTGTGCAAGAGAACAAACATTACAGACCTGACAAAGCAAAGCCAATAGTACTGAACAATCTGTACATAGTTCTTGTGTTACAAGTTCTCCTAACAAAGGATTTCAACTTGTATGCAAGTTGTGTAAAATTGCTTTGTACAAGATTTAACCAACTTGAAGAATGTGTTTAATGAAAGAAGTAGCAATAGCTGTTGGCAATTGTTTACTTTAAGGATTAGTTAATTGGTTTATAAATACTGTACTTCAGTGTGCTGTTAAATTTCTGTTTTAGTTCTTGAAGTGTCCACAAAAGTGGATGTAACATTTACCAAAGAAGTATCTTCTAAAGAAGACATTATAGATAAGTTGGGAACAAAAATTGATAACGGAAAAAACCATGCGTGGAGGAAGCAACATGATTTGAGGTTTTCTTTGACTAGTGAGTTCCATTTAGCATGTTATTCACATATCTGTAAAAAATGTATGCTCATGTGTGTGTGTGTGTGTGTGTGTGTGTGTGTGTGTGTGTGTGTGTGTGTGTGCAAAGTCAGTAGTATATCAGTATATTTTGTAATAATACAGTGTTCTTCTTATTATGATCTTCTTCTTCTTCATCATGCATATACTGGATCTTGATTTGGTATGCTGTTAAGTGATGTTGCTGCTCAACCTTGAATCCACAGCTTGCTCTAATAATTTATTTATCATATAAAGTGAGTATTTTGTATTGTGAGTGTCAACAGACTATTTGTAAACTGTAGTTGGTCTTAGATTCTAGTAGATTTTTCTCGTTCTGCGGAGCAAAAGCAATCCCTTTAGATACCTTAGGATCAATAATGAATGAGCTATAAGTGGTAAGCTTTTATATTAAATAATTAGTTTTCCAAAATATGATGTACCTTTTTTTATTTATCTACGCATGCCTTGTTCAATTCGTGAGACCAGACAACATCATTTATATGAACATAATGAATATTATAGTGATAGCCTTGATGTTGTCAGTGACAAAAAAAGTGTGCCTCATGTGAGCAAGTGCTTTGTCATAGTGTAAGGTAAATGAGTTTTTGCAAAATTTTTGGCCCTTTTTCATCAATTTTTTTCAGTTAGATGGTCAATATGATAGAGTCAGTAAACCAATAGTGTTAAGTTACACCCAAATTTCTAAATAAATAATAAAATAATACTCTGCCAGAACCTTACCTGCGATCTTTTTTTCGCTACTTACCTTTTTATAAATTCCATCAGAAGTTCAGAGTCGCCACCAATATCTTTGCAGGACAGCTATGGAAACCTTTATACATTACCTTAATTAAAACTGGACAATTTTGCCATCTGAATTCCCCCAATTCAGAAGATTCCCGGAAACGTTAGATGAATTTTTCAGCACAGAACACTAGGAAATGGTAATGATGAAATAACTACGCTAACACATGGTTATATTCTGTTAAAACAAATCTTATTCATTTATTCAAATTGAATTACTTCTTTCTCTCTCTTATTTTAATTACTTCTTTCTATTGACATCTATTACATCGTATCTTATAATAATAACCCCTACTTATAAACCAGTACTATTACGTTATTTTTCCCCCGTTATTTTTTTGTACACACACTCTCTCACTCTATTAATTAATTTTACCCCCGTTTTATTTATGAGCTCATTAATGATTTATAATGTTTTGGCCAAATGAATCTGCCTTTATACTTGTTACCTATTTGCGTAATATCCAAATGTTGTCCGGAACTGTTTTCACTAAACACTCAACTCCGACCAAAGTTTAACGTCATTTAATCGTCACTTCATTATTTAACACTGGTTGTACTTTTTATACTACTTGGTAGGCCAACTTTAATACTTTTTCGGCCTACCAAGAACTCATCCGAGACTATGGTTTGTAACGGTACAGAAGTGTGTGATCCAGTTTTAATCAGCATGTAATTCAGTAATTAATTACTTTCATAAATTGTTAACTTTCACCTGTGAGGAGCCCCAGGAACCAGCAATGCACATTGTTAGCCTAAACAATTGCCCAGACGTATTGCGTAACCGCCCCAGCAGCAGTCTCTTTGTGAATCACAGTCTGCAGTTGGTCATCAGAGAGTGAACATTAGTAAGCAGCATCAGACAGTAAAGTTGGTGGTTTAAAATTAAACGGTGGCCTCGGGTGCAATATAGGCCATAAAATTAATTCGGCCTATATTTTAAAGCACAATAAAAAATTAAAGTGGTACAAACAGTATAACGCGTGGTCACATAGTAAAAAACATAAGAGTTCAAGTCACGTATGTCGGCCGACTTTTGTTGTGAAGCTATCCGACAAAATGTTACCAAATTGTAATTTAAAACTAAACTCAAATGAAGTGAATTAAATAAGACGGAGTGTGTAGTGGTAGTGCGGAAGATTATGAACTGTGGAAATAACCTTAGTGACCAAAAACAGCCTACAACACAAGGTGGTATTGGAACGGATTAACGCCGTGGGTTAAGTATTCTACATATAACTATCATAACTATTCCCTAAATACAGACATTAAACATAAATACAGAGCTCTATTAACAGGGGTTTAAAAATAAAAATGTAAAAAAGAATGAAAGAGAGTGCGACAAAGTACTGGGTCATTATTAAGGTTAAGCAAATTGTTATAGCCATTTAAGAATAATAATCATAAGAATTGTTTCATTATTGTTTGATATACCGGTACTGATAACTTTATATGTTGTTTACGCTCAACAAAACAAAAAACGAGACTTTTAACCAATGTAGTAACCAACCAGCATAAAATTTGATTCGTTATTGCATAACTGTAAAACATTATATTAAATAAAATCCAAATAAGTTGTTTTAGCCAGAATAAACTGTGTTATTATATTTCGTAACGCCAACCTAAGTAACCTGTCTGCAGCTGGTTTCGTCTGAACGACTTTGGACCCCGAAATTCGAAGGTAAGAGTAAGATTATATATTGGCAATTAATTAATATTGTCTCACTGGCGCCCGTAACAGTGACTCGAGTATAGGGTTTATAACCTATACTCGCCAGACCTAATTAAGCTGCAGAACAGGTTATTTGGAAGTGAGGGCGATTATTGGGTAGTTTGCTAAGCATCATTTATAAGTATACATTTACTCAAAATGGAGAGTAACAGTGATAAAGTCAACAATATTGATTTGACTAGTACAAGTACAGACAATCAAGTAAATACAATAATAACCGAAACGGTAATAAATGAAATAAGTTTAACAGAATCAGTGACAATGGAGGGCGCTAAGATTCATTCAACACCTATCCAAAACAAGCAAGATGACAATAATGATATAGTTAATATGATACAACTAATGTTAGAAAAACAAAATATAATGTTAAGCAATAAATTTGATGAACGAAGTAATCAACTTGAAACCAATTTTAATGAATTTAAGGGCGAAATTAACAGTAATTTAAATGCCTTAAATAATCGCTTAGATAATAATGAGAAAAAATTTGAGACTAAATTCGAAGTAATGAGTATCGATATAAACAAACGTTTTGACACTAATGATGCTAAGTTTGACGTATTAACGAATTCATTGTGTAGTATTGATGAACGACTTAACGAAACATGTAGAGAAATAAAAAGAGAAACAGGTGAGTTAAAAGAGAGTGTGTGTGTGGTAGACAATAAATGTGAAAACATGGTATCAAAAAGTGGTACAGCAAATAGTAGTAGTGACCTTGAGGATAAAAATGTAGTTGATCATAATGAGAGGGAGTGTGAAGATAGTTTAAATGAAGAGAGTGTACAGAGGGTAGAATTTTCCAGTGATGTGGTTGTGGGTGAAGAAAATGCTTCACCAGTGTTGTTGGAGGACAAAGGTTCCTCCTTAGTTTTTGTAAAAGACAAAAGGTCTTTAAATTATTTTTGTGTACCTGGTAAAGCCAGATGTTGTAATAATGTTGTGTTGCCCTCTGTATGGAGTGAGATTATGAAATGTTGTGGTGATGAAAGTGATCATGAGGGAGAGAGAATGGTAGAAATATTTAAGGTGAAGAGAGACTATGAAGAGTTAATACAGAGTTTAAATAGTGAGAGAACTGGTGGAATTAAAAACATACATGGTGTGACAAACAATGTGTATATTGATGACAAATATTTGCATGTTAATGAACCGATAGTAGCAGAATATGGTAATAATAATGTAATGGTAATAACAAAAAACACTGACGGAGACTTTACAAATAATACTGATGTCGACTTGATTTATGTAAGATAATTTTGGGGGGTAACCCTATAGATTATTGTTTTGGTACAATGGGAAAAATAAAATTTTATGGCCATAACACACAACCTAGATGGTTAGTTTGTTGTGTATCAACAAAATTGAAAAGTGTCATGTACCAAAAAGAATAATTTTTGACGATGGAGGTTGAACTAAAAAAGCAATGTATGGACATATTAAATATTTTAATATATGGTAATGACCTTGCTGAATTTAGGAATTGATGTGTGGTATATAAGAAAATTAGTACGGAAATCTGTAAATAAATGTGTTAATGTTAAATGTATTGTGTTAATAGTATTCTGTTGCAATGTATATTATAGCTTATGCGCAACATATGTTTGTAATGAGAGGGAAAGGTATAATAATAAATAATAATAATTGTGTTCCACTAAAATAATGAACAAAAGGTATTCATGAAGCCTATTTTGTATTTATATTCAAAGTGTTTTAAACAATATAACTAAAGTTAAAATGTTTTTAATAAAATGTTACTAAAGTAATTGTGGTGAATTAAAATATATCTGATCTGAATTGGAATAAAAAATTTAAGAGACAAATATTGTAACATGACATAAGGTAGCGAAGATTCAATTGTATTTAATTATAAAATAAACAGCTGAAGATAAGAGTAAGAGGCAAAAACTTATAAACTTAAAGATCAATAACCCAGTAACCCAATAAATGACAAATGACTATTAACCTGACAGTGACTTGACACAATAGATCGGATAGAAACAAAGGAACCAAGAGACAGTGAAGAAGAAGTTTAAAACCTAAGTACAATCAAGTCATCCCAAAAAGGTGAACAGAATATTGTAAATTTAATAATGAATTGATGTCTGTAGTATATGAGACGTAACTAGGACAATAAGATTAATGGAGGGTAATAGCATCACATGTATCTTGTTTTTAAAAGAATGTACTTGTATAATATAATGTAGGGGGTTAGAAGCTAACCATACCCCAAACCATCTGTAATGATAATGGCTAAAGACAATAAACAATACTTTGAGCCAAAACAAAAGCAATATTAGAATGATGACCAAAAGTGATCAGTGTGATTTGGAGGTAACTTAGTTATTCATGACCATTATCACACAGTGATACAAAGTAATTAGACAACCCTTGAATAAACAAGTGAATAAGCCCAAAAGTGTGTGTAAAACTAAATAAGTAGTGAAGTGATAGGTATAGAATAATGAAACAAAGTGAGCAGGGTAGTAATTAAAGAAACTTTCTAATGAAAGGAAAAGTGCAGTGGGGGTGTAGAACAAAAATTATGTAAGCCAACTATGTTAAACAGATAAACAATTTTTGATAAACTGTGCGTTAGTAAGTAAGATTGAACTAATTGTAATATTATTAATTTAAGTAATAAGATATCAGGATTATATATTAAGGTAAGAGTTAAGGTATTAGAATGAATAGCAAATTAAGAAGGACTGACACTGTATTTAAGTGAAGCGAATAGTAGATAGGACATATCATGCGAGGAACAGTTTGTCAATAGTATTATAAGAGTTTCTTTAAGTTTCTTTAAGTAAGTATTAAGAGTTTTGTTAGTGTTCAGAAAATCATAGCATAGAGTAAATTATAGGGTAAGCAGAGAACAGTAGTTAAAAGTTATTTCAGGCTAGAACCTGACAAGGAATATTTCATAGTAAGAATTAGAATTAGGGATACTGATGTTTATTGTTTGTTTTGTTTATAAATTGTATTAGAATTACCAGAAATGTTAGTAAGAAATGTTAGATGGAAGTAGAATGGAATCTAGGCTCTAGGCCAAACTGTTGAATATAAATTTATTAATTTGAGAACAAATAATAATCCAAAGTTAAGGCAGAATGTGCCAAATGATTAAACCATGTAAGTGAGTATTCATAGTACCAAAGTATGTGATTAACAACTAATTTTGAATAAAATATATGTAAGATATAAATATGGAAAATAGTAAAAATGTAATTAGCTATTCAAGAGTGGGCATGAGGGATATCAAAATGTTCATCATGAAAAATTAGGAAGAATGGTGCTAATGTAATAACTCTAGCTATTAGTATAAAGTAGTAATCTTCAGTTGAAGATATTTTGGTAAAAATAGACGAAAAAAGACGATAAATCATAACAATGACCTAAGTTAATAACCAATGAAAATTAGCATAATTTATTAAGTAACCATAGCAACAAGAAAAATAACGCCAAAAAACCGTTAGATTTTCAGTAGTCATTATTAACCAACGCCAGAGAGTGGACCGAGGAGCTCTCATATTAAAATTAAAATTGTTATTCTTCAAATAATTTCGAAACTAATTAAAACCAGTGGAAGACAATGACAACAGTACAGGGAATCCTGAACGAAACTTTATTTATAAAAATTAAATAACAAACCGTAGTGATCCGAAGAAGACGAAACGACGCCGTGACGAAGAGAGGCGACCACGGACACTAAATGAAGATCAGTGGAACATCCTGAAAGAAGAAGACGACATCAACTGAAGAAATACGAGGCCTGAGTCAGCGAGGAGAAGCGCCGAGACGAGGGAAACAGACGACGGGAGAGTAGAAGAAGACGACAGCCCAGGAGTTATCCATAGAAGAAGACGACATCAGGATCTTCAGCAACAATTAACCGATGAGTATAAACATTATCCCTTAAATCGAATTCACTATTTTTGGTCTGAATTAAATATAACTATTTCAAGTCACTGATCACTATTCCGAGTCAAAATAAATGCTCATTTAAATTCACTATTTAACTTTAATCAATTAACAATTATTAAGAAAGTAAAATATAATAAAATAATTGATGAACCTTTCGATAACTGAACTTTGACAACGAAACCTAACCCAAAATTGCTTTACAAGTTTTCATTGGTGATTACTTAATTAAATGTAATGAGATATCGATTTATTTATGTAATTAGTCTTAAGAATTGTTATAACTTTGTGTGTGTTAGCCGTAAGTATATATTTCTGTAGCCGAAAGGACTTAACACCCCTGAGATAAAACGATATATTTACTGTAAACTAACATTACTGACGGATTGTATACAAACTGAACTGAGCCAATACCAACCGCACAATTGTAATAGCCGGTGCAGAAAACAAATTTTGATGTATAATAAATCAAGTGAAATATTCTAAAGGATTAATAAATGTTCTCAATCTGCAATTCTGTATGTTTGATTCAGTTAATTTAGAATAACGACTAATAATTATTGAAGTGAAGGCGTTAAAGCGAGACGCAAGCTGGGTCATACTGCAGAAAGCTGTGCGCCAATCAGGTGGTGAGGCGGCAACATTTGAATGCAGCAGAGCAAAATACGGTTTACCCATACACGACTGAGAAGATACATTTTGACACGTTTAACACCAAACAACATTTAAACTTTAATTTTACAAACCCACAACGAGTTTCTTTACAAAGTGGTGCGCCAACTAGTAGGGCTAGAATAGTTAAGGAAACATATCTTTAAACTTTACAGATTCTAGCGGCGACTACGGAAATGGAACGGGAAAAAATCGGCACAAGACAGACGAAGCTACGCGAAAAGGAGGAGGAAGAGGAAGCAAGGAGATTAGAAAAGGAGATCGAGAAAGGTGCCAGAATGGAGGAAAAGGAAATAACTTCAGTGGAAGATGTGGAAGAATTGTTAGCCCCAGCAGAGCCAACTAGAACCACGGAAGAAACGAAGATGGATAGATTGATGGAAATGTTTCAAAGAATTGAGAAGAATAACGAAGAACGGAGAAAGGAAAACAAAGAAGAACTAGACAAGAAATTTGAGGAAATGAAGGAGAACAATAAAAAATTATTGCAACAAAATAATGAGAAGATGGAGGAAAAACTGGACAAGAAGTTTGAAGATAATGTCAAGAAACAGAATGAAAAACTGGACAGCACTAAAGAAGAATTGAATAAGAAATTCGAGTCCATGAACGAAAAATTTGACAGGAATGAGGAGAGTAACAAAAAGAATATCGAAACTTTAGAACGGAAGATGAAAGAGGAGAATAAGCTGATAGGAGAAAAAATAGAGAAGAGTAATGAGAAAACCAGTGAAACTTTGAGACTCATGAAAGAGGACATTGAAACGCTGAATGATAAAATTGAATATAACCAAGATACATTGCAGCAACAGTTGACGGAATACAGAGAAGAACTGAAACAAACTGTAATGGAAACGGAAGAGAAGATAGAGAAAACCAGCGAAGTAGTGATGCAAGTCCGGGAAGAAATTTTAATCAAGGTGAATGAAGTTGAAGGCGAAGGTAAGAGGAGGGTTGAAGGACTCCAAAAAGAAACCAACGACAAATTAGAACAAATACAAACCAGAGTAGAAGAGAACTATAGCAGATTGGACGCGTCAGTAAGTGAAGTGAAGGACACCACAACCGCCCAAGAAGGGAAAATTGCTGAATTTAGGGCTAGAGAGCTACGCCTACAGGAGGAGATCAACGCATTGAAGGATCGACCAATCATGACCTCACATGTATTATGTAGCGAAAACAGAGAGACAATAAACTTTAAAAATTGTAAACGCAATCCAATTGAGTTTATAGAACGAGTGGAGGAGAACTTAGCCCGAACCAGAGAAACAAGGTGGACGGTAATCAAGAGCATGATAGATGACATGTTCAAAGAAGTCCATGATAATTGGTGGACGGCGGTAAGACCAGACATAAATAATTTCAATGAGTTCAAGAAATTATTCAAAGTCAAATACTGGTCGGAGGCGACTCAGCACGTGGTGAGAAACAATATAAGCAATGGCAGATTCGACCCTTACCTAGGACAGTCGCCAACCGCTTACTTTTTAGGTAAGGTGAGCATAGCAATGGAAACAAGCGAAAATGTTATGACAGAAACATTTAAATACAGAATAATAGCAAGAAAATGGACAAGAACAGAAATCATACTGAAAACGACAGCAATCCGAACAGGAGCAACTCATATAATCATGGACCATGGTTAAACCAAATGTGGAGGAACACTGAGAGATGGGACTGATTTTAAGTAAACGACCATGCAAACCAATTAATGTAAATAAATGAGAAGATTAACTTATAAGAAAAAAGGAGTGTATATAACAGGCTCCATTGTATAATAAAATAAATACCCTATCTCATATTGAAAGATAATAAAAATAATACCTATGTCATAAGTGAAATCACAACTAAAAAGATAAAAGGGACTTATAACCAGTCTTCTTTAAAAAAGTATTATGAACCAGTGTCAGAAAATTAAAGAGAATTTTGTAAGTAACTATTATCAAAATTCAAAAATAAATGTAAGCACAACTTACAATAAGTATTTGATTGGAACTATTATAATTATAAATGAAAAGGAATTTAGAAGAAAGATAAGCTAAATTCAAAACAAAGTAAGGCTAAACTTACGACCAAGTGTGAAACAAAATGTGTAAACACATGTAAATTTTGAAGATATGTATAATGAAATATCATAAAATTGAGATATAAAATAATTAAATGTTACACAAATAATGATGACGCTACATAACATCATTAACCAATCCTATCACAAAAAGGGGATAAATAAAAATTAATGTTTCACAAAAGAAGAAACAAAACAATCAAATCAAAAATAACACTGGCAGATTAACTGAACTATCAATGAAAAAATATAAGTGAGCCAAAGCCAGCTACAAATGTTAATTTTAAATATCAATGAGCATTAAAGTGATGACAAATAGAATCACTACCATATAAAATAAGTTCATAAAACAATACAAAATGCCTATTAAATATCGCCACATGCTTAAAACAAAGGAATCCAAATAAGTTATTGTGATGAAAAGTCATGAGTTGTATGAAAGAAAGAATAATTAATCCCAAAAGTGTTTTATTGTATTAATATTATGTGAGTCGGAAATGAACGACTATTATTATAATTATTAGGAATATTATTATGTGATGATTTTATGTTGAGATACGTCCAACATATGTTATTGAGCAGATAGGCAAGGCCTCTGAACTCAAAATGTGTATAAATGGATAGCAGAGTAATAGAGCCACACGTGCCCTCTGACTATTACCAATTTATATGAAGGAGAGAGAAGAAAAATTTTAGGGAAATAGAACATAAAGGGGAATAATAAAGAAAGAAAATAATACCAATTATTATATTATGAACCATGACTTAATAAAGAATGAATACAGAAGAAGTAGCGATGGATGAATTCCTGAATAATAACAACTTGATAAAATGAACTATATTGATGATTTCAGAAAAAATCTAATAATCTTTGTTTCGAAATAATCAATTTTGGTGGCGATGCATTATGTAACATGACATAAGGTAGCGAAGATTCAATTGTATTTAATTATAAAATAAACAGCTGAAGATAAGAGTAAGAGGCAAAAACTTATAAACTTAAAGATCAATAACCCAGTAACCCAATAAATGACAAATGACTATTAACCTGACAGTGACTTGACACAATAGATCAGATAGAAACAAAGGAACCAAGAGACAATGAAGAAGCAACCGAGACCTAAGTGCAATCAAATAATCCCAAATAATGACCAGTATATTGTAAATTAAATAATGAATTGATGTCTGTAGTATATGAGATGTAACTAGGACAATAAGATTAATGGAGAGTAATAGTATCACATGTATCTTGTTTTTAAAAGAATGTACTTGTATAATATAATGTAGGGGGTTAGAAGCTAACCATACCCCAAACCATCTGTAATGATAATGGCCAAAGACAATAAACAATACTTTGAGCCAAAACAAAAGCAATATTAGAATGATGACCAAAAGTGATCAGTGTGATTTGGAGGTAACTTAGTTATTCATGACCATAATCACACAGTGATACAAAGTAATTAGACAACCCTTGAATAAACAAGTGAATAAGCCCAAAAGTGTGTGTAAAACTAAATAAGTAGTGAAGTGATAGGTATAGAATAATGAAACAAAGTGAGCAGGGTAGTAATTAAAGAAACTTTCTAATGAAAGGAAAAGTGCAGTGGGGGTGTAGAACAAAAATTATGTAAGCCAACTATGTTAAACAGATAAACAGTTTTTGATAAACTGTGCGTTAGTAAGTAAGATTGAACTAATTGTAATATTATTAATTTAAGTAATAAGATATCAGGATTATATATTAAGGTAAGAGTTAAGGTATTAGAATGAATAGCAAATTAAGAAGGACTGACACTGTATTTAAGTGAAGGGAATAGTAGATAGGACATATCATGCAAGGAACAGTTTGTCAATAGTATTATAAGAGTTTCTTTAAGTTTCTTTAAGTAAGTATTAAGAGTTTTGTTAGTGTTCAGAAAATCATAGCATAGAGTAAATTATAGGGTAAGCAGAGAACAGTAGTTAAAAGTTATTTCAGGCTAGAACCTGACAAGGAATATTTCATAGTAAGAATTAAAATTAGGGATACTGATGTTTATTGTTTGTTTTGTTTATAAATTGTATTAGAATTACCAGAAATGTTAGTAAGAAATGTTAGATGGAAGTAGAATGGAATCTAGGCTCTAGGCCAAACTGTTGAATATAAATTTATTAATTTGAGAACAAATAATAATCCAAAGTTAAGGCAGAATGTGCCAAATGATTAAACCATGTAAGTGAGTATTCATAGTACCAAAGTATGTGATTAACAACTAATTTTGAATAAAATATATGTAAGATATAAATATGGAAAATAGTAAAAATGTAATTAGCTATTCAAGAGTGGGCATGAGGGATATCAAAATGTTCATCATGAAAAATTAGGAAGAATGGTGCTAATGTAATAACTCTAGCTATTAGTATAAAGTAGTAATCTTCAGTTGAAGATATTTTGGTAAAAATAGACGAAAAAAGACGATAAATCATAACAATGACCTAAGTTAATAACCAATGAAAATTAGCATAATTTATTAAGTAACCATAGCAACAAGAAAAATAACGCCAAAAAACCGTTAGATTTTCAGTAGTCATTATTAACCAACGCCAGAGAGTGGACCGAGGAGCTCTCATATTAAAATTAAAATTGTTATTCTTCAAATAATTTCGAAACTAATTAAAACCAGTGGAAGACAATGACAACAGTACAGGGAATCCTGAACGAAACTTTATTTATAAAAATTAAATAACAAACCGTAGTGATCCGAAGAAGACGAAACGATGCCGTGATGAAGAGAGACGACCACGGACACTAAATGAAGATCAGTGGAACATCCTGAAAGAAGAAGACGACATCAACTGAAGAAATACGAGGCCTGAGTCAGCGAGGAGAAGCGCCGAGACGAGGGAAACAGACGACGGGAGAGTAGAAGAAGACGACAGCCCAGGAGTTATCCATAGAAGAAGACGACATCAGGATCTTCAGCAACAATTAACCGATGAGTATAAACATTATCCCTTAAATCGAATTCACTATTTTTGGTCTGAATTAAATATAACTATTTCAAGTCACTGATCACTATTCCGAGTCAAAATAAATGCTTATTTAAATTCACTATTTAACTTTAATCAATTAACAATTATTAAGAAAGTAAAATATAATAAAATAATTGATGAACCTTTCGATAACTGAACTTTGACAACGAAACCTAACCCAAAATTGCTTTACAAGTTTTCATTGGTGATTACTTAATTAAATGTAATGAGATATCGATTTATTTATGTAATTAGTCTTAAGAATTGTTGTAACTTTGTGTGTGTTAGCCGTAAGTATATATTTCTGTAGCCGAAAGGACTTAACACCCCTGAGATAAAACGATATATTTACTGTAAACTAACATTACTGACGGATTGTATACAAACTGAACTGAGCCAATACCAACCGCACAATTGTAACAGCCGGTGCAGAAAACAAATTTTGATGTATAATAAATCAAGTGAAATATTCTAAAGGATTAATAAATGTTCTCAATCTGCAATTCTGTATGTTTGATTCAGTTAATTTAGAATAACGACTAATAATTATTGAAGTGAAGGCGTTAAAGCGAGACGCAAGCTGGGTCATACTGCAGAAAGCTGTGCGCCAATCAGGTGGCGAGGCGGCAACATTTGAATGCAGCAGAGCAAAATACTGTTTACCCGTACACGACTGAGAAGATACATTTTGACACGTTTAACACCAAACAACATTTATACATTTAATTTTTACAACCCACATAAACGATTAATTACAAAGTGGCTTCCATCGCGAGGCTTAAACGGTAGCGGCTACAAGCCACGTAAACGTTTTATTACAATATGTTAACTAAAAGATATATAAAAATTGAAAAGTGCAGTACAGGTGTTAGAGGTGAGGTAAGTAGAATGTTTAGACTGAAGGAGTGTTTATAACACCAGTCTGGCAGACGACTGTTTATGTAAACAGGTGTGTTGTACGTTTTGACTAATGTCTATAGCCATGCTGAGTTGATAATAACAAATGTTGTAGTCTGCTGAATCATTGCCAGTAGGAAAATCCTATTATGAAATAAAAAGAAACATCTGATGTGATGGAATGTAGGTAATATTTTTGTAGGGTCTTTTTGTAAAATGTAATTAAAACAAATGAAATCGTTTCGAACAAATAAGATTGAATTAATGAACTTAGAGTTTGAGCAATTAAATAAAATTAAATCAATTTGGTAATTAAATTAATTGAAAAGATACTTAACTTAACTTTATTTTTAAACTGGAATTGATTGGCAAAATGATAATTAATGAAATAGTAATGATTCCAATATTTATTTAAAAGAAAAAACTGAAAGAACATTAACGCTGAGATAGTGTTTGGAAAATAAGATGTATATATTATTGTCCAAGTAACTTGTATCAATGTCAACTTACGTTTTATGTTTACGGGGAATATTATTTAGTTTATATGATTGAACTGCAAGTAGACTGTAAGTTTATATTATTATTTTTAAACCAAACCAGTACTTTGCATAAGCGGAACCAGTACTTTGCAAAGAATGAGCCTTTATGGCTAAGAGGAAACAAATCAGTGGTGGGATGTGGAGTGATGGAAGGCCGATTGTCGATTTTTTCATTGAATGTTCCAAAGTCAGGCGATACTGTGGTGGGTATCGGTCCGAGCTTATGGTGGTGGGATCTCGAGTAGAGAAGTCCCGTAAGATCGGATGGGTGCTGCCGCAGTTGCCAGACTAGGGGGGTAAGAACCCATGATTTTAGTAGAGTGTTCAGGGGTGTTGCGGCGCCATATCCTCACTGATCCTCTCAGTTTTAGGCAATAAGAGTTTGAACGCTTTGGCTTTCAACCTCTTATTGGGGGGGGGGTATTGTAACGGTACAGAAGTGTGTGATCCAGTTTTAATCAGCATGTAATTCAGTAATTAATTACTTTCATAAATTGTTAACTTTCACCTGTGAGGAGCCCCAGTAACCAGCAATGCACATTGTTAGCCTAAACAATTGCCCAGACGTATTGTGTAACCGCCCCAGCAGCAGGCTCTTTGTGAATCATAGTCTGCAGTTGGTCATCAGAGAGTGAACATTAGTAAGCAGCATCAGACAGTAAAGTTGGTGGTTTAAAATTAAACGGTGGCCTCGGGTGCAATATAGGCCGTAAAATTAATTCGGCCTATATTTTAAAGCACAATAAAAAATTAAAGTGGTACAAACAGTATAACGCGTGGTCACATAGTAAAAAACATAAGAGTTCAAGTCACGTATGTCGGCCGACTTTTGTTGTGAAGCTATCCGACAAAATGTTACCAAAGTGTAATTTAAAACTAAACTCAAATGAAGTGAATTAAATAAGACGGAGTGTGTAGTGGTAGTGCGGAAGATTATGAACTGTGGAAATAACCTTAGTGACCAAAAACAGCCTACAACACAAGGTGGTATTGGAACGGATTAACGCCGTGGGTTAAGTATTCTACATATAACTATCATACCTATTCCCTAAATACAGACATTAAACATAAATACAGAGCTCTATTAACAGGGGTTTAAAAATAAAAATGTAAAAAAGAATGAAAGAGAGTGCGACAAAGTACTGGGTCATTATTAAGGTTAAGCAAATTGTTATAGCCATTTAAGAATAATAATCATAAGAATTGTTTCATTATTGTTTGATATACCGGTACTGATAACTTTATATGTTGTTTACGCTCAACAAAACAAAAAACGAAACTTTTAACCAATGTAGTAACCAACCAGCATAAAATTTGATTCGTTATTGCATAACTGTAAAACATTATATTAAATAAAATCCAAATAAGTTGTTTTAGCCAGAATAAACTGTGTTATTATATTTCGTAATGCCAACCTAAGTAACCTGTCTGCAGCTGGTTTCGTCTGAACGACTTTGGACCCCGAAATTCGAAGGTAAGAGTAAGATTATATATTGGCAATTAATTAATATTGTCTCAGGTTGAATTAACGACTGTACAGGTTGAAGACTCGTTTTCAATATATCCAGCATCAGGCGAAGCGTGGGTCCACTCAGCAGCCCGTCTCGCTGGCCACGTGTTCGTAAATTCGAACGCTGATTGGCTCTCTTGTGCGGCAATGGAATGTATGTTCGTGCCATTTTCGTGGGAACGCTGGCCGACATGTGCGCGCGTACGCATGAATGTGCACCCTTGCTGATAACTTGCGCTTTGGTAATATGCTGTGCCTTACACGGAGCTACAGTCCGTTAACAAAATATACTCTGGTTAGGAAAAAACTTTAGATTACAGACCCCTTCATTCTGTACCGTTACAATACCCCCCCCAATGAGGTTTTCTTCCGAAACAGAAAAACTCATTGCTAAAACCTAAGAGGACCAGCAAGAATATGGCGCCAACAACCCCCCTTGAATCCTTACTAAAATCATGGGTAACTTACCCCCCTAGTCTGGTGACTGCGGCTGCACCTGCATGATTCTACTGGACTTCCCTCTCGAGATCCCAACACCGCAAAGTCAGACAGGCACCCGCCACAGTATCACCAAACTCAGTAACAATTATGAAAAATATCAATAACTGGCTTTTTCACCATACCATATCCTCAACTGACTTGTTTCCCCTTAGTCGTTCTGGTTTGCCTTTATCAAAGTACTGGTTCTGTATCTCAATGTATTCTATTTAAAATATTCACTACACATACTTATATTCATTTAAACATTTTAAGTTTCACATATATTGTAAACACAATTCAACCTAATATAAACATCTCAATTTGCATAAAATTACTAACATTACACAACTTTTAATTCCAATTTTCATTTTAAATCTTCCAATTATTTTATCATCATGTCATCTCTGCATTTACATTCAATATTTTTATCATCTACCATTGGTTATTCAATTCAAACTTCAAAAAAAAAAAAAAATCTAAATTCATTATCAATATTCAACGTTTGCAACATTACTTGCAAAATACTACATTAATGCCCTGGCTTGTAATGTGGCCAGCACCCTTCCACACACTCTATTGCTCCCCCCCCTGGAGTGTAGCGCCCAGTTGCCTCCACAAGAACTGAAGTTAAGGAGGAATTTTGTCATCTCCTGTCCTTGCTTTGGCGTTACAAAACATTCTGTATTACTGATGTCCGAGGACACCAGTAATCCTACTAAAACTTAGGTGGTATATGCCTTTAAACGGTCTACCATCCCCTTCGATGGATAGCCGCTTTTCCATAGTTCTGGTGATACCCCTGATTTACCCCCCGGTTAATTTCTAAATTCACCTCTTACAACGATAACAAGCTATGGCCAGACTTAGGCAGAACGAGACGCAGTGTGCCCTGACCATAGCCAGTCAAAGCTGAGCCAATTCCACGGTCAGGGTTCGGTGAGGCCATGACCGCCCGAAAATGGGGAATCACTTTAATTTATATTACACACAATATAATTACATGTTTAGATTCCTACACACATACATAGTCAACATAATAGACATTAACCTTGAACATTAACATTGCTACATTAAACTAAACAATTCACCTTTAAATAATTTGTATAGCAAATTATAAACATTACAACTTGAACTTTCTATTAACCTTTTTTTTGCCCCCCCAACCTTTAATTATTTATCATTTATTGTATGTACCATTAAATTCTCATCAAAATTCAAATATATTATCAACATTCATTTTACATAACATTTTAACTTCAAATTTGACCAAAATTACACACTTATAGTTTTACTTTAGTTTCAAATTCTATTAAATCTTTCACTTGTTATATTTATTATATTTCAACTATGAATTTCTCTTAAGCATTTTTATCATTAATTTGTTCGGGTGATTCCCAGTCATTCACAATGATTTGATTTATTGAATGGGCATTTAGGTATAACCTTACCTCCTTCCTTCTAACAACCACTAACGGACTTACATAGGGTGACACCAATCTCTTAATAATATTTACCTCCACTAATTTTTCTAACTCAACTTAAATCATTCTCCTCTTAGAACAAAATACCTGATACCCTCTTTGTACCTAGGATGGTGTGTTCCCTTCCCTTATACTCACTCCCTTATTAGTTCCTGGCCTCTCCCAGGTAACTCCGCCAATGCTCATTTAAAACTATTCCTCCCGCCACAACGCCTTGCGTTGAGGACTCCTTACCACACCACCCTCACTACAAAATTTCACCACCACCTATTTACTCTCCATTTACATCACTCTCACTTTCTCTACATACATGCACTCCCGCTACTGTGTCCCTACTATTAACCCGTTTCTGTATTACTTTTATTCCAAAAATTCTTATTTTGTGTAACACCCATTTAAAATTAACTTTGACTGACTCAGTGCCTTTTTGAAATATTTATCACCCAAACTCCAACTTTTACAAAATTTTACATTAATATGATCATTGAAAATTACACTAGAAATTCATAACTACCTCACATTAATTTAATCACCTAATTTAGAACCTTTTAAACTCATTTAACATTTATTATTCAAACATTTTACTTTACTTCAAAGTCATTATCAAATTTATACTTACATATGGTCAATCACTCCATCAAATGAACACATAATCACTTGTCATAGACTCAAACTATAAACAATTCTCACCACAAATATAATGTACAACCATATGTACCTTCTGAAACATTATAACAACCATATGACTCCACAACTAAACACATTTTACTTTTACTCATTTACTGTTTATTATACAGTTCAAATCATATAGAATCATTTAAATTCATTATCAAAATCTATTTATACAACATTTCAAATTAATTCATTAATTCATCTCAAATTATTTAATTTCATCAGTTTTAAAAAACACTAAGTTACTTTAATCACCTTATTCCAAAACAATTACAATTCATTTGCATTATAAACTTCACAATTATTTGTTTAGTTTGATAAAATATTATTATTATTATTATCATTATTAAAATCAGTTCCTACTACATACACACATTGTATACCTTACCTACAAAATGCAACATGTAACGGTACAGAATTGTGTGATCCCATAGTTTTAATTTAAATCAGTTTTAATTGTCAGCTTCCACCTGTGAGGTGCCCCAGTTTAACCAGCAATACACTTAGCATAAACAACTGATGTCTGGAGACAGCCAGACTAGACGCATTACGTAATACTTTCCCAGCAGCAGTCCTTGTGAATCACAGTAAGCAGTTTGTCACCATAGAGTCAACAGGGGAGAGCAGTGTATTGATACAGTTTATTAAAAGAAAACAGTGGCCTCGGGTGCAAGATAGGCCAAAATCATTATAATCGGCCTATCCAATCAAATAACTAATTAAAACATCTTTTAATAACTATTAAAAGTGCAAACAATGCAGCTGATTTAAGTGTGTGACTTAATATTAACATGGGGAAATCAGTGAATTCAAATCAGTGAAATCTAATACTACACAGTAAACTCAGTGCAACTAGGGGCGTGAGTGCACCAGAAACAAGAAAGTGGTCAACGAGACAGGGCAACAAACTATACGGACATACACGGTGAATGGGTAACTAACAACCCTAAATATACCTATTTAAATCAGTTCAAAACAAATGATGATAACTTATTTCATATAATATAAATAATCGAGATCTCTAAGGGAAAGGAGTTTTGTAAAAGTAAATAGCAAGGGGATTAAAATATACACACTGGTTCATAATAACTTGGCATAGTCTAGTTGATCATTCACTGTTTATTAGTTGTTAATTCGTAAATGCAAATTTCAATAAAATTTGGACTTTATTTCATATAAACAATGTGTAGAGAGTAAGTTATTACACCTGTTTAACATAACCTGTCCTGTATAGAAAATCTCGCCTAAATGGACCTGGTAAGTAATTTAAAGTAAATAATGGGAAAATGTATTAAGGTTTCCATATTTGTCCTTTTTAAAAATATTGGTGGTGACCTATAAGTTGGGAATCTTCTGTTGTTTTTCGTAAGTCAGGGCGAGTGAAAGAAAAGGTAAGTAAAAAGTTAATATAAGGGGGGGGTAAGGAAATAGACCGTAACAAACATAACCTATTACATAAACACAATTAACCTCACTATAAATTTATTTACAATTTTTTGTCATTATTTTTCTGTTTACCACACCTCATTTCATAATTTAGCCAAGTTATCACCATAAACTAAAATAAATGTTCATTCACTGTTTCCAACCACCATCATCGTAAATCCATCTTATTTTCACATAATAATTCTCATCTTTACTTACTCTTATTACATTATTATTATTTAGATAATAACCCATTAACTCTGTGTCATTCGTTATACCATAATAATTTATAGGATTATTCCTTTTTATTATTTCATAAACCTTGTCTACATTAGTTATTTTTGTCCAGTCTCCCTTAATATTATTCGTTAAACTCCGGTAATTTATATCATCATATTCATTTACTATGTCAATCACATCATAAGGTAAGTGTTTATCATCTACAGTGGTATCATCAAAATAATCATCAATCTTTACTGCACCAGGTAAGTCGACAATATCGTCTATTTTATCAAATTTTAACCTCTCTTTTAACTCCTTATAGCTTCTACTTAACGCAGGGGTGGCTCAAGAGCAAAATGTCACCCGTGCAAGATAGTCACTTGGTGCCCCCCCGGGTCCCCCTCCCCCAATTATCTATTGATTACTTAAGGATGGCTATCTGGCCGAAGGGTCTGTAATTGTTCCAGGAAATAGATACCAGACAATTTTTTTTTATTGGAGCTTAAAAACCGCACTTTAATATAAAATCATAATAATGTATGTACGAGGTGCTATCAGAAAGTTCCCGGACTAGGTCTAATAAATTCTTTTTGCTTACGTAGGCCATTAATGGCTCCCATCTCCTTCAAAGTAGTCTCCCTGCGAATTGATACAACGAATCCAGTGTTGTTTCCATGCCTGGAAAGTGTCAAAAAAAGTCTTTTGCTGAAAGCTGTCAAGCACTCCTGCGTTTTTTTCTTAATGTCTTCTACAGTGTCAAAACGGTGACCTTTCATGTGAATTTTTATTTTCGGGAACAGAGAAAAATCACAGGGGGTAAATCTGGTGAATATGGAGGGTGTGGGACGGTGGCCATATTGTTTTTGGTCAAAAACTCTGTTGTTTTCAGTGAAGCGTGAGCAGGTGCATTGTCGTGATGCAACAGCCAGTTTTGGTCTTCCCACAATTTGGGCCTTTTTCGTCGCACATTTTGTCTCAGCCGCCTCAAAACGTCACAATAAAAATTTGAGTTCACTGTAACACCAGCTGGCACGCACTCGCGATGGACAATGCCTTTGATGTCGAAAAACACAATGAGCATGGTTTTTGTTGCACTTCTGACCTGCCGTGCTTTTTTTGGTCTCGGTGATTGTGGACTTTTCCACTGTGACGACTGCTGTTTTGTTTCTGGATTATAACCATAAAACCAGCTTTCATCACCAGTTATGACCCTGGAGATGAAGGTAGGGTCATTTTCAGACGTTTCTCTGAATTCACTGCACACATCAACACGGTGCTGTTTCTGATTCACAGACAAAAGCCGAGGGACGAATTTCGCAGCAACACGATGCATGCCTAAATTTTCAGTTAGAATTTCTTGACAGCTTCCATAGCTTATTCCGGCACTTGTACAAAACTCATGGATTGTTTGACGACGGTCTTTGTGAATGAGTTGTCGAATTTTTTCAACATTTTCATCCGTTTTGCTCGTGGAAGGTTGTCCTGAACGGTGATCATCTTCAAGTGACATTCTGCCGGCCTTGAAATGAGCGTACCACTCAAAAACCTGTGTTCTGTGTAGGGAATGTTCTTCAAAAGCTTCTCGAAGCATTGCAAAAGTTTCAGTAGGCGATTTACCAAGTTTAAAACAAAACTTAATGCACGCGCGTTGCTCGAATTTATCAGCCATCATAAAATTAGCAAATGAACGTTAACACACGATTACAAAACACAACGCGTAGACCGAACACACCCTCACAATGCAACGAAACTCGGCAGACTGACTCATTACGTATTACAGAATCGGACACTGGGACGCCAGGTTGTACAGTCACGTCCAACAGCCGTACCAAGTACAGTCCGGGAACTTTCCGATAGCACCTCGTATGTGCTTAAAATCATTTGCATTTCGTTTGTCAAAGAAGAGCCAGGTTTTAAAGAATTCTGCATACATTTTTTCGTAAAATGAATAAACTTGTATATTGACTAAATTACACATAACTTTCTATTAATAATCTACTTGTATGTACATGACAACTTTAACTTTGATCTTTGACATTGTGTTTAACACTCACAACATGACTTTTCTTGCTTTTTTTTCTGCAAAGTCTTTTATTATAACGTCTATGTCGATATCTTGAAGAACTTCAAATTCTATTGACATTAAAGAAAGCCCAACAAGACGCTCCTGGCACATGCTTGATCGCAAGTAATTCTTAATAAGTTTCAGCTTTGAAAAACTTCTTTCTCCTGAAGCAACACTGACTGGGAGGGTCAAAGCGATTCTGAGAGCAATTGTGACATTGAGAAAGTTTTCTATGAGGTTGTTGACTGATAAATATTTTAGTGCATTTAAAGGACTTTTTGTGCTATCATCTGGCAGTATAGAGAGCAAAACCAACAGTTCTTGTTTAAGCTGAAATCCCTCTATGTCGGACTGATCTTCATCAGTTAATCCACGCTATAGATCTGTACAGTTCTTCAACAAATTGGCGTTGTCTTCAAGATTTTTGATGTTATACAAAAATCCAAAAAGGTTGTTGTGATGACATAGCTGAGAGAACTGCTCTTCCAATGAACTAATTGCACGGTCCAAAACGTAGAAATACACGTTACTTTTAAAAGCCTTTTTGGGGTCTTCAATAGGTTCATCAGAACTCTCGTAGTCAAATTGACATTTCTTTTTTCTAGGCCGTACTTTTCATTCATTTGGAAAATGATGATCTATTTCAAGTGCTTCGGCGATTTCTCTTGAATCAACCAGTAACTCTTCAAATCCTTTGTCAGTGCGCATTTTCTCAAAATGACTTTTTACTTTTGAAGTCATCTCAACTGCCTTTGAAATGTCAATTTCTTCTCTTTGCAACATTTTGCTAACAAGGTTAACTCTGAACAAAACTGTGTGCCAAAGAACAAGACAGCACACAAACTTGAAACTTTTGATTTTTTCAGCTAGAGCCAGAGCTTTGTTTTTGGCAAATGCGTCAGATCTGGGATCGATTGATAGCGCGTACAAGGCATCGTCTATTTCTCCAGCTTGATATCTCAGAGGAGTGACAGCATCAATACGACTCTCCCATCGAGTCGCACTTAAAGGCTTTACTGTTAAAGATGTTACATGTTCCATCAGCACAGACCATCTATGTGCTGAGGCAGAGAAAAGATTGTATATTTCCTGAACATTGCTAAAAAAGTTGACAGTCTCAGTGCAAGATAAAGCAGCATCATTGACGACAAGATTGAGTGAATGTGCATTGCATGGTACGAAAAATGCATGAGGGTTCAAATCTAATATTCTTTTTTGAACACCCACGTTCTTCCCCTTCATGTTGGACTCATTATCATTATCATATCGGTATGGAGAACCATACATGACTTCCATATTCTAAGATTTATATTTAAAATCATTTTTGAAATGAAATATTACCATAGAAACTACTTCTTTCTACTTACTGCTTCAGCCTTAACCACAGTACTGTGGTCACTAACGTATACCACCTCACGTTATCGCACTCGATTTTCACTGATGATGGAAGTCGACGGCATTGCCGAAACGTCTGGTTTTGTAGAAAACATTGGACTACGGCCAAATATGCCGTAAAGGAATTTTAACAAAAACTACTTCTTTGTTGCCGATAACGTTGTACACATATATATAAAAAATATGCATAAAATTAATGGCTTGTATAAGTTAATGATTGATCTCCATTAAGTAGTGCTCAAGTTTCCAAAGTTTTAATATTATGATGTCCGTAATTAAAACATCAGAGCAGGTTTAGTGTGAATGAGGGTACACTGTGGCCAAAAATTTTCAACATTTCCTATTGAGCGTTGCTTAGAGTAAAGCTGCGAATCTACAGTGTATGTTTCACAGAACAAACACGCGAAAAAGAAGGAGCGCTCCGAAGTCACTCATGGACCCTCAGCATCTTGCAGAGGGTTAATTCCCTAAAGACGAAAAGTCTGTCTATGAATCGTTCCTCTGTAAACACGTGCAGTTACATTGCTCAGCGATCCACAGGAAGCAAATTGATGTCCATTTTTTCGGCTTGCACGCGTTATGTTAGTGTGGGTTTCGGCACTTTCCATTTAAAAAGCGTGCAAATGTAAGAAAATAAACATGAGTGAGGCCAGAAGTAACGTGAATTGTGTGTGTGTGTGTGTCTTACCTGCCTTTTTATTGCTGTAGGCATAATAATAAAATGGAAACGTAAACATTACATAACTGAGATATGCTTACCTGCCACGAACGATATATTATTTTATACATGGAGGAGTTCAGTGACATACACACGTACAGAAGAATTATATATATAAAGATATTAACTCATACATAATTTACATTAAAATGAAAAAATTATAATTTTATTCCCTGGCAACAAAATTATTTTATTTTTAACAATTACCATTGTTTGAAAAAGTTTAAATGAATTTTCAAGTACTTTACTGTTGTTAAAACGTAAAAGGTTGCAGGTAAACTACCCCTTCCTCTTAACCGATCTTCACCAAAATCGAAAGTCCTTGAGATCTCTACAATTCAGGGAAGTATGCAAAAAATTATTTGATTCTGTTTGAATTTGCGGCTGTTATCGTTTGCCATAGAAAATACGCTTGATAAAAAAAGTTGCTGGTAAACTACCCCTTCCCCTTAACCGATCTTCACCAAAAACAATAGGTCTTAAGTACTCTACAAATCAGGGCTGTATGCAAAAAATTATTTGATTCTGTTTGAATTTGCGGCTGTTATCGTTTGCCATAGAAAATACCCTTGTTAAAACATAAAATGTTACAGGTAAACTACCCCTTTCCCTTAACCGATCTTCACCAAAAACAATAGGTCTTGAGAACTCTATAATTCAGGGCTGTATGCGAAACATTGTTTAATTCTGTTTGAATTTGAGGCTGTTATCGTTTGCCAAAAAAAAAAAATTCCCTTGATAAAAAAAACCGTTGCAGGTAAACTACCCCTTTCCCTCAACCGATCTTCACCAAAAACAATAGGTCGTGAGGTGAGTACTCTACAAATCAGGGCTGTATGCAAAAAATTATTTGATTCTGTTTGAATTTGTGGCAGTTATTGTTTGCCATAGAAAAAAATCTACACACAGACACACACACACACACACACACACACACACACACACACACACACACACACACACACACACACACACACACACACACACACACACACACATACACACACACACACACACTTTTCGGAAAACGACTTTTTTTCATGTTTTGAGTGTAGTACAATCAGTATCTGCAATAATCTCGAACACGATTTTTTTTGCCATCACCATACTTCCATTTCCTTAAGGAATATGGAAGTAAAATATCGGTATGGAGAACCATACATGACTTCCATATTCTAAGATTTATATTTAAAATCATTTTCAGCCAAACAGCCAGGGAAGGAATTTTAACAAAAAATACTTCTTTGTTGCCAATAACGTAGTACACATATAAAAAAAAATTATCCCCTCCCCCTTCAACTATAATTTTGATTTATAGAAAATTACCCCCAGCCCGTTCAACTAGCCTCTTCATTTATAGATATTTCATCTACGTTTCTACAGTGGATTATTAAGATCTTATCAGGATACTTTATCAAAATTAAGTACTTTACTCATGTTACAACAAAAAATGTTTCAGGTAAACTGCCCTTTCCCCGTAACCGATCTTCACCTAAATCAACAGACATTGAGTTCTCTATAGCTCAGGCACATATGTAAAAAATTATTTGATTCTGTTTGAATTTACGGCAGTTATGGTTCGTCATATAAAAAATTACCCATGTTAAAACATAAAACATGAGATTTATAAAACATATCTAAGATTTATATTTAAAATCATTTTTAAAATAAAATATTTTCATAGAACCTACTAACGCTGGGGAAATCTGAGGAGCCAATCAGAGTTGGGCCTACCTTGTCACTCTGCTGAATTTGGTGGAAAGCCCTGTCACTGTCGTCAAAGTATCAGCCTTGACAGGGTCCTCTTTTTCTGCAAAATGGGAGAGGCTTGAGATGGAGTGAGTGACATGGTCCCCACCTCAATGAAGAACCCATTGTTTTATAAAAATATATTTAAATTTTGAAAACTGAAAATTCTTTTCTTGTTGTAAATATTTATATTTTATAATCAAAATGACTTTATTTTTGTTACCTGGCAACAAAATTATTTTATTTTCAACAATTACCATTGTTTCAAAAAGTTTAAATAAATTTTCAAGTACTTTACTCTTGTTAAAACGTAAAAGGTTGCAGGTAAACTACCCCTTCCCATTAACCGATCTTCACCAAAATCGAAAGTCCTTGAGACCTCTACAATTCAGGGAGGTATGCAAAAAATTATTTGATTCTGTTTGAATTTGCGGCAGTTATCGTTTGCCATAGAAAAAAAAACGTTGCAGGTAAACTACCCCTTCCCCTCAACCGATCTTTACCAAAAACAATAGGTCTTGAGTACTCTACAAATCAGAGCTGTATGCAGAAAATTATTTGATTCTGTTTGAATTTGCGGCTGTTATCGTTTGCCATAGAAAATACCCTTGTTAAAAAAACGTTGTAGGTAAACTACCCCTTTCCCTTAACCGATCTTCACCAAAAACAATAGGTCTTGAGAACTCTACAATTTAGGGCTGTATGCAAATAATCTTTTGATTCTGTTTGAATTTGCGGCTGTTATCGTTTGCCATAGGAAATACCCTTGTTAAAACATAAAACGTTACAGGTAAACTACCCCTTTCCCTTAACCGATCTTCACCAAAAACAATAGGTCTTGAGAACTCTACAATTAAGGGCTGTATGCGAAACATTATTTGATTCTGTTTGAATTTGCGGCTGTTATCGTTTGCCAAAAAAAAAAAATTTCCCTTGATAAAAAAAAACTGTTGCAGGTAAACTACCCCTTTCCCTCAACCGATCTTCACCAAAAACAATAGGTCGCGAGTACTCTACAAATCAGGGCTGTATGCAAAAAATTATTTGATTCTGTTTGAATTTGCGGCAGTTATCGTTTGCCATAGAAAAAAAATCTACAGACAGACAGACACACACACAGACACTTTTCGGAAAACGACTTTTTTTCATGTTTTGAGTGTAGTAGAATCAGAATCTGCAATAATCTCGAACACGATTTTTTTTGCCATCACCATACTTCCATTCCTTAAGGAATATGGGAGTAAAAGGTTGTTGTGATGACTTAGCTGAGAGAACTGCTCTTCCAATGAACTAATTGCACGGTCCAAAACATAGAAATACACGTTACTTTTAAAAGCCTTTTTGGGGTCTTCAATAGGTTCATCAGAACTCTCGTAGTCAAATTGACATTTCTTTTTTCTAGGCCGTACTTTTCATTCATTTGGAAAATTATGATCTATTTCAAGTGCTTCGGCGATTTCTCTTGAATCAACCAGTAACTCTTCAAATCCTTTGTCAGTGCGCATATTCTCAAAATGACTTTTTACTTTTGAAATCATCTCAACTGCCTTTGAAATGTCAATTTCTTCTCTTTGCAACATTTTGCTAACAAGGTTAACTCTGAACAAAACTGTGTGCCAAAGAACAAGACAGCACACAAACTTGAAACTTTTGATTTTTTCAGCTAGAGCCAGAGCTTTGTTTTTGGCAAATGCGTCAGATCTGGGATCGATTGATAGCGCGTACAAGGCATTGTCTATTTCTCCAGCTTGATATCTCAGAGGAGTGACAGCATTAATACGACTCTCCCATCGAGTTGCACTTAAAGGCTTTACTGTTAAAGATGTTACATGTTCCATCAGCACAGACCATCTATGTACTGAGGCAGAGAAAAGATTGTATATTTCCTGAACATTGCTAAAAAAGTCGACAGCCTCAGTGCAAGATAAAGCAGCATCATTGACGACAAGATTGAGTGAATGTGCATTGCATGGTACGAAAAATGCACGAGGGTTCAAATCTAATATTCTTTTTTGAACACCCATGTTCTTCCCCTTCATGTTGGACTCATTATCATAGCCCTGACCACGCATATTTTTTAGCGGTACATTCATTTCATTGAGTTGAGAGAGAAGAGTGTCTGTCAGTCCTTCTCCAGTCGTAGAGTCAACAGAAACGAACCCCAGAAAATGCTCATGAATATGCGGTTCCTCTCCTGCAGCTCACAAAGCGAAAGACCAAAGACAACTGTTCAGTATGACTTACATCAGAAGTGCAATCTATTATAATGGCGTAATATGTCCATTCGTTAACTAGTTTCAAAATGTGCTGTTTTACCTTTGAGCCTAGCAACTCAATTATTTTGTTTTGGATATTTTTTCCAAGATAATGCACATAAGTCTCTTTTGAGGTGATCCTCCTTAAGTGTTCAGCAGTTACTGCATCAAAGTTACCATTAAATTCCATTAATTTCAAAAAGTTTCCGTTATCTCTCGAGTAGAGTGTCTCAGTTTTACCACGAAATGCTAAGTTTTGTGAAGCAAGAAACTCAATCATGAACACTTCTCTCCAGCGTTCAACTTCTTGTTTAATAATACGTTGGTTTTCACAATCTATGGTTACACCCAGGCGTAGCCTTGTCCTAAATTCAACCCAGTTTTGAAATGCTTTCATATGTCCTGGAGATTTCTCATGTTCAGATAAAAGTCATGCATATGTCTCCAGTCAGAATAGCCTGATTTGTAAGAAAGAGAGATCCTGATTTTACCAAAAAGACGACAACAAAAACAAAATATAGCGTTTTTCTTTGTGGAATAAATTAACCAGGTGCGTGAAACATATTCACCATTGCACATACGTCTTTGATAACTTTTAACACTAAATCTTCGTCCATCTTCATTTACTGGTAAATCTATGTTATAAACTTGTTGAGGACCTCGTTGAACCAATATTTGGCGTTCTGTGTCGGTTATATGTTCTGGCCATTCGCTGGGGTCATGTGATAGGCCTATTTGGACATTTTCTGCAGGAAGCTGAAAAAAAGTATGGGTATAAGTTATAAATACAACTTGCTTTGCATATGAAGCTACATCAAAAGTATACCATTATGATAGGTACAAATAAAAAAGATAGATATGAATAGCTCACAGTTGTTGAATATAATTGTGCAGTAAAACAAATCAAATCTTTATTCATTTCCTTGTTTCATAATACATATAAAAAATAGTAATATTTAGATAAAATATGGCGATGAGAAATACCCACAAAGACCGTAGTCTGCGCATGGGTATGAGTTACAATATAGTTTTTATATGTAGAATATCACATTCTTACAAAAAATATAATACAATAAATAAAGAAAAAAAGCCTGATATATAAATGATATACAGTAGAGTCTCGGTAATTCGAGTTAATTGGGGCTGAGGCAACCTCGAATTTGGAAAAGCTCGGATTAACGGATGAAGAAAAAAACAAAGAGTAATGTATAAACAAACGTTTATTGCTTACAGATAAGAAAACACAAACAATGTAGTACATACCTGAACTAGTTTAAACTCAAAAGATAAAAGGCACACAAATTTATTGTTTAAGAGAAATTGTCCAGAGTCTTTTGTTTTAAAATAGAGCCTCGTTTTTTAGCAGCAATGTCACGCCATCTTCTAAGCAGCATCGTGTCGGTCAGTGTAGCTTCTGCTTGCTGTTCGACATAACGCAATGCAGTGTCTAGCGCTGCCAACCCCTTGGCGTGAGTCATCACGGGTACAGTCTCTGCAGTCATGTCTTCATCACTATTTTCTTCTGCCGCTTCATTCAGCATTTCAACGATTGAATCATCAGTCACTTCAAACTGTTCATCACTATTCAACCATTCTGAAACATCATTTTCATTTGACTGTTCACAACCAGGAAGTTTTTTTATCAGTCATGCTAAGACCAAGTCATGTTCGTGTGTGGTGTTACAACTGTTATTTTCTTCTTTTAAAATCTTGTTCCAAGACTTCTTTAGTGTTTCTGTCTTTATGCCATCCCATGATTCCGCCACTCAGTAAACTACGTCTTTCATTGTAGTATTCTTTAGAAATTCCACTATGGTTCCCTCGCCTTCTGTAGTTTGTAGGAGCCTCTGCTGCAGACGACGACAATATTTCTTTTTCAAGCACTCAAAAACGCCTTCGTCCATCGGCTGTATTAAGCTCGTCACGTTTGGGGGTAAGAACAATGCTCTAATTTCGCCACATTTCAGTTCTTCGTCAGGGTGTGATCCAGCGTTGTCAAGGGTTAATATTGCTTTGGGAGGCAAGTTCTTTTCCTTTAGTTACTTTTTGGTCTCAGGAACAAAACTTTCAAAAAACCACTTCTTAAAAATATTTTTATCCATCCAAGCAGATTTCTGGTTAATGTTGTAGCGTGACAGAGAATCCACACAAATACATTACTCAATGATCATTAATAAAGCTCTAATATATGGAATATCCGAATGAGAATTAATTAAAATGCACTATTTAATAATATATTCACAAGAAAGGTTGAATAAAGAAAATTTCTGCCAATAGTATAATATAATACAAATTTAAAAACCCAGAAGACTAAAAATGATAACAACAAAATTACCCAGGTAAGATAGAAGCAGGAAATTAATATACCCCGTCAAAGAAACCAGACCAGAAGAAACAAAGGCATACACGGCGAAAAACTACAGAAGAAGGAAGAATACCCAAAACTACCACTACTGAAGAAAGAAGAAAGAAGAATAATTAAAACTAGAGAAGAAAGAAGAACAACCAAATCTATTACTACTGAAGAAAGAAGAATAATTAAAACTAGAGAAGAAAGAAGACTAATTAAAACTACTACTACAAAAGAAGGAAGAAAGAAGAACAATCAAAGCTACTGAAGACAGAAGAAAGAAGAATAATTAAAACTAGAGAAGAAAGAAGACTAATTATAACTACTACTACAGAAGAAGGAAGAAAGAAGAACAATCAAAGCTACTGAAGACAGAAGAAAGAAGAAAGAAGGATAATCCAAAACTACAGAAGAAGGAAGAATAACCAAACTCAAAGAAGAAAGAAGAATAATTAAGACGACCCATATAAAACAAAAACCCCATAGGGATAGAACCCCAAAATCAATGAATGCCCAAAGAGAAAGTATAACACCCTAAAAAACCATATCACTGTAAAACTGACAAAAAACTAAAAGTGTTAGTAGTATTAAATATTAGTGCATTCAAAAAGTTATTGTTTAGTTGGTACAAACAAATCTTCACAGTTCCCCCATGGTTGAATATTTCATGTTAAAAACTAGAGAAAGACTAGTAAATATATTGATAATTCACCATAGACAAGTGCAAGTGATCAAATTATAAATAATAAACTTTAAAAAAGGTGCATGAGTTACAGTACAAAGTAACAAACTTTAAGTTTTATGAACAGTGTCTACTTTGATAATGAAATAGTAATGTTACTAATAAAAGGCTACTAAAGCTGTATGAACATTCCATAGAACGGAATATAACTTAGATAGCCAGGGTTATACTTTAAGAGGGGGCATAAATCTTATAAAATGGGGAATTACAGAACAAACTGTTTATGATGAAGTTTATAGAAGGTGTTAACAATTATATATGGAACCAGGATGTTAGGCTCCTATTACATATAACATTTAGATAAGTAAGGATTAGTCATAAGAAATATTAGTATTATAATTGTTATTTTATTGTTCATTTTAATTTAGGAATGCACTATCTAAAAATAGATATCATTCCAATGTTGTAGAAATACTTTTTATTATGTTATTAGGTGATATACCAAAACAATGTTATTCAGAACACCAGTTTTATATATCTAGGTGTTATATTTTAATTGTATAATCTATAATTACTGTTATGCCAGCTCAAAGAACTAATTTTTAATCAAATATATCAGAATCAGAAGTCAGAGAAGGAAATAAAATAATTATTCTTGGATTTCGTTGTCCATGACGTGTCCGTTACTTAACTAAATATCACTATAATATTGACGACTCGGAACACAATGTTTTTTATAAGTAAAAACGTAAAGTTTTACCTTACAGCCTAAACCGGCTTTCACCTATAGAAGGCTTCATCAGAGGCTCTGATGAAGCCTTCTATAGGTGAAAGCCGGTTTAGGCTGTAAGGTAAAACTTTACGTTTTTACTTATAAAAAACATTGTGTTCCGAGTCGTCAATATTATAGTGATATTTAAAATAATTATATTAGTAAAACATTTGGAAATTAGCCACACATCAGATCTAGGCCAAAGAATAAATTTAAACTGCAGAATCATTAACAAACCTAGTCTTATAAACCAGATAAAATGACAATATTTAGGCAAGATAAACTCAACATATTAAATACTATGTAAATAAGGCTTTCTAGAGATATGGTCATTATATGAGTAAAATTATTTAATTGTCTAATAAGATAGCATTAAAACTGAAATAGATTCACTGACATTATCCTAAGGGGAGTCATATACAAATGAATTATATTAAAAAACCATCATTAGTATACTAAATTGCAATAAAATAAGTGAGAATTGATAATTATACAAATTTCAGATTTAATAGAATAATAATTATATTAGGGACAATGGCTATTATTTACATAGAAGACAGGAAGTATAATTTTAGGCCTACCTCCCAAAAAATTATAAGAAATATAATTTTCAGATAAAACTTTGTAATACTAACTTAATTACTATCAAAATAAGTAGGATAGAATAGTGAAAACGAATATGTATTTAATATTTCAAACAGTTAAATAATAACGAAATTATATTCTAAGCATAGTGCACGAAATTAAAGTGTGTCGGAAGTTATGGCAATTTGAAACAATGTATGAGATATATATTATATAGGCTAAGATTTTCATGAGACGAAGGAAATACAGACAGTTCATTATTATACCTCGAAGAGAGCACTTCTTGTGAATATTTGATTGAACCAACCTTTAATGGCCGTTATGTTACAACGGAGTTCTGAATCATTTTATGTAAAACTAAATTTTTAACTATTTTAATGAAAGTGAAGTGGTGAAGTTGACCCATGAACTACATAACACCTATAAACGAAATCACATATAACTAATTAAATGAAATAACACTGAAATCGCACCAAACACCCAGTGAAAATTCGAGGTTAACTGACACGCACAAACATCGGTAGACATACCCATTTAACAACATTTTTACCCAAAGTGAACTATTCCATGATACACCAGTGACAATAAACTATACCCCAGAAGATCATATACCGTAGCGAAGAACATTTAACCGAAGAAAGGCCATATTATCTCAACCAGCACTTTGTTTACATTAGAAGCTATCAACGCGCATGCGTCAGGCGGCCATTCTGATCCAGTTTCGTCACCGTAATAAGACACGACTAGACTGCTTTCTGGTTTGAACAAAATTATATATAACCTTTTATTATTAATAATTACCATTATATTGTTTAAATTTAAGACATTTTTTGAATTGTAAGTGTTATACTTTCATGTCCCTGACCTTCTCTGGCTTTTTATATAAATAACCGTTCAAAGAACCTGTTTAAATAATACAACTGTAAAACTTCTAATATCGACCGACCCTGAGCGAGTCGATATGGCTTTGTAACCTCGATTAATTAATCAACCAACCTTATTATTGTGTTTAATAAACGTTTTTGTTTGTTTTTTGGTAAATTGGAGTTAATTTCTCTTATAAAAGGACATAATCATTAATTAACCAAGAAAAATAGATAGTCTTTAAAGGCAGTATAGGCGAAACTACAACATTTCAAGAGTAAGAAGAAGAGAGCCGTTTTCGCCTAACTTGAAGTTAATTGGATTATCTTTTTAACAGATTTACCGAACAGAAATTTATTACCAAATTAAACACTTTACTATTATAATTATAATTACGATCCACAACCTCAATTTATTCCTAAATATTAAGCACATAAATACCCCGAAAATATTTTTTCCGAAATTATTTTTTTTTATAAATATAAATTTTAAATTTATATTTTATTTCAATTGACTACACAGCAAAATACACTGAGTTTATTTGATAATAACAAAGACCAGGAACTTTACCAAATCGACGATTCCCAGAGCGGAACGTCACTACTACACATACACCCCATAAAAATTATCCTGGGTAATATTATACCAGAACACTATACAATTACAATTATAGTATGGTTGTATTACAAAAGCGAAGATCAACAGTGAGAGCTTAGAAGACAAGAAGATATTAGCTACATATTACCCACATTCTTACATTGAAATAATCTCGTTTTATTACAAAATCAGCTAGCACAACCAGTGAGACTTACAGGAGAGCACAATTCTCATACATCAACCTTTTATTTATTTATTAATTCACTGTTTTATTACAAATTTGGCGTCCAACTGAAGGGCTGTAATTAGGGGTTGAAATTACTGTAATTACTTACCCAATTCCTAATTCAGCTTGGCAGCGGTTAGCCAGCCAGAGAAAAGGGAACAACAACAAGCAAAATGGAAGAACCTACACCAGAAGAAATGGTTGAGATAAGGAAAATGTTCCAACAGATAATGAAGAAAATGGATGAGTGCCACCAGTCGACAAAAAAGATGATGAATGAGCACCACGAATCGATGATGAAGAAACTGGATGATATAAGTAATGATAATAAACTGTTTAGGGAAAAATTAAGAGAGGACAGATTAAAAAGAGAAGAATTAAGAAATGAGAGGACCAAAGAAATAAAAAATGATAGCCAACCAGAACCAGAAGAAGTACCAAATGATATAAGGCAGGAACAAGTAATGGTAGTACCTGAAATTGAAACTAACCGAAACAAGGAAAATATTAAACAAAGGAAAAGGAGAATGTATCCAAGAAATGTAATGAAAACAAAGGAAGAAATGGAGATGATGAACCATGGGTTATTTGATGATGATAATATCCCTATTACCAACCATGAAGAAATCTTGGGTTCCAGAAATAATGGAAGTAGATTAAGGGTAATCTCAGAGATGGTTTACCAGCAGACAGTAGTTCACCACTGGGAAAGGACCAGAGGTAAACTGAATAAAACATGGGGACTAGATCAGTTTCAGCGAAGGACTGGACAGTGTATTCCGGAAAGATGGAAGTATGACATCTTACCAGACTGTGATGACAGCACAGATGAATCACCAGGATGTGTTCCATTAGTGTACCATCCAGGACAGTTCCAGTGTACAGGTACACTAAAATGTATTCCTTCAGGGTGGATGTGTGATGGTGAACCAGATTATGGGGCTTCAGATAAGCAAATAATTAATAATTCAGATGAAGATCCTCACAAATATTTTTCATGCAATACCACATATGGACCAGAGACGTACCGGTATATAAAACACTATGATAGAGGGAGCCGAATAAGCTTAGCAGCAAACAAAGGAATAGCAGCTAGAAAAATGAAATACAAGACAAAGGCCAGAGATGTCACTAGTACCGGAACGATGATGAAAACTATGGTCATCCGGACAATGAGAGCGACTGAAGTGACAGACTACGGTTAAGTGTAATACCATACACCTCCACAAAAAGGGACTGATGTTATGATAACCGGCAACGGCAAAAAACTATGTCAAAGAAAAAGAAATTCTGAGCAACTGTCCAGCCTAATAAAAATCTTCAACCTGGGTATATAAAAGAAAAACAATAATAAGAAGTACATTTGAAGTAAAGAAAAGAAGAGAGCTAATACCATATTTAGGGTAATAATATGATATGTTAACCATATTTATGAAAAAATATTATGAGTAATTGAATGTATGGAAGAAAGAAAAAATCACTAAATTCAAAAATGAAGTAATGACTACTTCTTACCAAATATTTATGAAAAAACTTTATGGACAAAAGAAAATGAATTTTGAATTAAATCCCCAAAATTGAAAAATGAAGTAATGACTACTTACTACTAAATATTTATGAAAAAACAATTTATGGACAAGAGAAAATGAATTTTGAATTAAACCACTAAATTCAAAAATGAAGTAATGACTACTTACTACCAAATATTTATGAAAAAACTTTATGGACAAAAGAAAATGAATTTTGAATTAAATCCCCAAAATTCAAAAATGAAGTAATGACTACTTACTACCTTATTTTAAAAACAACTTTTAGAAATGAACAAGAAGAAAAAGAATTTGGATAACACATTACAAACAATTATATATGGGACCAATTCTGAAAAAACTTTCAAGAGTAAAGAAATGGCAGTACAAACCACTGATACAATTTAAATGAATAAACTTATTGTGAAGTAAAATTAATGAGAATTTTATGTCAAATAAACAGAGATATTAAACATATGGCATTAATAATAAAGAGTGCATTTGGATAAAAAGCAAGAGCAGAATCAAATTTTGAAAAAGAAAGAAAAAACTATATATAAATAAATCCATACGGAAAAGATGATCATACAATAAATGTCAGTTATTAGAAAGACAATTAAAAGAGTAATTGAACAAACATAATACTAGTGGAACGATTCACAAGAATTAAGAAAGGAACAAAAATATAATACAAAATATATGCTACCAATGACCAGAAAGAGATTGTGATAACAGTCAGAATATGACAGAGAATTAAAAACTTTACACTGAATAATGAGTGATAATTATATCATACCAGCTTCCAACCACAAGGAGAAATAAAATGCCAGCAGAGCTAACCATTGAGAAAAATAACTGAGATAGAAATTCACTAAGATAGAAATATTAATAGATCTGTTCGTATACGAAGTGAAATATCCAAAGATATTTAATTTTTTTTTAATAGTCATAAGGTGGACTATTCTTATATAATTTTTATAAATGACTGTCTGAGATAAGTCCAGCAGTATTATTATGTATTGATCAGAGATGATTTACCTCTGTAATCAATAAATGACGTAGCATGGCCAGCAGAGTGTGAAGCCTACAGAGCCCCTCTGGACACTGCCCCAGCTAACGTATTAGGGAATTTTAGGGAATAAATATCCCAAGGGTAAAGAAACAAGTTAAGAAGAAAATGGAAAAATAAAAAAACAACGAACCTCAGATGACTATTACTATCAGTAAGAATCCAGTTAATAATGAAATATAGATAAGCTCAAAAATATAGGAGAAAAAATTTTTTAGAAATGTGAAGGAAGTAAAGAAATATAATTTATAATATAATGTCATAAGCAATTACTTCAGACAAACTAAGTATGATCTGAACTAATCACTTCTGGAAGAGAGCAATCTGTAGCGTGACAGAGAATCCACACAAATACATTACTCAATGATCATTAATAAAGCTCTAATATATGGAATATCCGAATGAGAATTAATTAAAATGCACTATTTAATAATATATTCACAAGAAAGGTTGAATAAAGAAAATTTCTGCCAATAATATAATATAATACAAATTTAAAAACCCAGAAGACTAAAAATGATAACAACAAAATTACCCAGGTAAGATAGAAGCAGGCAATTAATATACCCCGTCAAAGAAACCAGACCAGAAGAAACAAAGGCATACACGGCGAAAAACTACAGAAGAAGGAAGAATACCCAAAACTACCACTACTGAAGAAAGAAGAAAGAAGAATAATTAAAACTAGAGAAGAAAGAAGAACAACCAAATCTATTACTACTGAAGAAAGAAGAAAGAAGAATAATTAAAACTAGAGAAGAAAGAAGACTAATTAAAACTACTACTACAAAAGAAGGAAGAAAGAAGAACAATCAAAGCTACTGAAGACAGAAGAAAGAAGAATAATTAAAACTAGAGAAGAAAGAAGACTAATTATAACTACTACTACAGAAGAAGGAAGAAAGAAGAACAATCAAAGCTACTGAAGACAGAAGAAAGAAGAAAGAAGGATAATCCAAAACTACAGAAGAAGGAAGAATAACCAAACTCAAAGAAGAAAGAAGAATAATTAAGACGACCCATATAAAACAAAAACCCCATAGGGATAGAACCCCAAAATCAATGAATGCCCAAAGGGAAAGTATAACACCCTAAAAAACCATATCACTGTAAAACTGACAAAAAACTAAAAGTGTTAGTAGTATTAAATATTAGTGCATTCAAAAAGTTATTGTTTAGTTGGTATAAACAAATCTTCACAGTTCCCCCATGGTTGAATATTTCATGTTAAAAACTAGAGAAAGACTAGTAAATATATTGATAATTCACCATAGACAAGTGCAAGTGATCAAATTATAAATAATAAACTTTAAAAAAGGTGCATGAGTTACAGTACAAAGTAACAAACTTTAAGTTTTATGAACAGTGTCTACTTTGATAATGAAATAGTAATGTTACTAATAAAAGGCTACTAAAGCTGTATGAACATTCCATAGAACGGAATATAACTTAGATAGCCAGGGTTATACTTTAAGAGGGGGCATAAATCTTATAAAATGGGGAATTACAGAACAAACTGTTTATGATGAAGTTTATAGAAGGTGTTAACAATTATATATGGAACCAGGATGTTAGGCTCCTATTACATATAACATTTAGATAAGTAAGGATTAGTCATAAGAAATATTAGTATTATAATTGTTATTTTATTGTTCATTTTAATTTAGGAATGCACTATCTAAAAATAGATATCATTCCAATGTTGTAGAAATACTTTTTATTATGTTATTAGGTGATATATCAAAACAATGTTATTCAGAACACCAGTTTTATATATCTAGGTGTTATATTTTAATTGTATAATCTATAATTACTGTTATGCCAGCTCAAAGAACTAATTTTTAATCAAATATATCAGAATCAGAAGTCAGAGAAGGAAATAAAATAATTATATTAGTAAAACATTTGGAAATTAGCCACACATCAGATCTAGGCCAAAGAATAAATTTAAACTGCAGAATCATTAACAAACCTAGTCTTATAAACCAGATAAAATGACAATATTTAGGCAAGATAAACTCAACATATTAAATACTATGTAAATAAGGCTTTCTAGAGATATGGTCATTATATGAGTAAAATTATTTAATTGTCTAATAAGATACCATTAAAACTGAAATAGATTCACTGACATTATCCTAAGGGGAGTCATATACAAATGAATTATATTAAAAAACCATCATTAGTATACTAAATTGCAATAAAATAAGTGAGAATTGATAATTATACAAATTTCAGATTTAATAGAATAATAATTATATTAGGGAAAATGGCTATTATTTACATAGAAGACAGGAAGTATAATTTTAGGCCTACCTCCCAAAAAAATTATAAGAAATATAATTTTCAGATAAAACTTTGTAATACTAACTTAATTACTATCAAAATAAGTAGAATAGAATAGTGAAAACGAATATGTATTTAATATTTCAAACAGTTAAATAATAATGAAATTACATTCTAAGCATAGTGCACGAAATTAAAGTGTGTCGGAAGTTATGGCAATTTGAAACAATGTATGAGATATATATTATATAGGCTAAGATTTTCATGAGACGAAGGAAATACAGACAGTTCATTATTATACCTCAAAGAGAGCACTTCTTGTGAATATTTGATTTAACCAACCTTTAATGGCCGTTATGTTACAACGGAGTTCTGAATCATTTTATGTAAAACTAAATTTTTAACTATTTTAATGAAAGTGAAGTGGTGAAGTTGACCCATGAACTACATAACACCTATAAACGAAATCACATATAACTAATTAAATGAAATAACACTGAAATCGCACCAAACACCCAGTGAAAATTCAAGGTTAACTGACACGCACAAACATCGGTAGACATACCCATTTAACAACATTTTTACCCAAAGTGAACTATTCCATGATACACCAGTGACAATAAACTATACCCCAGAAGATCATATACCGTAGCGAAGAACATTT